>JANAVB010033819.1:1797137-2494637 GCA_029216955.1 Iris pallida
TTGAAGATCGACTTGTCTTTGGTGTCGAAGCACCTGAGTCGACTTGTACAGCTTGCCATCGGCAGCGTGCGTGATTGTGAGCACATGCCTCTGGCCTGCTGCTGGCATAGCAAGCTTGTGGCGCATGGCCCGTGCCGCCTTGGATTTCTTGTACTAGCCCGCTGGGGTGCATAGTACTCAGCATCCAAATTTTCCTCGCCATTACAGCAGTGAGTCTGTCAAAGACAGAGACTTTTTGTGGCGCATCAGAGGTGATGCACGGGGCATTGGCTGCGCCCCTGCTCCGTCGACGCATCTTCCTCCCTGAGGGAGATGGCTGGGAACGTGGTCAGCCGCACGTTTTCCCCGAGAGATGCGCTGCATCAGCGGGCGCACCTTGGTTGCTGAGAACGTCAGCAGGAAGGGAGGGCTGGATTGGCCATCCCCTTCAGTGGTGTTGCCCGAGGCTCGACTTTGCGCACCCAGACACGGGGGTCTTCTTCGGCTTCGGCAGCCGCTTCGAAGGACTCGTGCTTCCTTCAGAAATGAACTCCTCGTACGCCTGTTGATTGAGACGCACGACCAGCATCTTGTGGAAGGAGCCCACCTTCACGTCGTCGGCCTGTGACATAACTTTCTCGGAAGAGGAGAAAGAGGTCCCCAGCAGAGTCGCCAGCTTGTTTGCCATTAAAATTGTTTGATTGCAAATCTTAATACAAACAGAACAGTGTTACAATGTAGGACTTAGATATAGTCCTAGGAGTACACTTTTGTTTAATCTGGGTCCTAAGTGCCAATGGAGCGAGTGATAATGCGTTGACTACGTTGACGGGCTGACGACGGTTATCGATTCTCTGAAGGTGTAGATTGCTCTGGGTGCTGGAGCTGGCTGAGAGGAGGAAGAAGTTGAGTGTCTGTATCTGCCTCTCTGGTGATATCTGTCTGGATTGTCCGTATGTATGTCTCTCTGTGTGTGTATGTGGAAGGAGGGAATGATTCCTCTATTTATAGCTGGGTAGGTTGGCTGCTCATGCGCGCATATGTATGATGCGCCGGTGCGTGGAGACGCCACATGGAGATTGCTGACGGAGGCGCATGGATGATGTGCCCTACTCGAGGGGTTGAATTCTTCATACTGCTATTGTGAGCCGGCACGTAGCAGAGGAGAAGATCTTTCTGTTGCTGAGATCTTGGATGAGTTGAGTCAAAGGACACGTGTCGTCGACCCATGGCTCGGAGATCTCTGATTTGGTGGGGGGACGATTTGGTGGGATGCGCCTTGGGTTGGGTGCATGATGAGATTTTGGCTCATGACCTTTAGGAGTCACGAGCCGTTCTGGGCGCATGGCTTTTGAGGCGCATACAAGCGACTTTTCTTCTATCTTTCGGGATCAGAGATCAGTCTGGGGCGCATGGCTTTTGAGGCGCATGCAAAGCTTCAACTGGATACTCTTCTTCTGTCTTTAGGGATCAGTGAAGGGTCTGAGGCACATGGCTTTTGAGGCGCATACAGGTTTGGGCGCATGGCCGCGGAGGTGCATGCGGGTGGTCGAGTGGCCACGTGGCAGTAGCCGTCGGGATAGAGTCATGATGATGCTGACGTTGTGGATGCTTCGTTTTCTGCAAAAGCTGTCAACCGTTCAGGCTTGGGGAGGCGTGCTGCCAACTCTGTCAGTTCAGTATTTAATATTGGTGACATTCGATGGACAGCTGAGTGGGTGCGTCGGTTGACGTTTCACTATGCGTATGGGGACGTATGGGGGGGCATCCCCTGTGATGCGCTCGGTACAGGGCGCATCTGTTTGATGTTTGAAGAGGTATGATGCGCTGACCAGCCGGCGCATCCGACACATCTTTGATGATACGGCTGTTTCGCTTCTCGAGTGCTTTTAATAGCCGTTTGGCTGAAGTCGAGGCGTCTGGTTCATCCATTTAATGTGAGTTCATTGCACGGAATTCGGAGAGTCATCCACTTGGCGCATGGGTTTGATCTGCCCGGCCTATAAATAGTGGCATGGAGAGAAGGTTGGCCTCTCATTCCCTCACGTCTTTCCAATATGAACTCGGGTTCTCGGGTGCATTCTGCTGACGAGGTGCTCCCGAGGGTGAAGATGAGACGCCATGTCGTCGTTGATGCTCTTGAAGGTGACTGTTACATCCAAAGACAGAGTCGAGGGCTTCCGAGGCGGGCGGAAGGTTCCTGTTGCATCCAAAGATAGGGATGCTCGGGCCTCGTCTCCGTTGTTCCGGAAGAGCCGTAGATCGGAATGGCGGTGCTAGGCTCTCTCTTCCTTCAAAGTGGGTGTCGCCCACTCTGAAAGCTGCTCCTTTAGCCGTATTTCGATCACGGTCTTCCTTGGCCTTTGGAGGCTCTTTCGAAGCCTCCCCTGGCCACAGATTTGCCGTGCTCTTCTCTTCCTTGGTTCCAGCCAGAGGGTTAAATACTTTGTGGAAGCATTTATCAGGTGAGCCTGACTGGAAGAGCGGCACGTAACTGGGCTGCTGCTCGGCCAGGTGAGCCTGGTTGGAGAGTGGCACATAACTGGGCTGCTGAAGGGATGCACATAACTGAGCTGGATGCACATAACTGAGCTGCTGAAGAGATGGCGGGATGCGCCTGGATGGAGGCGCATGACATCTGCTGCGCCTCACTGGTGGCGCATGGTGACTGCTGCGCCTATCTGGAGGCGCATGGTGGCCGCTGGCTGTAGACTTAAGATCTTTCCTTTGTAGAACCTTTTCTAGACATGTAATAGACTTTTGTATATAAATGAAAAGTCCTTTGTCAAATGTCTATTGGCTATTGGCTTTGCTGTTTGAGTTCTGGCGCATGTAATGTCTGGCGCATGGTCTTTCTGGTTTATGAAATTCTATGCTTCTACACCCACCATCCTACAAAACCCACAACACCAAACACCCTACAAAACACCACATACAAACATCCCCTCATCCTACTTCCCAAGAACACTCTCTCTCCTCTCACCTCCCCCTCTCACACTCTCTCTCTTCCTTCCCCCATGTGGCCGGCTATACACATACTCCCCCCCCTCTTTTTCAAACTCTTCTCTCTCTCTCAAGTACACCCTTCCTTTTTTAATAAAAACCAAACTCACTCTCTCTCTCTTTTCCTTAAAACCATCACAATCACCATCACTCCCATTCTCTCTCTCTCCCCTCACCTCCCCCTCACCCGACAGGACCACCACACCCCCCTCTCCATTCGTTCCCCTCCATCTCTTCTTCTTACTCTTCATCATCATCTCACACTCTCACACTTCCCTCTTCAAAACCGAGCCCTCCTTCTTCTCCTTCTCCTTCACCATCTCTTTAACTTCACCACCAACACAACCTCCTCTCCTCCTCCCACAGCCACCACCGACAGCCCCCTCCTACCTTGGCCGATAGCAGCCACCACCTTCACCATCTTCATCATCTTTATCATCTCCTCCATCATCTTCATCATCACCAACATCTCCACCACCACCTTCAACACAAACCATCATCTCCACCACCTCAAGCCACCTCCTCCTCTTCCATAACCTCCTCACAGCCTTGGCCGACCACCACCAGCCACCTTGGCCGACGGCAGCCTCCCTAGGCCGGCAGCACCACCACCCCCCTTCACCATCAACTTCACTCCATGGTAAACTCTTTCCCCCTCCTTTCATGAACACACACACACACACACACACACACACACACACACACACACACACACATATATATTATATATATATATATATATATATATATATATATATATATATTATATATATATATATATATATATAATATAATGTGAATATATACTTTGTAGTGATTTAATATTTAGATGTTTGCATTTTGGGAGGAATATGTGTAAATGGTTTTGTGAATGGAATGGTTATATCTGTAATGCATATAAATGATTCATGTATATACTAGAGATATATATATATATATATATATGTAGATATATATATGATAATAAGATTATATATCTATATATAGATATATATATAATAAGATATATATAGATATATATATATAGCCTTTATATAATATATTTATTAATTATTTTTATATATATTAATATAGATATATAATAATGATATATATATATAAGTATATAAGTATATATATAATATATATATATATATATATATATATATATATATATATATATATATATAATATTATATATATATATATATATATATATATATATAGCCTTATATATATATATATATATATATTATATATATATATATATATATATATATATATATATATATATATATATATATATAAGGCTATATATATATATATATATATATATATATTAGCCTTATATATATATATATATATATATATATATATATATATATATATATATATATATATATATATATACGGCTATATATATATATATATTATATATATATATATATATAATATATATATATATATATATATATATATATATAGCCTTATATATATATATATATATATATATATATATATATATATATATATATTACTAAAATAAATGGTTCTCATATATATAAATATGTATAAATGTGGAAGGGTGATAATAGTGGTTTCATGGTTTATTTATGTATAATGCAATGTAGGAATTTTCATAAACATTGTTGAAAAGAATCCATGCACATACAATATTGTGTATATGTATATGCATTACTTGTATGTATATACATACGTACATAGATATACTCTTACACACATAAGTGTATCAATGTAGTTTATACACATAAATTATAAATGTATATGTATATCCCTTTCAAATATATATGTAAAAATATACACTTTGTTTCATTACGTACATATAGATATACATACGTGTACTCTTAGCCTCGTTATGCATATATGTATATATATAAACTCTTTCAAATATATATGTATGTATTTTATATAAATAAAAATAGATATTTGCCTCTATGTACATATATACGTATATGCTCTATGTACACTCTTGTACACAAATATTATTTCAAATATAGGACTTACACACATAAATTTCTATACTTCTATATACACATGCTCTAGGGATACCAGTGAATTATATATAATATAGGATTTGTATTTGTACTTGTCACATGTAGCTTATGGTTGTGCACCCTTGGATAAATGCAACTTAATATTCGAATGTGGTATTCCGTACGAATAACGTACTTCTACTTTGTATGTGGATAGATGTATGGTCTTGAATGTTCATTGTGAGCCTTGGTTGTGTGATTGTAGGTCCCTTGGACGGCGTGATTGAGGCAGGAGGGACCGGAGCACTATTTGTACATTGCGGTATTGAAGGCAAGTATACCTTGCCTTGTATTTACTGCTTTACATATACATCATTATGTACTCTTGTAGTATAGATTTGATTAGTAGAGTCCGGGATTATCCCGGGCATACTCGATGTTGGCGTCGACACTAGGACTACCTACTTGGCCTAGTTATAGACGACGTACCCTTGGATTATGGAGTTGTTACGTCTCCCTTGACGATGACACGTGTTACGACACGACACTGAGTGAGATCAGATCATGGCACGCGCTGTCGCTCTCGACTGGCCATCAGTGCGAGTGGCTCGTGTGACGGCACATATAGGGTAGTAATGGTCCTAGATAGCTGACTCTTCATAGAGAGTAGATGTTGGGTCATGGATGCGACTTATACATTACGGGGCGGGAAAGACAACCAGTAGGCGTATGGGACAGACAGTTACATTATTTTACGTTAGCCTCAGGGTTGGCCGTTGTTGGCATGGGCCCTTACTAGTAGGTACATCTCCGGCAGCGGCCACTAGCTGCGTGCTAGGTTCGGTCGGGAGGACGCTAGTATTGAGCTAATCTGCTCGTGATCCGACGCTCGGCCCGTGTTCCGACGCAAATCCTTCGGCTCGTGATCCGATGTTGGCCTGTGCTTCGACGACATTATTTTCACCTACCCATACGTTCCAAAGTTGTCTTTATATGCATTTACTTAGACTGGTTAGCGTTTCCCCCTTATGTTAGATCAGTATTTACTTTATGACATGTCCCTATTTGTATCTTTTTATGTCCCCTGAGGACCTGGTTCTTTTCCAGATCCTGACGAGCACACATACTCGACGATATACGGTGCCGAAGCTGAGACGGGAGACTTTGGCGAGGACTGCGAGGTCTACCCCGAGGAGTTCCCTTGAGCTCGGTATGCTGCTACTTGGGCTGAGAGTTTCATATCTAGTTAGCTGATACTCTTAGCTAGTTATCTTCCATTCATGTACTTTCATTTTGATGTACTGTGGGATTGTTTCCACCAGACCTGTATTTTCTTTCAGTTGTATTTAGATATTCAGACTATTCTGTGTTTATATTTAGCACTTTCTTTCTATGTCATTTGTGGATAAGATTTAGATTTTGCCTGTGTTTGGTTAGTTACTTTTACAACGTAGTACGCCTAAGTGAGTCCATTAAATTGGGTAGCTCACTCTAGGTCGTATCAGCTGGCCAGATTAGGCCCTAATCCCAATCATTTGGGAGTGGGACGTGACACGCCCCGATGTGGACTCGTAGGTCAGTTTCAAGACAAGTCACCCTCGTTCCGTGTGTGGACTCGCAGGTGCAAACGAACAACCCTCGTCCCGTGTGTGGACTCGCAGGTTATGGTACGATACAGGAATAGCAGTTCAATCATACATACTTGTAAACACGACTCTGTCAAGATACAGGTGACGACACAGTACAACTCAGTCAAGACACAGTCAAGTCCAGTATAACTATACTGTCAAGTCAAGCAAGACTATAAACTGGTGAACACGGTATATAGAATCTAGATAAATCAAATCAACTAGAAAGCTAATGCATCATATAAAATCTATAACAACTAGAGTATCTATGATAATACAATAATAACATGGAAAACTATAAGCATGAAATAAACTGTAGAGGGAGACAAGGTATACCTGCCTGGAGGTAGCACGAAGAGCCAACCATAAACCGTCAACCGGTAAGCCAAATAAGTCCAAATCTCACAACTGTCTCCGAAAGCTGAAACAAACATTGCCAACATTCTCAGAATAGTCAAATTAGCTAGGATTGCCTGTCCTTAAGTCCAATTCTGGACATAGGGATAAAACGGTAATTTTGGGCCAAAATGGTGTCCGTCGTTGGACCTGCTTTGCACCGAAAAACGTGCCAGAGTCAATGATCTCTAAAGTCGTCAAACTATATGTTAATAGGTCCGGTTTGACGATACGAACCCAACGGTATGTCCAATTTTGGATTCCGGTGGGCCGTGCACAAAATCGCCCATTGAATCGGACCGTGGGGCCCACAAAACGGTGATCCGATCAACTGTCTCAGAATCGGACCAAACTTGGCATACAGGACCAGAAAAATGATACGGTCCTATTGGTGCAAGTTTTGTCTCGATCCGACGAGCGTGCACAAAGTAATTAGAAATTTTGCACAGAGGCCGATACGGTAAATTTTGACGGATACGCATCAAATTCGTCGCGCACACGCGACCAATTTGAATTCCGTCAAAGCCCACACATCCGTGAAATCATTACGCACCTTTTAATGCTTTCGGTTTGCGACCACGTCGTCCGGTTTGGCGGGACGCACGTCGTGTCGATAAATTTTCTAGTTTTGAAACTGTTTTAACATGGATTTTTCTGATTTTCAATCCAATTTATCTTACTGTATAAACCACTAGAATTAAAACTAATGCTGGGGTTTTCATCTCTTATAGGTCTTCTATGTCTCTGTTGAAACACAATTTTGAAATAGTCGAGGGATAGACGAGAAGTCGCCTTCCAAGTTAGGTCCTTGAACTACAAAATTGTTCGATTTCGAACAGTTATTCGCCAATTTTGGCATCGATTCCTCGGACAACCTAAAGTACTACAATTAAATCTAATTGAAAGAACACGAAGGTGGTTATATTGGGTACATATTGGTGCAATCGATTTGAAAATCGATTAAACGTCGTGGAAGAAATCCGGCCAACAGTCACCTCCCTCGGCTTCGATTGCTGCTGTCGCTTCAGAGCAGTCCAGGCCGCGCGCGCGTTCCTGGCCGACTCCGACCGCGCACGGCGGCGCTGCAGTGGCCGTGGGCGTGCGCAGAGGTCGTGGGGGCAGGGTTGAAGTGATGGCGTGGTCACGTTTAGGGTTTGAGAGGTATTCGAGTTCTATGTATATACGCGTGATGTGAATCCACGCTCGGGTCGGCTTTGTTGCTTCGCGGGTTTGGGTGGAAACATTAGGATCGGTTTGGGACTGTTATCATGTGGGCCGGGTTTGAGGATGTGGTTTGTGGGCTGAGCCTGTGGGCTGAGGGGGAGGGCTGGTTTAGTTGGTTTCTTTTTCTTTTTCTTTTTCTTTTCTTTTCCTATATATATATATATATATATATATATATATATATATATATATAGATATATATATATATATATATATATATATATATATATATATATATATATATTTTATATTTTATATATATATATATTTTTTTTATATATATTTTTTATATATTTATATATATTTTTTTATATATATTTATATATATATATATATATATATATATATATATATATATATATATATATATATATATATATATATATATATATATATGTAAATGTAAATGTATACGTGTATATATATATGTATATGTGAATATACGTATATTTATTTATATATATATACACATATATGTATACGTATATTCACATATACATATATATACACGTATACATTTACATTTATATATATATATATATATAAAAAAAAAAAATATATATATATATATATATATATATATATATATATATATATATATATATATATATATATATATATATATAAATATATATATATATATATATATATATATATATATACATAAACATACACACATCTGTAATATATAGTTATATATATTCATACACATACATAATATATATATTCATATATATATATATATACACATGCACACACATATATATATATTTATATATACGTACACATATATATATATACTTCTATACATACACATTTATATATTCACATTTATATGACAATCCCCCTAAAATCCAAATAGCCTCAATACTATTTATTTTCTACTGTAGGGCCTACCTACATAAATATGAACACATATACAATAATATTTATTTGACAATACAATAAACATAACCAATAATAGTAAAATAATATTGTTTAATAATAACATCAACAATATTAATAATAATAATAATCCTAATAACACTAAAATTAAACCAATAATATATTTCAGTGAACTCAACAACCACACCATTTATTTGGCTCCAGAAGTTCGTACAATATTCTAAACGCTATTTAATATTAATAATGAATAATTAAACTATTAATAATGGTCATGTCACAACTTAGCCTGGTTTTCTTACTTGGGACATCACTATGGCTCGGCCTTCCCTGGCATGGCTAATACACTAGTCAAGGCATGTCACTGCACTATCCGTGCCATGATTTCTAGTCGTCTGGTACTTCAAAACTCAACCATGGCTAAGGTCATATATCGTAATAATTTAACTAAATAATTATTTATAAAAATCTAAAAATTACCATTTAAATCAAATAAAAAAATATTTTCAAAAATTTTCGAAAAGGAGAGCTACAAGCTTTCAGTCAACTCTAGGTACCAAGTTGCAGTTCAACTCAGCTTACCATCCTCAGACCGACGGCCAAACGGAGCACGTCAATCAGATTCTCGAAAATATGCTACGACTCTGCGCAATTGACTTCAAATCAAGCTGGGATGTTCATCTACCTATGGCTGAATTTGTATACAACAATAGCTATCAATTCAGCATTCTAATGGCACCGTATGAAGCCTTGTACGGACGAAAGTGTCGATCACCTATTTGCTGGAACGAAGTCGGAGAGCGACAGATTCTCGGCCCGGAACTGGTGGAACAGACTGTGCAAAAAGTTTAGCTCATTCGGGAAAGATTAAAGACCGCACAGAGTCGTCAGAAAAGCTATGCGGACGTTCATCGTCGACCCTTCGAGTTTCAAGAAGGCTTTCACGTATTTCTCAAAGTGTCGCCCATGCAAGGAGTTACTCGGTTCGGCACGAAGGGAAAGTTGAGTCCGAGATTCGTTGGGTCGTTCGAAATACTCGAGCGAGTCAGTGGCCTATAGAATTGCCCTACTGTCGGCACTTAAAGGTGTATACAATGTCTTCTACGTCTTTCAATAGTGGAAGTACGTGCATGACCCTAGCCACGTTATAGATTTTGGCCAGCTAGAGCTGAAGTTCGACTTATCCTACATTGAAGAGCCAGTTCAAATCTTAGAATGCAAGGATAAGCTGCTACAAAATCGAGCGATCCTTCTCATCCGTGTCCTCTGGACCATTCGGTCGAAGAGTCGACGTGGAAGCTTGAATCGGAAATGAAGGAAAAATTTCCTTCATTGTTCTCGTAGAGGTAGGTTCTATCCTTAAGTTTCGAGGATAAAACTTTTTATTAGTTGGTTATGGTGTAGTGCCCCGTCCCTGTATCGTGCCCTGTTTCCGTCCACGGGGTGCGCAAGAAAGGAACACTGTCGCTATCGATTCGGTCGGGACCGATAGGTCGGAATCGGCTGAGTCGATCGAACAGGAACGGTTGAATTAAGATCTATTCCACGTTATGGAATGGCTTCTCAGGAACCAAGTCCCATATTCAGTGGGTTGTGCCTCGAGGATTGGCTTTGTGGCTGAGTCGAAAGAGACCTTCCGTTGCTCTGATTTTTATGCCGCACTTGATTTGGCTTTGGCTTTGGCTTTGGTTTTCGTGAATGCGTTTTTCGTGAATATTTTCGATGTATTTTCTTGACTTGCATTTTTGAGCTTCGTATTCATATCGAAATTCCTTGACTTACACATTGTTCTAATCAATTGCTTATACGATTGCAGGTGATCGCATAGGCGACGTCAGCGCAGCCAACCGGTCGCTCGCTTGAAGCAAGTATAAGGCGAGTGGCTGACCTCCTTCGCCTCGTTCCTCTATTTCAAAATCAATATAAAGCTATCAAACTGCCGGTATTGAAAATGGAAAATGTGCTTCCTTATGCAATTCCACATAGCCTATACAAAATAGTGAATGAATCGATTAACGTTTATCGCAACGATATGGCTAAGTGAGTAAATCGACTAAGTCCATAACAAAGACTCTGTAAAACGATCATTGGACAACTTGTCGACAAGGTATAGTTTTCTCGAACGGTTGCCTAGGCCAAGGGACCGATTCGGCTCGGGAGGAACGAGTATAGCAAGCGCCAGCCTTACATCGGCGTGGATTATGCGGGAACTTTCGTACAGGGCTCGCTACCCGCCGCTGAAGGGTCCCATCTAACCCAGCTATAGTCCGTGATGACTTGACATTGCCAGTGGCCTTCACACTCTTTCACTGCTTAACTAATGCACGTGACAAGGGATGAATATGATAGCTGCTTAATGTTTACAAATGCATATGCTTGCCTCGAAATATGTCAACATGCAAATCGATCAGGATGGTTAGAAAGATCACATAAATA
Organism: Iris pallida; assembly: GCA_029216955.1. Lineage (NCBI taxonomy): Eukaryota > Viridiplantae > Streptophyta > Magnoliopsida > Asparagales > Iridaceae > Iris > Iris pallida. The sequence continues at coordinate 1,808,659 of JANAVB010033819.1, forward strand.
ACTAGCTAACATGTTAATAAAATTTGCTTGAATCAAATACAGAGCTTGGATTTTAATTAGCCATTCGCCAGTACATATGATCGTACGGATCCTCGCTTTTTGCAAGTCCCATGAACCAGGAAGGATGCGCCAACTAGCTCGACGATGTTCGTAATTTTGAAGCTTCGGCCACGTATCGAAGACTTGTCCCACGATTCCATTTTTGAAGACTCTCAGCTGTCCAAGGAAGATGGCCTAGCGTCCCTCCATTCCAAGTCACTGGAGTACCTTGTTGTATATTGAGGGATGTGTGCAATATATGGAATGACTATCTCATCAACACTCTTTTGTATTTGAGTCATATTGTAGCCCGCGCGGCACGAGTCCTGTACTGGAGTCTGTAAATGATGTTCATTAACAATAAAGATCAAAGTTTCCTTTACTTAATGTGTGATTCAATTTATCTGCGTACTCTCTTAGATCTCGTGTCTCGGATTATCTTATGACTATGCCTTGTACGATCGCAAATTAGGTTCGTACGGCATCACGCCCGGGGGACGACTATCGATTCGACGGAATCGGGGTGTGACACCGATCCTCCGGCGTCGTTAGGACGCTTGTTGAAGTGGTTATGGACGACATGCACGGCTCTTTGTGACATACGGCCAAAGACATGCTCACTATCGAGAGCGGCATCGTAGGATTCGCGGTAGGTTCGACCCCTTTGATTCATGACGTCCCTTCGCAGTTCGTCATTTAGGCCTTGTTGGAAGCGTTCACACCATCCTTCCTGGTTGGGAAGGAAGGCGCCGGCAAACTTTGCCATTTTCGAGTAGCTCGAGTCATAATCGTCGACTGACATATTTCTTTGTCGCAACATCATGAACTCGTCTTCTTTTTTATGACGGACGGCGCGAGGAACGTACTATTCAAGAAATGCTTTCTTGAATATTTTTTAGGACATCATGGTGTCCGTATCGGCTTCGTAGATTTTTCGCTTCTTAGTTGCCCACCAGTCGTAAGCCCTCAGTTGTAGCTGTAACGTCGCACATGTTACCCTCTGGGATCCTTCGATGCTAAGCATATTAAATAAGTCCTTAATCTCCGCGAGCCATCCCACTATCACATCAGGCTCTGTTCGGCCATTGAATTTAGGTGGGTTCATCTTGTGGAAATCCGTTGCTTTGAATAAGGCAGAAGAGTTTATCCTTTGCGGTTCAACTTCTTCCTCGACTTCATCTTGAACATCTTGTCTCTCTTCGGATACCACAACCGTTGCCTTGGTATTGTCACGACCCGCACCCTAGAGTTAGGGCACGAGAACGTAACAACGCCCAGCCTACGCTGCAGTGTCGGCGGTAGAACGTTGTCCTAGGTCTCAATGCATCTAACAGTATAAGACTAAACAGTTTATACTCCCCGAATGGGGGTGACATAGCAGAATGTAAACTCAATCACATCTAAGGTAGAGCATAAAAGAAGATAGATAAAACATAAAATCGAAAAGAGATACAACAGATAGAAGTCTAAGTGTCTAAGATACAAACTCAGAATACATCTCAAAACCCAAATACAGTAATCCATAAATACAACTCAAGATGATTGAAAATAAACTATAAGCAAAAACCCTAGCTATCTATGCAACCTCTACTGTCTCCTCTAGGCTAGTAGGCAACCTCCAGGATATCTGTAAAATTTATCAACAGGTCCAGTCAGGACAGGAACGAGCACAATCTCATCTAGAAAACCCAAGTAAATGACAGAGAACTATAAAGCAGTTATAGACAGTTATATTGATGAAAATGGCAGTTTATATTCAGGTGATGGTAAGAAAGCGAGATAAAGTACAAGGAAAGTAAATACTAAACAAGAGAAGAATCATAGGAATGAAGACTGTAAAAATAGAACTAGCTGAACCAGGGTAATATGATATAAAGTCCAGACAGAAAATGTAACCAGTGTAAAACCTATGTAAATCCAGTACGGAATGAATCTAATACAAGATGAATCCAGTAAGGGACGATTCCAGTTATAGTGATCAACGATTCCAGGGTGAGTCCAGCCTATAATCTAGCAGTGTGTTTTAAAATACCGAGTTCGACATGTAAACGGCTGTGGGTAATCAGGCACATCCCTCACTGATCATGTAAGCCCCCTGAATTTCTGGAATTTTTTCGAATTTCCTAAATGATTTATTCTCGATAATTAATTTTGATTTAATTAGTTATTATCATTTAATGCTCTTTACCGTGACTTGGAATTCTAGAGCATCAGGGATGCTAGTCTCTGGAAACTTTCTTCTTGAAGTTTGAAGTAGACGAGATTACCTTCACGTCGATATATCATGTCCCATCCAAACTCGTTCCCTTGTGCTCCTTTTGTATCGCGCAAGTTCGGGTCAATTTAGACCATTTAAATTATTAATTGATTTCCCACTCTTTTTCTTGATCCCCATAAGCACGTTACCGTGGCTTTTAATTTAGGAGCTCCAGACTAGCCTTTTTCTTGAAACCAACTTGTCATGCCTGATCTACTCGAGACGCTCTTCACCCATGACCATTGTGTCCCACTCAGACACTCCATTTTGTGCTCCATTTCCTTCGCACAACTTTCGGTTCAATTTAGGCCAATTAATTATCTGCCGTAAAATCTGATTTAATTTCCCATTTAATTTCCGGGCCCGACATCAATCCAATCTAGTCGACCCCAAATATGGACATGACCCACACGAAGCCTACTATCCGCCCACCACTTGTGTCCTATTTATTTGAGCCCCCGCATGCTACTTATTTATCCGTGATCATAAATACCTATTTTTATTTAATTATTGCGCCTAGTCCATTTTGGCCCAGCCCGGCTCCACTGAACCCAACCCCAGCTCCATGTTGCCCTCCATCGTGATTGTCCATACCCCACTGATATTTTTCCTCTACCCTAAATATCTCTGTTTATGTAAATATCTAATTCCCTCATTGTATATATATACACATATATATACATAATATATATATATATTACACTCATTCTCTCTCTACCTACACTCCACACCCCATCACCAGCACATAAACTCCTCCCTCTCCCCCATGTGGACCGACTACATCTCCCCCCCTATTTCTCTAAATATCTCTTTCTCTCTTACTCTTTATATAAATATATGTACACCCACATATATTATATATACATATATATTTCTCTCTCACATCCCCACCTCACTCTCTCTCCTAACTCCCCCTATGAGCAGCCGACCTTCCCCACCCTCTCTCTAAAAATATCTCTACCTCTCTTTTCTTCCTCATGAAGTAAATATCTATTTCTCTCTAAATATCCCACTCTCTACATATATTAATCTTCTCTCTCTCTCCTTAGTCAACACACACACCCCACAACACTCCCCATCACTATCACAACTTCCCCCTCCCCCTTGCTGTACACACACGAACACCCCTCTCTCTTTTCTCCAATTTAATATCCCTATCTCTCTCTCTCCTCTATTCAAAATATAACTCTCTCTCTCTCCCTCTCTCTCTCTCTCTCTCTCTCTCTCTCTCTCTCTCTCTCACGCAACCTCTCCCATCACCAACACCATTCCCACAGCCACTTCTTCTTCTTCTTCTTCTTCATATTCATCATCATCCTCATGCCCACCCTTCCTCCTCACCTGTCCTCCTTCCTCCTCCCGGGCCACGCCGGCCAGGTGCGACAGCTGCAGCGGCCAGCAGCAGCTCGAGCAGCGTAGCAGTGCGGCGGCGACTGTAGCAGCACGGTGGCGGCCGCGCGAGGCCACCACGGCCGGCCCCACGACCCTGTGCACCTCCGCCGAGGCCACCGCATTCATGGCCGACGGTTGCAGCCGTGTGCGTGCGTATGCTACGACGTGGCAGCACCACCGCGCGCCACCGAGCGGCCACCCCGGCGTCCCCTCGTGCGCCACCCCGCGTGGCAAGCCCTAGCGAACCACCATGGAGTGGCCTCGTCGTCTTCGACGCAAGACAGGGACGATTCGTGCGTTTCGCACGGGTTCCCGCCGTGACGCGCGCGGGGACGGAACTCTGAATCGCGTCTCAAAACAGCGACTTCGTGTGCGTTTTCCGAGAAATTCGACCGTTGGATCGACGAACTCTTTGCTCCGTCGCAATCTTGGTATATACCCCTTCGCCCCTGTCAATTTTCACCCGTTAATTCCGTCGTTTGCTATGTGAAAACTGGCCACCAAGTTGACGTTTTAATTGAACTATTTTTTGGACAGTTTCGTGACGCCAACTTCGCGGGTTCGTATCTTCGTCGTCGCAGCTCCGTTCTGCGCGCCACCAGTTCCGGTGCACAGCTGGTATAACCCTCTTCCTGTCCCCTTTAGATTTCATTTCAGTTTGAGCTTGTTAGGTCGGTCGAATTCGACGCCAAAGTTGGCCGTTCGAATTCTTAGTGTTGCACTTGTAAAATTTCATTTTTGAACCCGGGACTCCGAATTCAAATTCTGACACCACCAGTAGACTCGTGGCGTCGTTCTGGCATGTTTTCATATAAAGTTTGCCTGATTTGGAGAACGTGGGCCCTGGCACGCATTTCGGTGCAAAGCGGGTCCCACTTTCTCAGTCAACGAAACTTTTTGACGCCGGCTCATCGGAATCCAATTCCGGATATACCGTTGAGTTCGTGTCGTCATTCTGAACTCGTTGACATATAATTTGCTGAGTTTTGAAGACATTTGCTCCGGCACGCATTTCCGTGCAAACCAAATTCCAAATGTCCGCGTCAACGGACCAATTTGAGATCGGGTCAACGGAATCCAATTTTGGACATACCGTTGGGTTCGTATCATCATTCTGGATTCGTGGATATATAATTTGCTAGGTTTTGTAGAATTCTATCCTGACACGCTTTTCGGTGCAAAGTGTGTCCAACGGCGGACATCATTTTGGCCCAAAATTACCGTTTTGCCCCTGTGTCCAAATTGGACTTTTGGACAGGCTATCCTAGCTGATTTGACTATTCTGGACATGTTGGTGATGTTAGTTTTATCATCCGACAATATTTGTAGATTTTTTTCCTTTTTGTGTCATCCTATTATTATAATATTTTTCTTCTTTTGGTTGTTTTAGAGACCCGTCGATTTCAGTGATTTCTAAATCACTGAAATTCATAAGTTGACCTAGGTTTGATCAGACTTGACCAACGTTGACTTTTTGACCAAAGTCAATTGTAGGTCAACCATTGACCTATTTAACCTAGATTAGACTTAGAGTTGACCGGAGTTGACCAGTTGACCAAAGTCAACTGTACGTCAACCTTGACCCAGTTTGTCTTAGTTTGACTTAGTTTGACCTAGATGTTTAGTATATCTTTTGACCCTGATCAGCTCTTGCATTATTTCATCTTTAGGTCTGTGGCTTTACTCTGAACCCTGATTCATATTGACAGCAGGACCCCAGGCGAGTACATTCTCTGACACTTTTCCAATTTATGCTGATTGATATAATCCATGTAATTAGTGTAGATATGCTTGTTCTCGACACATTGGTCACACGGGTTGGTATTCATGGATCCTGACATGAGGTGTTATTCCTTGTTGTCTTGGTATGTCTTGTGCAAGCCCCCTTGTAGTTCTTGTGCAGTACATGGACGCCGATTCTCGAGGAGACTTGCTCCCTTCTCATAGAATCCCGCGTCGTGACGTGTCTTGTTTGGATCCACTCTACCAGTCGGGGACGGGGAGTATTAGTGTAGACATGTGGTCATTATCCACCTTGTTATTCTTGTAGATCTTGTGAGTGTTAATCATACATCCCACGTATGATTAACCAGGCCAGTAGACCTTGTGCAAGACCCAAGCCGGCCACATATTGTAGCTAGTATTCACACACCTAGATATATGATTCTTGATTCTTGTACATGCCATGATCAGTTTACTTGCCTTGTTCTAGCTCTAGTTTTACAGCTTACCTTGCCATGATTCTCACATGTACATTCCATGATTTTCTTGTATATACTCTCTATTTACAGATTATAGCTTTTGTCATATCTTGTGAAATATTGTTAGTGGATTGTGCTCGTTCCATCCTGACTGGATATATTGACAAAATTTTAGGAATAGTTGTGCCCTCAGTATTGGACTTCATGATGTTGCTAGCTGAGATGGATCTCACTATTCATCTATGTGAGTTGTCTAGTAGTTATCGTTGGTTAGTCTTGTTGTTCCTTCTTTTTTCCTGTCTTATGATCATTATAGATTCTAGTTGTTCTGGTGATATTGTTATTAATTCTTGTCTTATCTTCCTTAGTTTTTGTGATGTGACATGAGTACATTTCTAGTTATGGATTCTTAGATGTTGTAGTTAGTATAGTATACTTGACAGCATTCTACCGCCGATACCGCGGCGTAGGCTGGGCGTGGCCCACGTATTCGTATCCGTATATTGCGGGTGCGGGTCGTGACAGATCAGGCGAGAGATGGCTATGCTTCCAGTAGATTCCAGTAGGGAGATTCCAGATTGGGGTATGTCTACATGTCTCACTCTAGTATTTCCCCTCCCAGCAAGTGAATCTAGAATTCCGACACAATGATTCAAGATGAGTCCAGCCAAAATATAATGATACCAGTAAATGATTCAAGTTAAATGATTCCAGTAGGTGATTCCAGTAATAGAGATGATACCAGTAATAGAGGCCAAAAAATAAAAGTGTGTCGTATACATGAATCCAGAAATATCTACACTTGTTGTAACAGAGAATCGCATACAACTATCTAGAACTGAAATACAGTAATTGACAAGTAAATGAGAGAACTATCAGAGAATGTACTCGCCTGATGTCTGAATGTCCAAAGTAAATATACTGTTCGATGAGAGGTGTCTGGCTCCTAATCAGAACAGCACAAGTCACAACAAGTCCAAAATGACAATATGAAGTTCTACTATGCATTCTATATGATTTTAGGTCAATCTAGACCAAAGTCAACCCTTGGTCAACTCTGGTCAACTGCACTAGTCAAACTAGGTCATGTCCTAACCCAGCAAGTCTTACTAGGCCTAACCAAGACTATCCTAGCAAGCACACATCAATACAAGGCTATACAAGCCAACATACACCCAACTCTATATAGCATGCAATTATTCAATACTCAAATAGGCAAAAATTCACATTGGATATATACTAGGTAATCTATTACTTTAAGCTATATATGTCTACACATGCATATATTGGTATTCAACATTAGGTCTATAATCATGGCATTTCAAATGGTTATATAAACTTATATATTACAACACAATATGCTAACATATATATAATATACATACATAGCTAAGTTAACTATATTCATAAATACTTATTTAAGAGGCTATGTGTGTGTATGTGAACATGGCAAAGGGGCAAGTGAGGGTTAAATGGGCATACCTAGTGTATACATATCAAAGAGTGTCAAAGTGTAAGTGAACAAAGTGTCAAGTGTGATAGTGTCAACATAGTGTAAGGGGTACATGAGGTAATATAGGATTTGTGTTAACATGGAACATTACATCTCATTAACTTGTAAATTGCATACATTACATCTATTATTTACATTACATTCATGCTTGCATTCATTCATCATTCATTTATTCTCTTGCACTACTATATGCACCATACATTACATACTATGGAACCTACATATTCATTACAAGCCATACTTATACATGCTTACATTAGATAGGATACTTACACCTCATACATTATTTATTTAAAAATTTACTCATGCTTGCATTATCTATTTAATTACATAATGTATATACATTAACATGGGTTAAAATCAAATAGAACATTATATTACACACAAGGGTGCATAAAATGCATATGCCGAATAGTAACTCCTACTAATAATCAATACTGTACCATCTCAGCATGAATTAAAATCTAAGATTAAAGTATGTTATAGATCTATGTGTTAGCTTTCCGAAACTTCAAACGGATCGCGTTTTCGTTTCCGAAAACTCCCGGAATCGCGAAAACACCGAGAACGCGTTTGTCTTTCGTACAGCTGACATTCAAATAATTCTCCAGAAAGTTACATAAAGAATTAGGCCTATTAATACATGTTTTTGGAAAGCTAACTTCAATATGCTTCTTTTAAAAAAAATGGAAGATTAAACCGAGCTTTGAGCTAGAAGTTATGATATTTCTAAGTTAGGGCTGAAATTAAAAACGTGGATAAAAATCATGACGGATTTGGGTAGTTTGAGACAAAAGAACACAAGTATATAACATAATATATCAAGAACTCACTCTCTACACTAATATATATATATGAAACACTATAGAACACATCTCCAATACAAAAATATGAGATTAAATATGTAATAATTTATTCATACATAACAACAACACATAGTGTGTCCAAATTTGGGGTTTTCCCACATGGACACAACCACAACACAAAGAACACTCCTATGACCTCCAAATGGACACGAAATGGAGATACAACCATGGGGGTCATTCCTATGGGTTCAAAATAGACCTATATGTATGAGAAAATGAAAAAGAAGAAGGGATTTATACCTCCCGGTAGATCGAATCGAAGAAAAGCCTTTCCGGAGCGACACCGACACGTAGAGATTCCAAAAGGACACAAACGAGCTCCGAATCCTCCCAAACTTGGGTAACTTCCTCCTTGGCTAGAATGGAGAAGGAAAGAAGAAAATTTGGTGGAAAAATGGAAGGATTTGGTGGAGAAATTGCTAGGGATTGCTCTCTAGAAATTTGGGAAAGAACAAGAGAGAGAGTGTGGATGAGAATAATGAAATGAACTTGAGCCTATCCTCTCCCAAAGTGGCTGGCCATATGGGGCTATTTGTCCTATTATGGTAAGGTCTAAAATGCCCCCACTAACCTATTCTATTAGTATTAGGAAAGGGCTAATTGGTTGGGGCTAAATTAGTCATTCTAAAGTCTCTAATCACACTAACCTTATCCATAATAATTAGTCTAACCTCTAACTAAAATATTTCTATTATGTGGACTAAAATTAATATCATGTGGGCGATACCTAACTAGTGTGTGGGTCCCACTAGAGTCAAACTACCCCCGGGTCCCCGTTTCAAGTCGGATTGAGTTAAAATTCGAACCCGACTCAAATAACCCCAAAACAATATCATAAATAATAAAATAATATCAAAATAATTCAAAGAGGTCAAATACAAAAATATCCTTAGGCCAAAAATGATATTAAAATATTATAATCACATGGTTAGGCTCTAGGTCAAACAGTCTCTACGGTTTCACTAGCAAAACGTCAAAACCACAAGTCATTAATTTAAATAATTTTAAAATAATTTAAAATTACCAAAAATCATATCATGAATTAAATATCATTATTAAAATAATTATAAACACAAAATTTTAAAATTACCCTCATTTGGGAAACTGGGTGTTACAGGTATTACCCACCACCTTGTTCACTATCTGAGTCAGGGCGTCCATCTGCTTCTGTTGTGCATCAAATTGGGCTTTGATTTGCATCTGAAGCTGTTGCTGTTGCAGCTCCATCAACTGTAGCATTTTTTCCATGGTCGTCTCGCTAGGGCCAGTACTCTTTGAGCTCGACGTACTATCCACGGTTTGGTTGTTGTACCGGGATTGTTCTTATTTTTCTTAATCATTCCTATAAAATAGAGTAAAACCGTTAGTATTTTTCAAAAATATCTACGGGCTTACCTGTATGGAAATTTTATTTCACGCAGCATGTCGACAAGCATTCAATCGAACAATCGCAATGAACATTCCAACAATGAAACATCTTTCGGAAATTTGAGGAAACATAACTGTGCTCTGATACCAATTTGTCACGCCCCGAGTCGACAAACCATTCGTCCCCGGTGTTATTATGCCGAATCGATCGTCCTCGCTAAGGCGTGATGATGTACGAGTCTGGAATTGCACTCGTATAAGGCAAGAACGTTATGTTAATTATTATATTGATACACCAAGCTAAAACTTCACAAATCACATCAGAATATAAGACGCAGTATAGGAAGATAGAAATATGCTTTTCATTCATAGCTTGCAACGAAGTGCAAGTCGTAATTACATTGGATGTTGTTGCGGCTACATTGATTGAAAATAAAAGAAACATACTCGACAAACTGCCTGAAACTAACACTTGTCGTTCCATACATTCGCCCCTTTATACATAAGCCTTCGATTGAATTGGCTTCAAAATACTTCAGGATAGTAAGAGCTTCAAAACGCCTTTCCGCACTTCAGCTTCAGTTTAGAGCTCCCGCCGCACCTGGAGAATTGGGGGAGGAGATTAGCACACTTGCTAAGTGGACGAGACGAACCCACTCGTCTAAACTGACTCTGATTGTTAAGGTAGGCATGCTTTAGAGTTTTCTTTCTATTTAGAACTAAATGAATTCAGTTCATATCGATAGCCATCTTTGAAGTAATAAAGCATACAATAAAAACATAGCGATTTATCATATTTCTTACCACGGCCGTGCTCGTCCCTGCATAAAAACAGAGATAATACTTACTACATGTATAAGACAATAGGTGAGCATGCTACTATCTTATATGCGCGGTCACTGGTGTTACACACCACTTGGGACTATCTCAACGGCATTTTGGCCCGTTCAGTCTAGGTTACAAGCCTGACTGACGGTCCCGCAATGCATCAGTGCCGAAGCACGATTATTCATTTCCCCTAGGTCGATTCAATTTCGATGCCCCGGATACCGATTCGAGAAAAATCAAACTTATGTACAAGCTGTCCATGACCAAGCCAATGCGTGAACAGTTTAATATATGCAAACAGATTTGTATAGCGCGGACAGTATTGAACGGCATTATCATTTCTTCCAACTCATGCAACGATTCATTTTCTCTAAAGCCGTACTCCCGATTTAGCATCCCGTAGGCACCAAATTGCCTGAGGCATCATAACCCACGATCGACGTTTCATATTTTTTGCAGCACGTGAAATAGTCTATCTTTTTACTAGAACCTTAAACTTTCTCGTTTATGTGAGAAACTTGTATTTTCATAGTAGATTACTCTAAATCGATACGTTTTTTTCGAGTTCTTGACCTTAGTGGATTGTTATGCATTTAACTTGGCATCATCGATTTGAATGAATTCGAGACAAAGAAAATTTTGTTTGCGGGACAGAGTAGAAACACTACAAAAATTTGTCAGATTAGCGACGTCTCTAAACGTCCCTAATTTCGGCCAAAACGTCGTTAAACTAAATTAGCGACATTTTCAGCAACGTTTAATAAACGACGGAAAAAAGCGTGTCGTTAATCGAGAAAACATCGCAAAATGTCGCTATGGCGACGTTAGGTAGCGACGCTCATAACGTCGCTAAATAGCAACGTTATTTGCGACGTTTTCTTGTGGTCGCCGATTAACGACATATTAGCGACGTATTTGCGACGATGTGGTGTCATCAGATTGTTTGCCACGTCAACCATTTAGCGACGAGAGTAGCGACGTTTATGTTCGTCGCTAAATGTTAGCGACGAAATTAAACGTCGCTAAATTGAAAAAAACTTTTTAAAAAAAGAATCCAGAATGTAAATGTACAATCCAAAATACAGAATCCAATCCAATCCAAAATACAGAATCTAATCCCTGGGTTCGCCGACCCCTTCGGTGGAACACTCAACATCGGCACGCACAATACAATCCAGAATAGACCAAAAAAATTGGTCGTCTCCTCAAGCCTCTCGGAACATCACAATATGCATCACACATCACACAAACAAATATACATCACAATATGCATCACATAAACCAATATACTTCACACACAAAAAAACAAATATCCATCACAATATCCAAAAGGAGATATATCCATCAAAACAAATATCCATCACAATATCCAAAAGAAAATATATCCATCAAAACAAATATCCATCACAATATCCAGAGGAGATATATCCATCAAAACAAATCCAGTCAATATATGTATCTACTGTCGTCTATACTGGGGCAGATAGAACTCCCTCAGCCAGCGCGCATAAGTAGGATCCGCGGTAGCCAGATCAATATCCAGAGGAGATGGATGACTGGAACTCCCGGTGGAACTGCCCTGTGGTGCCACCTCCTCCTTCACAGCTCCCTCGGCTTTAGAAATTACTTCTGGAGCAGCTCTCTCGATGGAACTGCCCTCTGGAGCTGGAGCCACCTCCTCTTTCACAACCATCTGTGCCTCCCTCAAGCGAGATCCTCGGGTCTTAGGTGCCATCTGTGAGAACGGGTGCCATCTCGCTTGAGTATATTTTCGAAAGCAGATAAAATACAGAAAATTTGATTTTTGCCAAGTGTGAGAACGGATGGCTCAGAACACAACCCAAAATTCATTCTAGCATACATTAGTGTGAATCATCTATGTTCTGTACATATGGTGTAGTATATGTTCTTATCGTATCTAGTATCTGAAGAATGTAACAGAATAAAGATGAACTCACATAATATAATACTAAGACATCATCTACTACTATATAAGATATAGTAAAAGGTTGTCATATCATCATTGCCGAGGGATGAGGGTCGGAGGACAGTCAACTTTATCTACGGCTATATAGTTACATGAGCTAGTCGTCGCAAAACGTCGCTATGACATCGCTAATAGCGACTAATTTAGCGACGTTAGTATGAACGTCACTAAATTCTAATTATATTCTCCCACAAATTCATTTTTCCCCATTTTACTCTCTCACTCTCTCTCCTCCCCCCTCCGGCGCTCTCACTCTCTCCGGCGCTCTCACAGTACTAATTCATATCTATTTTAAGTGTGAGAACGGATGGCTCAGAACACAACCCAAAATTTATTCTAGCATACATTAGTGTGAATCATCTATGTTCTGTACATATGGTGTAGTATATGTTCTTATCGAATCTAGTATCTGAAGGATATAACAGAATTAAGATGAACCCACATAATGTAATACTAAGACATCATCTACTATAATAACAGAATCAAGATAGGTTGTCGTATCATTATTGCCAAGGGAAGGAGGTTAATTGGAGGAAGTTACTGCAGAAAGTGAAGACCGACATGAACTGACGCACGAAAATGAGGAGCTCTAAGCTGGAACAAGAAAAGTTGTGCTTTGGAAAAAGAACTCTTGTAAACTCTTTGTTCACAAAGCAAGCTATAATTAAAGAATACAGAACAAGTATCGAGTTCGTAACTCAAGTATAGAGCTTACAAGAGTTATAAACTCGATACTTGTTCTGTATTCATTATATCTTGCTTTGTGAATAAAGAGCTTACAAGAGTAGAACATCCAAAATACAACTTTACTTGTTACAGCTTTGATCTCCTCCTTTTCGTGCGTCAGTTCATGTCAGTCTGCACTTTCTGCAGTAACGACCACAAGTTTTATGTTCTTCAACGTTATATTTCACATGCTTAATTGCCAAGTATGGGGACAAATGGCTCAGAACACAACCCAAAATTTATTCTAGCATACATTAGTGTGAATCATCTATGTTCTGTACATATGGTGTAGTATATGTTCTTATCGTATCTAGTATCTGAAGAATGTAACAGAATCAAGATGAACTCACATAATGTAATACTAAGACATCATCTACTACCATATAAGATATAGTGATAGGTTGTCATATCATCATTGCCGAGGGATGAGGGTCGAAGGACAGTTAACTTTATCTACGGCTACATAGTTTCTGCCTCGCCAGTCGAATGGCTGCAGGAACTATGTCCTGATCACCATGTCGTAGTCCAATACAATCCAGAGATTGACACAGTACTAATTCATATATGTAGTCCAATACAAATAGTCTAATACAAAAATAATCTAATACAAATAGTCTAATACAAATAAATACTAATAGCTAATGAGAACCACGCAGCTCACGCAAACGCTCAGTGATACGATCACGCAACCACCTCGAATAAGTGGGATCGACGGCAGCAGGAGAGATATAGTCCATTGCAAGTGCTGGATGAATAGAACTCCCGGTCTCACTAGCTACCAGTGCTGGATGAATAGAACTCCCGGTCTCACTAGCTACCGGTGTCACTTCCTCCTTAACAGTAGGAGGAGCCACCTCAGCATTCATTGTTTCCCTCAAACAACGTGCCGCTTCTCGGGTCATGGGTGCCATCTGGTAAGATCGATATTCATAAATAATATAATTGTAACATAAGCAAGCTAACTAAAGGAACCATTATCTCGTTTGAGTACATTTTTTAAAGCAGATAAAATACAAAAAGTTCGATTTTTTGCCAAGTGTGAGAGCGGATGGCTCAGAACACAACCCAAAATTTATTCTAGCATACATTAGTGTGAATCATCTATGTTCTGTACATATGGTGTAGTATATGTTCTTATCGTATATAGTATCTGAAGAATGTAACAGAATCAAGATGAACTCACATAATGTAATACTAAGCCATCATCTACTACTATATAAGATATAGTGATAGGTTGTCATATCATCATTGCCGAGGGATGAGGGTCGAATGACAGTCAACTTTATCTACGGCTACATAGTTTCTGCCTCGTCAGTCGAATGGCTGCAGGAACTATGTCCTGATCACCATTTCGTACCGTAGATTAATGCAAATGGAGCTGAAACTGGAGCCAAAATACAGAATACAAAATACAGAATCCAATCGCTGGGTTCGCCGAAAATACAAAAACAAAGATTGACACACAGTACTAATTCATATATATTTTAAGTGTGGGAACGGATGGCTTAGAATACAACCCAAAATTCATTCTAGCATACATTAGTGTGAATCATCTATGTTCTGTACATATGGTGTAGTATATGTTCTTATCGAATCTAGTATCTGAAGGATATAACAGAATCAGGATGAACCCATATAATGTAATACTAAGACATTATCTACTACTATAAGATATAGTGATAGGTTGTCGTATCATCATTGCCGAGGGATGAGGGTCAGAGGATAGTCAACTTTATCTACGGCTACATAGTTTCTGTCTCGCCAGTCTAATGGCTGCAGGGACTATATGTACCGATCACCATATTACCAATTAACAAACCAACAAAACTACTTGTTACAAATATCGGCACTATCAGTGCGTTCGAATCGGAGTATCACATTTTTTGGTGTCGAAAAATAAATAATTATTACTAAATTATCAGATTTTTTGGCACTATCGGTGCCCCTGACCAAGCCCCCTCCCCCCTATACCACCCCTAACCCTAACCCTAACCCTCCCCTCCCCACAGCCACCCCCCTCCTCACCCCCACCCCTAACCCGAACCCTAACCCTCCCCTCCTACCCTGCTCCACTCCCCCAGCCGCTGTCACGCCCCGATTCCGTAGAATCGATAGTCGTCCCCAGGGCGTGATGCCGTGCGAACCTAAGTTGCGATCGCACAAGGCATAGTCATAAGGTTATCCGAAACACAACGTCAAGTTAGAGTACGCAAAAAAATTGATAGACATAATTGAAATAGAAGTAGACTTTTTATTGATAATAAAACTTCATTTACATTGACTTTATTACATTCATTGCCGTGCGGGCTACAACATGACTCGACTTACAAAACGAACGCCGATGAGATAGTCGTTCCATACATTACATCCATTTTTACAAGCAAAATAGTTACACTTTCCACCTGCGATCGAGGGAAGCCGAGCCGCCATTGGTCTTCTTTTGTACTGAAAGCGGAGTCTTCAAAAGGAATTCAGAAACAAGCCTTTACACGGACGAGGCTTCAAAAGTGTCCACGCCGTCTTGAGATTTAAGTGGCACCCCCTTCGGGATTTGGGGTACCTGCGTGGAGAGCGAGGATCAGTACATTACACTTTGTACTGGTGCGTGGCAAATTTAAGTTCCAAGCTCTCATTTGGTTGATGATTTTATATGACTTAGTTCATGAATGTTTCTAACCATCCTAATGAATTTCAAACGAGCAATGACAAGCATAAATGTAATTTACGTTAGAACTTACCCCCGGCGGGCCGCGCTGTGTCTTTTGAAACTTACCATGTTCTTCCCTGTCAATTGTTATTATTTACATTCCAAGTACAATATTACGTGTGTTTGGTCACTGACATCACAAGCCATCCTGGACTATAGCTTTGTTAGCCGGGGCCCTTGCAGCGCAAGTAGCGAGCCCCGCTGCAAGTCTCCGCTTAACCCGTGCTATCATCCAGCACAGCTATACCGTATTTCCTCCTAGGCCGAGTCGGTCCCGTGGTGTCACGCCCCAGAACCAGAATACTGGAGAGCGGGGGCAGACATAGCCAGCTACGTATAATGGAATGGGATCCACTCCACTATACGGTCACGGCTGTCTAGAAATATGAGGGTTTATCTACAAGCCATCAGTCTCTTAAGGTCAGTAACAAGCCTAGTGTCTCAATCACAAGCAAGTAAGTAAATGTTACAAGATGTAAGACCACCAAATATACAATAGTAAGGCGTCCCAAACATTACATATTCAGCTGATCATGAAGCTAGTCGTTACAAAATGTTAGGACTAGCAAGAGTTTAGTCATACATGATCAACCCTAGGTTGCCAATCATGTTACAGCCCGTAGGCAGACAGTAAGTAAAAATGTACACGAGCTAACACTTGTTCGGCGGCTAAACGCCTCAAAAGAATAATTTACAATAGAGTGGGAGAGCCAAAATAAACCCACTCGTTGCCAGGATTCCCTCTAGTGGTCACCATGTGGCTGGAAGGTCGGTAGATCCTCTGGTGCTGCTCCGGAATCTGGCCACACAAAACTAGCTGGGTCAAACCCCAGAAAGAGCAAGTGCCACAAAGGAGGCCACGAATAAGAACAAAAGCCATCATATCAGAACATAAGAAAATAGAAGAAAAGTACATGTAATAAAGAGTACAACAGGACATAAACGACTAGGGACGTGGAACCATTCCGGGAGCCAGGTTACAACCCGTAAACCAAACAAGGACCGGGGTTGTAACCCTTCGCCTGAATAGCACTTTGTCTCTACCCATTTATTGTTCAAGATAAGTAAAATAATCATGTTCAGGAGTACCAGGTACAAGGACTAGACGAGACTTAGACAAGGCTGGACACCATCCATTCATAAACGGCCAAGCAATTACTATGGCTCACTACTTAACTAACTAGGGTTATCATAAGCCTAGTTACTAGCAAGATGCAGATGAGAATTCCAAGTCCGGTTACCTGTTTGTTACTACCTGAGTGATCCCAGCAAGAAAAGAAAAAGATATCATGATATAGCAGACACACTGTAGTAAGATACATGTGTCCTAAGGTACCACACTCAACGGCGGGCTGGAAGTGCGCTCATCTCGTCGGATAGCAACAAATCCCAAGTATATATATATATAAGGCTGGGACCAAAGGGGCTACAAGCAACTGGGAAATTTTTTATGAACTATTAGATCAATCTAGTCATTAACCTAACCAGATTCAGTATGAATCCCTTACCGTGGTAACCAGGGAGTCACGTCCTAGATATGATGCGAGACAAGACAAGTGGATTGTACAAAGCAGCAAGAATGAACACCCACGGAGTCAGAGTTGATTATCCGAGTCAAGTTAGCCATCGCAACAGCATCAAGTCAAGTCAAGTTAAAAGTTACAAGTTACAAGTTACATGTTACAAGTCACGAGTTACAAGTTACAAGTTACAAGTTACAAGTTACAAGTTACTAGTTACAAGTTACAATTCAGGAGTGCGCCGCCACGGGCCACTATCAAGTTATCCAGTTGCAAAGTAAATTATGGTTCACAGGTTACAAGTTAAGAGTGCACCCCATCGGGTCACTATCAAGAAGATCAGAAAGTACTAGAATCATAATTCACAAAATTCACGAAAACCGTACTAGTCATAAGCAAACACCGAAAATCGTGCCAGGTCGTGTTGGGCCAAGACAGTCGTGTTGTGTGGAACAAGATCTCAAAACTCTAATCCACAAAAGAGAAGCCAAGTCCAAGAAATAAAACCAAACCATCATGGACAAGTGGGTTGCGCAGGGGATCAGATTGCGCAGGGGAATGGATTGCGCAGAGGAATGGATTGCGCAGAGGAATGGACTGCGCTGGGTCAGGTTGCGCTAGGGTCGGGTTGCGCTGAAGTCAAGCACGCTGGGGTGAACTGCGCTAGGGTCGGATTGTGCTGAAGCTGAGCCGAGCTAAGCTGAGAGCGAGCTGCACAGCAATCAAGTACGCTGGGGTCGGCTTGCGCAAGGGATGAGCGGCGCAGCAGTCAAGTGCACCAGGGAATGGAAGGCGCTGGGCTAAGAAGCGCCAGCGCAAGTCAGCTCAGCGCTGGCCGAGGGGTTGCGCAATCCGGCCATGCGCTAAAGAGCGCAGGCCGAGGGGTTGTGCAATTCGGCCATGCGCTAAAGAGCGCAGGCCGAGAGGTCATTCTCCAACTGGCCGAGAGGAAGACTCCAAGAACCCTAAACTTCAGATCTTCATATCTCGGCCAAAATAAAACCAAATTTGGATTTCCAAGGTTCTAACTTGTGTAAAATTGAATTCTCTTCCACATGGAAGCCTCAAAACAAGCAAAAATCAAAGTTTAATAGATCAAAACCATGTAAATCTGAAAATAGAAAAAACTTAGATCTAGGAAAATGGAAGCTCCAAATCCAAAAATGTCAAGTTCTAATGTTGATCTACATGTCCTAATCTAGCTAATGGACAAATAAAATATGGTACTTATTTGTTGGTAAGGTGCACTTGCCTATGGTATGGGTGTTGTGTGGAGGAAGAAGAAGATGAAAAAAATTAATAGAGGAAGTAATGAGAGGATAGAGAATGGTTGGTGGGAGTTTAATGAGGGTGGTTGTGGTGGAATGAGGGTGGAGTATAGGCTAAAGTGTTCCACTGGGTTTAAAATCAAACCAAGCCAAACCAACCAACTAAAACCGAGCCGAGCCGAAACCTAAATACGAGAAAATCAAAATTCCTCAAGTCGAGAAAAAAATAAAAATACATGCCAAAATCCAATTACGAATATAAATACGAAATACGGGAAATGAGGGTGACAACTCTACCCACCTTAAAAGAATTTCGTCCTCGGAATTTAAACTAGAGGCTAGAGATGTCGGGACAGCTATACTATCGTAAGCAATCTACGCTACCAATCAATCATACAATCATACATGCAAGCAAGAAATCGAAGTGCAAGGTATAAGGAAGATATTACATCTCACGAGCCAAACCGATTGGGATAACGTGATCGGATATCGTCCTCACACTCCTACCATTTGACTCTCCCAAGGAGCGATGAACTCAAGCAACACGAACTAAACTGATAGTCTTGCGCTTGAGGTCTCTCTCTTTGGTAAAATAGGGACACGGGCCTCTCCTCATATGAAAAGGTTGGTACCAACAACCGTTTTCGAATGATCTAGGACATGGCTCGGGTCCGGGATACACCGTTGTAATTAGGATACATGAAACATAACATGTGTTCCGTATAACGACGGCGGAAAGCAAGATAATAGGACACAGATACCTCTCTTCCGATTCTGGATCTGGGCCTAGGCCAGGGCGAACTGCTGAGGCCTCTGTTGCTGGAAGGCCTGGGCCTGAGACAGCAATGGACCCAGGAACGGGAGCTGCTGTGGTTGGTGAACTGGAGCTGGTTCTGGTGCTGGTGCTGGTCCCATAACCGAGGGACTAGTTAATGTCGACGATGATCTGTTTCTGAACGGACAAGATCCTATCATGTGGTCCGACGAACCACAAACCAAGTACAATCCCTGTGCTCTGTGGCACTCAGTAACAACATGCCCGGGCTTCCCGTAATGAGAATAACCAGTTGCGAAGGGCCGCTCATGCTTCTGCTGCTGGGGATAGGTCGGGGCAGAATGCTGTAAGGAGGTAACCGAACCTGTCCTCGTAGCTCCAATGGTCAGGGCCCTAGCTGCTGGGGCCGGTGCTGAGGATTGGTCCATCTGGTCGCGAGACCGCTTCCGATCTCCGGTCCGGTCTGCTACCCTTCGGGAAGTGTACTCATGCCTCCTTGCTGCTCGTAAGACGGCAACAAAAGTTCGATGCTCGAACTGCTCTACTGCCAATATGATCTCCAAGTGGAGCTCCTGCTGAAATTGTTGTGCTCGATCATACTCGGTTGCCACCAAGGTAAGAGCAAACCGACTGAGTCTCAAAAACTCGGCCGCATACCCGTCGACCGTCCTGCTCATCTGCCTGAGATTACTAAACCTGGCCTGCAGGTCATATCTAGCCACTGCGTCGAAGTACTTGGTCTGGAACATATCACTGAATACCGCCCACATGACAGGCGTACCCAAACTCGCTGCTTGCATAGCCCACCAGCTGCGGGCTAGATCTAGTAACTGCAGGTGCACCACCGCCACCTTCTCTGCTTCAGGGGTCCTGGCTGCCTCCAAGATAACTTCAATATCCTGTAGCCAGGCATCTGCAGCAATAGCATCCTCGCTGCCGTCGAAGAAGGGAGGGTTCAGGCGCTTGAAATTATTGACCGTACTATTCCCTCGAGGACCACTTCCGCTCACAGCATCTTGTACTGCTTGCTGCAAGGCATCACCTCGAAGGTCTTGAGACGCAAGTAACTCACGGATGAGCCCTATCAAGACCCCATCCTATGACCCTGCTGGCTGAACTGGCTGGACTGGGGGCACTGGTTCTCCAGAAGGCATAGCTCGGGAGGCGGCTGCGGAGGATTGATCTTGATCTTCTTGCTGTTGCTGGGCTGCCGGCCGAACTTCTTCTGGCTGATCAACAGGAACGACGCC
Organism: Iris pallida; assembly: GCA_029216955.1. NCBI lineage: Eukaryota > Viridiplantae > Streptophyta > Magnoliopsida > Asparagales > Iridaceae > Iris > Iris pallida. Next base: position 1,829,356 of record JANAVB010033819.1, read on the forward strand.
ACTGAAGCAATGACATCAGAAATATTAAGGAAGGACCAGGATAGAATAATGATGCAAGCATGTTATCAAGTCAGGGATCCAAGGAGATAAGAAGATACGAGTGGAGATCAAAGACGAGTACAGATTGAGACATCTATCCGGCAAACCCTCACATTTCTTGATTGACAAGACCTACATGGGCCACCACTTAAACCATGTCACACCCCAGAACTAGAATACTGGAGAGCGGGGACAGACATAGCTAGCTACATATAATGGAATGGGATCCACTCCACTATACGGTCACGGCTGTCTAGAAATATGAGGGTTTATCTACAAGCCATCAGTCTCTTAAGGTCAGTAACAAGCCTAGTGTCTCAATCACAAGCAAGTAAGTAAATGTTACAAGATGTAAGACCACCAAATATACAATAGTAAGACGTCCCAAACATTACATATTCAGCTGATCATGAAGCTAGTCGTTACAAAATGTTATGACTAGCAAGAGTTTAGTCATACATGATCAACCCTAGGTTGTCAATCATGTTATAGCCCGTAGGCAGACAGTAAGTAAAAATGTACACGAGCTAACACTTGCTCGGCGGCTAAACGCCTCAAAAGAATAATTTACAATAGAGTGGGAGAGCCAAAATAAACCCACTCGTTGCCAGGATTCCCTCTAGTGGTCACCATATGGCTGGAAGGTCGGTAGATCCTCTGGTGCTGCTCCGGAATCTGGCCACACAAAACCAGCTGGGTCAAACCCCAGAAAGAGCAAGTGCCACAAAGGAGGCCACGAATAAGAACAAAAGCCAGCATATCAGACCATAAGAAAATAGAAGAAAAGTACAAGTAATAAAGAGTACAACAGGACATAAACGACTAGGGACGTGGAACCATTCCGGGAGCCAGGTTACAACCCGTAAACCAAACAAGGACCGGGGTTGTAACCCTTCGCCTGAATAGCACTTTGTCTCTACCCATTTATTGTTCAAGATAAGTAAAATAATCATGTTCAGGAGTACCAGGTACAAGGACTAGACAAGACTTAGACAAGGCTGGACACCATCCATTCACAAACGGCCAAGCATTTACTACGGCTCACTACTTAACTAACTAGGGTTATCATAAGCCAAGTTACTAGCAAGATGTAGATGAGAATTCCAAGTCTGGTTACCTGTTTGTTACTACCTGAGTGATCCCAGCAAGAAAAGGAAAAGATATCATGATATAGCAGACACACTGTAGTAAGATACATGTGTCCTAAGGTACCACACTCAACGGTGGGCTGGAAGTGCGCTCATCTCGACGGATAGCAACAAATCCCAAGTATATATATATATAAGGCCGGGACCAAAGGGGCAACAAGCAACTGGGAAATTCTCTATGAACTATTAGATCAATCTAGTCATTAACCTAACCAGATTCAGTATGAATCCCTGACCGTGGTAACCAGGGAGTCACGTCCTAGATATGATGCAAGACAAGACAAGTGGATTGTACAAAGCAGCAAGAATGAACACCCACGGAGTCAGAGTTGATTATCCGAGTCAAGTTAGCCATCGCAACAGCATCAAGTCAAGTCAAGTTACAAGTTACAAGTTACAAGTTACAAGTTACGAGTTACAAGTTACAAGTTATAAGTTACGAGTTACAAGTTACAAGTCAGGAGTGCGCCGCCACGGGCCACTATCAAGTTATCCAGTTACAAAGTGAATTATGGTTCACAGGTTACAAGTTAAGAGTGCACCCCATCGGGTCACTATCAAGAAGATCAGAAAGCACTAGAATCATAATTCACAAAATTCACGAAAACCGTACTAGTCATAAGCAAACACCGAAAACCGTGCCAGGTCGTGTTGGGCCAAGACAGTCGTGTTGTGTGGAACAAGATCTCAAAACTCTAATCCACAAAAGAGAATCCAAGTCCAAGAAATAAAACCAAACCATCATAGGCAAGTGGGTTGCACAGGGGATCAGATTGCGCAGGGGGAATGGATTGTGCAGAGGAATAGATTGCGCAGAGGAATGGACTGCGCTGGGTCAGGTTGCGCTAGGGTCGGGTTGCGCTGAAGTCAAGCGCGCTGCGGTGAACTGCGCTAGGGTCTGATTGTGCTGAAGCTGAGCCGAGCTAAGCTGAAAGCGAGCTGCACAGCATTCAAATACGCTGGGGTCGGCTTGCGCAAGAGATGAGCGGCGCAGCAGTCAAGTGTGCCAGGGAATGGAAGGCGCTGGGCTAAGAAGCGCCAGCGCAAGTCAGCTCAGCACAAAGCGCTGGCCGAGGGGTTGCGCAATCCGGCCATGCGCTAAAGAGCGCAGGCCGAGGGGTTGCGCAATCCGGCCATGCGCTAAAGAGCGCAGGCCGAGAGGTCATCTTCTCCAACTGGCCGAGAGGAAGACTCCAAGAACCCTAAACTTCAAATCTTCATATCTTGGCCAAAATAAAACCAAATTTGGATTTCCAAGGTTCTAACTTGTGTAAAATTGAATTCTCTTCCACATGGAAGCCTCAAAACAAGCAAAAATCAAAGTTTAATAGATCAAAACCATGTAAATCCAAAAATAGGAAAAATTTAGATCTAGAAAAATGGAAGCTCCAAATCCAAAAATGTCAAGTTCTAATGTTGATCTCTATGTCCTAATCTAGCTAATGGACAAATAAAATATGGTACTTATTTGTTGGCAAGGTGCACTTGCCTATGGTGTGGGTGTTGTGTGGAGGAAGAAGAAGATGAAGAAAATTAATGGAGGAAGTAATGAGAGGAGAGAGAATGGTTGGTGGGGGTTTAATGAGGGTGGTTGTGGTGGAATGAGGGTGGAGTATAGGCTAAAGTGTTCCATTGGGTTTAAAATCAAACCAAGCCAAACCAACCAACTAAAACCGAGCCGAGCCGAAACCCAAATACGAGAAAACCAAAATTTCTCAAGTCGAGAAAAAAATAAAAATACATACCAAAATCCAATTACGAGTATAAATACGAAATACGGGAAATGAGGGTGACACGTGGCCCCGGGTAGTCGCTCGAGGAAACTCTCTCCTTGTCGACAAGTTGTCCAATGACCGAGTTAAGACAACATTTAGTTATTAAGGCCTAGCCTACTTTCTCTTTGAAACTTGATCATTTTACCGTGTCCGTGCCCTTGCTTTCATTCTTTCATCCGCAACAACACTATCGATTTACTTAAGAAGGGGGTCGAGAAGAGAAGGGTCAGCCACTCACCTTGAGTTTACTTCGGCGAGAGAACTTGTTGGTCGCGCTAGACGTCGCCTATGCGATTACCTGAAATCGCACAAGCAACCGATTAGAACACTGCATTATTCAAGGAGTTCGATAGGAAATGCGAGTTCAAAATGCAAGCCATAAAAACCATCGAAAACATTCACGAAAATGCATTCAGAAAATAAAGCCAAAACCAACGCAAGCGGCGTGAAAAGCAGAGCAACGGGAGGTCTCTCCCGACTCAGCCGCAGAGTCAATCCTCGAGGTGCAACCCACTGAATATGGGACTTGGTTTCGAAGAAGACATTCCATAACGAGGAATGGATCTTAATTCAACCGTTCCCGTTCGATCGACTCGGTCGATCCCGACCGAATCGATAGCGACAGTGTTCCTTCCTCGCACACCCCGTGGACAAGTACGGGGCACGATGTAGGGACGGGGCACTACACCATAACCAACTAAGAAAAAGTTTCATCCTCGAAACTTAAAATAGAACCTACCTCTACGAGAACAATAAAGGGAACTTTTCTTTCATTTCTGACTCAAGCTCCCACGTCGACTCTTCGACCGAGTGATTCCTCCAGAGGACACGGACGAGGAGAATAGCACGGTTGTGGAGAAGTTTATCCTTGCGCTCCAAGATTTATACTGGCTCTTCGACATATGACAAGCCCGCCTTCAGGTCCAGCTTACCCAAATCCATAACATGGCTCGGATCATGCACGTACTTTTACAATTGCGATACGTGGAAGACGTCATGTACTTCTGACAATACAGGTGGTAAGACGATTTGGTAAGCTACCGGGGCGACTCGCTTCAATATTTCGAATGGGCCAACAAATCTTGGGCTCAATTTCCCCTTCGCACCGAACCTGGAAACTCCCTGCATGGGCATGACTTTCAAGAATACATGGTCGCCTTCCGAGAACTCGAGGGGGCGTCGGTACGTGTCGGCATAGCTTTTCTGTCGGCTTTGTGCTATCTTCAATCTCTCTCGTATTAACTTGACCTTCAGTACCGTCTGCTCCACCAGCTCCGGACCAAGTATCTGCCGTTCTCCGACTTCATTCCAGCAAATGGGCGATCTACACTTCTGGCCGTACAAGGCTTCATACGGCACCATTTGGATGCTCGACTGATAACTGTTGTTGTATGCAAACTCGGCCAGCGGTAGATGGACGTCCGAACTTGACTTTAAGTCGATCGCACAGAGTCGTAACATGTCTTCGAGAATTTGGTTCACCTGTTCTGTTTGGCCGTCAGTCTGAGGATGATAAGCTGAGCTGAACTTCAACTTGGTCCCCAGTGCTGAATGAAGACTACTCCAGAAGTGCGCTACGAACCTTCCATCCCGATCAGAGACGATAGAAACTGAGACCCCGTGCAGCCGAACTATTTTATCAAGGTATATCTGAGCAAGGCGGTCGACGCTCCAAGTAACTTTGATGGCGATAAAGTGCGCTGACTTGGTTAGTCGATCGACGATGACCCAGACAGCGTCGTTTTCCCGCGGCATCCTCGGCAAGCCAACAACGAAGTCCATAGTGATGTAATCCCATTTCCACTCTGGAATGACGATTTCTGTATCTCCCCGCCCGGTCGCTGGTGCTCGGCTTTGACTTGCTGACAGGCCATATATTTTGACACAAAGAGCGCTACGTCCCTCTTCATGTCGTGCCACCAAAAGACAACGCGGAGGTCCTTATACATCTTGGTGCTGCCAGGATGCAAGAAATATTTTGCATAATACGTCTCCGACATTATCTCCTTTCTAAGTTCTGCGTCGTCCGGTACGCATAGCCATCCCTTCACGCGCAACACTCCCGACTCGTCCTCTGCAAAGTCGGACACTTTTTCTGTCGATATCAGCTTTCGTATCTTCTCCAGGTATGGGTCGTCCTTCTGTGCAGACTTGATCCTCTCCAGTAGGCTTGGTTTCACCCGCAGTTGCGCTAGTTTTACATCTCTGAAACGAACTCGGAGTTCAATGCCCATTCCTTCCAAGTCACGCAGCAGTCGATCGTTGATGCATAATGAAGCTAAGTACTTCCGGCTCAGCGCATCCGCTACCATATTTCCCTTGCCCGGCGTGTAGTCGATTGATAAGTCATAGTCTTTGATTAGTTCGAGCCATCGCCTCTGCCGCAAATTTAGTTCTTTCTGGATGAAGAGATACTTGAGGCTTTTGTGGTCCGTATAAATCCTGCACACCACGCTATAGAGATAGTGACGCCACAGCTTCAACGCGAACACAATTGCCGCTAGTTCTAGGTCGTGCGTGGGGTAGTTCTTCTCGTGCGGCTTCAACTGCCGGAAAGCAAAAGATATCACCTTATCCCGCTGCATGAGCACACACCCCAAGCCCTGGCCAGAAGCATCGCTGAAGATTTGAAATCCCTCCGTCCCTTCAGGAAGAGCAAGTATCGGGGCCGAAACGAGCCGTTGTTTGAGCTCCTGGAAGGAAGCTTCACAGTCGTCTGACCACTTGAATGCGACTCCTTTCTGGGTGAGGCGAGTCAACGGCGATGCAATCTTCGCAAAGTCCTTCACGAAGCGTTGGTAGTATCCTGCCAAGCCTAGAAAGCTTCGAATTTTGCTAACTGATGCGGGCCGTTTCCAATCAGCAACTGCCTCGACTTTCTTCGGATCGACTGCGATGCCCGTGGCGGAGATGATGTGCCTAAGGAATGAGACGTTGTTCAGCCAGAATTTGCACTTGCTCATCTTCGCGTACAACTGATTCTCTCGAAGGGTTTGGAGTACCGTCCGCAGATACTCTGCATATTGCGCTCGATCCTTCGAGTAGACGAGAATGTCGTTGATGAAGACTACTACGAACTTGTCAACGAACGGACGGAACACCCGATTCATTAGATCTATGAAGACGGCAGGGGCGTTCGTCAGACCGAACGGCATTACCAAGAACTCGTAGTGGCCATAGCGAGTGCGGAAGGTAGACTTCGACACGTCATCTGGCTTGACTTTGAGTTGGTGATAACCCGATCGCAGATCAATCTTCAAAAATACGGTTGCATCTTGGAGCTGGTCGAACAAGTCGTCGATACGGGACAGGGGGTATTCGTTTCGGACGGTGGCTTTGTTCAATTCCCGATAGTCGATGCAGAGCCGTATCGATCCATCCTTCTTCTTCACGAATAGCACGGGCGTACCCCACGGCGAGACACTCGGACGGATAAACCCTCTGTCGAGTAATTCTTGTAGTTGTGCCTTTAGTTCCTTCAGTTCTGCAGGGGCCATTCTGTACGGAGCCTTCGAGATCGGCCGGGTGTCGAGGAATGTGTCGATGGTGAACTCTATTTTTTGATCGGGCGGTATGCCGGGTAGCTCGTCTGGGAATTCTGCCACAACATCGGTCTGACCCGCGTTTGTACCATCATGTCGTATGTCACGAACGGAAGCTAGATAACCTTCGTACCCGGAATGCAGCATCCGTCGAGCAGATATTGCCGAGATCACCATGCAGGTCGACGACGCCTCACCACACGAGTAGCAGAATTCAAGTACTCCAGGCATGCGGAATGTGACCTTCTTTTCAGCACAGTCTATGGTTGCGTTGCACGGCCCGAGCCAATCCATTTCCAGAATGATTTCAAAGTCTTTCATGTCTAGAACTATCACATCCAGATCGATCTTTTGACCGCCGATACAGATAATCCCGCTGGCGCAAGCTAAGTTTGTAAGAATTGGTGTACCCGAAGGTGTGCTTACGCTAAGGTCGAGATCTAATGATATTACAGGAAATTTGTGCTCGGCGGCAAAGTCCGTCGATATAAAACTATGCGAAGCGCCTGAATCAAATAACACACGAGCAGGCACATTATTGAATTTTAGTATACCTGACACTACTGTATCTGATGCCAGCGCTTCGTCTCGAGTCATGGCGTAGACGCGGCCCTGAGTGTTGGGGCGACGGTCTCGGCCATTTTACGGTGCGGGTTGAGTGGGCGGAGGAGGTCGAGGCGCCTGTCCTTAATTTTCTTGACGATGTTGTTGTGGCGGGGCGTTACGATTCCAATTCCGGGGGCAATCTCGTTTTTGGTGGTTCCTTGCTCCGCAGTTGAAGCACCCTCCTTCGAGGACATGACAATCGTTGGTATGGTGACCGAAGTTTTGACATTTGGCACAAGGAAATGGTGGGGTTCGTCCCTGGTTGTCGCCATGATTTGGACGCTTTGATGTGTAATTGTTGCCTCCCGTATAGCTAGGATGTTTGTGATTGGAGTGGCGCACAATGTCGTCAGCACCAGAAGGATGCAGATTCTCAAGGCGGAGAGCGTGATTCAGAGCCTCGCCTACGGTCTTATACTCCGGGACCCCGACATGCGCACCGATAGAGTGTCGCAGACCCACTTCGAACCGTCGCACACGACACTCTTCAGTAGGCAGAAACTGACCAGCAAACTTAGACAACTTGTTGAATTCTGCAGCGTACTGTTCCACTGTCCGGCTCCCTTGCTTCAACTGCATGAATTCATTTTCCTTCGCTTGACGAACGGCTGATGGAAGGTACTGGACTTCAAAAGCTTTGCGGAACGTGGCCCAAGAGATCGGCATGGTTGTAATGACCCGCTCCGCCCTAGCGGAACGTCGATTCAAACGATAAGTGCAACAACACAAACGAGCCGTCGACCCGAAGAGTTGGCATCGATCTGATGAAGAATCGATGCAAGGCTTACATTGGCCCGTCAAGATGAATCCAGACTTAGACTTTCAAAGGCGCGCTCGGAGTATCGCTTGGCCGATGCGAACATCGCTAAGGTGGGTGGCTCCGATGAACCCGTCTCTGCTTAGCCTAGACACATAACAATGCGGACATTATCACGAGAATCGCTAGGCGATAACCCTGCGCATGCTAATAAATGACTCAATGCACCTAGCTAAGGGAATAATCCCATCTTGCATACTTGTATAGAATATAGAAGAAAATATGGAAAATATGAGAACTCTTGTACTGTGCTCCACGCTCGTGCTAAGGCACAAGCTTACGTTCAAGTCCTTTATGCGTTCGAACAATAAAACAATGAATGGTTTACAATGATGAAACAGGAAGACTATCAACATAGTCGTTCCGAATAGAGTTTAGCAACATTGAAAGACTATGGGACCGATGGGTCGCCAAGGCGACTCCCGCACGAGGAGTTGCAAAAAAAATGTATGAATGAATGAATGAACGAATAAGTGAATGAATGAATAAACGAATGAAAGAATGAATACGTGAATGAATCGATGAACAAACGGACAAGTGAAAGAAAGAAAAGAAAGAATGAATGAAAGATAAGAAAAGAAAGAATGGTTAGCGACAGGTGTGACGGGCACGTGCAACGGGGCTCGCTACCCGCGCTGCACGGACGCCAACCTGGTCGATAACGCATTATGGCTAAGGGTTAGCCTACGGCTCGGAGATAGCCGTTAAGTTAAAATGACAAGATAATACGAAATGGTCGTGGACAAACGGCACGGACGTTGTGTGGAGTATACCGTGGCCGTGGTAGTGGAAGGATTCTGCGGCACGGGCATTGTGTGGAGTATACTGTGGCCGGCCTAGACGGAATCAAAAGCGGGGCTTACGGGCTGCCTGGGTGCGGGCTTGGGCACCGGGAGACATAAGTACAGGGTATTTTAAGAGACTTAACGGGGTGTACCAGCCATCACCCTACGCTAAGTTGAGAAATACCAAGGGGAAAATATCCAAAATGGCTTGTCATGCCAGCGACCGGTGCATATAGATTAAGTGGACTTTGCTGGTGGCTATCCACGTGCAAGTCCTTGCATTGAAATCAAAGTAGTCTAAGTTAAATGAACAAGCGCCTGCTGAACAGCTTGAAATGTATCACACCAAATAACAAAGAGTGCTTCATGCAAACGAGTTAAAATAACACACGCCTACGACGCGCTAGAAACTGAGGCAGGGACACGCCCTTGATATTGAATGTTTCCAAGAATCACGTTATGTTATTACACATGAATTATTGGCTAACTTGGTTTACTTTGGACAGGGAAGGCCGGACGGTAAGTATGGGTAAGTCGTGTATGTATTTCCATGCGACACTTGGATTTGACAACACGGGATAGGTTATGACATATGCCATGAAATTTATCCTAAGGCAAGATTAAAAATACAATGAATGATAGAGATGCACAAAAGTAAATGGAACGTGTTCGGTAATGATAGCATTGTGGGCGAGCAAGCCTCCCCACCAGTGCATAACAATGTACTGATAACCCTACAGTCTGCTTGCAAGATGCAGGAGACGCCAGCGGGTGCGGAGCTTCCATCGAACGTGTTAAGGCGCGGAGCCAACTTCGGGGCCTTGGGACGTTGTAAGAAGCTGAAGCACCCTATACAGGACATAATGTATCGGAACATCGCCATGAATCATTCCATGTTGTAAGCTACTTGGCACGCCTTTTATGTTTCAGAGAGAGAGAGCTTGAGCGACTTGTAATATCGGCCTAGCGCCGCTTGTAAACTTCTTGAATATCAATAAAGAGTTCGAATTCGCTTCTACTTGTGTTCATTTACTTTCTGCTGCAATGGGGACACTCTGTGCGACTCTGTGGCCTAGCTCAAATCGGCCGTTTCTGGACTTGGCCTTGCACGGGCGCAACCTAGGCCCGTGCGGCATCACGCCTTAGCGAGGACGATCGCTCCTACGAGAGCGGGGCGTGACAGATTGGTATCAGAGCACGGCTTTACGTCCTTGGACTTCACGTCGATTTCTCAGTTTTGAAAGCTCGTCGTTGGAAAAAAGAAGTGTACGCTCTCTCTCGTTGTGCCTTGGGATGTTCCATACAATAAGTCTATTATTTTCTAAAGCTCGTACAAGTACTCGGTTGGACGGGATCGATAGGCGAAGGCCTTTGTGCCACCACGACGAACTTGAGTTGGAAGGAACCGATGCTAAGAGTTAGCAAACGCAGTGCGTGCTTGAATAAGCTTATGCTAACAATAGCAAACGAAATACACGAGACCGGAGTATAGTTCGAACGGGATCGTTATGCACGCAGCCTTTTGGCTAAGTTGTGCAGAGTATCGCGCACCTAGACCTTCTGGTGCAAACGAGTTGCGAGTGAGATCGATTATCGCTCGAACGAGAATAAGTGAGTATGCGAACTCGAATATAGTCCGCACGGGATAGCTATACATACGGCCTTTTGGCTAAGTTGTGCCGCGTGTCGCGCACCTCGACCTTTGGGTGCAATCGGGTTACGAGCGATATCTAGTATCGCTCGATCGAGAACGGAGATACACTTTGAGTATCTATCGATAGGAACGCTATCGAGTTAATGCTTAGGCGTACCCAAAAAGATTGGCTTGGATTTTGAAGATTAGTGCGAACGACTTAGTACGTCGAGGCGACGTGAGCGATTACGCTAGAGATTCGTCGAACGAATCTAAAGGATGTTTTAGCGAATGACACGAACGTGATTGTAGGCTAGAGCGGATGGCTCGAATCCGAGTGGTGTATGGATTTTCTTGGAAATCATTCGAGCAAATGTTGAGGATTTCGAGTATGTCGACGAGGCGATGCGATCGCGCAAAGCTATAGAACGCGTCACACTTAGTTGGTCGTGACTTCGAATGTCCCAAACGAGCATCTCGTTCGGACAACTTGAGAATAGGCAACGCGTGTTAGAAAATGATTCAGAACGATAAATGAAAATGAATGGTCGTGATCGAGGAAACTTAGAGGATCGTGCGTACGATATCGGATTGATGCAAATGAAATGTGACTTGAGTTTCGAACAACGATCTTAAAACGAGCTTGAGGAAGAGCGACTGAACTTGATCTTGAATATCAAAGAATGGTGGAATATCCAACTCGGACGACAGCATCAACGCACGACTCGAAATTGGTTGCAAAGGAAGATCGTCAGGTTACGCATATCGTCGATGGTATTGAGGCGTATCAAAGATCGATATGCGATAACTCGGGGGTACTCTGACTCGGCGAATGACGATCGTGCAAATGTCATCGTTCCGATGGATGCTATACTCGGGATATTGAAACGTGTCGAGGAAAATAGAAACTTGGTTCGAGGATTTTCTGGTTGAACGAATGACAAACGGACTATCAAAAATTGAAATCTTGACTTGGATGGAAATGTAATTATTGGATTTGCTTCGTCGATAACCACAACTTCGATATTCTTGTCTTATGTGAGCACAACCCCAGCCTCGCACATGCGTCGTGCCGATTAGGGCGATCACTCTGCGTGAGCACTGGTATGGTGATTCATACAGCGGAAGTGATTAAACTTGGATCGCGTGGCAATCTGATTGCTTCGACTTGTGGTTTGACGCGGAGGTGACTCGAGAATGAATTTGGGTGCTTGAAGGATGAACTTGAGAATTGAGTAGGTCCAATCCTAGTATCGAGAATGAATTAGTCTGGACTCAAACAAGAGTTACGCCCCGATGAGAATGATTATTCCGCGAGAGCGTTATATGGTAATTCATGAACCACCGTGGATGATCGGACTTGCGTGAGATTGAAATGCAATGTATTGTCGAGCTGGATGACCTCGTGATCGAATACATGAATTGGTTAGAATGGATATGTGAAGTATGTCGATTGGGTGATTTGAATGGATTCGAATATACGCAAAGAATATATTGATACGAATATGTGATCGTGCTCGATGTTTAGAAATCTGAGTGACGCGAGCTTGGGTAGAAAATCCCGTACTACCGACTTTAGTTTGACCCTAGGATTGGGGTCAGTGTTGGCATTATTGTTGGGGAACTATGATTCCAATCCTGACATTGACTTAGCCTTGAGAAATGGCCTAGCGGTTAGGCGAGACGCCATGTTTCAAGTATTCGCAATCGAAAAGATTGATCTTGAGGATTGGCATGGATGGATAGCGAATCACGAATATAGGAAATCCTGCTCACGAGACTCGGCTGACATGCATATATTTCAGAGACGCCTGAGTATGTGCACGATGCGACTCGAGTGAGAATGACGAGTTCTCTATCATGCGGCTTGGCTGAATGTATGTATTTTGGGGACGCTTGGAATGCGTGCATGATCCAGCCAAGTGATACGTTGAATTCCAAACGAGACTTGAGGAATAGAAAGTATCGGGGATTAAGATCGTGTTAAAAGAAGGGAATGATACTAGTACGAGTGTGGCTCGGAATCAAAGAAACGTGTGAGCGGAGTGTGCGTGAACGACAACGAGATTGGCCCTAAACAAGTGAATGATATGGAATCGAGATCGTACAAGTAAAAGTTGGTATAACGAATTGAACCATTGATAGGAAGATGTATACGATAATAGTGCAATACTTGGTCTTAAAATTGGACGAAAATTACTTAGACTTGGTCGACCCCGTTAAGAAGAAATCATACTGATTTCGTGGACACGAACGCTTGAGAAGCGAATCGGGTCATCCCGATGACCGAGATAAACGAAAGTGAGCTTGCCTTAGCCGACGACCCTCGTATTTGATGAATTATCACGTGCCTCGTGCGACCATTTCAGTCCCATGACACGAAGAAATGGCAACCAAGACGAAGGAATACTTGAATTGATTAAGTACCATCAACTCTAAAATGAATGAAGAGTTATTCAATAAAAATCGACCAAAATGTATACAGACACGGGACTTAGAAATGTATCGAGTATAGTTCGGTGCCATCGAGCGGTAAAGCCATTCGATAGAAATTGTCTATGAAACACGATGACACGAGTTAAGAAATGGTACGATGACCTGCACTCAGGAAGTCTCGAGGACGAGACTTATTTTGAGTGGTGTATTATGTAATGACCCGCTCCGCCCTAGCGAAACGCCGATTCAAACGGCAAGTGCAACGACTCAAAAGAGCCGTCGACCCGAAGAGTTGGCATCGACCTGATGAAGAATCGATGCAAGGCTTACATTGGCCCGTCAAGATGAATCCAGACTTAGACTTTCAAAGGCGCGCTCGGAGTATCGCTCGGCCGATGCGAACATCGCTAAGGTGGGTGGCTCCGATGAACCCGTCTCTGCTTAGCCTAGACACATAACAATGCGGACACTATCACGAGAATCGCTAGGCGATAACCCCGTGCATGCTAATAAATGACTCAACGCACCTAGCTAAGGGAATAATCCCATCTTGCATGCTTGTATAGAATATGGAAGAAAACATGGAAAATATGAGAACTCTTGTACTTCGCTCCACGCTCGTGCTAAGGCACAAGCTTACGTTCAAGTCCCTTACGCGTTCGAACAATTAAACAATGAATGGTTTACAACGATGAAACGGGAAGACTATCAACATAGTCGTTCCGAATAGAGTTTAACAACATTGAAAGACTATGGGACCGATGGGTCGCCAAGGCGACTCCCGTACGAGGAGTTACAAAAAAAATGTATGAATGAATGAATGAACGAATAAGTGAATGAATGAATAAACGAATGAAAGAATGAATACGTGAATGAATCGATAAACAAACGGACAAGTGAAAGAAAGAAAAGAAAGAATGAATGAAAGATAAGAAAAGAAAGAATGGTTAGCGACAGGTGGGACGGGCACGTACAACGGGGCTCGCTACCCGCGCTGTACGGACGCCAACCTGGTCGATAACGCATTATGGCTAAGGGTTAGCCTACGGCTCGGAGATAGCCGTTAAGTTAAAATGACAAGATAATACGAAATGGTCGTGGACAAACGGTACGGGCGTTGTGTGGAGTATACCGTGGCCGTGGTAGTGGAAGGATTCTGCGGCACGGGCGTTGTATGGAGTATACCGTGGCCGGCCTAGGCAGAATCAAAAGCGGGGCTTACGGGCTGCCTGGGTGCGGGCTTGGGCACCGGAAGACGCAAGTGCAGGATATTTCAAGAGACTTAACAGGGTGTACCAGCCATCACCCTACGCTAAGTTGAGAAATACCAAGGGGGAAATGTCCAAAATGGCTTGTCATGCCAGCGACCGGTGCATATAGATTAAGTGGACTTTGCTGGTGGCTATCCACGTGCAAGTCCTTGCATTGAAATCAAAGTAGTCTAAGTTAAATGAACAAACGCCTACTGAACGGCTTGAAATGTATCACACCAAATAACAAAGAGTGCTTCATGCAAATGAGTTAAAAGAACACACGCCTACGACGTGCTAGAAACTGAGACAGGGACACGCCCTTGATATTGAATGTTTCCAAGAATCACGTTATGTTATTACACATGAATTGTTGGCTAACTTGGTTTACTTTGGACAGGGAAGGCCGGACGGTAAGTATGGGTAAGTCGTGTATGTATTTCCATACGACACTTGGATTTGGCAACACGGGATAGGTTATGACATATGCCATAAAATTTATCCTAAGGCAAGATTAGAAAGACAATGAATGATAGAGATGCACAAAAGTAAATGGAACGTATTCGGTAATGATAGCGTTGTGGGCGAGCAAGCCTCCCCACCAGTGCATAACAATGTACTGATAACCCCACAGTCTGCTTGCAGGATGCAGGAGACGCCGACGGGTGTGGAGCTTCCATCGAACGTGTTAAGGCACGGAGCCAACTTCGGGGCCTTGGGACATTATAAGAAGCTGAAGCACCCAATACAGGACATAATGTATCGGAACATCGCCATGAATCATTCTATGTTGTAAGCCACTTGGCACGCCTTTTATGTTTCAGAGATAGAGCTTGAGCGACTTGTAATATCGGCCTAGCGCCGCTTGTAAACTTCTTGAATATCAATAAAGAGTTCGAATTTGCTTCTACTTGTGTTCATTTACTTTCTGCTGTAATGGGGACACTCTGTGCGACTCTGTGGCCTAGCTCAAATCGGTCGTTTCTGGACTTGGCCTTGCACGGGCGCAACCTAGGCCCGTGTGGCATCATGCCTTAGCGAGGACGATCGCTCCTACGGGAGCGGGGCGTGACAACGGTGGTGTTGTCCGGTCGGATCGCTCGCTTGCGCATAGCCCACCAGTCGTGCGCGTTCAACCGTAGTTGAAGTTGTGCACATGTGACTTGCTTTGATTCTTCAATGCCGAGAAGCTCGAAGTGATCTTCCAGCTCTTCCAACCAGTCGATTGTCATGGAAGGACCCTCGGTACCGCTGAAGGAAGTACGACACACCTTCTTGAATTCGGACACTTCAAAGTTGTACTTTTTCGGTACCGCTGGTTGACGCTCGAGCTCCGTCGTGTCGACTTCAATGGGTTAGATCGTCGGCACGGTGGCAGCAGGTGCGGTGACAGTAGGCACAGTCGCAAAATTTTCGTTGGCCGCCATTGTCTAGACGATCTGCTGCAGGGTATCCAACTGCTTTTGTTGAAGTTTGGCATGTGCGTCGAAACGAGCTTCGAAGCGAGCTTCGAACTGGGCCTGTCGTTCCTCCGTCTGTTGATGTCGGTTCTCAGACTGGTTCCGCTGCGCCTCTATCATGCGCAGCATCCTTTCGATGGTATCGTTAGAAGGTCCGCCCCGCGAACGATGCGAACTACTAGAGCCGCTAGAAGCGCTCTGCTCTCGCTCGGCCGTGGGTTCCGTCACTTCTGCGATACGAAGGCAAACGCATCAGTCATAAAATATTACGGACTCATTGTATGGAATAACTTATCTTATCGATGCGAGGTCAAAGGATGTAAAGTCGTGCTCTGATACCATTATGTCACGCCCCAATTCTGTAGAATCGATTGTCGTCCCCCGAACGTGATGCCGTGAGAACCTAAGTTACGATCGCACAAGGCATAGTCATAAGGTTATCCGAAACACAACGTCAAGTTAGAGTACGCAGAAAAATTGATTGACACAATTGTAATAGAAGTAGACTTTTCATTGATAATAAAACTTTATTTACATTGACTTAATTACATTCATTGCCGCGCGGGCTACAACATGACTCGACTTACAAAACGAACGCCGATGAGATAGTCGTTCCATACATTACATCCATTTTTACAAGCAAAATAGTTATACTTTCCACCTGCAATCGAGGGAAGCCGAGCCGCCATTGGTCTTCTTTTGTACTGAATGCGGAGTCTTCAAAAGGAATTCAGAAACAAGCCTTTACACGGACGAGGCTTCAAAAGTGTCCACGCCGCCTTAAGATTTAAGTGGCACGCCCTTCGGGATTTGGGGTACCTGTGTGGAGAGCGAGGATCAGTACATTACACTTTGTACTGGTGCGTGGCAAATTTAAGTTCCAAGCTCTCATTTGGTTGATGAGTTTATATGATTTAGTTCATGAAGGTTTCTAACCATCCTAATAAATTTCAAACGAGCAATGACAAGCACAAATGTAATTTACGTTAGAACTTACCCCCGGCGGGCCACGCCGCGCCTTTTGGAAGTTACTATGTTCTTCCCTGTCAATTGTTATCATTTACATTCCAAGTACAACATTACGTGTGTTTGGTCACTGACATCACCAGCCATCCTGGACTATAGCTTTGTTAGACGGGGCCCTTGCAGCGTAAGTAGCGAGCCCCGCTGCAAGTCCCCGCTTAACCCGTGCTATCATCCAGCACAGCTATACCGTATTTCCTCCTAGGCCGAGTCGGTCCCATGGTCCCAACATCCCCATTTATTAGCCCCCTCTCCTTTCTCTCTCCTCATTTATCTTCTTCTTCCTCCATTAACTCCTCACCAACCTGTGAGAGAGAGAGAGAGATCTAGGCAAGTGCATCTTGCTTCATAGAGGAACCCAAATTTTATTGTTCTATTCTCTTCTTCACAACATTCTAAAGCACTTTAGTACTTGGCATTTCTAATTTCCATGGTTTATTGCTTGTAGATCTAAGTTTATGTCATTTTTGGATTTCTTAGAATTTTATCTATTTAACATTGTTATTTTTAAGTTTTGATGGTTCCCATTTTGACCTATGGAAGTTGGATTTGGACTCTAGATGAAAGATTTATGGAGCCTGGGAGTCATGACTTGAAGGGTTCTTCTCCTCGGAAGGATGGAGAAGAAGCACAGTCATAGCCGCATGGACTTAGCCGCATAGCTTTTATGCGGCAAGATCCCTCAGTCGCATAAGCCTTGCCGCGTTCTTGGCCGCATAGCCTATGCCGCTGGGACTTAACTCCCTAGCCGCATGAAGATTTGATTTAGAGCCGCATAAGCTCATCGTTCCCCAGTCGCATGAAGATAATTCCGCTGCCGCATATGAGTTGCATCCCCGCGAGCCGCATAAGATCCGTCCCCTGCTAGCCGCATAGGCCTCCACTTGATCCAGCCGCATAAGTGCATGTCCCTTCCTGGCCGCATGAGGGTTCTTACTCAGCCGTATAAGGTCTTGCCTCCCGCGAGCCGCATAAGGACCCAGCGCTCTTGAGCCGCATGAGACTCAGTCATGTCTGACCGTATAAGGCCCGATAATTCTCGGCCGTATAAGCGCATATCCGTCCGGCCGCATGGACTTCTTCCCCCACTGCCGCATGCGCCCATCCATTCCCAGCCGCATGAGGCCCTCCCCTTCCGCTGACCGCATGAGACCCGACTTCTTGATCCGTATGCGCCCTTGCCTCACTGGCCGCATGCCCCTGCCCTTCCTGAGCCGCATGCGCTCTCCTTTAATGGCCGTATGGGGATCCAGTGATCATGATGCCGCATATACCCGAACCGCATGGCTCATCCATAACCTTGTATTTTATGACTTAATTGTTATTTATTGGACTCATGTCTTGCAACCCTCCCTGTAAGTTGGGTCCCTTGATGGAATGCTTGTGTTATGTTATTTGTACTTATATCCCTGAACACGACAGTGACCCGTAGTGGTTCACTCTTGACAAGTAACATGACACGACAGTGACCCGTAGTGGTACACTCTTGACAAGTAACATGACACGACAGTGACTCGTAGTGGTGCACTCTTGACAAATAATATGACATGATAGTGGCCCGCCGTGGCGTACTCCTGACAAGTAACCTGACATGATATATCTTGATAAGCTGTTGCGACGGCTACTTGACATGACAAGTATGAATAGTCTAGACACCGTGGGCGATTGTGCTTGTACAAATGAACCAGTCTTGTCTTGCATTATATTTAGGATGGGTCTCCTGAGTACCACGGTCAGGGGTACCTACTGAATTGGACTAAGGCTAATAACTAGAATAACACAGTAGTCATGAAGAGATTTCCCAGCTACAGGCAATCCCGTTACCTGGACGCGCCTGGGATCTGTAGCCTGCCGTCGAGTAGGGGACATTTCCAGCACACTGTCATGTGTTGCACCCTTCAAGATACTTAAGGATACATGCATTTACTGGATGATGTACCCACCTGAAATCAACCCTTAATATTCGACCTGGGTAACCTGGATGGTCTGTAGGGCTTGTGGCTGTAGAATAATCTCGCTGCATCTTGTTAGTAACTAGGCCTGTGATAACCCTAGTTAGTTAAAGATCAAGCCGTACTCATTGCTTGGCCGTGATTGATTGGATGGAACAACCAGTCTAGTCTTGTCTTGATCATGTACAAGATTGTTACATGTCCTGATTTCTTATGTTAACTATCGATAAATGGTGGGAAGCCCAGTTCCGTTCAGATGAAGGGTTACAACCCCGGTCCTTGTTTGGTTTACGGGTTGTAACCTGGTTATCTGAATAGTTCCATGGTTATCTCGTCATATATCATCCTGGTATATTTTTCTTATTTCCAGCTCTTACCATTTACTTATACCTTGTGCTAATTGCTGGTTTTAGTTCCTAAGTGAAGCTTCCTTTGTGGCACTTGCTCTTTCTGGGGTCTGACCCAGCTAGTTTTGTATGGCCAGATTTCGAAGCAGCTCCAGAGGATCTACCGACCTTCCAATCCGATGGTGACCACCAGGCGTAACCAGGGCAACGAGTGGGTTATTTTGTTCTCCCATTTTATTGTACAAATATTCTTTTGAGGCGTTTAGCCGATGAGCACCTGTTTAGCTCGATTGCACTTTACTTACTGTCTGCCTACAGGCTGTAACATGATTGACAGATCCTAGGGTTGATCATGTATGACTAAACTCCTGCTAGTCCTCACATTTTGTAACGACTAGCTTCATGATCAGCTGAATATATAATATTTGGGATGCCTTACTATTGTATATTTGGCGATCTTACATCTTGTAATATCTACTTACTTGCTTGTGATTGAGACACTAGGCTTGTTCATGACCATAAGAGACTGTTGCCTTGTAGTTAAACTCTCATGTATCTAGACAGCCGTGACCGTATAGCGAGGTGGGATGCACTTCTATATACGTAGCTGGCTATGTCTGCCCCCGCTCTCCAGTATTCTGGTTCTGGGACGTGACATGGTTTAAGTGGTGGCCCATACAGGTCTTGTAAATCAAGATATGTGAGGGTTTACCAAATAGATGTCTCAATCAGTACTCGTCCTTGATCTCTGATCGTATCCTCTGAATCCCTGAGAATTCTTGTCCTGATCATATGCTTGTATCGTTGATCTGTCTTGGCCTTTTCTTATTGTTTTCTATATCGTCTTCTTCAGCGGCATAGTACCTGGACCTGCCAATCAGCGAGGCGGAGCACCTCCCGCGGACCAGCAGCAACCTGGAGATCAAGTTCAGCATTCCGGAGTAGCCTTCAGAGTCGTGCCTACTAGAGGAGAGCCACCAGTTCAGCCCATTCAGCCTGTAGAACCTGATGATGGCATTTTGGTTGGTCTCATCAGGACCTTGATAGCTTTCCAGGATCGTCGAGGAGATGCCTTGCACCAGGCAGTGACAGATGCTTTGACCCGAGGAGGTCATCAGGGTAACAGCATGGCCAACAGCTTCAAGCGCTTGAATCCTCCATTCTTTGATGGTAGCGAAGATGCAATTGTCGCGGATGCATGGCTTCAGGACACGGAGGTGATTCTAGAAGCAGTCAGGACTCCAAAGAACGAGAAGGTGGCCGTAGTGCGCCTGCAGTTATTAGATCTTGCCCGCAGCTGGTGGGCGGCGCAGGCCGTTGGATTAGTGGCCCCTATTGCTTGGGTTGTATTCAGAGAGAGATTCCAGACCAAGTATTTTGATGTTGTAGCTCGGTATGATCTACAGACCAGGTTCACCAATCTGAAGCAGATGGACTGGACGGTCGACGGATATGTGGCCGAGTTTTTAAGACTTGGTCAGTTGACTCCCACCTTGGTGGCGACCGAGTTTGATAGAGCCCAGCGATTCCAGCAGGGGCTTTACCTGGAGATTTTATTGGCAGTTGAGCAGTTTGAGCATCAGACTTTTGATGCAGTCTTGAGAGCAGCTAGGAGCATGAGTATACCTCCCAGAGGATTGTAGATAGGGCCGGAGGTCGGAAGCGATCTCATGGCCAGATGAATCAGTCTTCAGCACCAGCCCCGGCAGCCAGGGCTTTGACCATTGGAGCTCCGAGGCGGGCGGCCTCAGTGAAGTCGGTTCAGCATTCAGCCCCAACGTACCCTCAGCAGAAGCAGAAGCAGTCTTCCGTAGTAGGATGTTCTCATTGCGGGAAGCCAGGACATGTGGTGGCAGAATGTCGTAGGGCGCAGGGATTGTGCCTGGCTTGTGGAGCGGCAGATCATAAGGTTGGATCCTGTCCAAATAGGGGTAGTTCATCCTCGTCCAACCTTTCTAGTCCTTCGGTGAGAGGACCAGTACCAGTCCAGCAGCAGCAGCAGCAACAGTATCAGCCTTAGAGGCCCTTGCCGCCTCAGTCCCAGGCATTCCAGCAACAACACCCCCAGCAGTATGCACAAGCCCAAGCCCAGATTGTCACACCCCATAACCAGAATACTGGAGAGCGGGGGCGTACATAGCCAGCTACGTATATTGAAATGAAATCCACCTCTCTATTAGGTCACGGCTGTCTAGATATGAGGGTTTACTACAAGCCAACAGTCTCTTAAGGTCAAACATATTGTCACAATCTCAAGCAATTAATATAGTTACAAGACGTTAGATCATCAAATACACAATAAAAGGCGTCCCAAATATTACATATTCAGCTGATCATGAAGCTAGTCGTACAAAATATAAAGACTAGCAAGAGTTTGGTCATACATGATCAACCCTAGGATTTGTTAATCATGTTTACAGTCCGTAGGCAGACAGTAAGTAAATGTACATCGAGCTAACAGGTGCTCGTCGGCTAAACGCCTCAAAAGAATAAATTTACAACGGAGTGAGCGAAACAAAATAGAAAACCCACTCGTAGCCTGGGTTCCTTCTAGTCGCCACCATCGGGCTGGAGGTTCGGTAGATCCTCGGGTACTGCTCCGAAATCTGGCCACACAAAACCAGCTGGGTCAAACCCCAGAAAGAGCAAGTGCCACAAAGGAGGCCACAAAATAAGAACAAAAGCCAGCATATCAGAACATAAGAAAATAGAAGAAAAGTACAATTAATAAAAGTACAGCAGGACAATAAACGACTAGAGACAAGGAACCATTCAGGAAGCCGAATTTGCAACCCGTAAACCAAACAAGGACCGGGGTTGCAACCCTTCGCCTGAATAACGCTTGTCTCTATCCATTTATTGTTAAGACAAGTAAAACAAACATGCTCAGGAGGAACCAGGTAATGGGACTAGACAAGACTTAGACAGGAATAGACAACATCCATTCGCAAGCGGCTAAGCAATTTCTACGGCTTACTACTTTAACTAACTAAGATTATCACAGGCCTAATTACTAACAAGATGCAGTGAGAATTTCCCAGTCCCAAGCCCTGCAAACTATCCAGTTATCCTTCCGCGGGTTGAGAGTATGGTTGGGTACATCGCCCAGGAGACGATATACCCTTAGGTGACTTAGAGGGTGCAACACATGACAGTGTGCTGGAAATGTGCTCTACTCGTCGGCAAGCTACAAGTCCAATTAAAGCGCCCAGATAACGAGACTGCCTGTGACTGGAAATTCTCCATGAACTATAGTTTGATCTAGTCATTAGCCTAATTCATATTCAGTACGAATCCCTGACCGTGGGAACCAGGGAGTCACATCCTAGACATGATACAAGACAAGACAGGTGGATTGCACAAGCAAGCAAACAGGAACACCCACGGTGTCAGAGTTGGTTACAAGAGTCAAGTTACATGTTACAAGTCAAGAGTGCGTCGCCACGGGCCACTATCAAGTTATCAGGTTACAAGTCAAGAATGCACCCCATCGGGTCACTATCAAGGAGATCAGAAGTACCAGGATCATAAATCACCGAAATCAGGAAACCAATCATAAGCAAATCATCAAAACCGTACCAGGTCGTGTCGAGCCCAGACAGTCGTGTTATGTGGAACAAGATCTCAAAACTCCAATTAGCAATAGAGAAACCAAGCCCCAGAAATAATACCAAAACACCCTGATTAGTAGATTGCGCAAGGGTCCCAGGGGTCGGGTTGGCAAGGTGTGAAGGGGTTAGATGGCGCTGAGTTGGGTTGCGCAGGGAGTGAAGTGCGCGGGGGTTAAGTGCGCTGGGTCGAAGGGCGCGGGGGTCAAGTGCGCTAGAGGATGGATGGCGCAGGGTGCAGGTTGCGCTAAAGCCAAGTGAGCTGGGAGCAAACTGCGCATGGATGAGCTGCGCAGAGGTCGGCTTGCGCTGGGTCGGAGGGCGCTGAGCTGGGTGGCACTAGAGTCGAACTGCGCTAGGTCGAGTTGCGCAGGATCGGATTGCGCATGGATGAGCTGCGCCAAGGAAGGATGCGCGGTTCAGCCCAGGGAGGCGAGCACAAGTCAGTCCTGCGCTAAAGAGCGCAGGCTGAGGGGGGGTGGTTGCGCAGTTCGCCAAGGGGCAAGCTACGCTGGTCAGCACTGCGCTACAGAGCGCAAACTGAAGTCTTCTTCTCCAGGCCGAGAGGAAGCATCAAGAACACCAAAAATTCAATTTATCACAACTTGGCCAAATCAAAACCAAATCTAGATTTCCAAAGTTCTATCTTGGGTAAAATTGAATTCTCTTCCACATGGAAGCCTCAAAACAAGCAAAAATCAAAGTTTAATAGATTAAAACCATATAAATCCAAAAATAGAAAAAACTTAGATTTAGAAAAATAGAAGCTCCAAATCCAAAAATATCAAGTTCTAATGTTGATCTCCATGTCCTAATCTAGCTAATGGATAAATAAAATATGGTACTTATTTGTTGGCAAGGTGCACTTGCCTATGGTGTTGGTGGAGGAAGGAGGAAGAAGAAGATGGAGAAATTAATGGAAATAAAGAGGAGAGAGAAAAGTTAGGTGGGATTTAATGGTGGAGGATATGTTGTGTTGAGGGTGGAGATTAGCTAAGGTGTTCCAAATGCATATTAAACCAAACCAAACCAATTCTTCTCCACGAAATAAAACCAAGCCAACTAAAACCGAGCCGAGCCGAAACCCAAAATACGAGAAAACCCAAAATTCCACAAGTCGAGAAAATAAAAATACCTGCCAAAATCCAATTACGAGTATAATTATGAAATACGGGAAACGGGGGTGACAACTCTACCCACCTTAAAAGAATTTTGTCCTCGAAATTTAATCAAGGAGCTAGAGGATGCCACGGCAAGTTACACTAAGCACCAACAATCTACACTAAGCAGTTCAATCATACAATCATACATGCAAGCAAGGGATGGAAAGCATAAGGCATAAGAAAGAAATTATACCTTACGAGTCAAACAGGTCGGGATATCGCGATCGGATGTCGTCCTCACGCTCTCACGTTGACTCACCTAGAGAGTGATGACCCCAAGCAACACGGACTAATTTAATAGTCTTGTTCTTGAGTATCTTCTCCCTCCGGTCCAATATAGACACGGGCCTCTCCTCATACGAAAGGTTGGTACCAACAACCAGTTCCGAATGATCAAGGATATTGCTCGGGTCCGGGATATACCGTCGTAATTGGGACACATGGAATACATCATGCACCTCACTTAGCGACGGCGGAAGAGCAAGACGATAGAATACATTTCCTACTCGCTCCAGGATATCGAACGGCCCTATATACCTAGGACTAAGCTTTTCCCGTACGCCAAAGCGAATGACGTCGCGGTTAGGCGAGATCTAAGGAATACATGGTCGCCGATAGCAAACTCTAAGGGACGCCGATGAGCATCGGCCCAATGTCGTTGGCGATCTTGGGCAACTCGAAGATGATCTCTGACTTTTCTGACTACTCCAACTGTCTGGACAATCATTTCTGGACCGAGCATCTGCCTCTCTCCGACATCGTCCCATGCTAGCGAAGATCTGCACTTCCGGCCATACAGTACCTCGAATGGTGCCATCTGGGTGCTGGCTTGAAAACTATTATTGTACGAGAATTCTACCAGGTACAGGTGATCCTCCCATGAACCACCGAAGTCAAGTGTACAAGATCTTAACATGTCTTCAAGAGTCTGGATTGTGCGCTCTGACTGACCATCCGTCTGCGGATGATATGCTGAACTGAACTGGAGACGAGTTCCCAAACTCTCTTGCAAGCTACGCCAAAAGTGTGATGTGAATCTTGAATCTTGGTCCGAGGTGATGCTGGCTGGCACACCGTGAAGCCTGATAATCTGCCTGAGGTACATCTCTGCTAGCTGAGCCGTAGGCTGCCCAACTCTGAATGGGAGAAAATGAGCCACCTTCGTGAGCCTGTCGATTATAACCCAAATAGCATCTCGACCAGCTGGGGATCTAGGCAATCCAGTCACAAAATCCATGGTCACATGCTCCTATTTCCATTCTGGAATCGACAAGGGCTGAAGAATTACAGCGGGCCTCTGATGTTCAGCCTTAACTTGCTGGCAAACCAAACACCAAGAGACAAACCGGCTATCTCCCTCTTCATGCCATTCCACCAGAAATGCTGACGAATATCACGGTACATCTTTGTGCCACCGGGATGAATAGAATACTGTAAACTGTGAGCTTCTGCCATGACCTCATGTCTGATATCTCCACTGGGTACACAAAGACGAGTGCCGTGCCGAAGTGTACCATCTTTATGAATGCACAACTCTGGTCTTCTTCCTGCCTCACACTCTGCTCTGAGCCGCTGAATCTTGGAATCTGTAGATTGCGCCATACGGATCCTCTCAACTATGCTGGACTGAACCTGTAGACTGGCCATCAATGCCACGTTGGCTGGAAGAACCACTTCAATTCCCATCTTCTGAAGATCTGCCAATAACTCTGATTGCACCGTTAGAAGATAAACTCCGGCTCTCCTGCTCAATACATCTGCTACAACGTTGGCCTTCCCTGGGTGATACTGCAAATCCACATCGTAGTCCACCAATAGCTCAAGCCATCTCCTCTGCCGCATGTTAAGGTCCTTCTGGATGAAAACATACTTCAGGCTCTTGTGATCAGTAAATATCTCCACTCTGTCTCTATACAAGTAGTGTCTCCACAACTTAGGTACAAACACTACTACTGCCAGTTCCAAGTCGTGGGTCGGGTAATTCTGTTTATGATCACGAAGTTGACGTGATGCATAAGATATTACCTTCGCATGCTGCATCAAGACACACCCCAATCCTCTGCCTGAAGCGCCGTAATAAACTGTGAATCCTCCGGTCCCATCTGGAAGTGTGAGAATGGGAGCCGTTATCAAACCTCGCTTCAACTTCTCAAAGGATTCCTGGCACTCTGCTGTCCAAGCAAACTGCATATCCTTGCGGGTCAACTGGGTCATCGGCGCTAAAATCCTAGCAAAATCTGAAACGAATCGTCGGTAGTAGCCGGCCAATCCAAGGAAGCTGCGAACCTCTGCCGCTGAACTAGGTACTGGCCACGACTCGATAGCCACAATCTTCTGGGGATCCACTTCCACTCCTCCTCGGGTAATGATGTGACCCAAATACTGTAGGCCTCAAAAATGAAAGTCACGCTGAGTTGATCAAGACGGAGTCAAAAGTCACGCTCAGTTGATCCAGACAATATAAACAAATCACGCTGGGGAGACAGCTCATCATTTGTCAGAGAGTAATTATGACTGACAGCACAACAGTCGAAGAATGTCTCTTCGTATGCCACGTATGCACAGACTTCGAGAGATTATCGCCGTCTATTGCGTGATTTTCGAAATCTTCTTCAGCAAGACTCAGCCTTCGTCGAGTTGGTGTACCAAAAGGATTTCTTGTCATTTAATGCGACTGACAAAGCAATCACTGTCAGAGATTTTGTGTCAGTCGAGACACGCCAAATCAAGACAGCTGGCAGTTCTATCTCAAGTCTGTGTGTATTTGTGATCTTCATCTCAAGTTTGCGTGGATTCTGAAGTTTTCTTCCTCAAGTTTGCGTGGATTTTTGAGTTCTTTTGCCTTGAAGTCTGCGTGGATCCTGAAGCTTCCTGCCCCAAGTTTGCGTGGATTTTGAAGCTTTCTACACCGAGTTCGCGTAGATTTTGTCTTCAACAAGTCTGCGTGGATTTCATCAAATTGGAGTACGTGGCAGCCATGCCACTGATCTCTCGCCTGCGTGTCCTGTAACTTGCATACGACTCATGCATGATTGCCATGTGTCCAACAGTTACAGGTCACGTCCAGTAACTACTCACAGCCTTGCGTATGTTAAATCCTGCGTGATTTTCAACTAAGCACAGGCTGTGAAGACAGTTATCTTTTCAGTTATTATTTTTGACTCTATAAATAAAGTTCTTTTTCTCATTCATTGTACAGATACATTGATATCTACTGTCAAAATTTTGAGAGCTTTTCTTCTTCGCATAGTCCAAGGGATAAAGCGATCGTCTTCTAGATCGGATTCCTACAGTTGTAATTTTCCCAGAAACACAACAAATAAAGAGAATTTCTTTATGGAAAACAAAATTGGCGACTCTGCTGGGGAAAACCATCTCCTCTTCTGAGATGGCAACAACTCAATGCGATACTTTGTCAATCGGCTCGACGAAGAAGGTGATGACGATCAAATTCGATCAACTCGCCTATGAAGAAATGCAGCGGGTTAAGGGTGGCAAGCCCACTCCAGCCTCCATCATCACTGCCAAGTCGAAGGGACACTCTGTCTATGTCCCTAAGAATCAGTTGGCAGTCAATGGTGAAGTCTCTGCCACAGTGTCTGCTCCTAACACTGGCAAGAGCTCTACTGCAAGCACGTACACACTTGTGCGCTCGAAAATGACAGCAATCAAAGATCACGCTAACAGTACTGGCTCCTTAGCCAAATTTGTTCCAGTGTGTATCTCCAAAGTTGAAAGTCACGCTGACAGTACCGGCTCCTTAGCCAAATCTGTTCCAGCGTGCAAATTCAACCCTAAAAGTCACGCTGACAGTACTGGCTCCTTAGCCAAATCTGTTCCAGCGTGCAAATTCAACTCTAAAAGTCACGCTGATAGTACTGGCTCCTTAGCCAAATCTATTCCAGTGTGCAATCCCACATTCAACAGTCACGCTGACAGTACTGGCTCCTTAGCCAAATCTGTTCCAGCGTGTAATTCAAAAATCAAAAGTCACGCCAACAGCACTGGTTCTTTAGCCAAATCTGTTTCAGCGTGTATTTCATCAGAGAAGAATAACTCCTTAGTTATCTCTTCTTCTTTACCGAGTTCTACTAGAACTGGGGGTGGTCTTCCATATAAAGTCCCTTCGAAAAGGAATAACTCTTTAGTTGTTTCTTCTGCTCCTGTAGTTTTTACTTCAGGAACAGCTTTGACTGATACTTTTGTTAGTCAAAGGAAAGGAGATGGTCTTTTGACTACTCTTCCTTCTGGACATTCTATGTCTCAAAATCTGAATGAGTCTAAGAAGAAATATTCCTTAATATCTTCTCCTATGACTTCTTCAAATTGGGCACAGAATCTGTCCATTAAAGAGGGTCTGTTACCAACTCCTAATCAAAGGAGTGGTTCAACTCTTCCTTCTCTGTAAATATCCAGATCAATGGAAGGAAAACTCCATGTTTCCAAAATTAATGTGTTACCTTCCACTGATTTAAGAACAAAACTCAGTACTTCTGGTGTTAAGAAACCATACCAATTGGATATGAAGATAAAAGATCCAGATGCAGAGTATGCAAAAAATTATGTGGCTCACATTAATCACTCTTTGTATAATCAAGAGCCATTAAGACCCAAGAACAGGAAGTATACTCCTCAATCTTCACAAACAGATTTACGGGAATATCTTCAACAGAAGAGAAGGAGTAATTCTATGTCAAAGGAACATACTGAATGTGACTTCTATCCAAGAGTCATAATTCAGTGCAGATGTCAATCAACGGTTCAAGACCATGATGATCATGAATGTGACTTCCAGCCAAGAATCACAATGCAATACATATGTCAAACTAAACGACATTCTGTCTTCAATAGGATTCAGTATGAACCTATGCCTGATGAAGATGAGCCTTTGTTTGCCTCTGTCAACATGACTTCTCGGGACACCAGGGGTAGGGTTGATAGTCCAGATGGAGTATATAGAAACACCAGAGCAAGAGTCCTGGCTTCTAGTCAAAGAAATTTGATCCCTAAAGATGATTCTGAATTCCTTGGAGAATCTAACTTCCCACCTCTTCCTACTGGGGGTAATTCTCCTATAGTTGACTTTGATGCACGAAGTAATGATTCAGAGCATACAACATCCACTAGTTTATCAATAATCCCTCATACAGTCACGACTTACATGGTTGATGGGAATACTGATGAACCTTCTTCTTCCTTGACTCCTCAAGATCAAAGAATTGCTTCTTTGGAACAGCAAATGAAGTCTATGACTGACACAATGAAGTCGATGTATGAACTCATGACAGCTCAGTTGCAAAATCGACAGACTGTACCAGATGCCATACCAGTTGATACTGATATAAGTCCAGTACAAGTTCCTCCAGCAGTACAATCCAATACTCCTGGACCAGCTCAATCAAATCCTAGTCTCTCTGGAGCTGGAGGTAGTGCTTACAATGTTGTTC
Organism: Iris pallida; assembly: GCA_029216955.1. Classification (NCBI taxonomy): domain Eukaryota; kingdom Viridiplantae; phylum Streptophyta; class Magnoliopsida; order Asparagales; family Iridaceae; genus Iris; species Iris pallida. The sequence continues at coordinate 1,858,387 of JANAVB010033819.1, forward strand.
CTCCTCCCAACTATTCTCTACAAGCCACAACTCCACAATCTTCGGGAGTTGTCTCTGAAGAATTGAAGAATCTCAAAACTCAATTCGAGGCATTCAAAGAGAAGGATGGTTTACAAAGGTTAGGCATCAAGCAGCCTTATCCGATAGAATGGAAGCAAGTATCATATCCTCCTAAATACAAGCCTCCTACTATCTCATTCTATGATGGAACCACTTCTCCAAGTCAGTTTATTAATCACTTTGAAGTGATGACTGATCAACTGCAACCAAGTGATGCCCTCCTTACTCGGGTATTTATTGGATGTCTCAAGGGAACGGCTTATGAATGGTATAGGAGTCTCCCAGATGGGAGCATTACCTCATTTGCTGGTTTTAAATAGATGTTTCTTGAAAGGTTCTATGAAGGGCTGAATGACATGACTATGTCTGCTCTTATTAGAATCAAGCAGAAAAATAATGAATCCACAGAGGAATACATTGAACGGTTTCGAAGAGAAGCTCTGAAGATGCCTCTTGGAACCCCTGATGCTGTCACCATTGACACGTGCAAATCAAACTTGTTGCCAATCATCAGTATGTGGACAGGGTCCACTCAATTTCAAGATTGGCCTTCCTTCATAGTCAGTGCCAAAGCTGCAGAAATCAGTGCTGAAACCTTCAAAGGTTTAGGAGTGCAGATGATTCCTAAAGAAACAGGACAAGGTGCTAACAATAAAAACAATGCTCGCAAGGGAAAAGAAACTCTTGAAGTTAATCTTCAGAGCAAAGATGCATCAAATGTTCAAACTCCTGCCTCTACAACTCAACAATCAAGAACAACTCCCCCCAAAGAAGAATATTCTTTCGATGACGACGATGTCCTTGGTATCTTTGAATGTCTGCTGAAAGGTAATAAGATACAATTACCTGAGATCAAGAAACCTGATGAAGCTGGTAAGGCAGATCATCCCAAATACTGCCCATATCACAGAATGCTGGGTCATACAATTCGTACATGTTATGTACTGAAAGGAAAGATCCAAGAAATGATTAAATCTGGAGCTATCTCTCTTACTCCAAAAGAGAAGACTGTCACTTCTAATGTCGTCTCTATGCAATTCGGAGATTTCCCTCCTCAACTCCTTGAAGGTGGAATTGTTCCTATTCCCAAGGCGACTCTTGAAATAGTAAATATTCCTCCTTCACAGTCTGAAGGATTAGCACCAATCACTTTGGAGACTGGAGAAATCATGTGGATCCATCCTGATCTAGTGGCAGATTTTGAATCTCCTTCTCCTCAAAATATTTCTTCTCGAAAGTCCAAGAAGGCTGGAAAGATCAAGTCATGTCATATGACTTCTCTTGGATCTACCTTTGACACAGAGCCAAAAGACAAAGAAGAAGCACTTGTTAGTGCTACTCGAACGGGGAAACCTTACCTAAAGGATTATTCTAAAAGTCCTAAGGATCCTCTTGATATCCCTCCAGCTGATAAAAATGCTTCTAATGTTCTTCCTGAAGAAGAATCATCCACTGAACCTGTTCTTCCCAAGCCTACAACTCTGGAGAAAGGCAAACAACAGGCTCGATTTGATAAGCCAATCAAGAAGTCCTCTCCTCTTGGACTTCAGAAGCCTTATAATTTCGACATTTTGGCTCAACTTGCTAATACTCCAGCTAGAATGTCCCTCTTTGAACTTCTACGTCTTTCCAAAGAGACTCGGGAGACGTTAAGTGAAGCACTTCTACAAGCTGACTCTTGTCTTGCACAATTGAAGAAGCCAGATGCGGAACCTGCTACTTGCTTACATTGCAACAGTATACTGGAGATTATCCCAAATATCACCTTTACACAAAATGACATGCTACTGGAGGATAATCGACATGACCGACCTCTCTACTACACTGGTTATATTGATACGATGAAGATAGATCGTATCCTCATTGACCCAGGGTCTGCTATAAGCATAATGCCAAAGAGTTTGTTGGATGAACTAAAAATCCCTCTTCACAAGCTCTCCAAGACGGTTACTACTATCTTGGGATTCAATCAAAGCCGAAGCGAGCCTTTGGGAAAGATTCATCTGAAGCTTCAGATAGGCGATTTCAGATCTAAAGTCACTTTCTATGTGATCGAGATCGCGGGATCCTATAATCTTCTTCTGGGGAAGCCCTTTCTTCATGAAAATAATGTGGTGCCTTCTACTCTTCATCAGTGTTTTAAATACATTGATAGCAATGGAAGAGTACAAAAAGAAGTTGCTGATATAAATCCCTTCCATGGGGTTGAAGCTTATTTTAATGATTCCCGGATGTACAAAGAAGAGTATACAAGGATCATACAAGCCATGGAGAAAGAGGATTCACAAAGTGAGACCTTAATAATCCCTGTTAAAGGTCGAACTACTCAACAACAATCTCCCAAACTCTCTGGAGAAGGTTCTTTAATCATTCCAGTGAGTGGACGGATCTCTCCACTATCTCAGTCATCTTCACAAGATACTCTGCTAATTCCAGTTGGAGGGCGGATTATTCTTCCATCTCAAGCTTCAAGGGAGCTCACCTCTTCTGAGCCATTTGTTATCGATCTTAATCGAAACAAAGCTTCTTCTTCTTCTCCCCCTTTAGTCATTGACTTGGCTAAAATCTCTAAGGCTCAGCCTTCTCCCAATGTAAATATTGCTGCTTTTACATTTAATGAAAAGTCTCCACCTTTGCAGTACGTTGATGTGTGTAATTATGTTCATAGTTATTTACATATGTTAGATGACTTGAACACGATAACCATAGGAGTTGTACAGACTGTTCATACAGATGTATCTCTAGAACCTGTACAATCTTCATACTTTCTAGTTCCAAGCAGAAAGCCAGGAGACATTCCAATATTCTTCTACAAAGGGCCTCAAAATCCTTCTGATCTTGAAGATGATGACAAAAATGATGACACTGGAAGATTACAACTACGTCGTTATAGTCAGCAATCTAGAGACATCATCAAAAATATGGGCTATGACTTCAGGACTGGCCTCAATGATGGAAAAGGAAGAAAAATGCCTGTCCGGATTCCTCCTCTGAAATATGGAAGGACGAAATGCGGATTGGGTTATACTGCTCCTACTTCTTTCATTAATATTATCCATGAAGATCCCGAGTCTGACGAAGATAAGAGATCTGATTCTTCTAGTACCACTTCTTGGGATTCCGATACAAGTATCGGGGACTTCTACTGCAACATTTTGTCTTCCAATATGGTTTCCATTGACCATTCTGAAGAAAGTGATGAAGACGAAGAAGAGTTTAAAATCTCACCTGAATCAGAACAGTGGGCCCAAAGATTAGATAATCAATGGGAGTTCCGTTTCGAGCAAAAAGAACCTCCGACTGAAGATAAACTTGTTCAAATAGATGTTGGTGAAGAGGGATCTCCTAAACCAATATTCATCAGTGAAAGTCTTTCAGAAACTGATAAGAAAGACATGATCAAACTCATTCGTGATTATATCGATGTCTTTGCTTGGAGTTATGAAGATATGCCAGGGCTTGATCCTCAAATTGCAACTCACAAGCTCAATATCTTGCCGAATGCTAAACCGGTCAAACAACAACAGCGACGATTTCGTCCAGACATCATGGATGCAATTGAAGCTGAAGTCAATAAACTCATTACCTCTGGGTTTATTAGAGAGGAACAACATCCCGATTGGGTGGCTAATATTGTTCATGTTCTTAAAAAGACTGGCAAGATCAGAGTATGCATAGACTTCCGCGATCTCAATGCGGCATGTCCTAAAGACGAATTTCCTCTACCAATCACTGATGTCATGGTTGATAATACCTGTGGATTTGAACGAATGTCATTCATGGACGGGTATTCTGGGTACAATCAAATCAAAATATTTCCAGAAGACGAGAAGCACACTTCTTTCAGAACGCCGATTGGTACATACTGTTATACAGTTATGCCATTCGGTCTCAAAAATGCAGGAGCAACTTATCAACGAGCTATGAGCACTATATTCCGTGAACATTTGCGGAAAATAGTCGAATGCTATGTTGATGATATTGCAGTCAAAAGTCGACAAAAGGAGGATCATATCCAAGATTTGAAGACTATATTTGATCTAATGCGTAAGCATCAATTAAAGATGAACCCTACTAAGTCCTTCTTAGGCGTCTCTAGTAGTAAATTTCTCGGCTTCGTTATTACCTCTAAAGGTATACGCGTGGATCCCGAGAAGATCAAAGCCATCCAAGAGATGCATCCTCCACGCACCTTAAAAGAGCTACGAGGATTTCAAGGAAGAATCGCTTATATCAGGAGATTCATCTCTAATTTATCAGGACGCTGCAGACCATTCAACAAACTTATGAAGAAAGGTATCTCTTTTGTCTGGAATGATGAATGTCAGAAAGCATTCGATGATATAAAACAATATCTGATGAGCCCTCCAGTATTGGTACCTCCCGTCTTAGGAATACCGTTCCTCCTCTATACTCGAGCAATGAGTCATTCATTGGGTGCATTACTCGCTCAAAAGAATCAAAATGGCCATGAACAAGCCATTTATTATCTCAGCCGCACTATGACCGGAGCTGAACCTCGATATTCACCGGTTGAAAAAGAATGTCTAGCCTTGATGTTTGCTGTCCAAAAGACACGTCATTATATCATTGGCCAGACTATTCATGTCATCTCCAGGATCAATCCTATACAGATCATGATGAAAAAATCCAGTGTTTTGAATTCTCGATTGGCTAACTGGAGAATCCTACTTGCTCAGTATGACATGCACTATATCCCTCAGAAATCAGTCAAAGGACAAGCTTTAGCTGATTTTCTGGCTGCTCACTCAATTCCAGAAAATTCAAAACTCTATGATGAAATCCCAGATGAAGTCCTAGATTCAAATCAAATTGCTGAAGAAAATCCTACTTGGCGTCTATTCTTTGATGGAACATCAAGAATTGGTCCTAATGGCGATATTGTCACTGGAGTTGGAATTGTTCTTGTATCGCCAGAAGGTCTTGCAATCCAAAGAGCTTATTTTCTCGATCAGCCGTGTTCAAACAATGTAGCTGAGTACAACTGTCACGACCCGCACCCGCAATATACGGATATGAATACGTGGGCCACGCCCAGCCTACGCCGCGGTATCGGCGGTAGAACGCTGTCAAGTATACTATACTAACTACAATATCTAAGAATCCATAACTAGAAATGTACTCATGTCACATCACGAAAACTAAGGAAGATAAGACAAGAATTAATAACAATATCACCAGAACAACTAGAATCTATAATGATCATAAGACAGGAAAAAAGAAGGAACAACAAGACTAACCAACGATAACTACTAGACAACTCACATAGATGAATAGTGAGATCCATCTCAGCTAGCAACATCATGAAGTCCAATACTGAGGGCACAACTATTCCTAAAATTTTGTCAACATATCCAGTCAGGATGGAACGAGCACAATCCACTAACAACATTTCACAAGATATGACAAAAGCTATAATCTGTAAATAGAGAGTATATACAAGAAAATCATGGAATGTACATGTGAGAATCATGGCAAGGTAAGCTGTAAAACTAGAGCTAGAACAAGGCAAGTAAACTGATCATGGCATGTACAAGAATCAAGAATCATATATCTAGGTGTGTGAATACTAGCTACAACATGTGGCCGGCTTGGGTCTTGCACAAGGTCTACTGGCCTGGTTAATCAAACGTGGGGTGTATGATTAACACTCACAAGATCTACAAGAATAACAAGGTGGATAATGACCACATGTCTACACTAATACTCCCCGTCCCCGACTGGTAGAGTGGATCCAAATAAGACACGTCACGACGCGGGATTCTACGAGAAGGGAGCAAGTCTCCTCGAGAATCGGCGTCCATGTACTGCACAAGAACTACAAGGGGGCTTGCACAAGACATACCAAGACAACAAGGAATAACACCTCATGTCGGGATCCATGAATACCAACCCGTGTGACCAATGTGTCGAGAACAAGCATATCTACACTAATTACATGGATTATATCAATCAGCATAAATTGGAAAAGTGTCAGAGAATGTACTCGCCTGGGGTCCTGCTGTCAATATGAATCAGGGTTCAGAGTAAAGCCACAGACCTAAAGATGAAATAATGCAAGAGCTGATCAGGGTCAAAAGATATACTAAACATCTAGGTCAAACTAAGTCAAACTAAGACAAACTGGGTCAAGGTTGACGTACAGTTGACTTTGGTCAACTGGTCAACTCCGGTCAACTCTAAGTCTAATCTAGGTTAAATAGGTCAATGGTTGACCTACAATTGACTTTGGTCAAAAAGTCAACGTTGGTCAAGTCTGATCAAACCTAGGTCAACTTATGAATTTCAGTGATTTAGAAATCACTGAAATCGACGGGTCTCTAAAACAACCAAAAGGAGAAAAATATTATAATAATAGGATGACACAAAAAGGAAAGAAATCTACAAATATTGTCGGATGATAAAACTAACATCACCAACGTGTCCAGAATGGTCAAATCAGCTAGGATAGCCTGTCCAAAAGTCCAATTTGGACACAGGGGCAAAACGGTAATTTTGGGCCAAAATGATGTCCGCCGTTGGACACACTTTGCACCGAAAAGCGTGTCAGGATAGAAGTCTACAAAACCTAGCAAATTATATGTCCACGAATCCAGAATGATGATACGAACCCAACGGTATGTCCAAAATTGGATTCCGTTGACCCGATCTCAAATTGGTCCGTTGACGCGGACATTTGGAATTTAGTTTGCACGAAAATGCGTGCCGGAGCAAATGTCTTCAAAACTCAGCAAATTATATGTCAACGAGTTCAGAATGACGACACGAACTCAACGGTATATCCGAAATTGGATTCCGATGAGCCGGCGTCAAAAAGTTCCGTTGACTCAGAAAGTGGGACCCGCTTTGCACCGAAATGCGTGCCAGGGTCCACGTTCTCCAAATCAGGCAAACTTTATATAAAAACATGCCAGAACGACGCCACGAGTCTACTGGTGGTGTCAGAATTTGAATTCGGAGTCCCGGGTTCAAAAATGAAATTTTACAAGTGCAACACTAAGAATTCGAACGGCCAACTTTGGCGTCGAATTCGACCGACCTAACAAGCTCAAACTGAAATGAAATCTAAAGGGGACAGGAAGAGGGTTATACCAGCTGTGCACCGGAACTAGTGGCGCGCAGAACGGAGCTGCGACGACGAAGATACGAACCCGCGAAGTTGGCGTCACGAAACTGTCCAAAAAATAGTTCAATTAAAACGTCAACTTGGTGGCCAGTTTTCACATAGCAAACGACGGAATTAACGGGTGAAAATTGACAGGGACGAAGGGGTATATACCAAGATTGCGATGGAGCAAAGAGTTCGTCGATCCAACGGTCGGATTTCTCGGAAAACGCACGCGAAGTCGCTGTTTTGAGACGTGATTCAGAGTTCCGTCCCCGCGCGCGTCACGGCGGGAACCCGTGCGAAACGCACGAATCGTCCCTGTCTTGCGTCGAAGAAGACGAGGCCACTCCATGGTGGTTCGCTAGGGCTTGCCACACGGGGTGACGCACGAGGGGACGCCGGGGTGGCCGCTCGGTGGCGCGCGGTGGTGCTGCCACGTCGTAGCATACGCACGCACACGGCTGCAACCGTCGGCCATGCATGCGGTGGCCTCGGCGGAGGTGCACAGGGTCGTGGGGCCGGCCGTGGTGGCCTCGCGCGGCCGCCACCGTGCTGCTACAGCCGCCGTCGCACTGCTACGCTGCTCGAGCTGCTGCTGGCCGCTGCAGCTGTCGCACCTGGCCGGCGTGGCCCGGGAGGAGGAAGGAGGACAGGTGAGGAGGAAGGGTGGGCATGAGGATGATGATGAATATGAAGAAGAAGAAGAAGAAGAAGAAGAAGAAGAAGTGGCTGTGGGGATGGTGTTGGTGATGGGAGAGGTTGCGTGAGAGAGAGAGAGAGAGAGAGTTATATTTTGAATAGAGGAGAGAGAGAGATAGGGATATTAAATAGGAGAAAAGAGAGAGGGGTGTTCGTGTGTGTACAGCAAGGGGGAGGGGGAAGTTGTGATAGTGATGGGGAGTGTTGTGGGGTGTGTGTGTTGACTAAGGAGTGAGAGAGAAGATTAATATATGTAGAGAGTGGGATATTTAGAGAGAAATAGATATTTACTTCATGAGGAAGAAAAGAGAGGTAGAGATATTTTTAGAGAGAGGGTGGGGAAGGTCGGCTGCTCATAGGGGGAGTTAGGAGAGAGAGTGAGGTGGGGATGTGAGAGAGAAATATATATGTATATATAATATATGTGGGTGTACATATATTTATATAAAGAGTAAGAGAGAAAGAGATATTTAGAGAAATAGGGGGGGAGATGTAGTCGGTCCACATGGGGGGGAGGGAGGAGTTAATGTGCTGGTGATGGGGTGTGGAGTGTAGGTAGAGAGAGAATGAGTGTAATATATATATATATATATATATATATATATATATATATATATATATATATATATATATATATATATATATATATATTATGTATATATATGTGTATATATATACAATGAGGGAATTAGATATTTACATAAACAGAGATATTTAGGGTAGAGGAAAAATATCAGTGGGGTATGGACAATCACGATGGAGGGCAACATGGAGCTGGGGTTGGGTTCAGTGGAGCCGGGCTGGGCCAAAATGGACTAGGTGCAATAATTAAATAAAAATAGGTATTTATGATCACGGATAAATAAGTAGCATGCGGGGGCTCAAATAAATGGGACACAAGTGGTGGGCGGATAGTAGGCTTCGTGTGGGTCATGTCCATATTTGGGGTCGACTAGATTAGATTGATGTCGGGCCCGAAAATTAAATGGGAAATTAAATCAGATTTTACGGCAGATAATTAATTGGCCTAAATTGAACCGGAAGTTGTGCGAAGGAAATGGAGCACAAAATGGAGTGTCTGAGTGGGACACAATGGTCATGGGTGAAGAGCGTCTCGAGTAGATCAGGCATGACAAGTTGGTTTCAAGAAAAAGGCTAGTCTGGAGCTCCTAAATTAAAAGCCACGGTAACGTGCTTATGGGGATCAAGAAAAAGAGTGGGAAATCAATTAATAATTTAAATGGTCTAAATTGACCCGAACTTGCGCGATACAAAAGGAGCACAAGGGAACGAGTTTGGATGGGACATGATATATCGACGTGAAGGTAATCTCGTCTACTTCAAACTTCAAGAAGAAAGTTTCCAGAGACTAGCATCCCTGATGCTCTAGAATTCCAAGTCACGGTAAAGAGCATTAAATGATAATAACTAATTAAATCAAAATTAATTATCGAGAATAAATCATTTAGGAAATTCGAAAAAATTCCAGAAATTCAGGGGGCTTACATCCTACCCACCTTATAAAAATTTCGTCCTCGAAATTAAGGTTGTAGTAGGGGTAAAACAAGATAGAAAGTTTTAGGCAAAAACTTAGGCACGATCATAGAATGACAAGTTTGCACGATTAAGATAATCAATTCGAAATTATTCAGGCATGATGAAATTTTTTCGCACGATAGAATCAAAATATGAACAGAATCATATAGGCACGATTATAGATAAGTTAAATCATTGGGACACGATTCAGAAAATGAGACTCCGGCAAAATCAAGGATAGTCTGAAGCCTAATCGTGATTGGAATAGAATTTAGTCATTTGCCAGAATTGAATCGAAAGTTTAAAGCACGAGTGATGATAGCATTGTCCAATCACGATGAAAATAAATAATTTAGTCTCAGCACGATTGAAATTGTTCAAGTTTTGAGTAAATCAGAATTTGGGCAAGATGGAGAACAAAATCAACAAAGTCTGGACACGAGCACCTAAGAAGGAAATCATATTACAATAGAATTGAAGTCATCTTGAGTCTAGACAGCAACCAAGACTCTTTGGCACGATAAATAAGACGACCAAAATTGATTGGTTAAGCAGAGAGGATCAATCTCACGATATCAAAATATAATAAACAATCAAGGATGTAGAATTGAATTGCTTCTGTTATCATAGAAACCAGAATATGGGATCATAGGAGGAAGCCGGGTAATCATCTCGCTCTGCTTCGACTACTACCAACAATGTCTACTCCGAGACGGATGATTACGATACTTCCTCGATCTCTCCCAAGATAAAAGATGTGAAAATTTTAAAATTTTCAAGGTTTTCAAAGTATGGCTGACAGAAGTAGATACGAGATAGATAATTGGTGGAATTAAGACATAATTGATCAAGGCGGAGGAAGTAAGGGTAAGATGAGGAAATCATCATGCGATGAGGAAGAGAAGAATGGAAAACAGAAGTAATAGTAGGAACTGCTCTTGCCCAATAGGTTAAAACAAGTGAATCAACTTAAGATATGACCTGATAACCATACACGTCTATCCAAAATCATGTTGCCAGAATTCTCGCCACGTCAGTAAGCATAGCGGTAATAAACAATGAAGTCCATAACTATGGTATACACCCTATAATCATGTCATCTAGATTCCTTACCACGCCAACCGGTATGGCTGCAAGAGAATCTAAATGACATAACTAGGATAGTATATCCAAATCAGGCTCCATGTCCTTGTCCCGCTAGCTAATATGACTGCGATGAATTCTAAACTCCATAGATAAAGTAGACACTTACCGTTCTTATCGTCTTCATCCAAAAATATGTTTATCAGGATATCTTAACTCAATTCTTAAAAGAATTATCCGAAACAAAATCAAAGGTCAACAACGAATATTAAGATTTAAATTTCAACGACAAGTCAAGGGTAAGTTAATAGAAACAACGGAAACAACTTCCGAGATAGGGTTCAGAGAAAAATTTCAGGAAAAGTCCCGAGGGTACTACCTAGGTCAAGATAGAAAATGGTGGAATATAATCTAAAACAAACCTCGACCATGATACGAGGTTGGTAAATCATATTCTCTCCCCAACCTAGATGATATACAAGTCCAACTTACACCTTCCCTCTGGGGTCCACAAACTCATTCCAAGAAGGAATAAAGTTGATAACTGAGAGATATCTCAGGAATCAGGACGGATAGAAACGAATGGGAATAGATTCGAAGAGTTTCAAAATAAGATTCCCAGGGGTCATCCCTAGAATCTACCAAGAGTTCCTAATATGTGACTAAGTACCAAAATCCTAAAATATTCCATGACTCAACCTTAATCCTAGGGCAGGCTCGCAGTAGTACAGATAAACTCAAGTACTACCACGACTTCGCATTAACTGCAAAGACTGACCTGCATGGGCCACCACTAAAAACGTGTCACGACCCGCACCCGCAATATACGGATACGAATACGTGGGCCACGCCCAGTCTACGTCGCGGTATCGGCGGTAGAACGCTGTCAAGTATACTATACTAACTACAACATCTAAGAATCCATAACTAGAAATGTACTCATGTCACATCACGAAAACTAAGGAAGATAAGACAAGAATTAATAACAATATCACCAGAACAACTAGAATCTATAATGATCATAAGACAGGAAAAAAGAAGGAACAACAAGACTAACCAACGATAACTACTAGACAACTCACATAGATGAATAGTGAGATCCATCTCAGCTAGCAACATCATGAAGTCCAATACTGAGGGCACAACTATTCCTAAAATTTTGTCAACATATCCAGTCAGGATGGAACGAGCACAATCCACTAACAACATTTCACAAGATATGACAAAAGCTATAATCTGTAAATAGAGAGTATATACAAGAAAATCATGGAATGTACATGTGAGAATCATGGCAAGGTAAGCTGTAAAACTAGAGCTAGAACAAGGCAAGTAAACTGATCATGGCATGTACAAGAATCAAGAATCATATATCTAGGTGTGTGAATACTAGCTACAACATGTGGCCGGCTTGGGTCTTGCACAAGGTCTACTGGCCTGGTTAATCATACGTGGGGTGTATGATTAACACTCACAAGATCTACAAGAATAACAAGGTGGATAATGACCACATGTCTACACTAATACTTTCCGTCCCCGACTGGTAGAGTGGATCCAAACAAGACACGTCACGACGCGGGATTCTACGAGAAGGGAGCAAGTCTCCTCGAGAATCGGCGTCCATGTATTGCACAAGAACTACAAGGGGGCTTGCACAAGACATACCAAGACAACAAGGAATAACACCTCATGTCGGGATCCATGAATACCAACCCGTGTGACCAATGTGTCAAGAACAAGCATACCTACACTAATTACATGGATTATATCAATCAGCATAAATTGGAAAAGTGTCAGAGAATGTACTCGCCTGGGGTCCTGCTGTCAATATGAATCAGGGTTCAGAGTAAAGCCACAGACCTAAAGATGAAATAATGCAAGAGCTGATCAGGGTCAAAAGATATACTAAACATCTAGGTCAAACTAAGTCAAACTAAGACAAACTGGGTCAAGGTTGACGTACAGTTGACTTTGGTCAACTGGTCAACTCCGGTCAACTCTAAGTCTAATCTAGGTTAAATAGGTCAATGGTTGACCTACAATTGACTTTGGTCAAAAAGTCAACGTTGGTCAAGTCTGATCAAACCTAGGTCAACTTATGAATTTCAGTGATTTAGAAATCACTGAAATCGACGGGTCTCTAAAACAACCAAAAGGAGAAAAATATTATAATAATAGGATGACACAAAAAGGAAAGAAATCTACAAATATTGTCGGATGATAAAACTAACATCACCAACGTGTCCAGAATGGTCAAATCAGCTAGGATAGCCTGTCCAAAAGTCCAATTTGGACACAGGGGCAAAACGGTAATTTTGGGCCAAAATGATGTCCGCCGTTGGACACACTTTGCACCGAAAAGCGTGTCAGGATAGAAGTCTACAAAACCTAGCAAATTATATGTCCACGAATCCAGAATGATGATACGAACCCAACGGTATGTCCAAAATTGGATTCCGTTGACCCGATCTCAAATTGGTCCGTTGACGCGGATATTTGGAATTTGGTTTGCACGAAAATGCGTGCCGGAGCAAATGTCTTCAAAACTCAGCAAATTATATGTCAACGAGTTCAGAATGACGACACGAACTCAACGGTATATCCAGAATTGGATTCCGATGAGCCGGCGTCAAAAAGTTCCGTTGACTCAGAAAGTGGGACCCGCTTTGCACCGAAATGCGTGCCAGGGCCCACGTTCTCCAAATCAGGCAAACTTTATATGAAAACATGCCAGAACGACGCCACGAGTCTACTGGTGGTGTCAGAATTTGAATTCGGAGTCCCGGGTTCAAAAATAAAATTTTACAAGTGCAACACCAAGAATTCGAACGGCCAACTTTGGCGTCGAATTCGACCGACCTAACAAGCTCAAACTGAAATGAAATCTAAAGGGGACAGGAAGAGGGTTATACCAGCTGTGCACCGGAACTGGTGGCGCGCAGAACGGAGCTGCGACGACGAAGATACGAACCCGCGAAGTTGGCGTCATGAAACTGTCCAAAAAATAGTTCAATTAAAACGTCAACTTGGTGGCCAGTTTTCACATAGCAAACGACGGAATTAACAGGTGAAAATTGACAGGGGTGAAGGGGTATATACCAAGATTGCGACGGAGTAAAGAGTTCGTCGATCCAACGGTCGGATTTCTCGGAAAACGCACGCAAAGTCGCTGTTTTGAGACGCGATTCAGAGTTCCGTCCCCGCGCGCGTCACGGCGGGAACCCGTGCGAAACGTACGAATCGTCCCTGTCTTGCGTCGAAGACGACGAGGCCACTCCATGGTGGTTCGCTAGGGCTTGCCACGCGGGGTGGCGCACGAGGGGACGCCGGGGTGGCCGTTCTTTGGCGCGCGGTGGTGCTGCCACGTCGTAGCATACGCACGCACACGGCTGCAACCGTCGGCCATGCATGCGGTGGCCTCGGCGGAGGTGCACAGGGTCGTGGGGCCGGCCGTGGTGGCCTCGCGCGGCCGCCACCGTGCTGCTACAGCCGCCGCCGCACTGCTACGCTGCTCGAGCTGCTGCTGGCCGCTGCAGCTGTCGCACCTGGCCGGCGTGGCCCGGGAGGAGGAAGGAGGACAGGTGAGGAGGAAGGGTGGGCATGAGGATGATGATGAATATGAAGAAGAAGAAGAAGAAGAAGTGGCTGTGGGGATGGTGTTGGTGATGGGAGAGGTTGCGTGAGAGAGAGAGAGAGAGTTATATTTTGAATAGAGGAGAGAGAGAGATAGGGATATTAAATAGGAGAAAAGAGAGAGGGGTGTTCGTGTGTGTACAGCAAGGGGGAGGGGGAAGTTGTGATAGTGATGGGGAGTGTTGTGGGGTGTGTGTGTTGACTAAGGAGAGAGAGAGAGAAGATTAATATATGTAGAGAGTGGGATATTTAGAGAGAAATAGATATTTACTTCATGAGGAAGAAAAGAGAGGTAGAGATATTTTTAGAGAGAGGGTGGGGAAGGTCGGCTGCTCATAGGGGGAGTTAGGAGAGAGAGTGAGGTGGGGATGTGAGAGAGAAATATATATGTATATATAATATATGTGGGTGTACATATATTTATATAAAGAGTAAGAGAGAAAGAGATATTTAGAGAAATAGGGAGGGAGATGTAGTCGGTCCACATGGGGGGGAGGAAGGAGTTAATGTGCTGGTGATGGGGTGTGGAGTGTAGGTAGAGAGAGAATGAGTGTAATATATATATATATATATTATGTATATATATGTGTATATATATACAATGAGGGAATTAGATATTTACATAAACAGAGATATTTAGGGTAGAGGAAAAATATCAGTGGGGTATGGACAATCACGATGGAGGGCAACATGGAGCTGGGGTTGGGTTCAGTGGAGCCGGGCTGGGCCAAAATGGACTAGGTGCAATAATTAAATAAAAATAGGTATTTATGATCACGGATAAATAAGTAGCATGCGGGGGCTCAAATAAATGGGACACAAGTGGTGGGCGGATAGTAGGCTTCGTGTGGGTCATGTCCATATTTGGGGTCGACTAGATTGGATTGATGTCGGGCCCGGAAATTAAATGGGAAATTAAATCAGATTTTACGGCAGATAATTAATTGGCCTAAATTGAACCGGAAGTTGTGCGAAGGAAATGGAGCACAAAATGGAGTGTCTGAGTGGGACACAATGGTCATGGGTGAAGAGCGTCTCGAGTAGATCAGGCATGACAAGTTGGTTTCAAGAAAAAGGCTAGTCTGGAGCTCCTAAATTAAAAGCCACGGTAACGTGCTTATGGGGATCAAGAAAAAGAGTGGGAAATCAATTAATAATTTAAATGGTCTAAATTGACCCGAACTTGCGCGATACAAAAGGAGCACAAGGGAACGAGTTTGGATGGGACATGATATATCGACGTGAAGGTAATCTCGTCTACTTCAAACTTCAAGAAGAAAGTTTCCAGAGACTAGCATCCCTGATGCTCTAGAATTCCAAGTCACGGTAAAGAGCATTAAATGATAATAACTAATTAAATCAAAATTAATTATCGAGAATAAATCATTTAGGAAATTCAAAAAAATTCCAGAAATTCAGGGGGCTTACAACAACGCATTACTTATTGGTCTTCAACTCGCTAAACATCTGAATATTCAATATTTGGAGGCGTATGGAGACTCTAAACTCATTGTCAATCAGATCAGGGGTACTTATGAAGTTCGCCATCAAGATCTGGTTCCTTATCATAAAACAGCTATATCTATGGCTTCTTCGTTTGAAGAATTCTTCATTGAACATGTTAGGCGAGCATGTAACACAGAAGCTGATGCCCTTGCTAATCTTGCAGCGGTGCTGGCTATTCCAATCAGACGGCAACAAATGATTGTTGTTCGTAATCGAGAATTATTTCATCTTGAAAATAACTTGACTCTAGGACTTCCAGTTGACATTGAAGAATCAACATCTCATGACGTCAACACAACAAGAGGATTTGGATTCAGTTGTAAATCGATGTCATCTTCATCCGATTCCAGCATGGAATTCATCTTCAGTAACTCGACTGAGAATCAAAATATGGATAAAGATTGGAGACTTTCTTTCTTAGATCTCGTATTATATGATATTCTTCCGGATGATCCGAGTGAGGCAGCATCTATCAGACGACGATCACTCAGATTCTACTACAATCATACAACAAAGACCTTATATCGTCGAGCTTATGATGGTTTACTCCTTCGATGTATTGCAGGTGACGAAGCTCAACAAATCATTTGCGAAGCACATGATGGAATTTGTGGAGCACATCAGCCAGGACCAAAACTTCAAGACCGTATCCGACGTATGGGTTATTATTGGCCCACCATGGTATCTGATGCCATCGAATATGCAAAAAAGTGTAAAGCTTGTCAAATCCATGCGGATTTTATTCATCAACCCTCGGAATTTCTACACCCGACGGCAGCATCATGGCCCTTCGAAGCTTGGGGCATGGACATTGTCGGCCCGATCAATCCACCGTCATCTAAAGGTCATCGGTTCATTCTCGCAATAACCGATTACTTCTCCAAATGGGCCGAAGCCATTCCTTTATCTGAAGTTAAGACGTCTAATGTCATCAACTTTATTAAGCACCACGTTATCTACAGATTTGGTGTTCCTCGACGTATTATTCATGATAACGGACCACAGTTCGTCAGCCAGAAATTTACTCAATTCTGTGACGATCACCGGATCAACAATGTGGCTTCTACCGTATATAATCCAGCAGCTAATGGATTAGCAGAAGCTTTCAATAAGACTATCATCAAACTCCTAAAGAAGTTTGTCTCCACTAACAAACGTAATTGGAGTGACAAGCTCGGGGAATGTTTATGGGCTTATCGGACTACAGTTCGTAATGCTACCAAATGTACACCTTTCTCTTTGGTGTATGGTTGCGAAGCTGTTCTTCCATTAGAGATTCAAATTCCTTCTTTAAGGATAGCAATCGCTAATGAACTCACTGCTGAAAATAACGATCGTCTTCGACTTCAGGAATTAGAAGCTCTGGATGAAAAGCGATTATCTGCTCAACAGAATATTGAATTCTATCAAGCTAGAATTTCAAGAGCTTTTAATAAAAAAGTCAGAGTTCGATCATATCAAAAAGGAGAACTTGTTCTAACAGTCAGACGTCCTATGACTATGACTCATATGAGTAAGGGCAAATTTGACGCAAAGTGGGAAGGTCCCTATATTGTGAGCAAAGTTTTCTCAAATGGAGCTTATCAACTCTCAGAATTGGATGGTCGAAAAGTTTTGATGCCTATTAATGGCAAATTCCTTAAAAAGTATTATGTATAAATGTAAATACCTGTAATCATCAGACAAATTCATGTTTTCAAAAATAAAATTTTTATTTTATTTTCATGAATGATGATACATGACATTAAGGAAGATCACTATCATCCTTCTCTACTTTTGGACGTGGGCCACTACCGTCCTTCTCAAAGACATGATCAGCAAAAGAGCCGAGAACCTCCTTGTTAGAACCCACGAGGAATTTGCAAGCGGCCATCCTCATGGCTTCCTCTTCTTCAGTCCTTTCTGGTTCGAGCAGAAAATCCAGAATGTCCCTTGGTGGCTTGGGTGCAGACGAACCTTCGCCTGCTTCCGTTTTTTTGGACCAGCAGGGCATTCTTCAGTGTCTTTCTGAACCTTTGAGGCTATCTCAGTCTTCTTGGATGCTTCTCCAGATGACATCTTTATGTTGAGAAGTAGAAGTATTCGTTCTCGCCGGATTTCTGCTATATTTATAGGCAGAAGTTCCTCATTCATCCAACGTTTCACATATTCATTCATCCATTCATTTCTCACATTTATCCGACGTTTCACATCTTCATTAATACTTGACGGTTCATCCGTTCATTTATTACATCCACTCGACAGTTCATCTGTTCATCATTTCCTAACGGTTTATCCGTTCATAATCTTCTATCAATTTATTAAATAGAGATTCGTTATTTATCATGTTTTCATAACCTCTGAATCAATTCCGAATCTGCTTACTCATTTGTCATGTTTTGACCTCTGCATAGAAATTAATCTATTTTCTTTTGAGTTTCTATATATTATCACGTCCATAATACCTCTGATAATATCATATACTCTAAAACAGAAAAGATGATTTTATTATCTATCATGTCCACAATTCATCCACAAATACAAATCATTGAGCATAGAAGAATTATCATTTCCATTCTCATTTCACCACAAAAAAGTCTATTACATTTTTGACGTAAGATGAAGATTAAAAAAATGAATCTTCTCCCTGTTTATATAACAGAGTTCGCCGGCGGTTCATATTCCACCATAAATTGGATATAATCAGTCTCGGAGAACGAAGAGTCATTATGACATTTAATAAGTTCATTTGGATGTTTTCAAAGAACTTCAAAGTCTTTTCGACTTCCAAAAAAGTTTGGAGTCATCTCAGCGTGACTAATTTCATTTTATCATCTTATTTTCAAAGTATTTCGAAAAATTTTGAAGTCTTTTCAATTTTTTTCGAAAACTTTGAAGGGGGTTTTGTAGGCCTCAAAAATGAAAGTCACGCTGAGTTGATCAAGACGGAGTCAAAAGTCACGCTCAGTTGATCCAGACAATATAAACAAATCACGCTGGGGAGACAGCTCATCATTTGTCAGAGAGTAATTATGACTGACAGCACAACAGTCGAAGAATGTCTCTTCGTATGCTACGTATGCACAGACTTCGAGAGATCATCGCCGTCTATTGCGTGATTTTCGAAATCTTCTTCAGCAAGACTCAGCCTTCGTCGAGTTGGCGTACCAAAAGGGTTTCTTGTCATTTAATGCGACTGACAAAGCAATCACTGTCAGAGATTTTGTGTCAGTCGAGACACGCCAAATCAAGACAGCTGGCAGTTCTATCTCAAGTCTGCGTGTATTTGTGATCTTCATCTCAAGTTTGCGTGGATTCTGAAGTTTTCTTCCTCAAGTTTGCGTGGATTTTTGAGTTCTTTTGCCTTGAAGTCTGCGTGGATCCTGAAGCTTCCTGCCCCAAGTTTGCGTGAATTTTGAAGCTTTCTACACCGAGTTCGCGTGGATTTTGTCTTCAACAAGTCTGCCTGGATTTCATCAAATTGGAGTACGTGGCAGCCATGCCACTGATCTCTCGCCTGCGTGTCCTGTAACTTGCATACGACTCATGCATGATTGCCATGTGTCCAACAGTTACAGGTCATGTCCAGTAACTGCTCACAGCCTTGCGTATGTTAAATCCTGCATGATTTTCAACTAAGCACAGGCTGTGAAGACAGTTATCTTTTCAGTTATTATTTTTGACTCTATAAATAGAGTTCTTTTTCTCATTCATTGTATAGATACATTGATATCTACTGTCAAAATTTTGAAAGCTTTTTTTCTTCGCATAGTCCAAGGGATAAAGCGATCGTCTTCTAGATCGGATTCCTACAGTTGTAATTTTCCCAGAAACACAACAAATAAAGAGAATTTTTTTATGGAAAACAAATACGAAATGCGATCGAGCCAGAACTCGCATTTACTGAACTTGGCGTACAACTGGTGCTCTCTAAGCGTCTGAAGGACGATTCTGAGATGCTGCTCGTGCTCTGCTTCGCTCTTGCTGTAGACCAGGATATCATCTAGGAACACGATCACAAACTGATCCAAGTAAGGCATAAAAATACGATTCATGAGGTCCATGAATACTGCCGGCGCATTGGTCGCTCCGAATGGCATAACAAGAAACTCCCAATGCCCATACCTGGATCGGAAAGCTGTCTTCGGGATGTCCTGCTTTCTGACTCTGATCTGGTGGTATCCTGACCGCAAGTCTATCTTCGAGAACACTGAAGCCCCTTTGAGTTGATCAAACAAGTCATCTATCCTCGGGAGAGGGTATCTGTTCTTGATTGTCACTGAGTTCAAGGTACGATAATCTACACATAACCTGGACGTACCATCCTTCTTTTTCACAAGAAGCATCGGGGCTCCCCAAGGCGATCCACTTGCACGAATGAATCCCTTGGTCCTGAGTTCTTCAATCATCTTGTACAAAATCTCCAACTCTGAAGGCGCCATCCTGTAGACTCTCTCTGATACTGGTGCTGTCCCGGGAATCAAGTCTATAGTGAACTCAATCTCCCGCTCTGGCGGCATTCCCGAAAGTTTTTCTGGGAAGACATCTGGAAATTCTTCAACTATCCTGGGTAACTGCACTGCTGCTACTGCCATCCGCAATACTGGGGGAGATGGTTCCACCGCGCCTCTAGAAAATGAAAACTTTGGCTCGCCTGGGATACTAAAGATAACCCTGCCAACATGGCAGTCTATCCTAGCATACTGGTTTCTCAACCAATCCATGCCTAAGACTACATCATAGTCTGCCATAGGGAATTCTATAAATCTAGCGGAGAACTCTCTACCGCTAACTACGATTCGACACGAAGAAAACACTCGATCTACTCCCACAAGACCATTACCAGTAAGTATATTGAGCCCCACTGATAATGACTCGGGCTCCAATCCTATCCGTGTCGCGAATCGTGCAGACATGAATGAATGCGATGCACCAGAATCAAATAATACCAATGCTGGAGAGGAGTTGACGAGAATAGTACCTGCCACTACCTCACCTGGTGCAACTTCTTCTTCCATAGCCATCATCATGGCCTGATCTTGTCCTCTGGCTATGGGTCCCCTCTGCTGGAAACCTCTCTGCCTGCTTTGTACTTGAGTCTGAGTGTACTGCTGCTGGTTCTGCTGATGAAAGGCCTGGGCCTGAGGTAATAAGGGCCTCGGGTACTGCTGCTGCATAGGTGCTGGTCCCCTAACCGAGGGACTGGTTAGGTTAGAAGAGGACGAACTACCCCTATTCGGGCAGGCTCCTATCATGTGATCTGCCGCTCCACAAGCCAGGCACAATCCTTGTGCCCTACGACAATCCGCCACCACATGGCCTGGCTTCCCACAATAAGAACATCCCATCGCGGAAGTCTGCTTCTGCTTCTGCTACTGCGGGTACGTCGGGGTTGAATGCTGAACCGATGTCACTGAGGCCGCCCGCCTCGGAGTTCCAATGATCAAACTCCTAGCTGCCGGGGCTGGAGCTGATGATTGGTACATCTGACTGTGGGACCGCTTCCTTCCTCCGGTCCTATCCACGATCCTCTGGGAGGTGTATTCATGCCTCCTAGCTGCTCTCAATACTGCATCGAACATCTGATGATCGAACTGCTCGACTGCCAACAAGATCTCCAAATACAGTCCCTGCTGGAACCGCTGGGCTCTGTCAAACTCGGTCGCCACCAAGGTGGGAGCAAACCGACTGAATCTCGAAAACTCGGCCGCATATCCGTCGACCGTTCTGCCTCCCTGCTTCAAGTTGGTGAATCTCGTCTGTAGGTCGTACCGAGCTACAGTATCAAAATACTTCGTCTGGAATCTTTCTCTAAATATTGCCCAAGCAATGGGTGCCAATAATCCCATGGCTTGTGCTGCCCACCAACTGCGAGCTAAGACCAGCAACTGTAGGCGTACCACCGCCACCTTCTCATTCTCGGGTGTTCTAGCTGCTTCCAGAACCACCTCGGTATCCTGAAGCCAAGCGTCCGCGGCAATCGCATCCTCGCTGTTGTCGAAGAAGGGAGGGTTCAAGCGCTTGAAGCTGTTGGCCGCGCTGTTCCCTGGATGACCGCCTCTATTCAAGGCATCTGCCACTACCTGGTGCAGGGCATCTCCTCGACGATCCTGAGAAGCTATCAAGGTCCTGATGAGACATACCAAGGTGCCATCGTCCGGCTCGGCAGGCTGAACGGGCTGAACTGGGGGCTCTCCTCCAGTAGGTACGACTCTGGAGGCTACACCGGAATGCTGGGCTTGATCTCCGGGTTGCTGATCCACAGGAAGTGCTCCACCTTGCTGATCGGCGGGGTCAGGTGCAGTGCCGCTGAAGAAGACGACACAGGAAAACAATGAGGAAGGACCAGGACAGATCAACGAAACAAGCACATGATCAGGGCAAGAAGCCAGAGATGCAGAGGATATGAATGGAGATCAAGGACGAGTACTGATTGAGACATCTATTCGGTAAATCCTCACATAACTTGAATGCCAAGACCTGCATGGGCCACCACTTAAACCATGTCACGCCCCAGAACCAGAATACTGTAGAGCGGGGGCGTACATAGCCAACTACGTATATTAAAATGAAATCCACCTCGCTATACGGTCACGGCTGTCTAGATATGAGGGTTTACTACAAGCAAACAGTCTCTTAAGGTCAAACCTATTGTCTCAATCTCAAGCAATTAATATAGTTACAAGACGTTAGATCATCAAATACACAATAAAAGGCGTCCCAAATATTACATATTCAGCTGATCATGAAGCTAGTCGTACAAAATGTGAAGACTAGCAAGAGTTTGGTCATACATGATCAACCCTAGGATTTGTTAATCATGTTTACAGTCCATAGGCAGACAGTAAGTAAATGTACATCGAGCTAACAGGTGCTCGTCGGCTAAACGCCTCAAAAGAATAAATTTACAACGGAGTGAGTGAAACAAAATAGAAAATCCACTCGTAGCCCGGGTTCCTTCTAGTCGCCACCATCGGACTGGAGGTTCGGTAGATCCTCGGGTGCTGCTCCGAAATCTGGCCACACAAAACCAGCTGGGTCAAACCCCAGAAAGAGCAAGTGCCACAAAGGAGGCCACAAAATAAGAACAAAAGCCAGCATATCAGAATATAAGAAAATAGAAGAAAAGTACAAGTAATAAAAGTACAGCAGGACAATAAACGACTAGGGACAAGGAACCATTCAGGGAGCCGGATTTGCAACCCGTAAACCAAATAAGGACCGGGGTTGCAACCCTTCGCCTGAATAGCGCTTGTCTCTATCCATTTATTGTTAAGACAAGTAAAACAAACATGCTCAGGAGGAACCAGGTAATGGGACTAGACAAGACTTAGACAGGGATAGACAACATCCATTCGCAAGCGGCCAAGCAATTTCTACGGCTTACTACTTTAACTAACTAAGATTACCACAGGCCTAATTACTAACAAGATGCAGTAAGAATTTTCCAGTCCCAAGCCCTGCAGACTATCCAGTTATCCTTCCGCGGGTTGAGAGTATGGTTGGGTACATCGTCCAGGAGACGATATACCCTTAGGTGACTTAGAGGGTGCAACACATGACAGTGTGCTGGAAATGTGCTCTACTCGTCGGCAAGCTACAAGTCCAATTAAAGCATCCAGATAACGAGACTGCCTGTGACTGGAAATTCTCCATGAACTATAATTTGATCTAGTCATTAGCCTAATTCATATTCAGTACGAATTCCTGACCGTGGGAACCAGGGAGTCACATCCTAGACATGATGCAAGACAAGACAGGTGGATTGCACAAGCAAGCAAACAGGAGCACCCACGGTGTCAGAGTTGGTTACAAGAGTCAAGTTACATGTTACAAGTCAAGAGTGTGCCGCCACGGGCCACTATCAAGTTATCAGGTTACAAGTCAAGAATGCACCCCATCGGATCACTATCAAGGAGATCAGAAGTACCAGGATCATAAATCACGGAAATTAGGAAACCATATTAATCATATGTAAATCATCAAAACCGTGCTAGGTCGTGTCGAGCCCAGACAGTCGTGTTATGTGGAACAAGATCTCAAAACTCCAATTAACAATAGAGAAACCAAGCCCCAGAAATAATACCAAAACACCCTGATTAGTAGATTGCGCAAGGGTCCCAGGGGTCGGGTTGCGCAAGGTGTGAAGGGGTTAGATGGCACTGAGTTGGGTTGCGCAGGGAGTGAAGTGCGTGGGGGTCAAGTACGCTGGGTCGAAGGGCGCGGGGGTCAAGTGCGCTGGAGGATGGATGGCGCAGGGTGCAGGTTGCGCTAAAGCCAAGTGAGCTGGGAGCAAACTGCGCATGGATGAGCTGCGCAGAGGTCGGCTTGTGCTGGATCGGAGGGCGCTGAGCTGGGTGGCGCTGGAGTCGAACTGCGCTAGGTCGAGTTGCGCAGGGTCGGATTGCGCATGGATGAGCTGCGCCAAGGAAGGATGAACGGTTCAGCCCAGGGGGCCGAGCGCAAGTCAGTCCTGCGCTAAAGAACGCAGGCTGAGGGGGGGTGGTTGTGCAGTTCGCCAAGGGGCAAGCTGCGCTGGTCAGCACTGCGCTAAAGAGCGCAAACTGAAGTCTTCTTCTCCAGGCCGAGAGGAAGCATCAAGAACACCAAAAATTCAATTTATCACAAGTTGGCCAAATCAAAACCAAATCTAGATTTCCAAAGTTCTATCTTGGGTGAAAATGAATTCTCTTCCACATGGAAGCCTCAAAACAAGCAAAAATTAAAGTTTAATAGATCAAAACCATGTAAATCCGAAAATAGAAAAAATTTAGATCTAGAAAAATGGAAGCTCCAAATCCAAAAATGTCAAGTTCTAATGTTGATCTCCATGTCCTAATCTAGCTAATGGACAAATAAAATATGGTGCTTATTTGTTGGCAAGGTGCACTTGCCTATGGTGTTGGTGGAGGAAGGAGGAAGAAAAAGATGGAGAAATTAATGGAAATAAAGAGGAGAGAGAAAAGTTAGGTGGGATTTAATGGTAGAGGATATGTTGTGTTGAGGGTGGAGGTTAGCTAAGGTGTTCCAAATGTATATTAAACCAAACCAAACCAATCCTTCTCCACTTAATAAAACCAAGCCAACTAAAACCGAGCCGAGCCGAAACCCAAAATACGAGAAAACCCAAAATTCCACAAGTCGAGAAAATAAAAATACCTGCCAAAATCCAATTACGAGTATAATTACGAAATACGGGAAACGAGGGTGACACAGATCCAGAACAGACAGCGAGGATTTCAGCAGAGGGGACCACCACCCCGAGGGCATGGTCAGGCTATGGTGATGACCGTAGAGGAAGGATTGGCACCAGGAGAGGTAGTGGCAGGTACTATTCTCGTCAACTCCTTTCCAGCTTCAGCTTTATTTGATTCTGGTACATCGTATTCATTTATGTCTACACGATTTATGATACGGGTAATATTGAAGCCCGAGTCATTATCAGTAAGGCTCAATATACTTACTGGTAACGGACTTGTGGGAGTAGATAGAGTATTTTTCTTGTGTCAGATCGTAGTTAGCGGTAGAGAATTTCTCGCTAGATTGATAGAGTTCCCGATGGTCGATTACGATGTGGTCTTAGGGATGGATTGGTTGAGGAACCAATATGCTAGAATAGACTGCCACATTGGCAGGATTATTTTTAGCATTCCAGGCGAGCCAGAGTTTTTCTTCTCCCGAGGCGAGGTTGAGCCTTCTCCTCCAGTTTTGCGGATGGCAGTAGCAGCAGTGCAGTTACCTCGGATAGTCGAAGAGTTTTCAGATGTTTTTCCAGAAGAGCTTCCAGATATGCCGCCAGAGTGGGAGATCGAGTTCACCATTGACTTGATCCCAGGAACAGCCCCAGTGTCAGAGAGAGTCTACAGGATGGCGCCGTCAGAGTTAGAGATATTGTACAAGATAATTGAAGAACTTAGGACCAAGAGATTCATTCATGCTAGTGGATCGCCTTGGGGAGCCCCGATGCTTCTTTAAAAAAGAAGGATGGTACGTCCAGATTATGTGTAGATTATCGTACCCTGAACTCAGTGACAATCAAGAATAGATATCCTCTCCCGATGATAGATGACTTGTTTGATCAACTCAAGGGGGGCAGCAGTGTTCTCGAAGATCGATTTACGGTCAGGATATCATCAGATCAGAGTCAGAGAGCAGGACATCTCGAAGATAGCTTTTAGATGGAGATATGGGCATTGGGAGTTCCTTATTATGCCATTTGGAGCAACCAATGCGCCGACTGTATTCATGGATCCTATGAATCGCATTTTCATACCCTACTTGGATCAGTTCGTGATTGTGTTCCTAGACGACATCCTGGTCTACAGCAAGAGTGAGGCGGAGCATGAGCAGCATCTCCGTGTGGTTCTTCATATTCTCAGAGAGCACCAGTTGTATGCCAAGTTCAGTAAATACGAGTTCTGGCTCGATCGTATTTCGTACTTGGGTCATATCATCACCAGAGGAAGAGTAAAAGTGGATCCCCAGAAGATCGTGGCTATTGAGTCATGGCCAATACCCAGCACAGTTGCAGAAGTCCGTAGTTTTCTTGGATTAGCCGGCTATTACCGGCGATTTGTTTCAGACTTTGTTCGAATTTCAGTACCATTGACCCAGTTGACCCGCAAGGATGTGCCGTTTGCTTGGACAGCAGAGTGTCAGGATTCTTTCGAGAAGTTAAAGCGAGGCTTGATGACGGCACCTATTCTCACGCTTCCAGATGGGATCGGAGGATTCTCAGTGTATTGCGATGCTTCAGGTAGAGGCTTAGGATGTGTTCTGATGCAGCATGGGAAGGTAATAGCATATGCGTTACGACAACTTCGCGATCATGAGAGGAATTACCCAACCCATGACTTAGAGCTGGCAGCAGTAGTGTTTTTACTTAAGTTGTGGAGGCACTACTTGTATGGAGATAAGGTAGAGATTTTCATCGACCACAAGAGCCTAAGTATGTTTTCACCCAGAAAGATCTTAACATACGTCAGAGGAGATGGCTGGAGCTTCTTGTGGATTATGATGTCAACCTGCAGTATCATCCTGGAAAGGCCAACGTTGTCGCAGATGCATTGAGTAGAAGAGCCAAAGTTTATTTCCTGACAGCACAACCAGAGCTGTTAGCAGATCTTCAGAAGATGGGTATCGAAGTTGTTCTCCCTTCTAGTGTGGCATTGATGGCCAGTATGCAGGTTCAGTCCACTATAGTCGAGAGGGTCCGGATGGCACAGTCAGCAGATTCCAAGCTTCAGCGACTCAGAGCAGAGTGTGAGACAGGACGAAGACCAGAGTTATGCATTTATGAGGATGGTACACTTCGATATGGTAAGCGTCTTTGTGTACCCAGTGGTGATATCAGACAGGAGATCATGGCAGAAGCTCACAGTTCTCAGTATTCTATTCATCTCGGTGGTACGAAGATGTACTATGATATTCGTCAGCACTTCTGGTGGAATGGCATGAAGAGGGAGATAGCCCGGTTTGTCTCTCGATGTTTGGTCTGCCAACAGGTTAAAGCTGAACATCAGAGGCCAGCAGAACTTCTTCAGCCCTTGTCGATTCCAGAATGGAAGTGGAAGCATGTGACCATGGACTTTGTGACTGGATTGCCTAGATCCCTTGCTGGTCGAGATGCTATTTGGGTTATAGTTGACCGGCTCATGAAGGTGGCTCACTTTCTCCCATTCATAGTTGGTCAGTCGATGGCTCAGCTAGCAGAGATGTATCTCAAGCAGATCGTCAGGTTTTACGGTGTACCAGTCAGTATCACCTCGGACCAAGATTCCCGGTTTACGTCGCACTTTTGGCGTAGCCTGCAAGAGAGTTTGGGAACTCACCTCCAGTTTAGCTCGGCTTATCACCCGCAGACTGATGGCCAGTCAGAGCGCACGATCCAGACCCTTGAAGACATGTTGCAATCTTGCACACTCGACTTCGGTGGTTCGTGGGAAGATCACTTGCACCTGGTGGAGTTCTCGTACAATAATAGTTTCTAGGCCAGTATTCAGATGGCACCGTTCGAGGCACTGTATGGCAGGAAGTGCAGATCCCCGCTAGCCTGGGATGACGTTGGAAAAAGGCAGATGCTTGGTCCAGAAATGATTGCCCAGACAGTTGAAGTGGTCAGAAAAGTCAGGGATCATCTTTGTGTTGCCCAAGATCGCCAGCGCCATTGGGCCGATTCTCATCGGCGCCCTTTTGAGTTTTCTGTCGGCGACCATATATTTCTGAGGATTTTGTCTAACCGTGGCGTCATTCGTTTTGGCGTACGGGGAAAGCTTAGTCCTAGATATATAGGGTCGTTCGATATTCTGGAGCGAGTAGGAGATGTATCCTATCATCTCGTTCTCCCGTCGTTGCTACGTGAGGTGCATGACGTGTTCCATGTATCCCAATTACGACGGTATATCCCGAACCCAAGCCATATCCTGGATCATTCCGGTGTACCAGTCAGTATCACCTCGGACTGAGATTCTCGGTTTACGTTACACTTTTGGCGTAGCCTGCAAGAGAGTTTGGGAACTCACCTCCAGTTTAGCTCGGCTTATCACCCGCAGACTGATGGCCAGTCAGAGCGCACGATCCAGACCCTTGAAGACATGTTGCGATCTCGTACACTCGACTTCGGTGGTTCGTGGGAAGATCACTTGCACCTGGTGGAGTTCTCGTACAATAATAGTTTCCAGGCCAGTATTCAGATGGCACCGTTCGAGGCACTGTATGGCAGGAAGTGCAGATCCCCGCTAGCCTGGGATGACGTTGGAGAAAGGCAGATGCTTGGTCCAGAAATGATTGCCCAGACAGTTGAAGTGGTCAAAAAAGTCAGGGATCATCTTTGTGTTGCCCAAGATCGCCAGCGCCATTGGGCCGATTCTCATCGGCGCCCTCTTGAGTTTTCTGTCGGCGACCATGTATTCCTGAGGATTTTGTCTAACCGTGGCGTCATTCGTTTCGGCGTACGGAGAAAGCTTAGTCCTAGGTATATAGGGCTGTTCGATATTCTGGAGCGAGTAGGAGATGTATCCTATCGTCTCGTTCTCCCGCCGTCGCTACGTGAGGTGCATGATGTGTTCCATGTATCCCAATTACGACGGTATATCCCAGACCCGAGCCATATTCTGGATCATTCGGAATTGGTTGTTGGTACCAACCTTTCGTATGAGGAGAGGCCCGTGTCTATATTGGACCGAAGAGAGAAGATGCTCAAGAACAAGACTATCAGGTTAGTCCGAGTTGCTTGGGGTCATCACCCTTTAGGTGAGTCAACATGGAAGCATGAGGATGACATCCGATCGCGATATCTCGACCTGTTTGATTCGTAAGGTATAATGTCCTTCTTATGCCTTACACCCTTAGTTTCTTGCTTGAATGAATGATTGATTACCTAGTTATAACTTGCTTGTGATTAGTATAGCTTGCTCTATCCCTCTAGCCTCTTAATTAAATTTCGAGGACGAAATTCTTTTAAGGTGGATAGAGTTGTAATGCCTGTTGTTCGTATTACGTATTTTGGAATACGTATACATATTTTATCTTGTATTACATGTCTCCTTGCTTGGTTTATTGGGTATTTCATTGTTTGGTTCATCTTGGTTTGGATTGGTTTGGTTCGATTTGGGGTTACTTTTGGTTCAATATGGACCAAGGGGGGAACCCCTACCTACCACCAACATCCTCATTTATTAGCCCCCTCTCCTTTCTCTCTCCTCATTTATCTTCTTTTTCCTCCATTAACTCCTCACCAACCTGTGAGAGAGAGAGAGAGAGATCTAGGCAAGTGCATCTTGCTTCATGGAGGAACCCAAATTTTATTGTTCTATTCTCTTCTTCACAGCATTCTAAAGCACTTTAGTACTTGGCATTTCTAATTTCCATGGCTCATTGCTTGTAGATCTAAGTTTATGTCATTTTTGGATTTCTTAGAATTTGATCTATTTAACATTGTTATTTTCAAGTTTTTATGGTTCCATGTTGGAGAGGATTTCATTCTACCCTATTTTGACCTATAGAAGTTCGGATTTGGACTCTAGATGAAAGATTTATGGAGCCTGGGAGTCATGACTTGAAGGGTTCTTCTTCTCGGAAGGATGGAGAAGAAGCACAGTCATAGCCGCATGGACTTAGCCGCATAGCTTTTATGCGGCAAGATCCCTCAGCCGTATAAGCCTTGCCGCGTTCTTGGCCGCATGGCCTATGCCGCTGGGACTTAACTCCCTAGCCTCATGAAGATTTGATTTAGAGACGCATAAGCTCATCGTTCCCCAGCCGCATGAAGACAATTCCGCTGTCGCATATGAGTTGCATCCCCGCGAGCTGCATAAGATCCGTCCCCTGCTAGCCGTATAGGCCTCCACTTGATCCAGCCGCATAAGTGCATGTCCCTTCCTGGCCGCATGAGGGTTCTTACTCAGCCGCATAAGGTCTTGCCTCCCGCGAGCCGCATGGGAACTAACCCATTCCCAGCCGCATAAGGACCCAGCGCTCTTGAGCCGCATGAGACTCAGTCATGTCCGATCGCATAAGGCCCGATAATTCTCAGCCGCATAAGCGCATGCCTGTCCGGCCGCATGGACTTCTTCCCCCACTGCCGCATGCGCCCATCCATTCCCAGCCGCATGAGGCCCTCTCCTTCCGCTGGCCGTATGAGACCCGACTTCTTGAGCCGCATGCGCCCTTGCCTCCCTAGCCGCATGCCCCTGCCCCTCCTGAGCCGCATGCGCTCTCCTTTAATGGCCGCATGGGGATCCAGTGATCCTGATGCCGTATATACCCGAACCGCATGGCTCCTCCATAACCTTATATTTTATGACTTAATTGTTATTTATTGGACTCATGTCTTGAACCCTCCCTGTAAGTTGGGTCCCTTGACAGAATGCTTGTGCTATGTTATTTTGTACTTATATCCCTGAACATGACAGTGACCCATAGTGGACACTCTTGACAAGTAACATGACATGACAATGACCCGTAGTGGTGCACTATTGACAAGTAACATGACACGATAGTGACCCGTAGTGGTACACTCTTGACAAGTAACATGACATGATAGTGGCCCGCCGTGGCGTACTCCTGACAAGTAACCTGACATGATATATCTTGATAAGCTGTTGTGACGGCTACTTGACATGACAAGTATGAATAACCTAGACAGCGTGGGCAATTGTGCTTGTACAAATGAACCAGTCTTGTCTTGCATCATGTTTAGGATGGGACTCCTGAGTACCACGGTCAGGGGTACCTACTGAATTGGACTAAGGCTAATAACTAGAATAACACAGTAGTCATGAAGAGATTTTCCAGCTACAGGCAATCCCGTTACCTGGGCGCGCCTGGGATCTGTAGCCTGCCGTCGAGTAGGGCACATTTTCAGCACACTGTCATGTGTTGCACCCTTCAAGCTACTTAAGGGTACATGTATTTCCTGGATGATGTACCCACCTGAAATCAACCCTTAATATTCGACCTGGGTAACCTGGATGGTCTGCAGGGCTTGTGGCTGTGAAATAATCTCGCTGCATCTTATTAGTAACTAGGCCTATGATAACCATAGTTAGTTAAAGATTAAGCCGTACTCATTGCTTGGCCGTGATTGATTGGATGGAACAACCAGTCTAGTCTTGTCTTGATCATGTACAAGATTGTTATATGTCCTGATTTCTTATGTTAACTGCCGATAAATGGTGGGAAGCCCAGTTTCGTTCAGATGAAGGGTTACAACCCCGGTCCTTGTTTGGTTTACGGGTTGTAACCTGGTTATCTGAACAGTTCCATGGTTATTTCGTCATATATCATCCTGGTATATTTTTCTTATTTCCAGCTCTTACCATTTACTTATACCTTATGCTAATTGCTGGTTTTAGTTCCTAAGTGAAGCTTCCTTTGTGGCACTTGCTCTTTCTGGGGTCTGACCCAGCTGGTTTTGTATGGCCAGATTTCGGAGCAGCTCCAGAGGATCTACCGACCTTCCAATCCGATGGTGACCACCAGGCGTAACCAGGGCAACGAGTGGGTTATTTTGTTCTCCCACTTTATTGTACAAATATTCTTTTGAGGCGTTTAGCCGACGAGCACCTGTTTAGCTCGATTGCACTTTACTTACTGTCTGCCTACGGGCTGTAAAATGATTGACAAATCCTAGGGTTGATCATGTATGACTAAACTCCTGATAGTCCTCACATTTTGTAACGACTAGCTTCAGGATCAGCTGAATATGTAATGTTTGGGACGTCTTACTATTATATATTTGGTGATCTTACATCTCGTAACATCTACTTACTTGCTTGTGATTGAGACACTAGGCTTGTTCATGACCATAAGAGACTGTTGGCTTGTAGTTAAACCCTCATGTATCTAGACAGCCGTGACCGTATAGCGAGGTGGGATGCACTTCTATATACGTAGCTGGCTATGTTTGCCCCCGCTCTCCAGTATTCTGGTTCTGGGGCGTGACATTATCTAATGCAACTTCTATAAAATAACTTTTTTCAAATGTATAGGAGAACACCTTGTACAAGAGCAATTTATGCTTGTACGACATCACGTCCTGTAACGACTTAGCGGTTCGATAGAATCGGGATGTGACATATTTGGTATACTTCTCTTTTTCGATCAATATCTTTTTTAATTTTATATAGCTCTAGAATTTTGATTTTAGTAATCTAAAGTCTCGAGTAAGAAAAGCTCTTGGCAATATAACAAGAAAGCTACGATTAGATAGAAATCTTAAGATTGATGTCTAAAGCATCATTGCCACCAACAATTGCATCACGCTCTACAAGTGGTGCACTTGCAAGGAGATCGAAGAGTTAGACGTGAAGCTTTTGATGAGGATGATGAAGCTACGATAATGTATTTTTGTGTGTATATTTTAAAAATAACAATTCTATATAGGACTAGTCCAACTTTGAGCCCAACTTAAAATAATAACAAACATATGTATAAACATTTTTAAATATAATTTAACCACGACTCTAATCTTTGGTCCGGTCTATTCAGCAATAAAAATAATCTAACCGGACAAACCGAATAAACTGAATCGAATATCAGTTTAGGTTATGGCTAATTTATGTGCAGCTTTTGTAATGAATAATTTCGGTTTTGAATTTTTAGAAACAGTTTGCAAATGGCTTTGCGACCTGATCTGGAAAAATAAAATCTCAAGTGAACAAATAACAAACCCTATTCCGGCCAATAATGCTAAGTCTACTACCAAATGCTTACAACCCTTTTATAACCACTCATCCATGTGCTGACATGTGGGTCATGTCAGCAATGAGTGAAGGTTGTAAGCATTTGGTTGTAACTGTAGCATTACTCTATTCCGACTAGGTGTGGAACTGCTTATCATAGTTGCTATTTTTTTTTTTTTTTTTTTAAACAAACCAAATTATCGTTTATAGAAAAAAAATAAAATCTGAAAAGCTAGCTCAATTTGACAGCTTTTGGAAAGCCGGTGAGACCGTGAGAGGCGGCTTTAACAAACTGCTTCTGCTGCTTCCATCAGCCAGCCAGTCAAACCAGTCGAGAATATAGGTCTTCTCGCGAGCAATCATTTCCTTCCCCACTAAAAACCCTAGAATTCTCGCACGAATTTTAGAAATCCCCAAAATTCCCCCCCAAATCCCCATAATCCTCTTAGAAAATCAAAATAAGCCCTAACCCTAGAAACTCAAAAGCAGAAGGATGGCCGATGCCTCTATTCCCCAATCATTCTAAATCCTAGAGATCTCTCCAAAATTCGTCTCTCCAGAGTATTTTCTTCCGCCGACGAGGAAATCTGCTTCTTTTGGTAACAACCGTAGCCTTCTTTGTGATCTCTATTGATCTATAGCTCGTCAACGGAATTTTTCTGGTAAAAAATGAAGATTTTTAGTGGATGATTTTGTATGTTTTGCTGATTATACTAGTAACCAGGAAAACGGACACTTCAAAAATCGGTGCGACACTGTTTTGTCGCATCGGACGCGTATACGCTTATAAAAAGGCGTCTGCTGTTGGGTGTTGTAAAATTAGGCATCCTGTTATGACCAGAACAGTTTGCAGAACCCGAGCATCGTTCGCAAGTGGAATTTTTTGTCCAACTTTCGACATTGTTGGAAGTCTTGAATCATTATAATTCCCTAGTATGGAAGCTCCGGTGGATCTGCATGATGCGCACACCATAGCATCTTAGGATTTTCATCAGGCGAGGCTCTTGGACAGGCCTCCTTCCCCAAATCCAACCCGGTCCATATTAACCCCAATTACTATATTCATGCCCCCCAATGCACCTTATGGGGCGTTTGGATGGAGCTTTTGTATTCCTAGGAATCAACTTCCCATTCATTTCCAATGGGAAAAGAATTCAATATTCCTATACCCATGTTTGGTTAGGTTGGAAATATGTAGCCCGAAAAATTTAATTTTTTCATTCCCATGTTTGGTTGAGACATGAATAAGAATCTTAATTTGTTTAGTTTTTCATAAATATCCTTTCATTAATTTCATTATGTTATTATTACCTAAATTCAATTGGGGTCATCGAGGGTATTACCATCATTTTTTATAATTATTGCACCCAACCAACATTCCCAGGAAAGCAAAAATATTCCGGGGGGTGGTGGGGTTTGGGTTTTACTTTCCTAATACGTGGGAATCTAAAGCCCCCCATATTCCCTCCCAATTTTCAATTTCACAGTTACCAAACATGGATAAGGAATCCAAAATCCATTCCCAAGCCTCTAAAACTTGAACTAAATAGCTCCTTAATGCAATCCATAACATAAGGGGAATCGTAAACATCATCATCGTCCAAACGTTCTCCCACTGTAATGGGGTCAGCTATGGAGCATAAGGCAGCTGCATAAAGGATTTGACAGTTTTTATGACCGGTTGTCTACCCTCTATGTTGGTGTCTAATTCCTAGGCAAGGTAGCCATGAGAATGAGAGGACCATTCCATATAACCTAGGGGGCCAGTTGACGGGTAGATAGTCCTCTACCTTTTTGGTACGCAGTTTAGGCTCATGCAATCAAGGGGCACCTCCATGTTCCCCTAGACTATAAAGAGTCTAGACAAAGAACTCTGATGGTACAATTTGCCGTAGGAAATTGCATTCATCTCAATGAGACATTATGCCAAGGAGTGAAAAGGAATGACAATCCCATATGAATTGAATCATAAACCATCATGGATACTATTCACATTGTTTCTAAGTTAGATGCAGATGGTTTTACTTATAATGGAGCCTAGTCACCTTCCAGAGTATAATTTACAAGTATTGTTTCATAGAGTTAAGTGTTAAATTCCAATTGTCCAATCCGAAACTGGAACTGATGATGATGTCCGAAGTTTTGAAATCAGATCTAAACTCACTTCGGCATATTCTTATCTTGTCAGACTGATCTTTTCTTTCCCAAGTGCTTGTCCTCCAAAGAGTAAAGGACAAAATTTGTACTTTCAAGCTCTCTCAACTCAATTGCCCACGAAATATTTTAGAAAGACTAATTCTAAGGGCGCACAATATTTTGCTAGGGCTTATCCCTTACTAGGGGACAACTCATGAAAGTGGAACTTTTACCAGGGACATCCCATATTTTACTTGGGATTAGTCCCCCCAAATTTCATTAGGATTTCTCTTTGGACACCGGGTGAGGAGGAGGAGGAGAAGGCGGCGGCGGAGGAGGAGGACGAGGAACCCTCCCTCCTCGCTTTCCCGATTCCTCCTCCGAACACAAAAAAATCTAGGGTTAGGGTTTCCTCCATGGACGACGTCGACGACGATGACGACGCTCGCTACCCCCCCAACCCACCAACCCCAACCCCCACCGCCACAAGCCCCCCCTCCGCAGCTACTCCCCTCCCCAGTTCCCCCAAGCCACCACCCGTCCCCTCCCGACTCCGACTCGGACGACTCCGAGCGCAACAACGTCGCCGACGAGGAAGACGAATCCGACGAGGAGGGGGCCAACAACCACTCGGCCTCCTCCCACGACAGCCGCGGGAAGCACCGCAAGCTCGACCGCTTCACGCAGGGGTTCGAGTTCGCCCCCCGGAAGCCTCCGCCTCCGCTGCCTCCTCCTCCGACGACAGCGGGGGCGAGGAGGAAGGGTTCCCGTGAGCAGAAGCCAACACGAATCCAGTACAAAATAGGACTGCAACTAAGTTGGCAGTCCTACTTTATGTTAGGACTGCCAACTTAGTTGCAATCCTACTTGCTGGAAAAATTTGGGCTAGCCCCAAGTAAGGAATGGGGATGGCAAACTTGTAAATTTTTTGAAAAAATTTGGGCTAGCCCCTAGCAAAATGTGACGTGCCCTTAGAATTAGCCTTTTAGAAACTCTTGAATGCAAAAGTTGATGATGGCCTAGCTATCTCGTCTATTTCTCCTTGTTGTTAACATGCAGAATGCAGCCATTTGATTGCAAAAGTAGAGTTACTCGTCTTACTGTCTACATTAGCTTGTTTGGTTTATTTGATCCTTCGTGAACCTTCCATAGCTTGTTTTTAATCTAATTTTGTTGTTGAAATGTATTTAGATAAAGATGTTACCATTTGCGTTTAGCTCTTGACTGTGTTTGTAGTGTGGGTTTTGTTTGTCCTTTGCATTATCTGTTGGAACTTAAAAAATTTAGTGGACTCTCTCCTGACAAGGAAGAGGATACATGTGTAAATTGTGGGGAAGTTCTCTTTCTGGATGAAGCAATGGTGTAATGAGGAAAATAGTAACAATTACTTTATTTTGCATATGAAGTACTCTTTTGTTTTGTGTTGGTCTTGCTTTCTATTTCCAGAGCATAGAGAAAAAAACTCTATTTTGATCGATGTGAACATGTGATTTCTAATTCTTTGAGAACTTCATTCCCTAGGTCCACAGGTATAAAAACCTTGGTTGTTGATTCAAAGGAACTTAGTATCTTTTAATTCTTTGAACATTTCATTCCCTAAGTTCACAGGTATAGATCCCTCAATTATTTTTGTTGTTTGCGTTATGGTCTTTCACATGAGATCTTTCAGCCTCCACTTTGAAACTGCTAATATCTGATCGTCATTAGGCATTAATTTTATTGATTTTAAATAGAACTTTTGGTATTGTGGTGAAGATCGTTAGCGTGCAGTTGTCAACCTTGCCATTACATTGTATATAGTGTTCCGGTCAATGTTCTAAATGGCGGTTGAGGCGGCCGCCTAGGAGGTAGGCGGTCTCTCTCTCCGCACCGCTTATGTGGTAGGCGGTGGAGTAGGCGGCCAACGGAGGTTTGGCGGTGTGGGTGGAGGTGAGGCGGCGTAGGCGGGTGCCTAGGCGGATCAATACCTACAAGCATTATGGGCCTATGGTTCACTTTTATAAAACTAAAACTTCATAAATCTTCGTTCTACAACTTAGTTATGCATGTAACACCCTAAAAATATGCATATTATGTAAAAAACAATGGTAAAATAGTAAAATATCCAAAATGTATGGACTGCCTAGGTGATGCCTAGGCGGTAGGCAGATCCTCTCCCTCGCGCACCCGCCTACCGCCGTTTATAACCTTGGTTCCAGTTATCTGTTATTTTGTTTCCTGTTCAACAGATCTATGCTTCTGCTATGAAAATTCAAATAGTCTCTTAACAAATTTGTTAGCAAATCCAATACCATTTTGTTTTTTGTCAGTTTGATGGCATTGCTTTATGAAACTGATTCACTTTATTTTGCTATTGCAGGTCACTGTTATACTGCGGTAACATCACAAAGTCATTAAATAAAGTGGCAACATCTTTGGACAAGCCACTGGACGATATGATTAAGAACAGGAATCCCAGTTTGAGCGGGAGAGGCCGAGGCCGAGGGAGGGGCCGTGGACCAGGTGGATCCACTCGTGGGAGGGCAGTAGATATGCCTCGTCAAGGGCCCCTCAGGGTTAATATGGGGCCATCTGCATACAGGATTGCCAAGGCAAGCCAAAAATCTATTGCTGTTTTTGCATAAATTCAAGAATCTGAATTATTTTGAAAACCCAAATGAGAATGGAAGAGTTCGAAGATTTTTATCTGGAGAGAACTCGAGCACCTAAATAGGAGGTCTTGCCTTTGGTGCACAAGTTGTTAATGGTTGCTAAAAGGGGAATTGAGAGGGTTCTGTGGCTAATGCTGAATTTTGACCTTTGCGGCCTCCATATGTTATCCTATGCTTGTTCACGGAGTATTTTGCTGAGGAGCTTCCTGGTTTGTAAAGGCAACTGGAGCTGCCACCGTCTTATCAGCAACATAGGTGTAATGGGTGGAATCCCCTACTTCTGTTTTAACTGTATGCTTATTATCATTTTGCTATAGGCTTATTTTAGGTCAAGTGCCATGGTATTAGTATGACTGCAGTTATTTAGGATTATTTATCACCATTTTTTGCTGCCTTAGGTGGGTCGTCAGTGTGTTGGATTCCCAAGCTCCATGGTTCTGCTTAACGTACTCTTCTACTCTTCTTTCGATCTAAATGTCTGTCACTTATTTTTATCAGTCTTTTAGCAAAGCAAAGGCTATGAATTGGAGACATGATCTATTTGAGGATAGCATGGTTGCTGCCGGTCTTACTGGAGTTGAAACTGGTACAAAGTTGTACATTTCAAACTTGGATTATGGGGTGTCCAATGAAGATATAAAGGTACAGTGGTATTGATTCATCTGTCCGTCAATTCTATTAATTCTTCTGTTATTTAATTTTCCATGTTTGACTTGATTGCTGTGTAGGAGCTGTTTTCAGAATTTGGTGATCTCAAGCGATGTGCAGTTCATTATGACAGAAATGGTCGCCCTAGTGTAAGATTTTCTTTGGTGATGTTTACTCTAGTACTATTATTCTGTTTTAGGCATTGAATGATTTCTAGATTTGTTGAAGAAATAGATTACAGATAAAAATTGTGAAAGTGGAAGTAGTTCATGGAATAGGTAATTAAGTATATGCTTGAGGATTCGACAGTCAAGTTGAGCTAGATGTAATAAAAATGGTGTCCCGCTGCCACTAGTCTTCTGCGAATGCAGGGTCTTGGGAGGTAAAGATGTATGCAGCCTTGCCCCCAATAAATGGAGTTTTTTTTTTTCCACCAGCAATTGGAACCGACCCACATCCTCCAGGATGCAAGGGCTAGCTTTACTGTGTCAAATCAAGCAACACCCTCTACCTATATGTAGTAATAATACTAATAATAAATACAAAGAACCCAGGTAATCTTTCTGAGCAGGAATGCATGGGAACACCGTATAGAGAGAATTGAAGTCTCTTTCCTTTTCTTTTTCCAGAGACCTATGTGATATGTTAGCAATATTTACATCTCTTGCGTTAAACTGGGAATGTCATATTCAACTTACCCTTTTCATTATCTTTTGCTGGCTCCTACTGGATGCCAAGTAGTGGGATGCCACATAGCTGGCTCCTACTGGATGTGCGTCGAGGCCCTGACAGCTTGGTGTGTGTGAGTTGGTCCCCCCTCCCTGCTCCACTCATCTGTTAGCGGCTGTGACAAAGGGTCAGACGAAGTTGTGGAACATCCGAAGTGCCACTGGTTTGTTCGGAGGTTGGTGGGAGTCGCACAAGTGACTGGGTCACGTGCCGACATGAGTGGAGTTGTATCATTTTAAATAGTGCTTGATTCTTTGGGATAGGAATGGGCCTCCTATTTTGATTTTTGAGAGCGGACTGGATTCCCATCAAAGATAATGTTTGGAATACACAATTGAATCCTCGTAATGTCACAAAGAACAAGTTAGGACGAAGATATGTCAGATTCCAACTCAGAAAAAACAACTTCCGGACTATGTCTTGCAAACCCCCAAAGATTTCACATATTTAATGTCTCGATGTGCTTAACGATCTTCCATCCGCATATCATATATCCAACCACATGATCCGTCCACCTCCTTCATGATCAACATCAAAACAAGAGTCAATTGGTATCGTCACTTGTATAGGAATCCCTTCAAATTACCATAATGCACCAACACAGAGTTGTAGGTTGTTGCACTTCCCCTTTTCAGCTTGTCCAACCACCTCTACTCGTCATTTAAAAATTGTAACATCTTATCCTTGGACAATAAGAATTGCACACACACACACACACACACACACAGATTTTTTTTGTTTTGTTTTGAGGGTGTCCACTTCTTAATGGTGCTTGGAGGCATGCCTCCAAGGGGGCTCGAACCCGCGCCACTGCGCCGGGGTGCTCCACCGTTCCCAACGGGCTACGGCCACTCGGACACACACACACACACACAAACACACACATATATATATATATATATATATATATATATATATATATATATATATATACACCATGACCCTGTTTTGTCTCATTCAATCACTCAACCTTGAGTTAGTCTTAAGAATTGCATATATATATATATATATCACTTCCAACAACCATGACACTGTTTTGTCTCATTCAATCACTCAACCGTGAGTTAGTCTTATACATAGTGCCCGCCCCCTCTGTCAGGTCTGAAGCCCCTACATGTTACTTGTTGATCAGGATCGCCCTGTCCAACATGGTGCTTCGGGATAGGGAACCCTCACGGACGACTGCCAGACTGGGGATGGGTGTCCAGATTCTCGTAGTGGTGTCAAGGATGTTCGCCCAATGGTGGTTCATAGGGCCACTAGCAAAAACGTGCATCCTTAAAACCGATCGTAGCACGGAATGGACACTGAAGTCCCACTTGAGCAACTATCGAGCCAGAGGTCGTAAATTAGATGGTGGCTGAGGGTGTACAAGCACCGACTTTGTTGTCTCTACCGAGAAGATAGAACTTATGTTCGAAGGTCACATGTGTTCGGGTCACGTGCCGACATGAAGTAGAGTTGTATCATTTTAAATACTGCATGATTCTTTGGGATAGGCATGGGTCACCCAATTTAAATTTGAGAGCGGACTGGATTC
The DNA here is from genome assembly GCA_029216955.1 of Iris pallida. Taxonomy (NCBI): domain Eukaryota; kingdom Viridiplantae; phylum Streptophyta; class Magnoliopsida; order Asparagales; family Iridaceae; genus Iris; species Iris pallida. The sequence continues at coordinate 1,898,896 of JANAVB010033819.1, forward strand.
CCATTATAGATAATGTTTGGAATACACAATTGAATCCTCGTAATGTCACAAAGAACAAGTTAGGGGCGAAACCAACCCCCCCCCCCCCCCCCCCCCCCCCCCCCCCAAAAAAAAAAAAAGATTTCACATATTTAATGTCTGGATGTGCTTAACCATTTTCAATCCTCATATCATGTATCCAACCGCATGATCCGTTTATGTCCTTCACGATCAACACCAAAACAAGTGTCTGCTGGTCTCGTCACTCGTATGAGAATTCCTCCAAATCAAACAGGGCATACCACTATAGTGCACCAACACATAATTGTAGGTTGTCACAGTGCCCCTTTTCAGCTTGTCCAACCACCTCCACTTATAAATTGTAACGTCTTATCCCCGGACAATAAGAATTGCATATATATATATATATATATATATATATATATATCACTTCCAACCAACGTGATACTGCATTGTCTCATTCAATCACTCAACCTTGAGATACTCTCATATATAGTACCCGCCCCCTCTGTCAAGTTTGAAGCCACTACAGGTTACCTGTTGAGCAGGATCACCCTGTCCAGCATGACGCTTCGGGATATGGAACCCTCACTTACGACTGTCGGATTGGGGATGGGTGTCCAGATCCATCGTAGTGGTGTCGAGGACGTCCCCCCAATAGTGGGGGCCACTAGCAAAAACGTGCATCCTTTCTCAGATCGCTTCTACGGTGGGATCGTTGCACAGAAGGCCACCTTGAGCAACTGTCGAGCTAGAGCTCGTAACTTAGCTGGTGTCCGTGGGTGTACAAGCACTGACTTCGTCGTCTTTACCAGAGGATAGAACTTATGTCCGAAGGTCACAAGGACCTATCCTTTGATAGGAGAAGGCGGAGAGGGGATAAGGGAAAACATAGGATGCCATGAGGACGGCAATGGTGAACGATGTGGTAAGGGTGATTTTGGCCTTGAGGGTTGTTGGACGAGTGACTGGTGTTGAGGATGAGCATGGACTTGGTCATTGAGTCTGGATCGAATCTCGAAGAGGTTGGGGATCATAGGAAAGAGTATATCAGAAATTGAGAGCTTTAATAAGATTTGGCATGAGGAAAAAGAGAGCTTGCGAGGACGATGGAAGAGATCGTCAGGGAGGTAAGGGATCAGTCGAGAAAAATCATCGTCTATGCCTCATACTCCGTGGCATAGCCAGGATTTAGGTACAACGGGGTTAAAATTGACTAGTAAATTTTCAATCCAGAAAAAATATATAAAAATGCAACGTAAACTAATAGCAGAAATTAGTCGCAAAATATTTCAATCACAAAGGCATACTAAAATAGTTGCATTACATAATAAGTCATAACCGACAATAATTGTTTAAAATAATCCCCTACGAGGCTTCATATTTTGAAAATGTTGCAAGATGTTATCTTTTTCAACTTTTGCGAGAATGTCTTGCTCAATGTATGTCACCAAACAATTATTCATAAATTCATCTCCCATTCTATTACGAAGTGCATTTTTGATAACCTTCATCACCAAAAAATCTCTTCCAACAGTTGCCGTTGCAACGGGCAAGACAAGAGCCAACTTTAAACCAAGTACACAAATGGATATGATTCATTCTTTCTTCGTTCAACTATTTTTTAGCAAGCTCACCAATCTTCTTCAAACCGAAGAAATCATCATAACGAACATCCTCTATAAAGTTCTCAAGTTGATCACCAAGTAACCAAGTGCTCTAAACTCCATCGGTGAAAACTCAGACGGATAGAACTTAGCAAATTGAAGCAATTTTTCCTTACCCAAAGCCCTAAATGAATCATATGGATCAAGGCATGCCATACACAAAAGCAACTCTGTACTCACCTCAGAAAAACGGTTATTCAACTCTTGAAGTTGTAAATCTATCATCGTATAGAACAACTCAACACGATAGAAATGGAAGTTTGTCATCTCTTCAACATTGCGACGTCATCTTCCCCGAACTACAAACAAGCTTTCCATGTTTGGAATTTCAATCTCATGCTTACTACAAAAAGAAGATACAACCCCCAATAATTGATCCCATCCATCGTCTTTCATCCTTTGTAGTCATCGCTTGGCCGCTTTAACTTGCGACATGGCATTGACAATATTTTGATCTTTTTTCTATAACGCTTGGGACAAGTCACTTGTAATTGCCAAAATTTCTTTCATCGAGAGTAATTTGAAGACAAACTCAAAACATTGCATGGCATCTAACAAATCAGTTGCTTCACCTCTATGGTTATCATTTGAACCATCCTCTTCAATAACCTCAAGCACATCTATAACCGAGAAAAAAACAAGTCAACCAAACTCAAAAGTGGACCATAGTGCGAACCCTACCGTGTGCCATCGGCCCGTTTCAATGTTGATTCTTGATTCAAACCTCTCCCCGTCTCTCTTTCACTACTATAAATTTCTTCAATAATCTTTTCAAATTGTTTCTCCCGAATATCTCGACGTTGCATGAGGCTCCAAAATATTTGACAAAATTGCGACAAAATTGCAACTTCGTTAAAGAATGAGGCGATTCTCTTGTGTTTTTTTTGAAACAACTACAAGTGTCAATTGCAGTTGATGAGCAAAGGATATAGAAAGCGGAATTGTTCTCCTTCAAAATCAAACTTTTGAGACCATTGAACTCCCCACGCATATTGCTAGCGCCATCATAGCCTTGTCCTCGTAGACTTGCTATACTCAAGCCATGCTTGTCAAAAAAAAGAATCAATGGCTGCCTTTAGTGTCAATCCGGAAGTCTCCCTAACATGTACATTGCCAATAAAACGTTCAACCGTGCAACCATGTTTGGCCACATAACGTAAAGCTACCGCCATTTGTTCTTTGACTGAGATATCCCGTGATTCATCAACTAAAATCGAGAAAAAATCATGTCCAATCTCTTGGAAAATAGCTTTCGTGGTCATAAATGAAGCCGCATTGGTAATTTCTTTTTGAATTTCAGGAGAACACATTCTATGGTTGCCGGGAGCATTTTCAAAGACAACTCGGTCGACATTATCCTTGTGTTCTGCAAGAAAGTGAAGAAGTTCAAGAAAATTGTCCCGATTTGAAGATCCTTCGGTTTCATCATGTCCACGGAAAGCCAATCCTTGACGTAAAAGATATTTAAGACAATCAAAAGCTGCAGTCAAACGAGTACGATAATATATTTTTGCTTGATCTGTTTGATTGAACAAACAAACTTTTATGCAGTGTTCTAAAAATCGGCCTAGGCGTCCGTCCAAGCGCCGCCTAGACGCTAGGCGCCCGCCCACCGCACTGAAAATCCCCTAGGCGGTGGGCCAGGGGCTAGGCGGGCCCTAAGCGCCCCTAGGCGGCGGATTTTTTGAATTTTTTTGATTTTGTTTATTCTTAGTTGTATTTTGGATATTTGTTTGGGTTTTAAGATAATATTTGGATTTTAGAACATAGAAATTTCAAATTTCAAAATTTCAAAAATTTCAAAAAAAAAAGTTTCTAGGCGGCCGCCTAGGCGGGCTACGCGCTAGGCGGACCTCCGCCGCACCGAGTTTGCCTAGTAATTTTTAGAACACTGCTTTTATGTGCTGCTTTTGGTTCATTAAATCATCACACGCTTTCACACATTTGTTGTGAGTACTCAAATGACCTCCAACATGCTCCTTTAGCCTTTTTTTTCCCCAATTTGTAAATTCCTCACCAACAAATGAATCACTACCTGCCTAGCCCCCTTGCATCGGTTTAAACAAATAACAACAGAAACAAAATGTAACATCCTTTTCTACACTGTACTCTAACCATCTCTTAAATTCAGTAAAACATAGAGGATTGAATCTCTTTTTAGTACCTGAAAAGGTTCTATGAGGAAATTCATGATTTTTAGGTTGACATGGTCCCTTTTGAAGGTATGCTCGGCGAACTATCTCTATTACTCTAGGATCACGGTACTCATAAATACTTTTTCTAAAAGTAGGATCTGATGGAAGCTCGTCTAAATTAACCGTGTGACCTTGTGTTTGAACTTGTTGTACTTGAGGTTGCACATCATTAGACCTTGAATTCTTAATAGATTGAACATTGGATTCAGAAGAAGAACCTTCTTAAGCTCTCATCTTTTTAGAAGATACTTTTTCATTCTGTTTCAAAATAGGGTAAAATAGACTCAATAAATTTTAACAATACGACAAAATCAATAAGGGGACATCTAATTTAGGGCATGAATCAAATAGGGGCCATCTAATTTAGGGCATGAATCAAATAAGGGACATCTAATATTCTATTTTAGGACATGAATCAATTAAGGGTCATCTAATTTAGGGCATGGATCAAATAAGAGACATCTAATATTCTAATTTAGGATATGAATCAATTAAAAATTATGGCATAAATAATTAAATGTGTTACAACTTACCTGAGACTGTGAGGGGAGAGCCACATGAGAGAGGGGAGAGAGCCACCACGGAAGAGTGGGTACAAAGGGAGCAAGTGACTGAATTTTTTTTGAAGCCCCACGAGAGAGAGAGCGAGCAAAGAAGAGGAAGAGGCAGAAAAAAGTTGCTGTTGTCCCTTGTCCCAAGCTGCTGTGCTTTGTTTTTGTTTGTTCCCCTCCCCCCCCCCCTCAAAGTGAAGGGAGGGACCACATCACATGGCTTTTGAGTGTTGCTCATGTGAGTGGGGTCACGTAGGAAAGAAAGTTTTGCTTATGTCCCAAGCTGCTATGCTTTGAGTTTTGCTCATTTCATTCATTGCTTCACCTGCTGGGTTCAAAGAAAAAAAATTCTCAACACCAACAACTCATCTACCAACCCTCAAAGGCCAAGCAAACTACTACTACCACGTTGTTCACCATCGTCATTATCATAGCATCCAATATTTTTTGCTATCATCTTTTCTTCTTCTTGCTCTTGTGATCGTCGGACATAACCTCTATCTTCTCGGCACAGACAAGGGAGTCGGCATCCATACTCCCTTAGCCTCCACTTAGATTTACGACTTCCAACTGCACAGTTGGTCAAACGAGCCTTTAATGTCCGTTGCGAGCTATAATCCAAACGCAAAAGCGACCGGAGAAATATCTACATTTTTGTTGGTTGTTCCATAAACCACTATGAGGGTTTGGGCATCCATCCCTAGTCACATCGTCGTCCGTGAGGCTTCCGTATCTTGAAGCGCTGTTGTGCTAGACGAGAGGATCTTGCTCAACGGCTGGTCATGGTGGTTTTAGACCCGACGGAGGGGTTGGGCACATGGTATGAGATGACCTCAAGGTTGAGTGATGGATGGAGATAGAGCACTATCGCGGTGGTTGGAAGCGTTATATGTACAATTCTTTTTGCTCGGGGATAGTGTATTACTATCTAGAAGTTGACGAGTAGAGGTGGTTGGACAAGCTGAAGTGGGACATATTACGACGACCTACATGTTTGTGTTGGTGCATTAAGTGGATTTGCTATGTGGACTTTGGAGAGGTTCTAATACGAGTGGCATGACCATTAGACTAATCCTGAAGGAGTATGACTCATGTGGTTGACTACATGATATGTGACATCCGAAATGGGAGACGATTGAGCACATCCACACATTGGATATGTGAATTATTGGTGGATTTGCAATGTATAGTCCGAAAATGTTTTCTTCTGACTAGAAAACAGAGACATCTTCATCCTAGACCTGTTGTTGTGACTTTATGAGCATTCAACTGTGTATATCTAACATCATCTTTGAAGAGGAATCTCACCCACTCTCTAAAACTAAGTTGGGTCGGCCTATTCTCCTGGCCTGGCCTACTCTCTCCCAAAGAATCAAGCCAAGTATTTAAAATGACACAACCCCACTTCTGACTGGCACATGACCCCTTCACTTATCTTTCACCAACTTTCGGAAAACTAGGGGCACTTCAATAAACCGTGATCTAAAACGTTGGATAAGATATGTTAGCGACTAGCAACACATACTTCTGTTGCGTAAAACTGTGAATGATGGACTTTCTCGTTTCGTAATCTTTTGCTCCAAACAAATCTAAAATTGTATGCAGTCTCCAATCTGATTAATTAAGTAATTTGTTTTCCTTCTTCTCGTGAGATATGGTTACAAAAATGGTACCACGTAAACTAGGTAGGTCCATGAATAAACCACCATTGTGCTAGTTGTCACTTGATGTAGCCATCCTTCGATGTAGTTTTCTTGTCTTTGTTGTTAGTTACTCATCACCCAAATGCTTCAATGTTTGCCCAATGCCCACTGCTTGCTTCCTACCACACCATCATTGTGCTAAAAATACTGTAGATGCAGTTAACTATTACTATTCCATTGTTTTGTGTTCTCCATCGCGTGAAGGTAGAAAGTGCTGATTGTTTTTGCGGTATTGACCGTATGATATCGTTTTTGGCATGTCCCAATCCGACAATGTTCACTACCAATACCAATTGATACTCACATTGCGACTCTTTCGTGATCAATGACAAAAGAAAAATAATTAGAAGAAAGAGAAATATGGAAAACAAATTATTCGGCATGACAAAGATCTAAATGCTACAATGTGTCAATAAGATCCTTTGTCGACACAAGTTCAAGTCGTCAACGCTGCAAATTTCAATGGCGAAGGCTCCCCGACTCGGCATCTGTACCACTTCCAGTCTCAGACCAGTTGCAGTCCCAAATGGTTACGCTTTTCATCCCCACCCTCCAAGGAATGGCCTATAATTGGTTCAGAAGCCTTCCTTCTGGCTCCATTTAACAAATAACAAATAATACCTACAATTATGCTAAAGCATATTGAATGTTTTCGATTTTTCCAATAATAGTTATTGGTAATTTTGGCTTAGTAAACAAAGATTTAGTAACTCTGATCTGGAACTGAAAGCTCTGAAACTATTGAAGCCACTAATAAAGATACTTATAAGAAGAGATTGAAATTGATTCCAATACGATAGTGCGAACCTTGGTTCACATTTGAGTATGCTTGTAATTGTCAGATATATCTGTGTGAAGCTTTTTGTTTTTGTTTGGGGGGTTGGGGTCAGTGTTGCAAAAATCGGCTAGTCAGCTGACTAGTCGGCCGACGACGACTCGTTTTGGCGCTGGTCGGAGGGGAAAATCGGGGGAGCAGCAAGGCGGACCTAGTCGTCCGACTAGGCGGCCGTAGTCGGCCGACTGCCCATTTTTTTTTTTTTAAAAAGGGACCCAATATAAAAAAGAGAAGCAGCAGCAGAAGTAGCAGAAGAAGGAGGAAGAAGAAGAAGAACAATCCAAAAAAAATCCTAAGCTTGCCTGATCGGCTCCCGGACCACGCCCACCGCCTCGCCACCGAGGGCTTCCACAGGTTTTGTTGCTGCTGTTTTCTCTGTCTTTCCTTTTTTTATAATGGTTGCTGTTGTTGTTGCTTTATTTTGTCTTTTTTTGTAGTGGAGTCCACCACCATGACTGCTGCTGCTTACTTTCTCTTTTTTGGAACTGTTGCTGCTTTTTTTTGACCTGCTTTTGTTGCTGCTGCTGGTTTTGCTTTTGCTTTTGCTACTTTTTGCTTTTGTTGCATTTAAAAGCAAAAAAAAAAACTGTTGCTGGCTTTTTTTATTGCAATATATATATATATATATATATATATATATATATATATATATATATATATATATCCTCAAACCGACTAATCCGACTAGTCCCCGACTAGTATCCGATTAATCCCTAGTCCCCGCTAACCGACTAGCGATTTTTACAACCTTGGGGATAAACAAAGGAATTTGGCATGACCTTTAACTAATTTGAGGTAAAATGTCGGGTTTGGCCTTGACTCAAAAAAGGAACCCCTCTAGTAAGTCAAGTACCAACCCTTAAAGTTGTTCCTAAACATATCCTATCATATCCTATGTGGGACCAAACATTGTTCCAAGTCTCCTCCCATCGACCAAGTAGGTGCTAGATACCCTAACAATATTCCACTTTGTCCCGCATCCAGAAACTAATGGAGACAGTATCTTACCACACACTAAACAAAGGTGTGTAACTCTTAGTCTCAAACCTTGGGCCCAACCGTAATAATCAGCTGAGATACAACGAGCCAGGATGGAACCGAATGATTGAGCGACATGTGCTAACTAAGACCGGAACATAACAAGCATCTAGAAAGGTCCAAACAAACTAGATACCAATTTGTTGGGACAGTGGACCTCACTGGAGTGATCATGTTGAGGCACAATATCAGTAATATCAGGTCTGACCCATATGACTCAGATCAACTACCTATCTTGCGCATTATCCCGATGTAGCGCATTATGTGGTCTGTCTCAATTCGAGATTAGGTGGGTGTGAAGTCAGTTTTCTACTTTTGATATAGTTAGACATCATGGTGTGCCGGTGCCCATCATATCGGAGAGACCCAGGTTTACATCCCAGTAGAGCCTACAGAAGGTGGAACCCAATTGAACTTGCAAAGACTATAACTACCAGCTACACCTACTCCCTCAAGCTACAGGGATTTCTTTCTAAACCTAAACAGCCTGAGGTGTTCTCAGAACTTTACATGGTATACTTTTAAGTTTTGACCCTTATTAAGTTAGGAACCAATCCTACATAATTAATGCCTTAACATGTCCCATTCCCATCATCTATGAGATGGGAGTAAACATTGCTTGAAAGCTTCTCCCATCAAACATGTGGAGGCGAGACCCTCCAACAGAATCCCATAATCGAAATCTTTCTTAGGGGGTTAGTCAAACTGGATCATCAAAACAATGTGTGGTTGTGATTTCATAATCACAATCAAAGTGTTTTGCAAAACATGATCATTTTTACCATCACTATGATTGTGATTGTGATTGTGATTGTGAAACCACATTCATTGTGTTTAAATCACTCTTTAACTTTTCACGGATTTATAATTTTTTACCAGGATGAATATATCATTTAAAAAATTATGCTAACCAAGTACCAACAAAATTAATTTATATTATATTAGTATTGACATTGAATTAGAATACATCAATTAACATTATAATCTTAAATCTAAAATTTACATTATAAACTAAAATCAGTATAAAAACAGAGAACTGCAGATAGAGCACTGTACTTGGAAGAAATTGCTAGGAGAGCAAAGATATTTGCAAAAAAAAGACCCAAAACGTCCTTAATAAGGGCGTTTCTTTACTTTTCCTCCAACACGTTAGCTTGTCTGAGCTAATTGCTATTCTAATTTAACTAATTAATAATTAGCATTCAACTAACCTATCTATCTAATCTAATTTACCACCATTAGCATCCAGCTCACATACGCCCTTAAAAAGGGCGTTTTTTTTACATTTTTTAAAAGCCTTGACGGCTATATTAACGGTCATGTTCTCCAACGAATATATACTCATTTCGAAAAATTGCATATACAACAATGAAATTGTTTCAAATTGTGCCTAGAGCACAATTTTTCGAGAAATTACAACAAAAGACATGAAACGTCCTTTTAAAAGGCGTCTGAAAGCTTTGAGTCACAAACGTCCTTTTAAAGTGCGTCTCCGTACTAAAAATGTGTTTACCATCCCCAATTTTTCATTAACGTATTCCCAGTTCTCTATTAAGGATAAATAAATATAATACGCGAGAAACGTCCTTTTAAAGGGCGTTTCTTTGCATTTTTGTTTGACTAAACGCGTAAGTAAATGTAGGTAGTTGATAAATGAAATAATATATAGAAATTGAATGGGCATGTTATATATGTGGGGTTGGGTAGTGGGGATGGAAAAATTACATTTGAAAAGAGGAAAGGAACGGAAGGAGAACACGAGAGAAGACAACAAAGGAAAAGTAGAGGGATAACAAAAGTTGAGGTATTTTTTTACCAAGTTAATTTTTCTTCTTCTTCTTTATATCCAACTTCTCTCTATAGTTACATTACTATGCCAATATGTTTTATTTTAATATAAATTAATTAGTTAATATTATAAATTTGAATTGCATGTTAAATGAGATTATGTCCATATGTTTGATTTTTATATAAATTAATTAGTTTATTGGCATAATAATGTAACTATAGAGAGAAGTAGCATATAATTTTTTTTTTTTACTGGGTAAAGAAAAAATACCTCAACTTTTGTTATCCCTCTGCTCTTCTTCTGTTGTCTTCTCTTCGCTTGTGTTCTCCTTCCGTTCATTTTCTCTCTTCAAATGTAATTTTTCAATCCCACCACCCAACCCTACATATATAACATGTCCATTCAATTCCCATTTATTATCTCATTTATTAACTACCTACTTATTAACTACCTACATTTACTTACACGTTTGGTCAAACGAAGATGCACAAAAACGCCCTTTTAAAGGGCGTTTCTCGCGCATTGTGTTTATTTATTCTTAACAGAGAACTGGAAATACGTTAATGAAAAATTGGTGACGGTAATCACAATTTTAGTAAGGAGACGCCATTTAAAAGGGCGTTTGTGACTGAGTTTTCATACGCCTTTTAAAAGGGCTTTTCATGTCTTTCGTTGTAATTTTTCGAAAAACTGTGCTCTAGGCACAATTTCAAACAAGTTCATTGATGTATTTGCAATTTTCCGTATAAAAAATATTACAATTAAGTTTTTCCATAATAATCAATATTGTTTTTTATAGACAAAAAATCATATTAAATAATATCAATATAACTCGATCATTAATACAAACGATAATTACGAGAAGATCAAAGAATAATTTGACTTGTTGACAAGGATGACTTTGACATGAATATGGCAAGGGCAAGGTCCGGGATGGAAGTGACAGGTCGGTGGGGTTCGTCATTGACCACTGGATGCGGATTTGAAGGTGCTTTTACGATATGCACTCTTGTATGTCGACGGCTTCAACAAGCTTTTTATGCTTTTCGAAGGAGAAGTTCAACAAGAGATTGACATGGTCGTCGCAGGGCCGGTCCTGGGACAGGGCGACCGCCCAGGGCCCACGGATCACGAGGGTCCCCAAAAAAATAGTTTTAAAATAAATATGTTAATAATTTTGTATCTCAAAATATAACTAGTTTGTACCATAGGCCCACTTAGACACAAAGTTATTATGGTGTAGTGGTTAGTAATTTAGACCCTTATACTAAAGGTCCTAAGTTGAATCCTTGGTTGTAGCCATTTTTTGAACTTTTTTTTGAAAATAATTTTTACATTATGTATGGGGGCCTTATTTTGAAAGTTCTCCTGGGCCCCCATGAGCTCAAGGCCGGCCCTTGGTCGGCATTAACAACCATGTGAATACCGAAGAGAATGGAGGAATAGATAACCATGAGAAAGGAGAAGATGGAGAGGAGGTCCTTGTGGCAAAAAAGGCTTAGTCATCCAGGTAGGTTGAGGTGGCGGAGGTGAGATCCATGGAAAGTGGGATAGAACCCAAATATCAGAGGAGGGAGAGACACGATATAAAAGGATTCATGTTTCCTACCAAAGAAAAGAGAAGAGGAGAAAGATGTGATTAATCATATGCCAAAAATGTGTGACTGATATAAAGGAAATCAATATAATTTTGAAAATTCTGATTTCAAAATCATAATTATGGAGATTTTAAAATCCTAATTGACCAACGGGCAATTCTTGAGTCTCACTTTCCAACCACAATTGACTAACAATAAATTACAGAAACACCTCATGTGAGTCTGAAATCCCAATTGACCAACCCCCACTTATCGTGTTCCTTTTTTTCCGATCTTTTTTACTTCTGACTACTTTGGTCTTCTCTTACACATTATTCTTTCTGTTTTCTGCACTATTATTTATATTCTCTGTTTTTCTTTAACTTTACTTTTATTATCTGATTCAAGCCAACATTTTTCTTTCCTTAATCTTGCCTGCACTCTTTACCTCTTCATCTTCGTATTCTTCTTGTCTCTTTTATTTTCTATATTCTTGTAATAACTGCTTTCTTATTGCTCTTCTGTTTGATCAAATGCTCAGACCTCTACAATGGAAACCACACTTAGATAGGACGGGAAAGAAGAAAATAATAAGGGAAGAAGAGATCATGATAGATAAAAATGCAAAATTGTAAATTTGAATATGTCTAGTTTTGATAAGTAGAAAAGAACATGCAAATTTGGTAAATTATAGGCTATATAGTTTTATTGCTTTAGTATGTTTGTTTGTGTCTTGCTACTTTTTTCCTCAACGACTTTGTAACTCTTGGACTAATATATGAGCCTTTTTTCTTTATTCAATAATACATGCATTGGAAAATATCTTATTGTTTGCATTCTGTCACACACACCTTGTCCTTAAATTTCCGTTATCAGACAACTACCTCACCCTTTTGACTTGGCCGCAGACTGGACCTTGTGCCATGTACTTTGCACCACTAAAACGGGAGTACCTGCTTCCTACAAGTCTCCAGGAGTCTTATTGGGTGCGCACCACCTTGTCTGCTCCTTGTATAGTGCATCAAGCTTGTATAAAAATGTATAGAGTTGTGAAGCGCTCTCTCTCTCTCTCTCTTTCTCTCTTTGTGTGTGTGTGTGTGTGTCTGTGCGCGCGTGTTGGTGTGTGTTTATTTATTTATTTAATGACCTCTACTGCCAGTCAAGTTAAACCTAAGGTGATAATATCTCAGGCCTTTTTTTTAATTTCAAGTAAGTCAACCATGGATTTTGTTCTTTACTTATATTCATGGCCTTTCCTTTGAAATGATGGTGCTTCTATCCCATTGAAACCTTCTTCTTAAACTATTATAGCCTCTTGCACTTTGATTACACTTATTTTGGTCTTCTGATCTAATTCTAATGTGTTGTTTCTTGTACACAGTTTATTTTTCCGTGGCCTTGCTCACTATAGGATATGTATAAATTATTGAGATCCACGTTTCCTTCGGTTTTATTTCATTGGCCCATATATAGTTGTTGATGATATTGAAGTTTCTGTATCTTTGAGATGTATAAAGTATTGAGATCCACGTTTCCTTTGGTTTTATTTTGTTTGCCCATATAGAGTTGTGTTGATGATTTTGAAGTTTCTGCATCTTTGATAGGGTTCAGCAGAAGTGATGTTTTGGAGGAGAAGTGATGCAATGGCTGCCTTGAAGAGATATAACAATGTTCAGCTGGATGGGAAGGCTATGAAGATAGAAGTGGTTGGAAGTAACTTAGGCTTGCCTGTAAATCCCCGTGTTAATGTTGTTGGTGGAGCTACTGGAAGAGGGAGAACAGTAGTTATGATGTATGTATTCTCTCATCTATATTCTTATATTGATTTTGTAGTGAAGGTCCCCCCTCTAGTTTTCTTATGTAGCATCTTGCAAGAGGAAGGCCATATTTTTAAGGACAGTGGTCATTTCTTTTTTTAAAGTGGGATATGGCTCCACTACAGTTCTTTGCCGTACATCTACTAGAAAATAGTGGTCAGCCTGTTTGTGCCCCCTTGTTTGGTATTTAAATTTGAGAAAATAATTGGCTGTCTGAAAGTGACCCTATGTAGTAGATATGAGAATAGAGAAGTAGTTGCAATCACTCTTTGAAGGGTCTCTTGAACATGAATCCATTCTTAGATTTATGATGCTATTAAGTGGGGATGATCTTCTGGGAGTAGTGTGCTGATCGATCTGAGAAAATACTACTTTCTTTCTCGCTCTACTTTTGGCCTTCTGAACTGTCCAAAATAAAACATGATTGAAATGGAAGCTTCCATATGGATATACTTGTTGTGGTGCTAAAATATTTTACCTTGGGAGCTTAAATTTCTGATGTTCATACTTTTCAGGCCCGAGTTTGGTCGTGGTGGCACTAGGTCCTTCAATCACGTAGCATGGTGAGTTCTTAAACATGATCCATTTCGACTGTTGTTTAAGTTTCTTTGGAAGCACCTGTATACACCTCTTCTTGTGTGATATAGTATGAGACCTTCTTTAGTTGCATATCTTTGGGTCTCTTGAACATGGCTCCATTCTTAGATTTATGATGCTATTAAGTTGGGATGATCTTCTGGGAGTAGTGTGCTGATCGATCTGAGAAAATACTACTTTCTTTCTTGCTCTACTTTTGGCCTTCTGAACTGTCCAAAAATAAAACATGATTGAAATGGAAGCTTCCATATGGATGTACTTGTTGTGGTGCTAAAATATTTTACCTTGGGAGGTTAAATTTCTGATGTTCATACTTTTCAGGCCCGAGTTTGGTCGTGGTGGCACTAGGTCCTTCAATCACGTAGCATGGTGAGTTCTGAGTTCTTAAACATGATCCATTTCGAGTGTTGTTTAAGTTTCTTTGGAAGCACCTGTATACACCATCTCTTCTTGTGTGCAAATTATGATATAGTATGAGACCTTCTTTAGTTGCATATCTTTCCTGATGTGTTGATTGTGGCTTATGATAAACTATTCATATGTTTTTTTTCTTTCCTTCTTTAGACTATTCGTATGTTTTGCTATAATGGATCAATTAGATTGACCCATTTCTGAATGTTGTTATCTAGTTAGCTTAAATCACCATTGTACGCACCTTTTGGAATATAATTTTTGTTAACAGCTTCATTCAAACATAACGAAATCTCTACTGTTATGTACCTTGTTTTTCCCTTCTCTGAGAAACAAGGTAAGCTTTCTTCCTCTGCCGTCCCACATTTCATCATGGGGACTTCCCAAAGAAGGGAGGTTCTCAAACATCCTTTATTCCATCTTGAAGATAAACTTTCGACTAGGCCTTACGCTTCATTATTGGATGCCAGTTTTTGTAATGATTTTACGAATCACATTTATGCTGCTGCTGCTGCTGCTGCTACGAAGAGTTCAATTGAAATGATTGCTACCTGAGCATCTTATTCAATTGTTGATCCACATAAAGTCTCAAGTTTTAAATGTCTTGGGTCATAGATTGTACCGCTTTAGTAATATTGTCAAAATTTTCTTCTAGGTAACTTCATATTATTTGGGGTTGCAATTGTCAAACTGAAGTTGCTGACAGAATGGCTTGGATCATAAATCTACTTTGGTAGCTGGTATAGCAATACTGTCTTTTTTTCTTCTAATAGGTGACTTCCTTTTTGTGAGGTGTCTAATTTTGGCAGTTCCAAGTGAAACTCACCTAGATTGACCAGTAAAATTTCTGGGTTCGAGTCTGGTATTTCAGTAATCCAGGCTGGGTTTTGTGTTCGAATAATTAATAATCTGGTGAGGCTGAAGTTTATATACACACACACACACACAAAGTTTTAGGTTTCACCGTGAAACGTTTGTGTTCCAAAAGTACCCTTCTCCAACTTTTTATATATCAAAATATGCTTAAATTAACTAGGGGTAAACATATAAATTACACACCTCCCAACTAACATAATTACTCACCAGTAATAATTAAACACTTCCAACTGCAATAAATGTTCAAAATCTCAAAAATGAATTTACTTCAAAATATTTTATACTATCTCAAATAGTTTTGTCATGCAAGCATACATTTAAAAAGTGAAAAAAAGGCAAACAAAAGACACGTGCAACGCATGCACGACTTCTATTCTAGAGAGAGAGTGTGTGTGTGTGTGTGACACAGATCTAATGTCAGAAAATGCATATAGTGCCTTTCCAAGGAGATTGACAGTGAAGTGGCAAACCATTAATTCCTATCTTCTACTGATATACTGATATATGGGGATCTCCAAACATGTATCTTAATTTCTGTTGATCGTTTAGATTACAAAGTGGTAAAATAAAAGGACAATGATCCTCAACTATTTTGCATAGTTTGCAGTATCAGCCGATACCAACTCGATACGGCAGATACCGATATGGTTTGGCATGTCCTGTTTCGATACCGATACTGATATTGAACGATACCGACATTGGTGATCTCTTTTGAGTCTATTCGGCAAGGAAAATTGAAAGAAAAAGACTAATTAACAAGGGTGTAAAAGCATGTAAAAGAAGAAAGCTTATTTATCGCAGGTAAACCAATCGGCAAGGGTGACTACTATTTCATTCAATTCCAAAACTACTAAGGAACAACACAAAAAATATTTAAAGTTATGCCTAAATGTATAAAATATTTTTTTTCCGAAAATATTAATAATTTATTAATAAGTATTTGCTTTATGATACCAAAAAATCCGATACTCTGAGCCAAATCCGTCGATACTGCCGATCCCAATACTCATAGGAAGAGTCCGATTCCGATAGTGTGAACCTTGCTATTTTGCTTGTGTCCTATTATGAAATTTTCTGATCTTGGTACTATTGTTGATAATTTTAAACGAGATGGCTTCACCAGTGCAAATTTTTTTTGTGTAAACATAAGCATACATTTGAAAAAAAAATACTTCAAAATTCTATAAGATAAATATACCATTCGGCTATATTCTTATATAGGGTATAGGCTTGATTTTTTTTCTCTCCTAGCATTACTGGAAACAAGAACAAATCAACCTTTTGTTCACACAATCACGTAGTAGCAGCAGCAGCAGCTAGATAAAGGTGGAGTGTATCCTTACTTAAGAAGTAAAAATGTCTCTATCATGACCTTTGGAGAGTTTCTTGGTCTGATATTAATCTACCTTGACACGTCTCAAGAAAAACAATATAACTCTAAGTGGTCTTAGTTAATTTTCTTAAAGCCCTAGCTAGGAAGCATGGGCACTCTGAGAACTGGTTTCGTGGCCATGTCACATCATATCGGACACGACATGGACACTCCAAAATACACCAAGACATGGAAAATTCGATGTCATAGTGATGTCTCTGTGCTTTTATCTTATCATATTAGTTTAACATAGAGCCATAGAACAGGGTCTTTAAGTCATGCTTCAAAGGATTTGGGTTGCAAAGCTGAATTCGCGTCATATCAGTTTGTTGAGTGTTCCATAGATGAGTTTTCAAGTTACGTCAAGTTTGGGTATTTAATGTAGAATGGCGTCTTTACAGAACGTTTTTTCCTGTGTACAATAAAATCATGCCTTGCAAATTGTACTGATATTCAGTACAATTTTGCAAGGCATGATTTTATTGTACACAGGAAAAAACGTTCTGTAACCAAGTGTTTGCAAGTCATTCCCTTCAAATACTTGGTTATATATAAAACAATGATATGTAGTGCGAGGTTTTGAAAGTCATAGTCATCTATGATTTTGGTACCATTTTAGTAACCCCTGTGGATCATACCTTGTTAATTTCCTAATGGTGGATGTGAGATCAAAGGACAATTGCTAGATTGTTACATTTTTTTTTTTTTTGCTTAAGATATTAAATATTACCATCTTGCTAGTCTTAACATGCTGTCATGTCAATGTAAAATATCTACAGTATAAGCCGTCAATGTCCAATTATATATATATCAAATGCTGTGTTAGAAGTAGATCAATATTGTTTTCTACACATGTATGTTTCACCATTTCTCTGCCTGTGTTAGATGTAGATCAATATTGTTTTCTGGTGATTCAGGATTTGTTTTCCATATGCCCCGTTTTTCTGGATGTTATAATACCTGCTATTTGGTCACCAACTTGATGATTCATTTAGCAGAAGCAACTATCATGTGATGGCTTTCTTCTGGTTAAATGACCATATAATAACAGCTTTTGTTGTTTTGCTTAATGATATAACCACTGCCAGTAAATGTACTGCATCACTTCGCCTCATTGCCATCCAAAATAAAGCATCCTCTGGACTCAGATCAATTTGACTAATCATGTGCCATGTCTTCTTTTTGTCTTTCAAATTCTGAGAAAAGACTTCTTTCTTGATTGACATGTGTCAAATGTTATTTTGCACATATACTTTTTTTTTTCCAACTTATTACGAGTAATTATGCACATCATTTTAATCTCTTCTTGCTCTCTCGCCCAAGTTCAGATACCTCAGTCTGTATACTTGCGTGAAATAAGCTAAGATCTGAAGTAGTTTTGTGCTTTTGTTTTGGATTAGATAGTCTTGGAAGAACTCTGAAACGCATGCTTGCTTCTAGGGTTACTCACTTTGCCATTTATTCTTATAATTGTTTACATTGGCAGGTCGGGTCGTGGAGGCTTTCAACGTGGTAGAGGCCGTGGCCGAGGTCAGACCCGGGGCCGGGGAGGCCGTGGTCGTGGGAAGAAGCAGCCAGTTGAGAAGTCAGCAGGTGACTTGGACAAGGACTTGGAG
This sequence comes from Iris pallida, assembly GCA_029216955.1. NCBI lineage: Eukaryota > Viridiplantae > Streptophyta > Magnoliopsida > Asparagales > Iridaceae > Iris > Iris pallida. Next base: position 1,916,940 of record JANAVB010033819.1, read on the forward strand.
ACGTATCATGCGGAAGCAATGAACACATCATAATGACAGGGCGATTCTCCATGTCAACAAACGGTTGTTGGTTGGCCTGTGCCGTGACTGTAAAAAGAGAGTCGCAGCAGTTGTTTCCACCTTCTGTGTTTGTTTCTGCCATATTTGCTTGCATATGTTGAAGTGTTTTGGTATTTGCTACCCCGAAGTCTCATATTTAGTTTTGAGTTTGACAATAGGAACTGATCAAGTATTCCCAAACATTACAAACTCCTTTGTGGAATGTGTTTTCTGGAAACAAATTGTACCAAAGTGCTACAGCTAGTGTTGTTATAATGTAAGACTATTAACCCGAGATTGTAACATTGAGTTTTCTGGAGGGATAATGTTCTATAGAGTTGGTAGATTATTGTTACCACTTATGCCTGTAAGGTTATTAAGCTAATGGTCATTAATAAGTTGGACTGCAGACATCTGTCTCGTGCAGAAAGTTATTACATTACTGAGTTGGTCAGAAAGGAAATCAATCAGCTGTGCAGTTGTACTTCTGGAGCTGAATTCTTGGTTACTGCACAAAGTAAGTTGTGTTTTCGAAAGCTTCATCTTCCACTTTGATTCATGTTAATTTTTAATTTCTACCCCTCGTGTTTGTTTTGCTAGGAAATGAAATTAGCAGGCTTTTAACCCTGCCTGGACTGCTGATAGTTGTAAGAATGGAAGAACAGGACTAGCTAACAGCGGATCTGCAGGTACGTTTATACTCGGTAGCTTGGGAGAGAACTTTTCTTCCATGTTTATATATATATATATATGGGAAATTTTGATACAAGTTAATGCCTCATATTGTAGAATGAGTTATTGTTATGACCGATAGGAGCAAAGTTTAAACATAGATAACAATATTTCCATGTTCGTCCAACATCGCAATGTTATTTTTCATTTTCTAACTTTTCAACATGTAACTTTTCATTTTCCATTATATATATATATATATATATATATATATATATATATATATTCGGATATGATTTAAGATTTGGGTTAATTAATATACTTTAAATAAGGAATTAAATATGATTTCCTCTATTTCTCTTGATTTGTCACATGCCTCTCTTCTTTTCTTTCATTGTTTTTTGCCTATTAATCTTTCATATTTCTTTGTTCTCAACTTTCCTTATCACTTTATATATATATATATATATATATACGTCTTTTTTTTTTTCTTTTTCTTTTTCCCTTTGTCTTAACTTTTGTCTTTCATTTTTCTTCTTCGATGATCCCTTTTAAGCATGAGATAGCACTAGCAGATACAATCTATATGATGTATTATATGATCTTATTTTCTTATGGTAAATCCAAATAGAAAATTATGCAACCATCCATCATTGGCCTATATGTATTAGAGGCTTGTGATTTAATTCAATTCATTTGAAGGACAAAAAATGAATTAAAAAAAATGTTGATAAGCTCATGAAAGTCAGCTGGCTATGAACATGCAAGTCTTTAATGGAGAACATTCTATTTGTTGTTATTTTATCTTTAACTTGAGATTTCGTCTTTGTGGCTGGCGCTCCTTTGATTTCAAGTTTTTCCTACCCAAGGGTTCTCTGAAATTTCAATCTTAAAGTGACACATTCTGGTTCATTTCAATGTCTGAAAAAGATTTTTCGAATTTGCATTTTTTTGAAAAGTATAACTTATTTCAACCAGTTAAGAAACGGTTTTGATGACGGTCTTCTGCTGTCAAAATTGGTTCGATGACGGTTAACATTTTGTCAACTATGTTGTGTCAAGAAAAGACAGTTAAAAAATGTCAAACAGATACTAATTATTTAATTATTGACATGTTTAAGCTGTTAAGATTATGTGTGTGTGTGTGTGTGTGTGTGTGTGTTGGGGTGGGGTGGGGTGGGGGTGGGTTAGTAGTTACAATGGGGGACTCCTATGGGGGAGACCAAGGTTTGAGGTCCCCTTGGACGCCGGCTGGGTGGTTTTGTGTCACAGATGTACCAAGCATTTTTGGATGGGGTGGGGGCTCCTGCTCTGGATTGTAGATCCCTTTCCGCGGAAGGGGGGGGGGGGGGGGGGGGGGGGGGGGGGGGGGGGGGGGGGGGTTTCCTTTCGAGTTCTGGATTGTAGACCTCACTCCGCTCGGACTGGCGGTATGGCCGTGCCACGGATCCGAGATGATCAAGAAACGGACACATATATATACACACACACACAAACACACATACACACACGTCCAAAAACCGTCAATAAAACTATTTTGGAATGTCATGAAAGACATTTGTGTCTACTACTTTAGAATATTTGTACTCTTTTATACTGTCAAGAAAAAGTAATTATTGACATTCTTTAACCGTCATGAATTGGTCAATAGTTATTGAAAAGGATAATTGTCGACACTTTATAACCCTTTTTTGGGTACCAAAAATTTATTTATAATTATATTTTTGTATACTTTCCTTTGTCAGCTACCTAACAAATATCTATATAGTATTAATATAAACCAAGAATATAGCCAACATTCCAGAACTATAATATCCATATAAATCTTTTAACTTGACCTATATATATACAATTAAACCAAAATATATGATACCTTGTCAACCTGTAATAAAATGGCACCTTGCCTAACTATAACAAAATATCTAGTCTAGCAAAGAGACATTGATTCATATTGAGTAATGGACGGTAGCCACAAAGCAACACCAACCATCACTAACATATCTCAATATCTTCACTAATTTCCAGATAAAGTCATTTAGCTTATATTTCAAAATAAAATCTAGCAAAATATATTCTAAGTTATCACTTGTCAATAAAGGTTGCTAACATAACCATACATATGGATTAAACTACAAGCAGCTGAATGCCTTTTTGTTTTGAGTGACTTTGTTATAACCATGTTCTGTCAAAGGAAGGGTAGTGAAGCGTTCCAGAAGTTTTTATAAACTTGCTAGTTCATGAAAACGAATCGATGGAGAGAGTCGAATTTTGCTTTGGTAATTGATTAATAGTTTTCAATAGGGATGACAATTTTCTCCAAATCTGATGGAGACTTGATTTTTTTTGTGTCGGGGCTAGGTTTGGGGATTTAAAAATATGTACGGGACGCAGATAGGTATAAAAAAAATCTTTGGTCGGGTTCGAGGCCCGACATCGGTACAGTTCTTCCCGTCCGTAAGTCTCTCATTCTGATTACTTATACATATATGTGCAACCCATTACTATGAGTTCATGAGATATCTAGTACTATATATATATTTTTTGAAAACCATGTTTTATTAACGTCTTTTAATTATTTTTTGAATGAAAATGGTTTTTTTTTGTATATACTGTACAAGAAAAATTATTAATGAGACGGAAGACGGAGACAGGAAATCCGGTCCCGAAAGGGTTAGCGGGACGGGGATGGGGACGAATGGTGCATTATTTAATGGGGACGGGGATGAGAGTTTTTTTTTTGGAGAATGAGGACGGGAATTCGAACACTACTCGAAAAACAAAAATGGAGGATAAGGTCCCTTGGTCCTAAGGTCCCTTGCTCCTATCCGTACCGTTGACATCCCTAGTTTGAACACTTGTTTACTACTACTTGTTGGAAAAGTCATATTTATAAACCGTTGTATCCTGCAAGACTAATCGTCATTAAACCATAAGCACTAGTGCCAATGTTGTAAAAATCGTTAGGCGGAGTCGGTGCGCCGGAGGGCCGACTAGCGCCTAGGCGCCGATTTTTTTTAATATTATGTATATATATATATATATATATATATATATATATATATATATATATATATATGTGCCAGGGGGGAGAGACAACAGAGGAGAGAGGAGAGAGACAACAGAAGCAGCAGAAGGGGGGGAGAGGAGAGAGACAACAGAAGCAGCAGCAGAAGGGGGTCCTCCCCTCTCCCCTCTGCTCCCCTCTCCCCTCCTCTCCTCTCCTCCTCCTCCCCTCCCCTCCCCTCTCCTCCTCCTCCTCTCCTCCTCCGCTCCCCTCTCCTCCTCCCCTCCCCACCACCTCCCCTCTCCTCTCCTCCTCCTCCCCTCCTCCGCTCCCCTCTCCTCCTCCCCTCCCACCACCTCCCCTCTCCTCTCCTCCTCCTCCTCTCCTCCTCCGCTCCCCTCTCCTCCTCCCCTCCCACCACCACCACCACCACCACCACCACCAGCAGAAGCAGCCGCCGCCGCCACCACCGGCGACGACGACGGCGGCGGCGGCGGCGACGGTGGCAGGTAAGTATGTAATTTTGTTTCTTTTTTTTGAATTTTTAAAAAAAATTGGCCGCCTAGGGGCCGCTTAGGACCGCCGCCTAGGAGGTTTTCGGTGCGGCGGGCGGCCGCCTAGTGTCATAGCTGCTTTTCAATAATTAATGTTGTATTATATTTCCATCTAATTAAATGTTTTGCTCTAAAATTTTTTACGATATAAACAATAATTGATATAATAATAATAATACTAATAATGTTTTCATTCTTATTTTTAGAGATTTTCATTTAGTAACCCTAAGAACAAAAAAAAAGGAAAAAAAAAATATTATATATATATATATATATATATTTAGAGAAAGAGAGAGGGGCATCCCTCACCCGCACCCTCTCTCCCTCTCTCGAAACCTCTCTCCCTCTCTCGATCTCTCTCTCTCTCTCTCGGTCATCTCTCTCTCTCTCTCCCTCTCTATGTATCTCTTCCTCTCCATCCCTCTCACTCTCCTCTCATTTTCTCCATCTCTCCCTCTTCCTCTCGGCCTCCTCTGGCCGCAACCGCCTGCGCCGCCTACGGCGGCCGGCCAACTGGCCGACCGGCCCCCTCACACCCCCTCCTCCGTCGATCACCTCCACCACCTCTTCTTCCTCCTTCATTTCCACCTCCAACACCATCATCTCCATCTTCATCTCCATCTCTACCATCATCACCACCACCATCTTCAAAAACCTAACCCTCTTATTCTTCAAAAAAGAAGAAGAAGAAATTGGAGAAGAAGATGAAGAAGAATGGAAGAACCAAGCCCTAGTCCCCAACTCCATCTTGGGTATAAATTTTCTTCTTCAATATTTTGTTCATCTTTGATAAAATTGCTTATAATTTTCTGTAATTAATTATTTGCTGAAATTATCAATATTAGGGGGTTAATTTAGAAGTTTGGAGAAATCACAGGTTCCACTCAAGAACCCAAGGCAGGTCCTCCTTTCTCTTGAAAATTCTCCAATTTGATCTTCTAAATTATTTCGAATAAATATGGGTTAATTTACATTTCTGAAAATTATATATATATATATATATATATATATATATATATATATATATATATATATTGACACAACACACATATACATATCCACAAATTGACACAAAATCAATATAAAAGTAGCCTTCATATTTCTTACCATGGCTGTGTATTAACCGTGTTGGTTTGATATCTAGGAATGGAAAAAAAAAAAGGAATGACAGGTTAATATACTATTTCAAATCTGTCCATATCATAAGAATATTCCATTATCATGTTTTAGTATAATTAGCCAGTTAAATTAGATGTTTGTAGGCATCTATAAGTTGCATAACTTTATCTCTATAAGTTTTCAATATTTAACCTTCTCTCGAATCTTCAGGAAGTCAAATCTATATGTGATACGTATGTATATATATACAAATTGTATGTGTGAAATACAATCCTAGGAATTATATATACATAAATTGTATGAACATGTAAGTTGGACACAATACATAGACACGGAATGGAATGACACTTTGACTCATATTGTAAGTGATATTGTGTGTGGATTCAACCCTAGAACTGTATATATATATATATATATATATATATATATATATATATATATATATACCTTGACACATTTTATATACCTTGACACATTTTATTGACACAACTCATGTACCTAATGGACACTCAAAAGTTTGACATAACTTAGGGACTCAAAACTTTACACTTAAAATGTGCATATATGAACTTTATACCTCTTTGTATAATACTGAGATAGTTATCTTTCAATTATCTCAAATCTGTCCACAATGTGATATATCCCTATTTAATATAATTGGACTTCGTTATATAGTCAAAATGAAATTTTAAGTTTCTACAGGATGAGGTAACCATACACTCGCAAAAATTTCAATTTTTAAATTCTTGTGCATACCCAAAGAGCTAAATATAAGAAATTTTAGCAATTAAGGATTTAGTTGAAATTTGATTATTTGGTATAATACCAATTCAGTCCACTTTGTAAAAATATGTCAACATGACCTTTATTGACATGATGGATCAGTTAAATTGAGTATTTACAAGTTCTCATATATAAAAGTAACTTTACATATATCATATTCCATTTTCTAAACTCTTTTTGTATACCAAGCCAATATTACTAGGAGTTTAATATTATTTTGCAAGTCATGATCCTTGGAAGCAGAATTTGATATCATGTATGCTACTAATGACACTATTTTGGATTTGTAAAATATTTAGCAAAACTGCAATAAGCAGGGGTTTGCTTACTCGCTTAAAATTGCTTGCCAAGGTAAGAAACTTCAAATTGCACTCTATATAATGTTGTGTGAGTTTCCGGTGTTGAGGGTTGCTCCACCGAAGGGGTCGGCGAACCCGATATATACCTGCGTGGTTTCGGTGTTGAGAGTTGCTCCACCGAAGGGGTCGGCGAACCCGAATTTTAATTTATACATATATTGTCTCTTGTAAATTTTCGGGATCTCAAAATACAAAGGAGACTGCCGAAATTTTTGGAAAATTCAAGAGATGGTCAAATTTTCGACTTTCAGAAAATCGGATTATTCCCTAAGATCTAAAGTCATTTAGGAAAGGTACTTAGAAACAGCTAGGAAGCATTGGGCGGGGGAGAACAACCTGGATATTCCTAAATAGTCCCATAGCATAATAAAATTAAAAAGCTGATCAGTAAATTTTTACTCATTCGTAAGGCCATGCGAATGGAGTTTGTGAGGCTTAGCTTACGTATTTTTCGTTTGCTCAAGGGAGGCAAACTAAGCCCGAGGGAGGCTCTTGTTTTCGTTTGCTCAAGGGAGGCAAACTAAGCCCAAGGGAGGCTCCAGATTATTACATCTATTTCGACAGTAACATCGAATAGGTGATTGTTAAGCCCAAGGGAGGCTCCAGGCCGGATAATAAGCACCGTACCGCCAAATTCACAGCCTGATCCCAGGTTAACGGGATTGTTGATGGGAAACTATTTTATGAATGTTCAGGGATTGTTCTCCAATTGTATTGCATTTTAGGGTTAGCCCAAGGGAGGCAATTTCAATTTTGTCCAAGGGAGGCAATTTCAATTTATGATAAGCTCAAGGGAAGCTCGAAAATTTTTACATCTACATCGACAGTAACATCGGGTAAATGGTTTAGTCCTTCAAATTTTACCTCATTCTAGAAGGAAACTACTCCATTTTAAATAAAGCCAAAAGGACGTTTATACTACTTAAATTAATGAAAACTATAACAATGTAAAATTGCATATTCCTTTTCTCTTAATAGAAAATTTTATGTTTCATTCCTTATTATAATTTTCTTAAGCGTTTTTGGCCGAGGATTTGCTTGTCGTTTCTAAACGACCTAGTATTGTTCACTAGGTTTCGTAGCAGTGTACCAAGTGAAGCCGCTACCAGGTACTGAAGGACAACTGGAGATCAAGGACGTGATGATACCATTGAAAACATTCAAGTTGGAACAAGAATTCTTTTTCTCTACTTGTTTAAGGTATAATTGTATTATTTAGAGTTGGGTTCAAAATTGTACTGGGTAGAGATAGTGATGTTCATGTTCAATTAGTTAGAATGTCTTAGTTTTAGATTATTGCTGACTTGAATTTATGACCTGCTTTTTCCTATGCACGAACCTTACGGGCGACCATCGCGAATTCGGCGCGTAGCCTGGGGATGTGTTTATGACGTCACCGTTTGAATCTAGGAAGCGGGGCGTGACACCTAGCGCCTAGGCGGTCGTCTAGGCCGATTTTTAGAACACTGACTAGTGCGGAACAAATATTGACTTAAGAATATTGAACCAAGTTCAAGTCTCGGTCTTTGTTAGATTATTATTTATATTTTAATTTCAAAGTCTAAATACAGAGTTGAGAAATCTATACTAAAACAACCTTCTAGAGCACTACTCTACCATCCGTGACTTTGGTTGTTATTTTTTCAGCAACTTCACAAATAGCTATTAAGATTTTTTTGTCACTGTCAAAACGTATTAGCAAAATATACTTGCTGCTTTACCACTTTTGTGATTCGATAAATCATAAGACTTTGGAATTTCGACAACATATATATATATATATATATATATATATATATATATATATATATATATATATATATATATATAATCACTGCTTATCCCGAACGGGTCACCTGTGGTCCTGGAACAACAGTTCCTCTACAAATCGGGTGGTTTGTCAGCTGGACAGAACGCTGTGCAATCTCAAATGGTTGGAGAAATTCCCTGCGGGTTGTGCGGAGGGCTTGCCGTGTGGCACAAGTGACCACACTCCTTTGCTGGTCCGGTTGACCCAGGAACAACCAAAGAAACGGCGGCCATTCAGATTTAATAATGCGTGGCCATCCATGGAGGGGTATGCCCAGGCGGTGGAGCATGGCTTAGCAACGGAATATCATGGCAACATCCAATTCAGCATTGTCCAATCACTTAAACGTGTAAAGGCTGCTCTTAAGACTTGGAATCGCACGCGTCCGGTCACCACTTTAGCGGAAAAGGAGGAGGAGCTTGCTGAGCTCCAATGCCAGCTACAACTCGCCCCAATGGACACGACTCTAGCAGCCCAGGAAATTGCTATGCAGGAGTTAATCCGGCGACTTCGTTTCCAGGAGGAAGTGGAGCTCCAGCAACGGGCCAAATGCGTGTGGCTCAAAGAGGGGGACCGGGGTTCCAAATTCTTTCATTCTACGATCCGAGCTCGGCAGAATAGGAACTCCATCGGATCGCTTATTGATGATGAAGGGCGGATACTCACTGAAGATAGCATGATAGCTAATGAGGCCATCTCCTTCTATAATAAGTTGTATAACCAATCAGACTATCCTTCTACCTTTCCGGAAATAATATGCAAAAGACTTATTACTAATGAGGGCAATGCGAAGCTACGAAGCGAGATCACTATGGAGGAGATCGAGCAGGTAGTTAAAATGCGGATATCAATAAAGCTCCCGGACCGGATGGGTTCAATGCGGGTTTCTTCAAACAGCACTGGGACTATTTCCGGATTCCTATTCTGCTTATGGTCCAGGATTTCTTCAAAACTGGGCGCTTGTTGAAAGAGATTAATCATACCTTCTTAACACTGATTCCGAAAAAAGAAGGAGCTTCCGGACTGGGAGATTATCGGCCAATAGCCTACTGTAACTTCATATATAAAATTATTACTAATATCATGGTTTCTAGAATGCAATGTTTGATGCAGGAACTCATTTCACTGAACCAATCTGCATTCATTAAAGGAAGGGCCATTGCGGAGAACTGCTTACTTGCACACGAACTTGTTCGTGAATTCAACAAGGCTGGAGGGCGGAAGGGGTGTATTAAACTTGACCTACAGAAGGCTTATGATATGGTGAACAGGGATTTTGTGTGCGAGGTTTTACAAAGTATGGGATTTGCCAGATGGTGGGTAGACAGGATTCGGGTGTGCATTACTACGCCTACATTCTCGATACTCATCAAAGGGCAACCAATGGGTTTCTTCGGAAGCAACCGGGGACTGCGTCAAGGAGATCCCCTCTCTCCATATTTATTCACTACTATCATGGAGCATTTCACATACAAGATGGACCTCGCGGTTATCCTGGGCAATATTCACCCACTTTACCATCGTATTTCTCCGAGCATATCGCATCTTATATATGCAGACGACCTCTTGGTTTTTATGGAGCCTTCGGAGAGCGGTTTTGCTTCTTTACTAGCTATTCTGGAGGAGTTTAAGAAAGTTTCTGGCCTTCAACTTAATCAAGACCAAAAGTATGATGTATGTCAACAAAGACTGTCCACAGGAGCGGTGGCCCGCGTTGATGCAAATTAATATAGGGCAGCTTCCGGTCAAGTACCTTGGATTGCCGTTATCCATTAATTCCGTTCGGGATACTGATTGTTCTGGCTTAATCCAGTACGTCTCCAACAGATTGGAAGGATGGCAGTCACAGGTCCTCTCGTTTGGTGGAAGAATAGAATTGGTAAGGGCAGTGATATTTGCTATTACTATGTACTGGATGCAAGCCTTGTACATCCCAAACAAGACAATCAAGAGAATTGAGAATTTATGTGCTAACTTTATTTGGAGAGGAGGTATACACGCCATCTCATGGGAGGAACTCTGCTTAACAAAGGAAGAAGGAGGACTGGGGCTCAGATCCTTATGGATACAACGAGACGTTGCCATGTTAAAATTAGCATGGAAATTTATATAGGGCACATCTTTATGGGCCCAATGGATAAGAAGTCGCTATGTCAGGTCGGAAAGTTTCTGGGTTCAAGAGAGTAACAATAACTTCTCCGTAACATTCAAGCAACTACTCCGGTGCAGGGGACAGTTGAAGAGACAAATAACTCGAGTTATCAGTGATGGATGTCAAACCAGTCTATGGTTTGATCCATGGATTCCACATGAGAGTTTGATTGATAGGCTCGGATGGCCGACTTATGAATTGGTGGGAAATATGGACACTGTTAGCGTCCTCATACAAAATGACGCTTGGGAATTGGCCTCTCGGTAGGAGGGGCGTTGGTATGAGAACGAAATCACTCAGATTTCGTTAAATAGGGAGGCGGCAGAGGACAGTTGGCTGTGGACGGGATCAGCGGACGGAGAATTCTCTAGCAAAGTAGCGTATGAGCAGCTGCGGCCACACCGAACTACGGTCGAATGGGCTGAGCTTATATGGGTAAAGGGAGTAGCTACAAAATTCAAGCTATGTCTATACAAAAGCATCCGTGGTCGACTGCTGACCAAGGATAGATTGAGATACTTCGGGATACAAATCACTAATCCCTCGTGTAGTCTATGCGAGCGTGAAGAGGAAACGAGAGACCATCTACTCTTTACCTGTCCAACGTCCGGTTTCATATGGCAGCACTTTCGAATTCAGTTGGGGCTACCCAACAGGAATTATGATGGACTGCAATGCTGTATAGATGAGATCCAAGGATTGAAGGCCAAGGGTGCTGAGATCTACACTAGAGCTAGAATCAAGCTTCTATCAGCAGTTTGGCATGTATGGCGCGAACGGAACAATCGTATTTTTGAGGGCAGGAAGACATCTATCGCAGGCATCATCAATAATATACATAGTGATATTAGATGTATGGGTTTTACTGATTAGATGATTGCTGTATCTGAGCTTGTGTAATTATAAAAGTTGTATCAATAAAAATCACCCTTTCTTAAAAATATATATATATATATATATATATATATATATATATATATATATATATATATTATATATATATATATATATATAATAGGAAAAGTTTGTGGTAAAACTTTTGAATTCCTAAAATATTCTTGAGTATTTTATAAACATGAAAATTTATTTTTTCATACAACTTTTCATGTTCCAATGGTAATAAATTTTTTTGTCCTTATCATTTTCCAAAGATAATTATTCTCAATAGAAAAAAAAAATTGTACTTCGAATCTCTTGGCATTGTAAACAAAAAAGCACAAACACATAAATAGTCACCTGGAAAAGACGGAAAGACGACAACTGACTTCATGATATTCTAATTAAAATACGTACAAAGCACGTACATGTATATATATATATATATATATATATATATATAATATATGAAATGTCAAAAAAATGAAAAGTTTTATGAAAAATCTACCGCACAATAACATTTCATCGCGTGCCCATAATTAGCAGAAAATATATAAAGGGGGTTCTGAATAACCTTTTTGTCCTTCCTTCTAATTTATTGAAAACACCCACGAAACTACTCTTAAAAAAACGTTTTGATACTTCCTCTTCTTCCATACGTTGTTCACTTTCGAATCTAGGTTTCTCTCCTCAAAAATCTTCAAACCTTACTTCAAAAAGTCGTCGAAAAATTTCGAAAAGGTCGACAAACGGTAAAACTGTTAAAACGGAAGTCCAAACATCATTTTTTTACGATTCTAAAATTTCAAAAGGCCAACTAAAGGAGAAGAGGTTAATCTTCGGCTCCTCAGAAATACGCTCCTTTTGCGACAAACTGGACCTCGTTTCGATCTCCCAGTCAAAAGTTATGGCCCTTCAAAGTTTCAACTGGCCATAAAATGCAGGAGAATGATCATTCTACGGAGAATGGCCATTCTCCGTGCTAAAACCACGGAGAATAGCCATTCTCCTTGTTAAATTGACCAAGAATAGCCATTCTCCGTGTTACAATGGCGGAGAATGGCCATTCTCCGTCAATTTAACAAGGAGAATTGCCATTCTCCGTCATTTTAACATGGAGAATGACCATTCTCCGTGTTAAACTGACGGAGAATGGCTATTCTCAGTCATTTTATCACGGAGTCATTCTCCGTCATTTTGACACGAAGAATGGCCATTCTCCATCATTTTGACATGGATAAGGCCATTCTCCGTCATAATTTTAATACGAAGAATGGCCATTCTCCGTCATTTTGACACAGAGAATAGCCATTCTCTGTGTTAAAATGACGAAAAATAGCCATTCTCAGCAGTGGCGGCCCTGGCCCAGGGCAGGCTGGTCGACGGCCTAGGGCCCCCCGGCGAAAGGGGGCACCATCATGGTTCTATCTACAATAGAACTAGTATGTATCAAGTGTCAATTTTAACCAAAACAATTGTAGTGTAGTGGTTATAATGAAGGCTTTTACTTTAGAGGTCCTTAGTTCAAAACTTGGTGACAACAATTTTTGTTATATTTTTGTTTTACATGTATGGAGGGTCCATTTTAAAAATTTCGCCAAGGGCCCTCATTAGCTCAGGGTCGGCCCTGATTCTCAGACATTTTCACATGGAGAAGGCCATTCTCTGTCATTTTTACACGGAGAAACACGAAGAATGGCCATTCTCCGTCATTTTGACACGAAGAATGGCCATTCTCCATCATTTTGACATGGATAAGGCCATTCTCCGTGGTTTTAGCACGGAGAATGGCCATTCTCCATCATTTTAACACGGAGAATGGTCATTCTCCGTCATTTTGACACGGAGAATGGCCATTCTCTGTCATTTTGACACGGAGAATGGCCATTCTCCGTGGTTTTAGCATGGAGAGTGGTCATTCTTTGTGGTTTTAATACGGAGAATGATGGAGAACAGTCGGGAGAAATCTAAAATCTATTTTTTTTTTGTGAAATTTTTTATCAGAAACAAAAATTCAAGAGTTTTTGTTCTTCTTTCAAAACAATGCTAACTCTTATGGAAAAGAAGAAGAAAATCTTCTCTCCACAATTGACCTAATCGTCGAAAAACTTCAAATCTCTCCACGATGATGATGAGCGATTATCGGAGTTCGACTGAAGAAAAGCACAGTGAACTACGAACGATCTTTGTGATCTCTGCTGAAGATGAGAGCAATGGAATTCAGATCTCTCGTGAAGAAGAAGACGACGAAAATCGCTATACAAATCTGAGTTTGTGCGAAGGGTAGTTTTGGTATTATACAGATGGCAATTTTGTAAATACAGAGCATCTAAAGGGAATCTTGGAATATTTAACGTGGAAATATATAATTCTAGGCATTTCATAAAATCCATCATGCGGGTGAATTTTTCATACAAAACAACCCCGAAATTGGATTTCTCAACAATTTCCATATATATATATATATATATATATATATATATATATATATATATATATATATATATATATATATATATATATATTTTGGATTGCTCTGCTGAAGATGAGAGCAATGGAATTCAGATCTCTCGTGAAGAAGAAGACGACGAAAATCGCTATCCAAATCTGAGTTTGTGCGAAGGGTAGTTTTGGTATTATACAGATGGCAATTTTGTAAATACAGAGCATCTAAAAGGAATCTTGGAATATTTAACGTGGAAATATATAATTCTAGGCATTTCATAAAACCCATCATGCGGGTGGATTTTTCATACAAAACAACCCCGAAATTGGATTTCTCAACAATTTCCATATATATATATATATATATATATATATATATATATATATATATATATTATTGAAGAAAGGGTACTTCAATTGATAAAACGAAAAATAATTACAAGAATCATAATACAATGCATCCTAAAACACATGAGCTATGAGTGTCTATTCTCCCATGACATCTATATCAGCTGCAATATTGTTAATGATTCCTCTGATAGACATTATATGGTCTTCAAATATCCGTCTATTCCTCTCTCTCCAAGTGTGCCATACTGCTGCAAGAAGCCATTTTCTAGCCCTGACAAACGTTCTGTTCCCATGAGTCTTCAAATTCATGATGTCTTCGACGATACCCGTTAACTCTTCTGCATTAATACCCTGCATTCCAGCTTTCTGCAGACACTGACTCCATATCTCTCCAGAAACAGAGCATTCGAAAAATAAGTGATTCCTCGTCTCGCTCCCGCAGCCACATAGCGCGCATAGTATATTCTGGACTGGGATCCCAATGCGACTCATTCTCGTTTTCGTGAGAAGTCGATCCCGCATTGCTTTATATAAACAAAGTTTCATTTTCATGGCCACTCTCTTAGCCCAAACTACTTCCATCCATGCGACTATAGGGTGCCGAGTTCGCAGCAACTCATAGACCTCCTTTGTCACAAATCGACCCCCAGAGCTTCCTTCCCACTCCCATCTATCCTCTCCGCCCTCCTTATCAATCTCTATATTGAGAACTTTGGAACCAAGGTCGTGTAATATGACTCTATTGTTAATGTTCCAGATTCCTCCCTGGATCAAAACTGAAAGTTGCTCGTCCGCTCCACATAGTTCGTACATAGGCCATCCCATATGATCAATTAGACTTTGATGGTTTAACCATAGGTCAAACCAGAGATTGGTCGATCGACCATCATGGATAATACGTCGAATCTTGGTCTTCAATGAGGTACGAAGACGAAGAATATTTTTAAAAGTAACTGAATAGTTATTATCAATGGCATGCACCCAAAAATTGCTATCTTTTAAATACCTGCTTCGAGTCCATCGCGCCCATAATGATTTTTCTTCAAGGAATCTCCAAGCCAGCTTATGAAAAGCAACCTCCCGAAGCGTTCGTAAAGATCTCAGGCCGATTCCTCCTTTCTCTCTCGGTCTTTGTAAGCCCATATTTTTCAAAATTTACTTAATTAGTGTTAATTAATTTTTAAATGTCATATTTAGCCTTAAAATATTTATTAGGATTTTTAGGAATTTTTCTAGAATTTTTAAATGATTTTTAAAGCTTAAGATATCAATTTGTAATTTTCTAAAAATGTTTTAATTAAGTTTTGCAATTAATTAGATTGTTTAAATATCGGTTTACAATTTCCCAATTGTTATGTGCAAATTTTATTTGCACATAAACAGTGTGGGATGGGTTATGCAAATTATTATTTGCATTTATCTACCTTAGGGACCTATCTGTAATATCCTAAAGTCTAGGGGCCCAAATGCTAAACCCTAATCTACCCACCCCGACTGACCGACGACCGACCGGCCACCTGGCCCCGACGACCCGGCGGATATTTCCCACTTTTCCCGGCCGGCCACCGCCTCAAACTACCTATAAATACCCCCCCTTCGACCCCAGACCAAACCCTATCCACCACCACCACCACCGTAGTTCTTCTTCTTCGGCGAAAACCCTAGGTCCTAAACCCTAACTTCGGCGTACCCTAGCACCGCCTCACCGACCATCGTCGTTGGTCGCCACCACCACCATTCGATTCGCCTCGTCGAGTCGACCGCAGCGCCACCCGAGCGCCCCGACCACGACGCCTCCTCCGTCCAGTCGCCACCCCGACAGCAACCCAACTTCGGACACGTACGTATCAGTACTGTCTCTGTGTCGTATTTGTGTCTCGAATTCACGTAGATGACTCGCCAGGACACGGACAATCTATTGGTAAGCTTGGACACGGCCGAATCAATTCGTGCGTGTCGTGCTGAGTGTAGACACAAGACACTGTGTCGTGTTTCATAAGCCGTGTCCCTAACTGTCAGGACACGATATAGCATAACGGGTCGGATTTGTTTCTTTAGCGGGTT
Organism: Iris pallida; assembly: GCA_029216955.1. NCBI lineage: Eukaryota > Viridiplantae > Streptophyta > Magnoliopsida > Asparagales > Iridaceae > Iris > Iris pallida. Next base: position 1,933,168 of record JANAVB010033819.1, read on the forward strand.
AAAAACCAATAATTAATTAAACCCTTTATTATTAACCCGAGCCCCACCCTGACAGCAAGCCCGCTCAGGCCCACTGGCCAGCGGGTGGGGCTCTAAGTCTTCACCCTTCCAGAACAGAGGGCCGAGTTCGAGCCCTCTGTCTGTTTTTCTTTTATTTTTTTTGTTTTATTTTATATATATATATTTATGTATATATGTATATGTATATATATATATTATTATATATACTGTTTTATGTGTATAATACACTGTATTATATTTATATATATATATATATATATATATATATATATATATATATATATATATATATATATATATATATATATATATATATATATATATATAGTACTTTATTACATATATATGTATTTATGCATATATATGTATATATGTATATATGTTTATATATATATATATATATATTATATATATATACCATTTTATATACCTATTTTACTATACCAAAATATATATATATATATATATATATATATATATATATATATATATATATATATATATATATATATATATACCATTTTATATATGTATTTTACTATACCTAGTGTAAATTACTTTTCTATGAAAATATACTTGTCATATTTATATGACCATTATGTATAATTTTACCCTATTAAAATATTAGTAATTATTATGTATTTGTACGACTTTGTATTTTTGTGTATTTAAATTACTGCAACCATTTGGTGTCCAAGCCTAGCATGGATTTTTGGGCCCAAATGTGTTTTCACACATTCAAGACCTGTACAAGTCATATTGGACTTGATTCATGACCTTGGGTCCTGTATTTGAACTTTGGTTCAAATTATATACATGGACAAAATACGCAGATAATTAATTATTTTAATTTCAGATTGTGTGCAATGTTGTTTTTGAATTTCTAAAAATACTTTAATTGCTGTTAAAATTCTGAAAAAATAGTATTTAGATACTATGTTAATTTAGCTAATTTAGTATAATTTTTACAGTATTTAATTTTCAGTTTTGCCATTATTTTGGCATATGAAACCAGAACTCATTTTCTGTGTACTTTGGAAAACTGATTTTTATAAAATACTTGTACTCGTTAATAAATTCCAGAAAAATTATAATAAATTTCTATAATTAACAAGGATCATTTTAGTACTTTAGTTTATGTAAAATTTAGCTTTTTGTCTATCTCAAAAATTATTAGAACACAATGTTCAGTTGATTTATTTATTGAATAATTACGACTTGCAACTTTTGTGCTATTTTGAGTTTTAGCCGTATTGAACCTCACCCCTCACTAGTGTAAAGACCCTAGAAAGTTAGTTATAGTAGTGTGTCACCCCACATTGGTCTCCTATGCTAAAGTCATCATTTTGGCTAGGTGCCCAGTCACAAGTCGTGTTGCACCAATTAGTGTCTTAGTGTTTTAGCTTAGTGTAAAAACTAAGTTTATGTATTTATTTCTACAGTGACGAGTTACCAGACATCTATAGCACTTTTATCGCAGCTTGCCTTGCTTTGCTTTGCTAGAGGCAAGTACTTTCTACGAACTTTACATACTGCTATAACAATAAACTGCGATTTACCAACCATGTTAAATGCTGATCCTTGGGGTAGCAAGTTAGAACTTTACATGTTGTATTACTTTTAGTCTCTACCATGTTTAGACAGTATCTCATATCTCTCATATGTTTAAATAACGGGTTAAGGGGAAACTGTTAGTATTGTACGTGAACATGACCCCCTTCTCCGTATGTATTTACCGCGATCGGTGACATTCTATATGTGACCTTGCCGTATGTTCTGATCCCGCGTTTGTGTATGGATATACACCGATGCCATTCGTGCACGTATGTGCATGCCAGAAAAACTTAATATGTACCGCTGTACATCCTATTCACCTATTGACCGATTCACGTACATGCTACGGTTTTAAACTTTTAAACTATATGTTGTCATTTCTAAAAACCAATTAAATCATGATATGCCATGATTCCAGTTTATTACATTCTTGTTCATGCTTAGTATATTTAGTTTGCTAGAATCAGTACTTGCTCCCGTTCTGTAGTGCCCCGTCCCGCAAAGTCAATCGGAGGAATCGAAACGCCGACGGCGTTGGAACTTAGCCTTGCAACGGCTACTCAAAGGCTCGCTCGGTCGAGGCGACTCCTCGCACAGGTGGGGGAGTTTCGGTGAACTTGCTTCATCTTAGCCTTCACTTAATAACTCGCTTGTTTTCAACTTGCACAAGTAGGCTAATCTAAAAGCTACGAACGCACATAGCTAAGGGAGTAATCCCGAACCGTCGAAATGTCCTAGAACATGGAAAATGGTCCCACGGTCAACATAGAAGTCGGCTCAGCGTGCTTTCAAATGACACTCGGTCCTTCGATTCCGTGGCTTGGGAGAAGGACGTTGGCTTAAGTTGTTAAGTTGCCCCGACACTTGAGATAGCCTAAGTCTTAGGCGTCGCCTGCGTAAATGCTTGCTAAAGCAGGCACGGTTCCGTTGTGCAAGGCTTGGCATAGACTTCGTATGTCCCGTTGGTCCCGTCGATTCGTCCCGACACTCGAATTTGCCTAAGTCATAGGCGTCGCCCCCATGAATGCTTAACAAAGCATGCACGGTCCCGTCCCGCAAGGCTTGGCATAGCCTTCGCACGTCCCGCAAGTTAAGTCGTCTCGCACGGCTCGTTGGCTTAAGTCTAGGCACCCGAAAAGTTGCGAGTCGACCCCGTACCTAGCACGTTCCCTCGACGCGGAGCTCGGCGTAGCCCTCGCTCGTCGAGTCGTCGCCTGAATAAGTTAGACAAGTGTTGTGCTGGGCTATCAAAGCCATTTCTAGCACTGTCCCGCTCTATCTGCGGTTGTCAAGTCACGTAGTCCCTTGAGGACAAGGCTCGTCGTATAAGTCTATGACTTGAGCGTTAGCGTCGCCTATAGAACCAGGCCTGTCTAAGGCATGGGCTACGGTCGGTTTAGTGAAAAGCTTGCCACGAACAAAAAAAGTCCACGCGACTTGTTGTCGCCGAGATCGGTCCCGCGGCTTGGGAGTCTCGCCATGTCTTGATATGTCCCGCACACGAGATCGGTCCCGCGGCTTGGGAGTCTCGCTAAAGTCTTGATAGGTCCCGCACACGAGATCGGTCCTCCGGCTTGGAAGTCTCGTTAAGTCTTGATAGAAAGAATGAATGCATGGTCATGTTATGGAAGAAACTGGATAGACTGGATAGATCGAGTATACATGGTCATGGACAACTTGTCGACAAGGTGTAGTCTTCTCGAATGATTACCGGGGCGCCGGAATCATTCGTCCCGGGGAAAGCGAGTGTGGCTCAACCTGCATGCCGGATAACCGCATGGGAGTATCGGCGCTTCCGGGGCTAGCTACCCTTAGAAGGGCGGACCGATACCTCCGCCGAGCCAGTCCAAGATAGCTTGAAATTGCTAGTGACCACCTCATGTAGATGCGTCGGCAATAGCGGCACACCGCGTGTATGACTTTGGATTGAGTCTAGAAGCTTGATTGCTTGTCTAGTCGGGAACACAATGTCTGGGCCTAAGACTGGGCTGCAGCATAGGCACCGTGCTTGGCACGATAGATGGCGTCGAGATGTTCATGAAAGTGATACTACGGTCCACAAGTCTTGTCTAAGTTAGCAAATGGGTTTAACAGGAAGGCCGCAAGGCGGTAGCATGATAAGTCTTGGTAACTTGCGAGGCGCGGCCTCAATATCGAAACACGAACAAGTCTAAGCAAAGCCTAGAGGCACGACCTGCACGAGTCGTCCCATTGCCATCCGTGGCACTTAAATCGTTGGCACGAGGATTGGTATAGTGGCGCTGAAGTTTAAGTAAAAGTCTTGGCACGACTGAGTTCGCGTAAGTTGCTCCTCGGCATAGCATGGTCTTGAATATGTCTAAGTTGCGAATAGAATGTGGCACGACCCTGCCGTCCCGAGTTCAAGTTTGGTCAAGTACCTAGGCGATGAGGCACTGCCTCGATCGTAATACACGTTGGCATTATAGCACGACCCCGTCGTTGCACGACCTTGTCGTTGCATCGCTAAGTATAGGCCGAGACGTCTTGTTTAAAATGCATCCTAAGGCAAGACTAGAAAGACAATTGAAAGGGTTTAAGCTGCACGAAGTAAATGAAACGTGTCGGTTATGTATGGGTGGGCGAGAAGCTCACTCCACCAGTACAGTGGTACTGACACCCACACAGTGTTTCATGTGCAGGCACAGGTAGAAGCTCGTGGCGCGGAGATCGCTTGGATGCGTCGAGGCACGGAGTTCCTGGGCGAGTCGAAGCGTGCGGCCGCGTGATCTGAAGACTTATACAGGGCATAATGTATGGACATCGCCTTCCGAAGCTTCCGCTGACTCAAGCATTGTAATCAAGAGAGAGAGCAGAGAGTGACTTTGTAATCGAGAGAAAAGTGAGCACGAGAGACTTGTAATTTGGCCTTGTGCCCACAAATGTAATTTTGTATTCAGTATCAATAAAAAGAGCTTCTTGCAATAACTTGTGTTCATGTGTTCTTCTTTAAATTCTGCTGCAAAGTATTCAATGTTTCTGCTTGGGACTTCTGTGCGACAACCCCGTCGCCGTCGATGTAATCGGCCGTTATGGAATTGCCTTGCACGAGCGCAATCTAGGCTCGTGCGGCATCACGCCTTAGCGAGGACGATCGCTCCTACGGGAGCGGGGCGTGACACGTTCTGACAGGATAACGTTGTAGGTATCCTTACTGAGGAGGAGTTACTCTGCGACTCATATTATGGAGATACTACCGAGGACCCGGCTTTGCTTTACGAGGATGTACCTGCGGGGAAACTTGCCTAGTTTGCGTAGTCACTTGGGATACTTAGTGTAGTCATGTATTAGACTACGTGTTTTGTAACTGGACATGTATCCAGTTTTACATTTCAGACTTGTACTTTGGACATTTTACTATATGAGACGACTTTTGTGTTTGGAGCATTTATGACTTTTATTCACTTATAGAACTGTTAGCACATTTAGTCTTATCTTGTTATTTCTAGAACAGCTTACTGTGCTTTATCTCAAGCACAGGCTGGACATGACTCGGCCCGGCCCAACAATTTGGGTAACGGGTCGTGACAGTCTTGTCAGCTCTTCCCAGCTATTGTGTGTATCCCACCTCTCAACACAAAATTAGCGCACAATTTCTCAATCTTCTGTACGGTCTTATCTGGGATGTATATGGCTTGCATCCAGTAGTTAGCCACGACATATATTACTGAGCGGACGAGCTCTATCCTCCCTCCGAAAGATAACACTTGCGCTTGCCAACCCTCCAGTTTTGTATGGATGTACTAAATCAAACCTTGGCACTCCGCATCTCGCACATATTCCGATCAGAAGCTCATACATATATATACACGTCCAAAAACCGTCTATTACATTTATTTTGGAATGTCATGAAAGACATTTATTTTAGAATATTTGTACTCTTTTATACTGTCAAAAAAAAGTAAACATTCTTTAACCGTCATGAATTGGTTGATAGTTATTGAAAAGGATAATTGTTGACACTTTATAACCGTTTTTTGGTACCAAAAATGTATTTATAATTATGTTTTGTATACTTTCTTTGTCTGCTACCTAACAAATATCTATATAATATTAATATAAATAAAAAATATCGCAAACATTCTAGAACTATAATATGCATATAATCTTTTATCTTGCCACATATGTACAATATCAAAACAAAATATCTAGTCTAGCAAAGAGACGATTATTCATATTAAGTAATGGACGGTTAAGCCACAGAGCAACACCAACCATCTTTCATAAGACTTTGGTATAAAATTTTATCAAATTTTCACAACATTTATATATATATATATAAATATATATATATAAATATATATATATATATATATATATATATATATATATATATATAAATATATATATATATATATATATATATATATATATGGTTCGGATCTAGAGTCCTGTTTGCTGTCCTGCGGAACTCCGTCGTCCTCGATTGTTGGATCCAGCACCCCTCCCTTCCGATCCGATAGTACATGGGGGTGGAACTTTGGCAGGATTCCCTCCGCGAGACTTTTGATCCGCGTCCGTATGTGTGTGTGTCTTCTACACGAACAAATTAATATCAAAATCGAAGGTTCGAGATCTTGATCTAAACCTAAACAAGACTTTGAAAAAAAAGACCCAAACATGTTTATCACAACAAAATAGGGAACAAAAAAAAAGAGAAATTTTGAGTGGCACCCCACTTTATTTTGCCATATGCATGGTGCACCCCACAAGTTTACAATAATGTACAACACCCCCCACATTACACGATTTCCGTTCAAAGTTAACAGTTGACCGATTTTAGACATAAATTAGGACCAAACTGTCCCTCACGTGTTGAGAGCAGTAAACTTAAAAATGGAAAACCTTAAACTACCTTTTATTCTCTAAACGACCCCCCCTCTTCTGTCACGTCCCGCTTTCCAGAATTACGGCGAGCCGGGTACGTAACATCATCCCCAGGCTACGCGACATACGAATACGCCAGTACTCATATTCGCGATTATCGCCCGTATGGTTCATGCATAGATAAAAGCAGGTCATAACTTACATAAATTTAGGTCAGCAATAATTTGAAACTAAGACATTCTAACTAATTGAACATGAGCATAACTATTTCTACTCAGTACAATTTTGGGTCCATCTATAACTTATACAATTATACCTTAAACAAGTAGAGAAAGAGAATTCTTGTTCCGACTTGGACGTCTTCAATGGTATCATCACGTCCTTGATCTCCGGTTATCCTTCAGTACCTGATAGCGGCTTCACTTGGTACACTGCTACAAAACCTAGTGAACAATACTAGGTCGTTTAGAAACGACAAGCAAGTCCTCGGCCAAGAACGGTGAAAGTTAAGCAAAATAATGAAATATGTAATTCTTCCGTTGAGAAAAGACAGGGATATGCCAACTTGCATATATATATATATATATATATATATATATATATATATATATATATATATATATATATATATATATATATATATATATATATATATATATATATATATATATATATATATATATATATCTTTGCTTTAGTAAATCAAAGAATGTATACATCGTCCTACTCCATGAATAGTAAGATTTTCGAGCTTCCCTTGAGCTTTTAGTAGGATTTGCTTCCCTTGAGCAACCAGGAAAGCTGTCTACCCATAATAGACAGAGTTTGTTCCGGAGTAAAAATGGAATTTAATGCAATGCAGTTTTAAGAACAATACTCTGAATAATCCTCTAAATATTTCCCGTAACAATCCCGTTGACCTGGGATCAGGCTGTGATTTTCGAGTCTCCCTTGGGCTAAAACCATCTATTTGATGTTACTGTCAAAATAGATGCATTGATTTCCGAGATTTCCGAGCCTCCCTTGGGATAGTACCCTCTATTTGAAAATAGATGTACTGATTCACGAGATTTCCGAAATACTGATCAGCTTTTGTTATTATGTTACGGGGTATCTAGGGATATTCAGTTGTTCTCCCCGCCCAATGCTTCCTAGATAAGAAACTTTCTAAAATTTTCGAAAGACAGAAATTTGTCTATCTTCTAAATTTTCCAAAAATTTCGGCAGAGTCTCCTTTGTATTTAGGAACCCCGAAAATTCACAAGAGATATATATAAAATAAATTCCGGGCTCGTCGACCCCTTCGGTGGAGCAACTCTCAACACCGGACCACACAGTTATACGAAATGAACAAAAGAAAACTTGAGACTTTTACCTAAGCAAGCAATGTTTTACCTTTCCTTTAGCAATTTAATCGGGTTGCGGCTTGCGAATTGTTTTCCGGTTATCAGAATAGAGCAATACTTAATGTTTATAAATTATACTAGTTAACATGCAAAGGCTTAAAATGACAATGTTTATATATATATATATATATATATATATATATATATATATATATATATATATATATATATATATATATAATTCATGTAGATAGTATGCAAAATCAAATCAAAACAAAACCCTTCCATATCAATCCTTGAGAGTGCACGAAGCAGAAAAATGTAGAAACGAGATTTATTTCTAATTATGAGCACACAAGCTTGAGCACTTATTTGTAAGTAGAGAAATACAGAGTCCTTGTACTTTTTACCTTCCCGGTGTGCGGTCCAGTTGTTCAGTTCCTATGTGTATGTCAGACTTACCCTTGGAGAGTCCCATATGTCCTCATGTGTTCATTTTGTTCATGGAAATTTTAAGTCCAGATAATTCATGTCCACAAATGGGTTCCTTTTTGTATCCAATTGCATATAACTTATCCGTGTTACGTCACATATAATTATTCCAGTGTCTAAGTATAACAATTTTAATTCCTTTTTCTATGTTTATCAAAATTAAAATTTTTACTAGAAAACAGAAATTTCAAAAGTTTTAAAGGTCTCAAATTAGTTAAACAATATCAAAATTTTAGAATTTGAAGCTAAACAATAAGTAGAGGAGTTATCTTAACTTATAATCCATATTATGTTCTTGTGAATAAAGAAATTGACATCTAATTTGTAATTTCAGATTTATAAATGAGCCTATACATGTTCAAAATTAATCTTAAAGAATCAAAATGGAGTATTCCTAAAGAAAGAGGAAGAGGGAAAGAGGACTTGCAAAATAATATTAAACTCCTAGTAATATTGGCTTGGTATACCGAAAGAGTTTAGAAAATGGAATATGATAAATGTAAAGTTACTTATATATATAAGAACTTGTAAATACTCAATTTAACTGATCCATCATGTCAATAAAGGTCAAAATGAAATATTTTTACAAAGTGGACTGAATTGGTATTATACCGAATAATCAAATTCCAACTAAATCCTTAATTGCTAGAATTTCTTATATATAGCTCTTTGGGTATGCATAAGAATTTAAAAATTGAAATTTTTTGCAAGTGTATGGTTACCTCAACCGGTAGAAACTTAAAATCTCATTTGCAAAAGAAATAGTATATATATATACGTAACTTGTAATAATTCCAAGAATTAGACTCAAAAAATCAACTAAGAATGTATACAAATTCAAGATTGAAGGCATCACAGTCCATCTCTAGGAATATGTAGTCTATAGCTAAATTTTAGAATTTGGTATTAAGTTACCATAATATCCGTGTATCCATAGATACTCAAATTAACCACAAGAATAATTTATATATTTAATTCTTGGACTGATTTTCTTTGTTTACCAGAATATTAAAGAATTTCATATTTAAAGTAGAACATTCTTAAGGTGAAGATTATACCTATTCTTATACGAATTATACACGTTTGTCAACATAGAATTAGTTCAATAATATATATATGTACACGTATACATACATATACTTATACACATATATATATATAAGAAAAGATTTCATATTTAAAGTAGTACTTCCATTCATAAGATGAAGATTATACCTAAGAAATTGAGCCGATCATGCTAGTAGTTACAACCGTTCCTCAAATCTCTAAATATTTGATTTAAACAATTCAACATACACCTTATGTTCATATAATTATATTTATTCCAAACCACCAATTTCATACTCATATGTCCTAGGTTCCATGTAAATTTCTAAAATCAGAATGAAATTGTCAAATTGGACAAAAGAAAACATTTGTAGAATGGAATTCGAAATTGAGAGAAAATGGATGAGGACTTGCCTTGGGTTCTTGAGTTGGACCTAGGATTTTTTTCCAAACTTCTTCTAAATTAACCCCCTAATATTGATAATTTCAGCAAATAATTAATTACAGAAAATTATAACCAATTTTATCAAAGATGAACAAATATTGAAGAAGAGAATTTATACCCAATATGGAGTTGGGGGGACTAGGGCTTGGTTCTTCCATTCTTCTTCATCTTCTTCTCCAATTTCTTCTTTCTTTCTTTTTTTCTTAGAAGAAAAGGGGGTTTGGGTTTAGGTTTAATGGTGGTGTGGGAAGTGGTGATGGAGGATGGAGATGGAGATGATGGCGGTGAAGGTGGAAGTGGTGGTGGTCGACGGCAGGCGGGCGGCGGCGCAGGCGGGCGGCGCCGGCGGTCGGCCGACGACGGCGGTTGCCGCAGCAGTAGCAGCAGCTGGCAACAACGGTAGCAGTAGTAGGAGTAGTAGAGGGAGGAGGAGAAAAGGAAGAGTGAAGGAGAGAGAGAGATGGAGAGGAATAGGGAAAGGAGAGTGAGAGAGGGAGAGATATAGAGAGAGGGAGAGAGAGAGAGAGATTTCGAGAGAGGGAGAGAGGGTTCGGGAGTAAGAGGGCTGCCCCTCTCTCTCTTTCTCTATTATAATTACTTTTCTTTTCTTTTTTTTTCTCTTTTTTTTTCAAAAAGAAAATATCTAAAGATAAGAATGAAAAATATTATTATTATTATTATTATTATTATTATTATTATTATTATTATTATTATTATTATATCAATTATTGTTTATATCATAAAAAAAATTTGAGCAAAACATTTAATTAGTTGAAAATATAATAAAATATTAATACATCAATTATTGAAAAGCAGCTATGACACTCTACCTACCTTACAAAAATTTCGTCCTCGAAATTTAAATTTAAAGATAAGCTTTTCAAAAACGATCACAGAGAAAACAAATATTCTACCCACCTTACAGAGGTGAAGTAGTAATTTATTAAATTATTAAACAAAATATCTTGAAATATAGTTATCAAAAGCTTCACGAAGATGAGAACAATCTGAAAATAATAGAAATCATTAAGGTTCTTGAAATTCCATAAAACTAAATAGAATTGGTCAGGTACCATGTTGTCTCAAATCATAAACATGTATGATCTTTGAATTCAAAATCATATTTCTTATTCTCATTTTCTGGCGTGATATAGTAATCTTGTGCCTCGCCATTGCGCATATGGCTGCAATCAAGATACCGTTTCACTATCAAAATTCATGGCTGCAGCTTTTGCTACCACGCCAATGATATCCATAGAATGCGTAGGAATCATGATTGTGAAGTAGCTTTACAGATCATGATATTCTTAGTAATCCAAAATATATTCAAGAAGCAATACTTATTTTCAAGTTCTCCAAATATCAACAACGTTATTTCATCATGGTATCAAACTAATAGATAATATTATAACATAAAATAAACTCATATATCTATATTATCAAAAGCACTATATGTCATTTTAAATAACGTTTTTCTTTCAAATTCCAAATCAAGGTAAAATGAAATCAAAATTCGAATATCAAGTTCAAAAATTCATTATGAAAAATTATGTCTTGATCCCCGAAATTTTATTGAATTCCTGAATCATGTTTCGAGAATTTGTGCCTCGCCAATTTGGATGGCCAGTCCAAATGGCTGCAACAACTTCTCACTTCACGATTCATTAGAGAATTTTAGGTCTCAAGACACAAGTATTCATTCACATAAATATCATTTACACAAAATCCAATCAAAACATTCCCTTCACAGAAAAGAGAAATATCAAAAGAGTAAGTTACAATGGATATTAGATAGAGGGCAATTCCTGAAATAGGGATGCCAAGAAAAAATGTAAATGGAAGAAAATATTGAGGATACAATTCTAGATTTCCATTTAATGAATGTTAAGTGAAGCAACAAAATTGAAAATTTTGAAGTAGATTTGTTTTGCGAAATAACCAGATCACAGAAAATTCAACAGATAAAGGTGAACGAATCAGGACTTAGGACTTAGGCATCGATAGAAGTCTAGAGGGAGTAAGGAATAAGGAATTAGCTTCTTAATATAATATGTATATAATACTCTATACAATAACTATTATGCAAAACCCTAGACAAGTTATTGCTAGTACTACCCAGTAATCATTCAAAATATATTTATATATATACTCATCCTTTCACTATTTCTAACTATGTAATGGTTCAAAAGATATATTTGAACTCCGGGTTTACTAGAGATACCAAATCCAAGATTTTTAAGGAGTCTTCTAGATTCTTTCACTAGCTCAAACGAGAATACTTGTCTATTCTCCCTAACTTAATAGGCCTAGGATGATTATGTCTATCCTTATACTACCCATGACCTAGGTAAGGACACCTGATCATAGATACTCACTATAGAAATTTTATAAGGACACTATGGAATACAATCTAACATAAACTGTTCTATTTAGTATCTCTTGGATATTTCCTAAAACATATCTTAAGGTTTATACCTTAGCCTATAGGGTCTCCCCAAAGTCTTGACCAACATCTTATCTTAGCTTGCATAGGTTTCCCTAGAACTTGGCCTATATCCTATCCTTGGGTTGTCAGACCTGTATCCTATCCTATTTTCTCTATGCAATGTCTGACCTGCATCTTATCCTAGATTTTCCATTCTTTGCTGACCTGCATCCTATCCTAATTCCTCTATGAAATGTCTGACCTGCATGGGCCACCACTAAAAGACGTGTCACGCCCCGCTTCCCAGAATTACGGCGAGCCGGGTACGTAACATCATCCCCAGGCTACGCGACATACGAATACGCCAGTACTCATATTCGCGATTGTCGCCCGTAAGGTTCATGCATAGATAAAAGCAGATCATAACTTACATAAATTTAGGTCAGCAATAATCTGAAACTAAGACATTCTAACTAATTGAACATGAGCATAACTATTTCTACTCAGTACAATTTTGGGTCCATCTATAACTTATACAATTATACCATAAACAAGTAGAGAAAGAGAATTCTTGTTCCGACTTGGACGTCTTCAATGGTATCATCACGTCCTTGATCTCCGGTTATCCTTCAGTACCTGATAGCGGCTTCACTTGGTACACTGCTACAAAACCTAGTGAACAATACTAGGTCGTTTAGAAACGACAAGCAAGTCCTCGGCCAAGAACGGTGAAAGTTAAGCAAAATAATAAAATATGTAATTCTTTCTTTGAGAAAAGACAGGGATATGCCAACTTGCACTACTATATATATATATATATATATATATATATATATATATATATATATATCTTTGCTTTAGTAAATCAAAGAATGTATACATCGTCCTACTCCATGAATAGTAAGATTTTCGAGCTTCTCTTGAGCTTTTAGTAGGATTTGCTTCCCTTGAGCAACCAGGAAAGCTGTCTACCCATAATAGACAGAGTTGGTTCCGGAGTAAAAATGGAATTTAATGCAATGCAGTTTTAAGAACAATACTCTGAATAATCCTCTAAATATTTCCCGTAACAATCTCGTTGACCTGGGATCAGGCTGTGATTTCCGAGCCTCCCTTGGGCTAAAACCATCTATTTGATGTTACTGTCAAAATAGATGCATTGATTTCCGAGATTTCCGAGATTTTCGAGCCTCCCTTGGGCTAGTACCCTCTATTTGAAAATAGATGTACTGATTCACGAGATTTCCGAAATACTGATCAGCTTTTGTTATTATGTTACGGGGTATCTAGGGATATTCAGTTGTTCTCCCTGCCCAATGCTTCCTAGATAAGAAATTTTCTAAAATTTTCGAAAGACAGAAATTTGTCTATCTTCTAAATTTTCCAAAAATTTTGGCAGAGTCTCCTTTGTATTTAGGAACCCCGAAAATTCACAAGATATATATATAAAATAAATTCCGGGTTCGTCGACCCCTTCGGTGGAGCAACTCTCAACACCGGACCACGCAGTTATACGAAATGAACAAAAGGAAACTTGAGACTTTTACCTGAGCAAGCAATGTTTTACCTTTCCTTTAGCAATTTAATCGGGTTGCGGCTTGCGAATTGTTTTCCGGTTATCAGAATAGAGCAATACTTAATGTTTATAAATTATACTAGTTAACATGTAAAGGCTTAAAATGACAATGTTTATATATATATATATAATTCATGTAGATAGTATGCAAAATCAAATCAAAACAAAACCCTTCCATATCAATCCTTGAGAGTGCACGAAGCAGAAAAAATGTAGAAACGAGATTTATTTCTAATTATGAACACACAAGCTTGAGCACTTATTTGTAAGTAGAGAAATACAGAGTCCTTGTACTTTTTACCTTCCCGGTGTGCGGTCCAGTTGTTCAGTTCCTATGTGTATGTCAGACTTACCCTTGGAGAGTCCCATATGTCCTCATGTGTTCATTTTGTTCATGGAAATTTTAAGTCCAGATAATTCATGTCCACAAATGGGTTCCTTTTTGTATCCAATTGCATATAACTTATCCGTGTTACGTCACATATAATTATTCCAGTGTCTAAGTATAACAATTTTAATTCCTTTTTCTATGTTTATCAAAATTGAAATTTTTACTAGAAAACAGAAATTTCAAAAGTTTTAAAGGTCTCAAATTAGTTAAACAATATCAAAATTTCAGAATTTGAAGCTAAACAATAAGTAGAGGAGTTATCTTAACTTATAATCCATATTATGTTCTTGTGAATAAAGAAATTGACATCTAATTTGTAATTTCAGATTTATAAATGAGCCTATACATGTTTAAAATTAATCTTAAAGAATCAAAATGGAGTATTCCTAAAGAAAGAGGAAGAGGGAAAGAGGACTTGCAAAATAATATTAAACTCCTAGTAATATTGGCTTGGTATACCGAAAGAGTTTAGAAAATGGAATATGATAAATGTAAAGTTACTTATATATATAAGAACTTGTAAATACTCAATTTAACTGATCCATCATGTCAATAAAGGTCAAAATGAAATATTTTTACAAAGTGGACTGAATTGGTATTATACCGAATAATCAAATTCCAACTAAATCCTTAATTGCTAGAATTTCTTATATATAGCTCTTTGGGTATGCATAAGAATTTAAAAATTGAAATTTTTTGCAAGTGTATGGTTACCTCAACCGGTAGAAACTTAAAATCTCATTTGCAAAAGAAATAGTATATATATACGTAACTTGTAATAATTCCAAGAATTAGACTCAAAAAAATCAACTAAGAATGTATACAAATTCAAGATTGAAGGCATCACAGTCCATCTCTAGGAATATGTAGTCTATAGCTAAATTTTAGAATTTGGTATTAAGTTACCCTAATATCCGTGTATCCATAGATACTCAAATTAACCACAAGAATAATTTATATATTTAATTCTTGGACTGATTTTCTTTGTTTACCATAATATTAAAGAATTTCATATTTAAAGTAGAACATTCTTAAGGTGAAGATTATACCTATTCTTATACGAATTATACATGTTTGTCAACATAGAATTAGTTCAATAATATATATATGTACACGTATACATACATATACTTATACACATATATATATATAAGAAAAGATTTCATATTTAAAGTAGTACTTCCATTCATAAGATGAAGATTATACCTAAGAAATTGAGCCGATCATGCTAGTAGTTACAACCGTTCCTCAAATCTCTAAATATTTGATTTAAACAATTCAACATACACCTTATGTTCATATAATTATATTTATTCCAAACCACCAATTTCATACTCATATGTCCTAGGTTCCATGTAAATTTCTAAAATCAGAATGAAATTGTCAAATTGGACAAAAGAAAACATTTGTAGAATGGAATTCGAAATTGAGAGAAAAATGGATGAGGACTTGCCTTGGGTTCTTGAGTTGGACCTAGGATTTTTTTCCAAACTTCTTCTAAATTAACCCCCTAATATTGATAATTTCAGCAAATAATTAATTACAGAAAATTATAACCAATTTTATCAAAGATGAACAATATTGAAGAAGAGAATTTATACCCAATATGGAGTTGGGGGGACTAGGGCTTGGTTCTTCCATTCTTCTTCATCTTCTTCTCCAATTTCTTCTTTCTTTCTTTTTTTCTTAGAAGAAAAGGGGGTTTGGGTTTAGGTTTAATGGTGGTGTGGGAAGTGGTGATGGAGGATGGAGATGGAGATGATGGCGGTGAAGGTGGAAGTGGTGGTGGTCGACGGCAGGCGGGCGGCGGCGCAGGCGGGCGGCACCGGCGACGGCGGTTGCCGCAGCAGCAGCAGCAGCTGGCAACAACGGTAGCAGTAGTAGGAGTAGTAGAGGGAGGAGGAGAAAAGGAAGAGTGAAGGAGAGAGAGAGATGGAGAGGAATAGGGAAAGGAGAGTGAGAGAGGGAGAGTTATAGAGAGAGAGAGAGATTTCGAGAGAGGGAGAGAGGGTTCGGGAGTAAGAGGGCTGCCCCTCTCTCTCTTTCTCTATTATAATTACTTTTCTTTTTCTTTTTTTCTTTTTTTTTCTCTTTTTTTTCAAAAAGAAAATATCTAAAGATAAGAATGAAAAATATTATTATTATTATTATTATATCAATTATTGTTTATATCATAAAAAAAAATTTGAGCAAAACATTTAATTAGTTGAAAATATAATAATATATTAATACATCAATTATTGAAAAGCAGCTATGACATCTTCCCTTCAGAATTTCAATCGCTCTCTCTCTCTCTCTCTTCTACTCCCTCTTCTCTCTCGTCGACTATTCACCCTCACCGTTCGTCGACTTTTCACCCTCACCGTACTCCGACGCCTAGGAGAAGTTAGAGGTACAAACCGCGCTCTCTCTTTTCTCTATTTTCCCTCTTTTTTGACCAATTTTTGATCCATGCTCGATATTTTTTTTCCTTTCGATCAGATTTTTGTAAGTGGAAGGTTTCATCGAAATTCCATGGCGAACCAGATACCCAGGTAAGAAATTATTTAATTTCATCTGAAAGTGAATGAAAATTGTATACTGAAACTGAAACTTTTTGGGTTTTCCTAAAATAATTTATTTTTTCCTTTCGTTTAGATATAATTTAGGTTTCGTTTTTAGGGTTTTCCCCTAAAAATGTACACTGAAACTTTTAGGGTTTCCTTTAATGTACGAAACATATCATTTTAAGGTTTTGTTTTAGGGATTTTCCTAAAATTGTACACTGCAATTAGTTGGTTTCCCTTTAATGCACTCTGAAATCGGTTTAGGTTTCGTTTTTAGGGTTTGTTTCACTTTAATGCACTCTGAAATTGTACACTTCATTTTTAGGGTTTGTTTTCCTTTAATGCACTCTGCAATTAGTTGGTTTCCTTTAATGCACTCTGAAATTGTACACTTCATTTTTAGGTTTTGTTTTTAGGGATTTTCCTAAAATTGTACACTGCAATTAGAGAAATAGTTGGTTTCCCTTTAATGCAATTAGTTGGTTTCCCTTTTTTAGGGTTTGTTTCCCTACATTTTTAGGGTTTGTTTTCCTTTAATGCACTTTTAGGGTTTGTTTCCCTTTAATGCACTCTGCAATTAGTTGGTTTCCCTTTAATGCAATTAGTTGGTTTTCCTTTAATTGTACACTGCACTTAGATGGTACTGTACAATTGAATTAGGGTTCAACATGTGATATTTGTATGATAATGCACTCTGATATTTGTATGATATTGTAGGCTATTTGTATGATATTGTACTGTACTTAGATGATAATGCACTCTGATATTAGTTGGTTTCCCTTTACTCTAAAATTGTACACTGCACTTAGATGGTACTGTACAATTGAATTAGGGTTCAACATGTGATATTCGTATGATAATGCACTCTGATATTTGTATGATATTGTAGGCTATTTGTATGATATTGTACTGTACATGTGATATTTCTATGATATTGTAATGTACAATTGAATTAGGGTAGTTCAATTGCTCTTATGTACAATTCATACTGGGATGGTACTGTACAATTGAATTAGGGTAGTACAATTCATACTGGGATGGTACAATTCATATGCTATTGTATGATATTGTAGGCTCTTATGTACAATTCAGGTATGATATTTCTCTTATTGTTATGCTATTGTATGATATTTCTCTTATTGTTATATGTGAAATTAAGGTAGTTCAATTGCTCTTATGTACAATTCATATGGTACAATTGCTCTTATGTACAATTCATATGCTATTGTATAATATTATGTTCAATTGCTCTTACGTCTATTTCTATTTGTATGCTATTGTGTGATATTGTAGGCTATTTTAAGGGTAGTTATGTGCCATTGTATGCTATTATAGGCTATTTTAAGGGTAGTTGTACTGTTATACAGGAAGTACATACTTAGGGTCCATTTTAAAGGTAGTTCAATTGTTGTTGAAGTGGACCCAGACTTTATAAGTCTGCTGGATTTACCTTATACAGTTGAAAGTAATCATTTAGAGGGAGTTTATAAGTACTACTGGATTGATGAGTTGAAGAATGGGGAGATGTTTCACTTGATTGTGGACACCACTATGATTGTGGAGATGTTTCACTTGATGGTCATGCAATTGACTTATGAAAGGAAGATTATTTCTAGAGCATGGGGTGAGCATGACTTGACTCCAAGGACTGCAAAGATCATTGAGCAGAGGTCAAGGCAAGTCAACAAGTATCAGGTCAATGGTGCTGATGATGGGCTGTTCTGTGTCAATAGTGTCTTCTCCATTGAGAACAGATGGACTGTTGACATTAATGGAAAAAAAATGTGACTGTTGTGTATGGGATTTAACTGGGATCCCCTGTGTGCATGCTGTTGTTGCTTTGCTACCTAGCAGGCCTACATGGTCAATGTAATATCTTGTGCACTAATATTCATTGTTATACAATGTCTTCTCCATTAAGTCTCTATCTTTTGTTATTGTTATACCTTGTAGTGGTGTACACTAATAGTTATTTGTCTTCTTGCAGGTTCACAAGTCACTACTATCATGCCAGTACCTACAAGAAGGCGTATGCTGGAAAAATTGTTCCATTGCCTGAACAAAGCCTATGGGATCAAGTAAGTCAAATAATTCTAGTAGTAGTGCTTCTCCTTGTTTTCAAGTTCTGTTGTCCCTTGTGTGTTTCACTTATCCAGATTACATTCCTTTAATAATTTCAAGTTTTTCTCCCTCTATGTGTTTCACTTCTCTATGTTGCAGCCACCATATGAGGTTGGTCCACCTGCTAGACATAGATAACCTGGGAGGCCAAAGGGTGTTAGAAGGAAGGAGGCAGATGAGACACCAATACCAGCCAAGAAGCAAAGGATTTGTGGGAGGTGCAAGCTACCTGCTGATCATAATGCTAGAGGGTGCCAGGGAGGACCAGTTGGAGGAAACAAGATACCAAGGGCACCAAGACCACCAAAAGAGCCAAGACCTGCAAAGGTTCCAAGGAGTAGCAATACTGTTTACAAGAGGCCAAAGGTTTCAAGAGGCCAATGGAAGAAGGCACCACAACAATCAGGTGATTCAACACTACAAGGAGCTCCAGTGGCAGAAGACATTATAGGATGTCAGGCCTTCTTGTGAAGTTATCATTTTGTGAAGTTAGTATTTTGTGAACATTTTGTGAAGCAGCAGAAGCAATAGACATTTTATGAAGTTAACATTTTGTAAAGTTGAATATCATAGCAACAACAGTAAAGTGCAGTAGACTAATGTAATCTGTAGTAAGGACTCAAGACATTTTGTGAAGTTGACATTATGTGAAGTGAAGTAAACTAATGTGAAGTGAACTTGACATTTTGTGAAGTGCAGTAGACTAATGTAATCTGCAGTAAGGACTCAAGACACTATGTGAAGTTGATCATTTTGTGAAGTGAACTGATATTTTGTAATCTGAATTTTTGTTCAATTCATATGTGAAGTGAACTGACATTTTGTAATCTGACATTTTGTTCAATTCATATGTGAAGTGAACTTACATATGTGAAGTGAACTGACATTTTGTAATCTGACATATTGTAATCTGACATTTTGTTCAATTCATATGTGAAGTGAACTGACATTTTGTAATCTGACATTTTGTTCAATTCATATGTGAAGTGAACTTACATATGTGAAGTGAACTGACATTTTGTAATCTGACATATTGTAATCTGACATTTTGTAATCTGGCATTTTGTTCAATTCACAAGAAGTATTCTGCAGCATTTACCTGTACACTGCATAGCATTTTTACCTGTACATTGCATAGCATTTTTGTTCAATTGTTCAATTCACATGTACACTGCATAGCATTTTTGTTCAATTCACAAGATGTATTCTGCAGCATTTTTGTTCAATTGTTCAATTGTAATCTGCATAGCATTCTTGTAATCTGCAGCATTTTTGTTCAATTGTAATCTGCAGCATTTTTGTAATCTGCAGATTACCATATTCTTGTGAAGCTTCTTGTGAATTTCAACTTTTCATAGCAAAATACAAGATTCCATATAGTCAATCAATCAATAAATATGTTTTGAATCAATCAATATGTCACATAGCAAAATAAAAGATTCCATATAGTGGATCAAATACAACATTTCAGATTACAACTTCACATAGCAAATTTTCTTCCAAAATTTCTACATAACTCTTCTAAAGTAGTGTTCACTACAATTTGAACTGGAATTTCAGAGTTAGTGTCAATAGTCGTAGCCTCATTCAACCATTGGAATGCATTATTGCACTTCAGGCATTGCAAGAATCTTCTACCTTTACTGTGACTCCTCTTTGACATTAAGATGACTCTCCTTCTTCCACAGTTTGGATTAGGGCAAATGGTTTCTTGCCAAGGACAATTTCTCTTCAAATGACCTAGGTCACCACATTTGAAACAACCTCCCCTTTGAGTTGTTGAACTTGAAGCTCCGGAGCTTGAACCTAAAATTGCCACATCCAGCCATTGAAAATCCGAGCAGATGGGGCACTTCAAAAATTTGCGGCCGGGATTTGCTTCTGTATTGGACTTCGAAACATACCTAATTCTCCTGCAACTTCCAATCTTGCACGATGAGCTCAAAAAAGAACACTCGTCTGCTACGTGAGTGTTCATCGAGCATATTTGACATTTGTCCTAATCAAAAGAAAAAATTCCACGATTTGAGACAAACAAAACACAAAAATAAAAGCTTTCATATATTAAAGGAAAAAAAACAAAATTAATTTAACTTTACCTGGGTTGCAGCGTCGGCCATGAGATTTGGGGAAGCTTCGGATTTTCAATGGGAAGAGAGATTTGGGGGTTATGTCATAGAAAGAGAAGAGAACGTGATCTGCTAATGTATGAAACAAGAAAGGGCACTTTAGGTATTTCAAAACTTATTTTTAACATCTCAGAACTTCTCTGAACAAAGGAGGGTAGTTTAGTCAGAAATTATACCACAAAGCGGTCAACCGTTAATCTTGAACGGAAGTGGGGGGTGTTGTACATTATTGTAAACTTGTGGGTGTACCTTGAAAATGGTAAAATAAAGTGGGGTGTCACTCAAAATTTCTCAAAAAAAAAAAAAAACCTATCATTTGAGAAAAGATTCCATTTCTGCCTAATGAAACAAAATTCAATGACGAAGAATCCAAAATGAAAACACCTCAATAATTCAAACCTTGGAGATACAAACAAAGACAACGAGGAACATAAATATTAAGAGCCAGCAAAGATCTTTGATGAGAGAGAGAGAGAGAGAGAGAGAGAGAGGAGAGAGGAGAGAGAGAGACAAACTTGTAGAGAGAAACCCTATAGCGACAGTTCGGTGAGTACATTTCGTGTTCTTGGAAATTTCTTTTGAAAGTTTTTCTTGTACTCCTTTATTTTGTACAATAGAAATCTCTTTTTTATTTTTATTTTTTCTTTCCTTCCCTACTGTACTTTTTTTATGTATTCTGTAGTAAAGCTTTATGTCTTGATAATTATATGTTTCTATAGTTATATTATTTAGGCTTAATTGCACTTTGCTACCCTCAACTATTACCATTTTTCAACTTTGTACCCTAAACTATTTTTTGTAACAATTTGGTACCCAGATGTTATTTTGGACTAAAATGCCCCTACCCCTACCCCTAACCCTCCCCCCCTGCACGCTCCGGCCGCCCCCCCGCTCACTCCGGCCGCCCCCCCCCCCCCTGCTAGCTCCGCCCCCCCCCCTCCCCCCCCCCCCCCGCTCGCTCCGGCCGCCCGCCCGCCCCCGCCTCTCCCCTAGGCCGCGGCAGCACGGGAGGAGGGGGGCTGGGGAGGAGGGCGGGGCGGGAGGCGGGGCAGGGGGTGGCCGAAGCTAGCAGGGGTGGGGGGCGGGGGGGGGGGGGGGGGGCGGAGCTAGCAGGGGGGGGGGTGGGGCGGCCAGAGCTAGCAGGGGGGGTGGCCGGAGTGGGGAAGGGGGTGGAGGGAAGGAAGAGGGAAGGGCATTTTCGGAATTTTTAAAAAATTAGGTATCAAGTTGAAAAAAAATAATAGTTGAGGTACCAATTTGTTACGAAAAAAAATTTATGGTATCAAGTTGAAAAGGCGGAATAGTTGAGGGTAGCAAAGTGCAATTAAGCCTATTATTTATACCAATGATTTAAAAACCGGACCGGAAATCGGCCCGGTGACGACACTGGGTTGGGTCAAACCAGTTCAACCAGTGGTTTAACCTAGGTTGAACAAGTTTTATAGGCTTATAATTTTATTTGAATATATTTCATAGTACACAACCACACATGTACTACTTATGCTAAAATTAGTCAAGAATTATACATATAAACTTTTATTACATGTAAATTCCAAACCAAAAGTCAAAAACTACCCCCTCCCAAAAAAAGTTGAATTGGAAAAGTCAGGTTCAGACCGATTTAAAATCCAACCGGGTCAGACGGTTCAGTGGTCTAACCGGCTGGGTCGACTGGGTTACATAAAAGAAACCAATTTTTGAAAAAAAAAAAAAAAAAAAAATCAGTGAGTCGGTATTAAACTAGTCCGAATAAATTACTTGTTCCCGGATACTGATTTATACTACCATAAATTGTGACAAGCCAATACTCATGTACTTTTAAGATGACATCAATATGTTTTGTCATATGTATTTGGTCTGCTTATAATTGGCAAGGTTGGTTGTACTAGTCGAAATTGATTTTGGTTGTCTCTTGATTCGATCTTTTGTGAGACGCATGCGACTCCGACCTTTTTGTAAGTCACGTTTGACTGGGAGGGTTGGTCTAAGCAGAGGGGTTGTCCAAATCCTATACTCATGGGCCGGTTCTATTTATTGGCGACTTATTTTTAGGTTATTTATAAAGGCACATTATATTTTGATCATGGCTATCGTATTTCTAAGTTTGATTTATTTAGAAGTTTGCCATTGAAAAAATTACTCAGGGTTATCCCATTTCCAGGACTGCCAGAAATTCTGACAGTCCTACATACAGTCAGGACTGCCAGAAAACTGGACAGTCCTTTGTTTCACTTGCTGTAAATTAGGACTGTTACTATTTCTGGCAGTCCTATCAGTTTGTAGGACTGCCAGAAAATTGAGCAGTTCTACTTGACATGGGGTTGTGTTGGGACAACCCTATGAGTAAAAAAATGGGTTGTCCTGAATAATTTCTCTCCAAACTTGAACTAGTCTCAATCCAAACTAGTCCTGAACAAAATATGATATGCCCTTATAAATAACCTATTGTTAACTTAAAAAAAAAAGGGTCATGTCTTTGAACTTTGGTTTTTATTATGTACTTTGGTTATTATGTTGAGCTAGATGGGCTCATGAACTCATAAACAAGTTCAATTTTTTAGATTTTGTGCTAGAAATGAACCTTGTTCCATTTTATAATTTAAACAAGTGGCTAGCATGCTGGCTCCTAGAATTAAGATTCTAGGCTTATTCAAGCTTGAACTTGAGCCTAGCTATATCACCTGACGAACATTATTGAACCGTGGTACATTTGGTGGAAGACATGGGCTGCCCTAGGCTAGGGCAAGTCAAGAATTAAAGGGACATTACCGCGGATATATCTAGAATAGAACAATGATGTAATATGAGCCACATCTTTAGTTCAAATTTTGATGACAACAATCTTTTTTGTTATACTTACTTTTACTTTACTTTATTTTTTTTTTTTTTTTCCTCCACATTATGTATAGGATTCTATTTTGGGAGTTCGTCTCGGACTTCCATGAGCTCATGGTCGACCTTGGTGAAAGATGTGCTAATTTAGAATCATATTGTCTACTATTGTGTTTACTCACGTAATGTACACCGTGAAGAGGGAGGGGGAGGGAGGAGGGTGCAAGGTTCGGACCCTCAGAACTTTTATGCACATATTGTTGGTATTTTTGCCTTTAGAATAGGAAAGATAGTCCCACATCGGCTACACCAAATGGTAAGTATTTCAATATAATGTTTTGCTTGTGTTGAGTATGCACATGAGGTGTGGTGGGACACAAGTGAGTGTCATGTGGGAGTATTTTTAATAGAAGAAAAAAAAAAGGATTAATTCTAACAAGGAAACAAGTTGCTTTTTGACTCGGACACGAACTCCAGGATGTCTGCACGGGCGTGTGGGATGATCTAAATTTTCAAACTCTATTAGAGTATTGGTATTTTAGTTTAACATCGGATAGAAAAAAAATGTGAAGTCTCGCTCCACTCTATAAATAGAGCCTCATGGCCTAGTTTGTAAGATGAACCAAAAAAGAGAGAAAATGGAGTTCGTTGAGTCCAGGGAGTCCGTTCGAGTCACAAAAAGTTGACTAACGAGCGTTCCAAAAGTTCTTTGAGAACTTGCTAGTTCCTGCAAGCGGATCGCATAAAGGCGAATCTTGCTTTGAGCAACGATAATCTTCATCACCCCAACAAAGTTGTCTTTCTCTCTTCCTTCTCTCTTCTTCTACTTGTTCTGTGGCTTCTAGTACTTTGGAGAGCAAACTCGTTTGCAGGAATCTCCGAAGTACCTTAAGGAAATTAGAGAGCTATTTCATAACCGAAATACTCTAGATTCTGATCGTCTCATCCTTTAAGAAAATTAGAGAGCTAATCTTAGCTGAAAAACTCTAGTTTCTGTTCGTTTCTCCATCTAGATCTGTTTCGAAAATAACACATATCATCATAGTACCAATATTTTGCTTGATACTATTTGATTGCAGACAGTCTCGTATCAATACTTCGACTCCTCCCATACTTATTTGATTATTAGATATCTCTGTAGCACTCTATAGTTGAGCACGACCTATATGTTGGGTATGCACTGATACCGCTAATTGGGATGGAGATAGCTTACCCACTTAATGTGAGAGCTACAATGAGTTAAAGTTTAGCTTACCCGCTTAACGTGGGAGCTACAATGAGTTGAAATTTAGCTTATCCGCTTAACACGGAGGCTAGAGAAAAGAAAAAAAAAACAAACATACAAAAGACAAGAGAATTAACGAGGTTCGGCTATGTGCCTACGTCCTCGGACAACAATAGTTCTTTTCTTTCTTCCTCCACTAAGAATAGTGAGATTACAAAGTTACAAACTCTCTCTTGGATACACTCAAGAGGA
Source organism: Iris pallida (assembly GCA_029216955.1). NCBI lineage: Eukaryota > Viridiplantae > Streptophyta > Magnoliopsida > Asparagales > Iridaceae > Iris > Iris pallida. Next base: position 1,958,415 of record JANAVB010033819.1, read on the forward strand.
TCTCTCTCATACACAAGTATGGAAGACACTTTGGTGAAGAAGCACCCGAGGTAGAAGCACCGCCCAGAAGAACACCGCAAGCAAGGAGCACCAACACTTCTAGCACCAAGATCACAAGGGAGGATTAACCCAAACATCTCCCAAACCATCTCCTTATATAGCCATAAGGGAATGAACCTTCTCCTCCAAGATTCATTCATGCAAGATGAATGAACCTTGGGAACTCCACAAGTCTTTAGACTTTCTCCAAGATGAATGAACCTTGGGAACTCCACAAGTCTTTAGACTTTCTCCAAGGTGAATGAACCTTAGGAACTCCACAAGTCTTTAGACTTTCTCCAAGGTGAATGAACCTTGGGAACTCCACAAGTCTTTTAGACTTTCTCCAAGGTGAATGAACCTTGGGAACTCCAAATCATCTCTCCAATTAAGGAGGGACCACCCAACAATTTCCCCCTTCCCGACTTAAGTGGAAGGCTCCATCATACCAGCTGCACTTCTGCAAAAGATGTGCTTATCTTTAGGTAAAGATTTAGTCATCATGTCTGAGCCGTTGTCATTGGTATGGATCTTCTCAATCTGAAGTTGCTTCGATTCCACCACATTACGAATCCAATGATATCTCACGTCAATATGCTTTGTCCTTGAGTGAAAACTCGAATTCTTGCTCAAATGGATAGCACTCTGGCTAGCACAATAAAGAACATATTCTCGTTGTTCTTGACCCAACTCCTGTAGGAATCTTTTCATCCACAGTAGTTCCTTGCATGCTTCTGTCGCTACGATATATTCTGCTTCTGTAGTCGACAGAGCAACACACTTCTGTAACTTTGACTGCCAAGACACAGCTCCCCTTGAAAGAGTAATTAAATATCCTGAAGTAGATTTTCTGGAGTCAAAATCTCCAGCCATATCTGCATCTGTGTACCCAATCAATACAGGCTTGTCATTTCCAAAGCACAATCTCATTTTGGAAGTACCTCTGAGGTATCTCAAAATCCACTTCACCGCTTTCCAATGCTCTTTTCCCGGATTGGATAAGAATCTGCTGACGACACCAACTACATGTGCCATGTCAGGTCTGGTGCACACCATCATATGCATAAGACTGCCAGCTGCTGAGGCATATGGCACCAATGCCATCTCTTCTTTTTTTGTTGCCTGTAGGACATTGTCTTGATTTGAGCAAAAATTAATTAGCAAGTGGAGTTGCTACAGGCTTTGCCTTGTCCATGTTAAACTTCTTCAATACCTTCTCGATATAGCGCTCTTGTGATAACCACAGCTTCCCATTCTTTCGATCACGGGAGATATGCATACCGAGAATTTGCTTTGCTGGACCTAAGTCCTTCATCGCAAAGGACTTGCTGAGCTCTTTCTTTAACTTGCTGATCTTGTCATTGTCACGACCTACGATCAACATATCATCAACATATAGAAGGAGTATAATCAGTTCACCATCAGAGTACCTTTTGACAAACACACAATGATCAGAAGTGGTCCTCAGGTATCCTTACTTGGTCATGAAGAGATCAAACTTCTTATACCATTGGCGTGGTGCCTGTTTCAGTCCATACAGGCTCTTCTTTAGTCGACAGACTAGATCTTCTTTTCCTTTGACTTTGAAACCCTCTGGCTGCTCCATGTAGATTTCTTCTTCAATCTCTCCGTGAAGGAATGCAGTCTTCACATCTAGTTGTTCCACTTCTAGATTTAGACTTGCAGCCAAGCTGAGCACTACTCTGATAGATGTCATCTTCACCACTGGTGAGAAAATTTTTTCATAGTCAATTCATTGCTTCTGACTAAAATCTTTCACAACTAGCCTCGCCTTGTATCTTGGTTGTGATTTATTTTCTTCTGTCTTCAGCTTATACACCCATTTGTTCTTGAGTGCCCTTCTTCCTTTTGGTAATTTTACCAAATCATAAGTGTGATTCTCATGCAAGGACTTCATCTCATCTTGCATGGCTTCCAGCCACTCCCCCTTTTTCTCGTGTGTCACGGCTTCTTGATAGTTTTCAGGTTCTCCTGCATCTGTTTGCAATACATACTGTTGTGGACTGTAGAGGCTGTTAGGCTTCGGTTGTCTGTTTGATCTTCTCAGTTGAGGTCCTTCAGGAGCTTGCTCTTCTTGAACATTTTCATGTACAATATCATCATCATGATTGTCCTCGACATGATCATGGATTTCAGCTTCATTGTTCTCGACCGGATCTCCCCTTTGTTCCCGGGGTCGAGACACTGGATTTAGGTTGACAGGAAATTCCCTGGAGCTATCAACATTTTCTTCCTTCTGACAATCTTCAATAGTTTGATCTTCAAAGAAGACCACATCTCTGCTTCTGACAATCTTCTTATTGACAGGATCCCAGAGTCTGTAGCCGAACTCTTCATCTCCATAGCCAAGAAAAATGCATTCTTTTGATTTGACATCAAGCTTGGACCTCCCGTCTTTAGGAATGTGCACAAATGCTCTACACCCAAACACCTTCAAGTATTGGTAGGACACATTTTTTCATGTCCAGAACTTGTTCGGTACATCACCATTGAGTGGAGCTGATGGAGACAAGTTGATTAAGTGAACTACTGTCATTAATACTTCACCCCAGAAACCCTTTGGCAGCTTGGAGTGAGATAACATGGTTCTGATCCGCTCAACGATCGTTCTGTTCATCCTCTCCGCCAACCCGTTGTGCTGAGGGGTCTTTGGAACCGATCTTTCATGTCTGATCCCATTATTCTTGCAATAGATTCTGAAGTCTCCTATGTACTCTCCACCATTGTCAGTACGGATGCACTTCAGAGTTGTACTAGTCTCACGTTCAACGCTGGCATGAAACTGCTTGAACACATCAAAGACTTGATCTTTGGATTTGATTGCATATGCCCATACCTTCCTGGAATGATCATCAATGAAGGTGACAAAGTATCTTGCACCACCAAGAGTGTTAGTAGTCATAGGTCCACAAACATCAGAGTAAACAACATCCAGTACATTGGGTTTTCTAGTTGCAGTCTTATAATGAAATGAAACTCTATGTTATTTTCCAGCCAAACAATTAGTGCAAGGTTCAAGAGGTGTACCTTTCGATTTCAGCTCGGGCAATACCTCTCTTTTGGCTAGAATTTGCAATCCCTTCTCACTCATATGACCCAGTCGCTTGTGCCATAACCCAATCGTTGATCCTGATTGGTCGATTGCTGCATTAACATGCTGATTGTTGATCTTAGCATATGTCGTATAGAGTGTGTTCTCCTTCTTCCCTCTAGCAAGCACTAGGGAGTTTTTGTTGAGTTTCCATTTGCCTCCACCAAACACATTGGTGTAGCCTTCATCATCCATCAGGCCAGTGGATATCAAGTTGAGACGTATATCTGGAACATGTCTCACATTCTTGAGAATCAAGGGGCAGCCAGTGTTGGTCTCAAGAGCTATTTCTCCTTTTCCCACAATCTTGGAAACTTTTTCATTTCCCATCCTCACATTTCCGAAGTCTCCGCTTGTGTAGGTTGTGAAGAATTCCTTTCTGGAAGTAACATGGAATGATGCACCAGAGTCTATAATCCAACATGAATCTTGAGAGGTTAGATTAACCAGACCATCATCACAAATGATGATTATCTCATCGCCTTTTGAAGCAGTGGCAGCTGTGTCTTTGGCTTCATTCTTCTCATTTGATTCATTTCTCTTTTCCTTTTTGAGTTTTCTGCATTCTCTTTTCATATGACCCTTAAGGCCACAATGAAAGCATTCTATCTCTTTTCTTGGTTTAAAAGTGCCTCTGGATTGATCTTTTGGTCTGCTTTTGGAGCGGTCACGGTTGTGAAATTTTCTTTGATGAGTTCTTCCACGATTCTCAGAAACAAGAGCATCTGACTCGGTTGTTATGCCTTGTTCTTTCCGCCTCGCTTCTTCATTCAATAAACTATCCTTCACTAAGGTTAAAGTGATGACGCCTTGAGGAGCGGAGTTGCTTAAGGAAACCACAAGTGTGTTCCAACTATCCGGCAACGAGCTGAGTAGCAAAAGTGCCAATAGCTCATCTTCCAGCACCAACTTCATGGTTGAAAGTTGATTTACCAACTCTTGGAAATCACTCAAGTGTTCAGAAACACTTCTTCCGTCTTTGTATTTCAGGTTCACCAAACGTCGAATGAGTGACGCTTTGTTTTGAGGAGTCTCTCGCTCGTACATCGATGCTAACTTCATCAACATTTGATGAGCATCGGTTTCTTTGGAAACATGGTGAAAAACGCTTTGGTCGATCCAAGGACGGATCTCTCCAATAGCTTTTCGATTTAGAATGGTTCAATCTTTTTCAGATTTGTCTTCTGGCTTCTGTCTATTGCAGAGTAACACTTCGTACAAATCCTTACAATAGAGGATATCTTCCATCCGCGACCTCCATATGGAATAGTTTGAAGACGTGAGCTTGATCATGGTTGAGGAGGTAGAAGACAATGATTCCGCCATCACGATCAATAAGCTTGTGTGGCTCTGATACCAATTGTTGGGTATGCACTGATACCGCTAATTGGGATGGAGATAGCTTACCCACTTAATGTAGGAGCTACAATGAGTTGAAGTTTAGCTTACCCGCTTAACGTGGGAGCTACAATGAGTTGAAGTTTAGCTTATCCGCTTAACACGGAGGCTAGAGAAAAGAAAAGAAAAAAAAACATACAAAAGGCAAGAGAATTAACGAGGTTCGGCTATGTGCTACGTCCTCGGACAACAATAGTTCTTTTCTTTTTTTCCTCCACTAAGAATAGTGAGATTACAAAGTTACAAACTCTCTCTTGGATACACTCAAGAGGATCTCTCTCATACACAAGTATGGAAGACACTTTGGTGAAGAAGCACCCGAGGTAGAAGCACCGCCCGGAAGAACACCGCAAGCAAGGAGCACCAACACTTCTAGCAGCATGATCACAAGGAAGGATTAACCCAAACATCTCCCAAACCATCTCCTTATATAGTCATAAGGGAATGAACCTTCTCCTCCAAGATTCATTCATGCAAGATGAATGAACCTTGGGAACTCCATAAGTCTTTAGACTTTCTCCAAGGTGAATGAACCTTGGGAACTCCACAAGTCTTTTAGACTTTTTCCAATGTGAATGAACCTTGGGAACTCTAAATCCTCTCTCCAATTAAGGAGGGACCACCCAACACTATATACAACAAATTGCATTCCCACTATAAAAGCATACGCATCACATTCCTACATTTTCCCTCCTATACCAAATTAGGATTGTTACTTGGACCCACCTTCCGGTTAACACAATATGTATCTCGGGACTTGCATTGGAAAGGTAGCATCCATATCCACATAAGTCCTCTCTGACCTAAAATTCGGTTCTCATCTCGATGCCAAAAAAAAAAAAAATTAAAAGTAATGTGCATGAAATGTAATTATTTTTTATATATTATAGTGAAATATTCTAAATTGATCGGCCCCGTTCGGTTCGCGGAATGAAAGAAAAAGAAAATCAATTCCTTATCATTTTTCTTCTTTTGAAAATTTTTATTTTTCATTTTTGATATTTGAAAATGCAAAGAAATTTGGAAAGAAAAGTGATTACTTCGATGTGGAAAAGTAATTCCTTGTTTGGATGGATGGAATCACTTTTTCTTCCTAATTTATCTTCCATTGGAAATCATTTTTTTTCTTCCTCAATTCCTTTAGCACCCAAACATAGGAAAGTAATCACTTTTCTTTCTCAACCCGGAGATTCTGCGAACCAAACGAGGCCGAAGGTCACGTTTGATTCGCGGAATTGGAGCACTGGAAGGTCTCGTTTGGTTTGCGGAATTGAAGGAAAAGGAAATCAATTCCTTGTGATTTCTATTCCTTTGAGAAAGTTTATTTTCCATTAATTTTCCTTTCCGATGTTTGAAAATGCCAAAGAATTTGGAAATAAAATTAATTACTTCAATATGGAAAAGTGATTCCTTACTTGGACGGATGGAATGCTTTCTTCCCTAATTTTTCTTCCAATGGGAATCACTTTTCTTTTCTCCTCAATTCCTTTGGCACCCAAACATAGAAAATTAATCATTTTCCTTTTCCAACCTGCAGATTCCGCGAACCAAACGAGGCGAAAAGGAAAGCGATTCATTTTCTTTCTTTGGGTGCCAAAGAAATAAGCAGGACATGAATTTAATTCCCAAGAAAAAGAAAATAAAAGAGTAATGGTTCCTCCCACTAACCCAAGGATTCGTTTTCCTCTTCTAAGAATTCACTTTTTCTTCTAATTTTTTTTAATTTTTTCCATACATAAATTTATTATTATTATTATTGTTATTATTATTATTATTATTAAAATTGTATTTCTTTCAAAGGAAAATGAACTAAAGGAGGCCGAAATGTTAAACGAATATGATATAGTTTCTATGAAAAAGGATTTAAACCCAATCCAATCCAAATGAGACCCATAACTTACATGAGTAGGACTTGTATCTAAACCTTGCATCCCTAGAAGTTAGGAACACAATCAATAGCTAACCTAAAAGGTTATGAGCTATGTCTCCCTCAATGCTTCCAACCATCATTACAAATATACGTTGTCATCGAAATCTAACCCAACAAAACTTAGACAAAACTTCTGGCTTGGACAACCTTCCTCCTCCTTAGGGCTGCTTTTAGGCCATTTATTTTTCCTTAGGACTGATCTAGTCTAAATCCAACTTAAAACTATATTGTTATTATTTTTCAATAAAGATAACCAAAATTAGTTTCGAGTCATGTCCAACAATCATCATCGGAAACTCTTAGGTCTTGTTTGGTTCGCAGAATCATAGGATTAAGAAAGAAAAGTCATTACATTTTCTATGTTTGGATGATAAATAAATTGAGGAGGAAAGAAAAGTGATTTGCAATGAAAAAAGAAAAAAGAAAAATGAAGCAATAATTCACTTTTCTACATTTAAGTATTCACTTTTTCTTCCAATTTTATTGACATTTTCAAACACATGTAAGAAAAATCGACAGGAATTGTAGTTTTTACAAGCTCCGGTAAATATTTTCTTTTAGACATGCCTCAAGCAAAGGAAGCATTAGAGGTGTAAATGAGCCGGACGGATACGGACAGTCCACTGACCGTGTTCGGTCCGAAAATAAAAATGAGTTCGGTTGGATGGACACGAATAGTCCATTGTTATGAGTTCGGACCGGACGCACACATACAATCCACTGTTCATTAATTCGGTCGAACGGTCTGCGGACAAATTAAATATACTACCAAAAACTGTTAGTTTATCAAGATTCCTTGATAGTTGGTACAAAAATCAAGTTGAAGGAGATAACAATTGAAGGTTATAGAATACAACAAAAAATGGTAAACGATTAACGAAATTTAGACTGGACAACCAAAAATTAACGCAAAATTATACGACATAATTGAGGCAAAATCAAAAGGAGTCTCCACTATCGGACGGTCCGCGGACAAATTTGGACTGGACATGGTTATGATCGTGTCCGGGTCCGATTTTTAAACAGACAAAAAAAAAAATCTAATTCTGTTTGTTAATTCAATCGGACAGCCAGCGGTCGAATCATTTATCGAGCCGGACTCGTACGGACAACATATTGCTTTGTCCATTTTTCTAGGAAGCATGTAATATAAGATTGATCACATCAAACCCATGACAGACAGGACGACCACACAGGACCCATAAATTCGGAGGGTCCAAAATAATCAGTTATGTATAAATATATTAATATATTTTTTTTATCTAAAATAGACCTAATATGTTTTATGGGTCTCATTTAACACAAAATAATTATGATGTAGTGGTTATTATATTAGACATGCATATGTGATGTGAGGTCTTTAATTCAATTGTTGGTGATGATAGTTTTTTTTTTTTTTTTTTTTTTTTTTTAATTTTTTTTGTACATTATGTATGAGGGTTCCATTTTAAAAATTCGTCTCGATCTTCCATGAGCTGAGGGTCAGCCCTAATCGGACCCACAATCTTTCTATAATTTAGGTACCGTTTAGGAACGGAGGAAAACAGGAAGAAAGAAAAAGACTAGAGAGATGAGAAAATTTTGGAAGAATTATCCAACTACCCCTCAAAAAGAAAAACATAAATTATGATTTGAAAAAAAAAAAAAAATCAAATACTATATAGTAATTATGTCTTTATCCACAAACTAATTTTTTTTTTTTTTTTTTTTCCTTCTACTTTTTGATCATCCAAATAATAAAAATAAGAAACTTTACTTTCATTTTTGATCTCCACTTTTTTTTTTCAAGCACACCATTAAAGTCGTAATCATAAACCTAACAACACAACAAATCACCATCCCTACCTTCCAAATAAGATCGCTTGAAAGATGATCCTAATCTTCCCAAGATTTGAATTTTGGTAAATCTGTCTCTAAGCTGTCCCGTCCTGTCCTGTCCCATATCATCGACTTTTTAGCATGGAACGAACAACACTCCGAGACGTGTCCGACACGAAAGCCAAGGCAAGACAGGACACGAACTGAAGCGGGACGAGCAGTGGGACGTGTCCAACTTATAAGTGAATTTGGTCCCAATAACTGTGTTTATTTTTTCGCACTTATAAGTGGCTCCAAATTCATAATTAATTTTTATTTATTTATTGGATTGTTTTAAGTACTTATTACATCCGAAAACTCCATTTTGTCTCTGTACAAACTTAAAATTATGTTTACTTGTTCAAATTCTAATAGAAACCGGTTTTCCTATATATAAACATAATCATCCCCTTCCTCTTCTCTTTCCCTTCCTAACAACCAAGAATTTTCTCTCTTTTCCGTCCAAAATATTTTGGAATTTGTGGTACAATATGTTGGCGTGCATTTTTTTTTTTGTATTGTCACCTATTATTCATGTTTTATAGGGAGAGCATAATGGTAAAATAGCAATTATAAGTGCACAAAAAAGAACAACAAATTTATTTATAAATTAAAAAAAAATACTTACAAGTAAAAAAAAAAGATTTTATAAGTGGACTTATAAGTGAAATGGAGTAAGTGACACTTATAAATGACCCTCGGTTATAAGTGAAAAAAAAAGAGAGTAAATAGAATTAGAAAACAACTTTGTAACATTTCCAGGTTTCTCTGTTTCGATAATGAAACAAGGGTGGGGGGTCGTATTCAGGGCCGGCCCTGGGGTAAGCCGGACAAGACTTGGGGTTTGGACAATCCCTTCTGCTAGGACAACCCATCAGGCTCAGCATGATCCCACCAAATGTCAGGATCACAGATGACCACCAGGATCAGCCGACTATAAAGATCAAAGGGCAATCAAAATTAGCTCCAGAATAGGATAACCCAACCCTCCGGATCAGCCCTGATCGTATTAATTCCACCGTTTATCTAATAATAATAATAATAATAATAACACGTCATTGGTGTTCCCAGAAACAACGAAAACTTAATACTGCAAGCAAAAGTTGGAAAGAAAGCAAGAGAACATTTATTAGAGGCTTTCTTTCTTCTTCTTCTTTTTTTCTTCTTAGGAGGCTTTCAGACTTGCACTCAAACTATATTCCCATGACATGTTTGGTAGACCGTAAGTGTGAAATTTTTTGAATTTAAATTTACAAAGATGGAAGAAGGATAGGAATCCATACACTTCCTTGTCCTCCTAGTAGGGGACAAATGTGTTTGGTTGGAATAGAAAAGTGGAAAGTGGGAAATGAAAATTAGATAAATGTGTTTGGTTGAGATAGGAAGTAAAAAGTAAAAAGTGGAAGAGTATTTTATAATAATAAAAAATTATGGTTAATTCACAATACAATGTAATAAATTAAATAATTAGTTTAATAAATTAAGATAATTAATTAGTAACCAATTAAGAGTTTATATTTAAAACTCCAACTATTTAGTATTAATTACTATAATTCTTTTGAGATTATTTATCTAATTATTTACTATTAATTGAGAAAGCTGACTTAAATAAACTGTTAATTACATTGATTATATTAATGATCTAACTATTCTTTCCATTTTAAAAAAATTTAGTGCGGCTGTTAGCAAAAAAATTAGTGCGCCTGTTAGCAAAAAAAACTATTAATTACATTAATTATACTACTATTAAACTTGTCAATAATGCGGCTGTTAGCAAAAAATATTAAAATTTATGTTAGCAAAAATATTAATTACATTAATTATATACCTAATATAACAATTTTTTGAACTGGATATGTATTTTTTTTATTTAATCATTTACTAATTATCAACAAGGGGGAATCCACCCACATCCAGTAGAAAAAACTGGATGTGGGCAGCCGGATTTTTGGACTGCTTTCCAACCGACAGGAACTGCTCCTGTTAGTTAGGCTTCACTTTACCATCTCAAGTTCCATTTTACCAAACAGCGGAAGGGATGGAATTTGGCTCAGTTCCGGACAGAAGCCCAAATCCAGCTCCACTTCCCTGGAGCCAAACATGCCATTTCCCATAATAAAAGCATTTTAGAAAGGAAAAAAAAAAATCAGTCAATTAATAATAACAGGCCGGTCCGAGAGATTGGGTTGTCCTATATCAAACTAATTTATGTTGTTCCTCGACTTTTATCAGGGCCAGTCCAAAACATTTAAAGGTCCATAAAAAAAATCTAAAATTTGCCTCCAATTCACGCATATAATCATTAAAAATACTAGTATATATACACGTGTACGCATTTATTATTTATAGATTGATGTGACGAGTTGGTTTAACACTACTGTTTTTAATTATATATGTTATGGGTTCAACCCTTTGAATTCCATAGTATTTTTATTTATTTTTGAATTCCATAGTAACAACTTAGAAGACTTAGCAAGTAGCATGAACTTTTCGATTTTCGAAATACATTAATTTCTTCCGAATGCGTCTTTTAAATGGTTGTCATTGGAATTTATTGTATCTATTCTTTTTTATTAGTATATATATTGAAGGGTATTTTTGGAAAGAAAAAAAAAATTACGGTAAAATCTACTTTTTTACGTTATATAGTAGAATAAATAAATTTTATAAATGGATTATTTCTTTTTTTTTTGTTTGCTTTTCTTTTGCTGCCAAGTGCTGATTAAGCAGCACTCTGAAGTCGGCACTTGTAGTTTTTAGCTTTTTTTTTTTTTTTTTTTTTTCAATTCATATTTCTTTTTTCTTGTCATTAATCTCTTTTCTAATGCAGATCTATCTGTCTTGTCATAACAGTAGTTCTGTCCTTCACGAAACAAAAGAAAAGTAGCAAACAAAAGTTGGCAAAATATCATAATGACAAAAAAAAATGACTAATATTATTGAAAGTCCAATTCGAGTGACCCTTATGGTCAGCGAGAAGAGACATAAAAGTTATGACGAAAGATCAGTAGATCGAGCTACGAAAATCTATTATTATTTCTATTTATGGTGGTTCTATTTATGGATACCAAAAAGTCCCTAATTAAAAGAGAATTAAAAGATTTCCCTCTTTGGTATTTCCTTCTTTGGTTTATCCGTTAGAATTGAAAGAGTGGGCCTAAATAGCATACAATATAGTGTGCATAAATTTTTTTGAATTAAAGGATAATTAAATATTTGCCTCTTTGGTTTCTCGGTTTAGAATTAAAGAGTGGGCCTAAATAGCATGACATGTCGTGTGCACAAAAAGTTACAAATTGAAAGATAATTAAAGATTTGCCTCTTTGGTTTCTCCCTTAGAATTTAAAGGATTAAAAAAGATGAAGTTATTGGCATTCCTAAAATATCATTATGCACTCATCTTTAATTTTCTAAAATTCAAGTTCCAAATTTGTCCTTATATTAACACGGTTGACACTCCTAAAATGTCATGCATGAACAAATTAATGTCATGTTTAATGCATGAGTATAGTTGGAATTATAATGATACAAAATCAAAGATAAGTACAAAATGACATTTTTGGAGTGTCAATAACAGCAACACCCTTAAAAAGTTTGCTCTTTTTTTGGAAATCTTTCAATGTCTATAATTTAGAATTGAATTTTTTGCCTCTTTGGTTTCCCTACCAGCACATTGAATCAACTTTAAATTATTATTTTTCGCCGTTTTGGAGATTGAAATATTTGACTTGAAATTTTCCTAGGAATTGATATGATTTGGGATAAATTATTCTGGCGGAGGAATTTGATTTGAATTTTGAAGTCTTAGGAAATGATAGGTTTTTTCCAAATCAAATCACTGGAAATCTTTCAGTTGTTTTGATACCCTCCTGGTCCATGGTCCTAGACGGTCGTTCTTGTTGTCCTAGACGATCGTTTTTGTCGTTCTTGTTGTCCTAGACGGTCGTTCTTGTTGTCCTGGGCCAGAGCCGACCTTAACCTTTATTGTGGGATTGTCTTGGGGGATCAGTGATAGGGGTGAGCATTATTCGGTTTTGGACCGAAAACCGAATCGAACCGAACCGAATAAGAGATTCGGTTCGGTTTCGATTTTGAAAATACTAAATTTTCTTATTCGGTTTCGGTTTCGATTTTGGGTTTCAGTTTCGGTCTAAAATCGAAAACCGAATAAGAAAAATTAGTTACTATATATATATGTATATACTATATATACTCACACATGTATTAATATATATAGGTATATACCGAATATGCATATGTATATACCATAGGTATATAGTAAATAAATTTAGGTATATTTAGTTACTATATATATTAACAAAAAAATTGCAAATAAACCGAAAAATTGAATAAACCGAAAATCGAACCGATTTAATTCGGTTCGGTTTGATTCGGTTATGGATCAATTCGGTTCGGTTTCGGTTTTGTTTATTCGGTTTTCGGTCCTATTCGGTTTTCGGTTATTCGGTTCGGTTTGAACCGAATAAACCGAATGCTCACCCCCTAATCAGTGATCAAGGACAGAACCAAAAATTTGACCTAAGGTGGGCTACATTATGTTGGGTTGGCTGAAATGTGAATTAACTCGTACGTAAAAAATAAAAAAAATAAAAAAAGGGAAAAAAAAATTTGGGTTGGGTTGGAGTCCACCCAGTCCAGGGGCGGTGCCGCCCTTGCCCGCGACCCAGACCTCTTGTGGGGTCAATAATCTGGAAGGTTATCCCAAGTAGAGGGGGGTTGTTCAAGTCCGAAGACTTGCCGGACTTACTCTTGGGTCAGTGCTAGCAATGGTTACCAAGTACCTATCACAAATGTTATTCAGGAGAATTTTTTTTAGCAAATGCCTCCATTCAAGATATAGAAACTAGTATATATTTTTATTATTACGGAACAGTTAGAAAACTAAGATATATTTATACTATTTTAACCGAAATTTTGACTTGTTCGTCTAAACGAGATTATCTCTAGTTCGTCTAAACGAGATTATCTCTTAGTTTTATAAAACAATAAATATATATATACTAGTTTCTATATTTTGAATAGGAATATGGTAATTTCTAAAGACACTCTACATTTTACTACAGGACAGTCCGTTAACATTAAGGAGAACTGCCGACAAAGTTGGTATTCCTAACATTAAGGAGGACTGCCAACTTCATTTACAGTCTATCTTAATATTCAAATTTTTTAATGAAAACTGCCAACCTTGTTGGCAGTCCTACTTTATGTTAAACTGCCAACAAGTTGGCAGTCATAGGACTGGACTGTTCTAGAGTAAAATGCGGAAGGAAAATGCTAAGTCTACAACCAAATAATTACAACCTTCTTACAACCTATCTCTCCCACCCTTACACATGGGTCCCACCTCCCCTCTCACCTCCTGCTACATGGGCTCCACTCGACCCCGCCACTTCCTCCCCTCCTCCAATCGAAGTCCGGCACGTGACGGTTGTAAAGGAATTGTAAGTATTTGGTTGTAGGTAGAGGTGAGCATTATTCGGTTTTGGACCGAAAATTGAACCGAATCGAATAAGAGATTCGGTTCGGTTTAAAAAAAATCGGTTCGGTTTCGGTTTTAAAAATATTAAAATTTCTTATTCGGTTTCAGTTTTGGTTTTGGGTTTCGGTTTCGGTCCAAAACCGAAAACCGAATAATATATATATATATATATATATATATATATATATATATATATATATATATATATATATTGTGTGTGTGTACTAAATATATATATGTATATACTAAATATATCTGGGTATATTTAGTTACTATATATATATTAACAACAAAAAATGTACAAATAAACCGAAAAATCAAATAAATCGAAACCGAACCGATTTAATTTGGTTCAGTTTAATTCGGTTATGGACAAATTCGGTTCGGTTTCGATTTTGCTTATTCGATTTTCGGTCGAATTCGATTTTCGGTTATTCGGTTCGGTTGGAACCGAATTAACCGAATGCTCACCCCTAGTTGTAGGCATACCAAATCTCAATGTTAGAAATAATTGCTTAAAATAGAGGCAGAAGCAACCCTACATGATCATTGTGATGCCAAGTTAAATCCATCACGTCTCCCTCCGCAGTTGCTTCCTCCATTGTGAAACCGGAAAGTTAACCGCACAACAATGGTAGGGCCCTATATATAGGGAACCTTCTTTCCCAAGCGAACAATATGCTCCCAACACAACACTTCATTTTCTCGTGAACCTTCTATTTCATGCACACCACACTCTCCCTTCTCCTTTCCAACACATTTATTCTTCTTCTTCTTCTTCTCATTAATTCATTCTTTTGATAACAAGAAACTTACATTATTAATAAGGAGATCGTCATGAGTTCAAATATCAGTGAAGGAGGAGGAGGAGAGGAGAAGATGGACGGCGGCGGCAGTGGCGGCGGAGAGATCATGACTGCGCTGCAGAAGCACGTCGCGTTCTTCGACCGCAACAAGGACGGCATCATCTACCCCTCGGAGACCTACCAAGGTCGGTCGTCTTAATTTGGTGATACCTTCTTTACTTATTGTTTAGTTCAGATTTCCTGCACTCAATATCTCGTGCTGTTTTTTTTTTTTTTTTTTTAAATTTATTTGGTTCATGGTTTTGATTGATTTGCTTTTGTACTGTTTTAGGGTTTAGGGCTATCGGGTGTGGAATTCCTTTATCCGCGTTTGCTGCGGCATTCATCAACGGCTTCCTCGGACCGAAAACTAAGCCGGTGAGTAGCGTACTATGTTGCAACGAATACGGATACAGATACGGGTAGGGACACAATATGGGGTACGAGATTTTCGCATTTTCAAATAGGTACATAGGACAAAAATACGAGGTAGTTTACCTATGGTTAGGGGAGGCCCAGAGGTAAGCCAAACAAGACCTCGGACTTGGGCAAACCCCCTCTGCTGGGAGCAACCCGCAGACCCAGCACGACCCCCACTGGAGGTCGGGATCGCGGGTGACCCTCCAGGATCGGCCCCACGATAAGAGTCGAGGGGCAAGCAAAACTAGTTTTGGATAGGGCAACCCAACCCCCATGGATACAGACGGGGAACGGATACGTACACCATTTTGTCGTGTCTGTGCAACATAGATAGCGTACCACTTGGTGTTGGGTCCCCTTCTTCTTTATCACCTATCGAACACATGCCTTGTCCATAGTGCACACACCAATAACTGCGGTGGGGTTAGCTTTTAGAATAAAATCTTATGACTTT
Source organism: Iris pallida (assembly GCA_029216955.1). Taxonomy (NCBI): domain Eukaryota; kingdom Viridiplantae; phylum Streptophyta; class Magnoliopsida; order Asparagales; family Iridaceae; genus Iris; species Iris pallida. Next base: position 1,973,970 of record JANAVB010033819.1, read on the forward strand.
CAAAGCAAAGATAAGTGAACTAGATTTGGAGGCGCAAGAAGAAATCGGTTACTGGGTGTAGGCTGGTTGCAGGAACTTGTCTTGCAAATTCATGTGGATTTGGAGGCACTTGGTGGTGATTTTTTTTTTTTTTTGGGTGTCCATTTCTTGAGGCCGCCAGCTTGGGACCGTGGCCGTCCCGCGACCACCCAGCCATCCCATGCCTACGGGGGTAGGGGGGGGGGGCTCGAACTTGGGACCTCCCCCAAGTGAGCCCCCCTCCCTAACCACTTGGTGGTGATTGATCTCTTAGTGATCCGGTTTGACTTCGACCAAAATTTGACCGGGTCCAGTCCGGGCCGGTCAAAGACCCCGACATTGGTCCAAATATTAAGGGTCTGCTTGGTAACGGTGTTTTCATCGGTTTTGGGATGTTTTTGAACCGACCGTTTACATGAAAACCTCTGCTTGTTAATACTTTTTTTTTGAGGCACTGGTTTTGCTCGGCTCAAAAACCGCCTAAACCGATGTAATGTAATTTTGGGTGGCTTTATAAACACCCTATTATTTTATTTATTTTTATTTATATTCTCACCAAAAATATGTAATTATAACTACTAATACCCTTCCCTATTTAATTTTATTTGTGTAAAAAACTTTCAGAACCGCTCGATAGTGAATTACCGAGCATGGATTGGACTGTCTTAAAAGCCGCTACTTAAAAATCACCCAAAACCGGATCCCTCATAACCGATACTCTAAAAATACCTCATAATCGCTGCCCCTACAATTGCCAAACAGATTCTTAGTGAGAAAAAGGAAAAGAAAAGTTATTTAGAAATTCAAGGTTTTTGCCAATACGAAGCCAAAGGGTAGTATCATGAGCACGAGGCACGGCAAAGCCATTGGTGGAGTGTCCAATACATGTCCGATACAACAATAAATGGATTTTTCGATACATGGCCGATACATGTCCGTGCTTCTTAGTATGTAACTATCTCCGTATCAAACAAAATTTATGTTGTGTATCTGCAGGGGAAATATCCATCGCTCCGTTTTCCTATTTATGTCAAGAATATCAGCAAAGGCAAACATGGGAGCGACTCAGATGCCTACGATTCTGAGGGAAGGTATATAGAGAATTACATATACATTTTCTACATTACATGATTTCTATGTTTAGTTCATGTTTGTAGTTGTTGTGTATATCAAATTTAATCATAGCATTTAGCTATTAATTTCTTTATAGAAATAAGCACACACTATTCTACATCTTTCATTTTTTATTTTATTATTATTTTTTTTTTGAGATAAATTTTCAGAATGGTTTTAGAAGCTTAATTATACTTTGTTAGTTTTGAAGACATTTTAGATGTAGCACTTTCCTTTTGCCTTTATGACGCAGACGCTTTTGGGTCCAAACCAGTCTAACGCATTTCCGAAAGATTTTGAGAATTTGACCAAATATTTTATATTTAGTTATATTTATCTTTTGATTGTTTTGCTACTTTAGTTTGGATTTATTTTTTAGGGTTTAAGTCAAGTTATTATAAATAGAGAGTCATAAAGAGGAAGAAAGTAATTGCTCCATGGGAGTTCTATTCATTCCGATTTCGTTCTTGAGAATTGAGGTACAAGTTCTCGTATCCAGGGTCGTTGGCTCCAGCGATTACCGTTCCTATGATGTGTTGGATGTTATCACAGCCGCGAGGCATAGTGGGAGCCAACGACGACAATGGGAACCAACTTCTTCTCCATAACGAAGGGCATGAGGATGAAGACCTCTTTGCGGCAATTCGTCTTATCGAAGTCTCTTTGTAGGGGTTGAATCTACGAGTCTGACGAGTCGAGCGGTGATAGGTTTCCAGGAACGATCGAGAAAAACGATTCAAGATCCAAAAAAGACGTTACCGGTGAGAAACGTCTGCAACCTCCCTCCCTGGGGATGGTCACGTACGCAACGAAATAATCGTCTATGGAGGGTTTGTCTAGATTCGTCTAGCACGAGCAAAAATGAGTACGATGATCTCGTCAAGAGGGAATGTGATATGATCATGGCGGTAACATGTTGCCGGATTGAGTAGACTACAGTGGTCGGTAGACGCGGTCTCTATGGCGACTACGAGAGGAACAATTTTCTAGATAGTGTGGTGGTCACTTCTATGATGACAAATCTCATCAATTTGGCGATCGTAGGGACCATAAAGGAAGAGGGTTCCTTGGCATGAAAACAAAGATTGTGCTTAACAATTTTGTGCTAAAGAGCAATCACTTCCGAACCCATTGTACCATCAATATTATAAGATTTGGGGTCGTGATCGACAACGACAACTAATAAAATCTCATCAACCGATAGTTGGTCGAATATGCAGGATTGGTGACTCGTACTCCAGCAGAAGGATTTAGAAAGCGTTGAGCGTCATGGTGATTGAGCGGTACAGAGTTTCCATCTCTACCAGCGGAAAGGACTAAGATAGTCATGTTGCATGAATCAAGGTTCATAGTATCGTTTTCGAAATCGCTATCGGACTCTTCCTATGAGTATCGGGATCAACGTTATTGGCAGTATCGAGGGTTTCGGATCGGAGTATCGGATTTTTTGGTATTGGAAAACAAATAATTATTAATAAATTATTAAATTTTTAGAAAAAAAATATTATATACATTTAAGCGTAAATTTAAGTATTTTCTATGTTGTTTTTAGTAGTTTCGAAATAGTAGTCAACATTGCCTATTGGTTTACCTACTATAGATAACTTTTTCTTTCTTTTATATAATTTTACATCCTTAATGTTTGGTCTTTTTCGTTCAATTTTTTTTGTCGAATTGGCTGAAAAAAGATATACCAAAAGTTGCTATCAGTCAGTATCCGCCGGTATCGGATTGGGACATGAAGAACCATATCGATATCGACTGTATCGGATCGGTATCGGCCGATACTGCAAACTACGGCATGAATATGACACAGATACATGTAATAATACATTATAGAACGGATATTATTTTTCCATGAGTGTTGATTTTGAATTTTTTTTTTTTCGTGCCTGATGACCTTGACCATACCCCAGTCGGTTATAAGAGGGAACTTATTCTTTTTCCTTTTTCCAGTGGATCCTAGAAATGATTTTAAAATGGGATTGTGTATGTTTTTTCAATTTCTTATGAAGCAATTATGATTAAAGTTCTTTATATCAACCTTCTTTACATCTCAAGTTTTTGATCTGTATGGTATCAAGTAAACCATCTTATCCTTTCCATAGATTATTCATGATATCCCATTTTTTCAAATCATAATCCATTAACTACATGGAGGAATTGATGCATCTCTTAGGTTTGTTCCTGCAAAGTTTGAGGACATTTTCAGCAAGCATGCTCACACCCACCCCAATGCTCTGACATCGGAAGAGTTGTCGACGATGCTGAAGGAAAATCGAGATCCTAAAAACTATGCAGGATGGTGAGAAACTACATATCTTCGAAACCCAATTCTGCATACCGATATCCTAACATATGTTGATCAATGTCACTGTTACGGTATTTTCTCCGAAAATATGGCTTCGATATGACTGAGGGATCTTTTCTTTTTTTCTTTTCAGGGTTGCGAGCTGGATAGAGTGGAAGATATTGTACTCTCTCTGCAAGGATAAGAACGGGTTGCTTCAGAAGGACACGGTCAGAGGTGCCTATGACGGGAGCTTGTTTCTCCAGATGGAGAAGGAGAGAGCATCTCCTCAGAAGAAAGTGTGATGTCAAGTTGGTACAGAAATTTATAACATACATTGTTTGTGAATGGTTTGAGTTTGGGAGTATTGGTTTAAATTGGTTATGAAGCGCAATCATACCTTTACCTATGTTGTGTATGTGAATTATTAACCAGTTATGAAGAATAATTTCGGTTTGCTTTGATATTTCTTTTCATGTGACTGTTGTTTTCGCGCTTTTAGTGGGAAATTTCGTTGAGTGTGGCAAATGTTCGATCGTATATTGCACGAGGTTATTAACTTAACTCTTGGAAAACTTAGAACAGCATCTCCTCAGAAGAAAGTTTGATATCAAGTTGGTACAGAAATTTATAACATACATTGTTTGTGAATGGTTTGAGTTTGGGAGTATTGGTTTAAATTGGTTATGAAGCACAATCATACCTTTACCTATGCTGTGTATGTGAATTATTAACCAGTTATGAAGAATTATTTCGGTTTGCTTTGATATTTCTTTTTATGTGACTGTTGTTTTCGCGCTTTTAGTGGGAAATTTCGTTGAGAGTGGCAAATGTTCGATCGTATATATGAACTAGTATGACGTGGCCTTTCTATGAAGATTTGTTCTAAGTTTTCCAAGGGTTGAGTTACGAGATAATTTGAATTGTTGTTGACGGTTGACGGTTGCCTGGTTGCATGAGCTTAAACTGCACGGGTAAAAATGTTAGATGGACGATATAATTGCTATATCAAGACGGAACATGAAAAATTCTGCGTTTAGTATATGAACCCTTCCAAATTGTTCCACAAACATGAAAAGTTCGAATTTGTTTGATAGAATTCCTCAGAGATGTATTTGAGTGATACTGGTCCATATTAGTTAATGAGTGTTAGCCGTGATAGGTGATCCGATAATGATATTTCTAGGGACGAAACGAAAGCATAGTCTTTTGGAGGCCGTATCCTCACTAACTTTTGTAAAATGTTCATTTTGATATGCTACCCCTATAACTTTTTGAGGAAAATATTCTTATAAGCATAGTTTGCAGTATCAGGCAATACCGATACCGATCTGTTACAGCCGATACCAGCATGTTCCAATCTGATACCAACCGATACTGACCAATACCGACTTTTGGATATCTTTTCCAGTCAACTCAACAAAAAAAATTGAACGAAAAGACAAACAAACAAACAACAAGGATGTAAAAGCATATATAAAAAAAACATCGCACGTAAACCAATCGACAATGACGACTATTATTTCAAAACTACTAAGAAACAAAATAGAAAATACTTAAAATTATGCTTAGATGTATAAAATATTTTTTAATTTTTTTTAATAATTTATTAATAATTATATGCTTATCGATACCAAAAGAATCCGATCTCAGATCCGAAAACTCTGACGCCGCCGTTTTCGATACTCAAAGGAAGGGTCCGATACCGATTCCGATACAGATACTGTGAATGTTGCTTATAAGTTTTGACCATGTCATCACCTGATTGCTCAGAGTTAATGTGTAGAAAAGTTTTGAGCACAGTTTTGAGTTTAGGTCTCTCATTGTTGAGTGGTCCCTAACATGGAAAAAGACTGGCCACCGGTCACAATTATAGGACCAATCAGCTTTTGTTACATCTGAACTTTAAGATGGAATTATCAAAGTATATCCCAAAAAGAGACTGTTGTTAGTATGAGCAACAAAATCTTTATGTGCATTAGCTGTCCCCATTCACACTAATGGTGTCGATGTGCTGATTCCATAAAGCAAGGTTAGATTATGTTATTAAGGACCAGAGTGGAAAAAACTAAAGTTTAAATGTATTCATAGACAAATTTGATCTAGCCGAGTTTTCTTTTTTAGGAATAATATACTTCCGTGTCTCGATCCACTGATCTTTCGCCGTCTAGCCAGGATTTTATACCTCTATTCGATAACCACAAGAGGCACTCAAGTTCAGTAAGCCGAGTTGAAATCACATGGTTTAGATTTTCTTTCAATTCGACTATAGAAACTCTAATAAGAACTTAAAATAAGAAGTTACACTATGGACATGACACTCCGATTTTCTTTTCATGGTCGGGTTTGAAAAATTAGGTACTCCACTTTTCATGGTTGGGTCTCGTCATGACGGTTGACTTAGGCTGACCGTTAGATTTCGTTTAGGTCTCCATAATATTCGAAACATATGTTTATTTTTAGGGGCTCGTATAATATTCAAAATTTGCGTTTCCGTCTCCGTTTGGACAATTTGGACAGTCAGTCCAATAAAACAGTCAAGACGACATCTAAATTCTCTTCTCGACAATATGGAGGCCCAAACGAAAATTTTGAAAACTAAATAACCTTTTTTTTCTCACTCCATTTTGTGGTGTAATTGACAAAGAATATTTAAAAAAAAATCAAAAATCACTATTTGATATTTGCTATTAAAAAAAAATAATGTTACAAGACTTGTTGTGATGAATACATGTTGAAATTGTCAAAATAATAATTTGTTTGCTAAAATCTGATTCTCTTTGCTAAAATTTTTATATTATGAAAAAGTAAACTCCGTAGTGACTTGCTTATTGATAGTTTGGTTCACGTTTGAGATATATCGTTTCTTTTATTATTCCTACGTATCAACTTCAAAATATTTAACAAAATTTATTTGGTCCCAATATTTGTCACTTCACACAATACCAAAATGGCTAGAAAACTATAAAAGCCAAACGTGTCATACGAAAACCAAATAAATCGATAATGTCTTTGGACCATACTATTTAGTCCGTCCTGGACATGATCGCCATTGGTCTGCGTCCACGTGGCGGACTCCCATTAGAACTATCAGGGGTTTGGGTAGAGCTATTGGAAACCTGCCACGTGGGCGGGGACCAACAACGAACACGCCCACGGATGGAAAAAAAAAAAGAGGATTTTTTTTTTTTCCTTCTATATTTTTACTGTCAATTCCGTAAGTCCTGATAAAAAGATGTTTACTAGCATAAAATATTTTCGGATCTCTATAAAATTTAGAATAATTAATTAAAGATTTTGTTGCCATTGTTAATTAATCAATTATTGTTGTAGTAAAAAAAAAAGTTAACATGGACGCAACCTGATCTTGGTCGTTAAGCAACTTAGAAGCTAACTTAATATCCTTAGCTCCTCCAAATAGAAATCTACAACTACAAATAGTGACACTCACTCACTCACTCACTCCTCCATTCATCAATGGCTGAGCTCCTCCTCCTCCTCCTCCTCCTCCTCCTCCTCTCCGTCGTCGTCGCTGCCGCCGACACCGACAACTTCGTATTCGCCGGCTGCTCCCTCCCCAAGTACGACGACGGCTCCGCCTACGGGTTCAACGTCAACTCCCTCCTCTCCTCCCTCGCCGACGCCGCCGCCTCCTCCTCCTACGGCAAGCTCACCTCCGCCGCCGCCTCCCCGTCCTCCCCCGTCTACGGCCTCTTCCAGTGCCGCGGCGACGTCCCCGTCCCCGACTGCGACTCCTGCGTCCGCTCCGCCGTCTCCCAGCTCCACCCCATCTGCCCCTCCGCCGCCGGCGCCACCATCCAGCTCGACGGCTGCATGATGCGCTACGGCAACGACTCCTTCATCGGCAAGCAAGACACCAACCTTCTCTACAAGAAATGCGGACCCATCCCTAAGAACGGGTACGTTACATCGTCACTAATATACATTATTGACCCACAACCTAACAACTCGTACTCTGAGTTTCTAAAACTAATATGAGTTCTTCCATTCGATAATATATATATGCATTATTGATCCACTTCCTAACAACTCGTATTTCTAATATTAATATAAATTCTTCTATACATCAGATTTCTGAAACTAATATAAGTTTTTTTAGCGATATTTAGACTTTGGGTCTCAAATAAGTTTCAAAATTTGCGTTTGGATCTCCATATTATACATATTTAGTGTTTGGGTCTCAAAAGTGTCACTAATTATTTTTCGTGACACTTTTGAGACCCAAACACTAATTATGTATAATATGGAGACCCAAACACAAATTTTAGAACTTATTTTAGACCCAAAGTCTAAATATATCTTTTTTAATTCAATTATATATATATATATATATATATATATATATATATATATACACATTATTGATGCAAATGACCTCTAGCCTAGTGGTTAAGAGAGATGCATGCGGGCCAAGTGGTTGGGAGTTCGAGCCTCAGTGGAGGCGAGTTCGCCACAAGTACCCATTGTTTCAAAAAATATATATATATATACATTATTGACGCACAACCTAACGATTCAGTATACAGGTACAATGCTGATCTTACAGGGATGCGTGACGACGCGCTGGGATCCCTCCAGGCGTCGGGAGGGACCGGAGGCACGTACAGGAACGGGGCGGCCGGGTTCGTGCAGGCGGCGGCGCAGTGCGTCGGAGACATCAGCGCCAAGGACTGCTCCGACTGCGTGTCGTCCGCGGTGGCGCAGGTCAAGGCGATCTGCGGGTTCGCGGCGTCCGGCGACGTCTACCTGGGGAAGTGCTTCGCGAAGTACTACTCCAGCGGCTTCTCCGGCTCCTCGTCGTCCTCCTCCTACTACAGGCCTAACAACCGTGGTAAGTTATTCTCCGATGATCACCGCCGGTGGTTGTATCCGCTTATTTATGTGGTCAGCATTTATTTTCTAAAGTTTGTCAGTTAAATTGTCTCTTGAGCCATGGTGTGGTTTTGGGACTTAAAGACTTTATGTGTTTGGTAGTTTGATCTATCTATGGCTTTGTGGACTTTGATTTCCAATGGATTATATTTGATGTTTATGGAGAGATCATGTGTGTTCATGAAGTATGATCCCTTTTATGTGTCAATCTTTTGATGCAATATTGATGGGCTTCTTGAAAATTCTAGGGATACCAAAATTTGGTCACATTTTATTGATTACATAATATGACAGTCTATATCAATATTTTAAAAATCGGATCAGACCGACAGGTTGAATCAGTCAACCATTTGCTTTTCCAGACTGGTTTGATATCGACTCATTTTTTTCTCTACGGTCAACCCAGTCGACCTGTCGATCCGTCCGTCAAACTACCGAATCATTTGACCCAGTTGGATTTTGAACCAATTTGACCCTAACTTTTAACTTTTTTTTTCGGACTTTACATGCAATCAAAGTTAACATGTTTCTTTCGTGACTAACTCTATTATGATAAAACATGCATAATTTCTATATATGATATACGTACTTGTGTACTGTGTAATATATTCAATGTAAGATTGTAAATCTATATAACCATGGTTCAACCTAGATTAACTAACTGGTTGGACCGATTTGACCCAACCCAGTACCCTAACCAAGTCAATCTTCGGTCTGATTTTTAAAATATTAGCCTATATGTTGCTAACATTAATGCAGTGGTCTCACACATGATCAACACATAGTCTATCATATGGAATTATTGAAGATAAAAGGAAAAAAAATGGGTAAAAATTAAGATAGATGATAAATATTAAATGTTTAAATATATGTGGTCTTCTTTGAATGGATTCAAAGTCAAGCTTTTTCTCATTAGTTAGATTAATTATGCTAATTGAGTCCATCCTAAACATACAATTAATAGTATTTTTCTTAATCCCAACTTACTAGTAATCACCCACCCTTACTCGAATTAGATAGCTGATGGGAGATCAAGTTCGACTAGTTTAATTAAGCTAATTAATGAGCTCATTAGCTAGACATGACTCGATTTGTTGTGATAGTGACGAAGCATTATTATATTAGTTATATTAAGAAAAATAATAGTTCAAAACAAATTAAAACAAAAATTATGACAAGTTCCTTAATAAGTATTCTAGGTGATTATTGGAGTTCCGAGTTAACAAATCACGAACATATACAAACAAGAATAAATGTTATAATTCACCTTAAAATTATGAAAATTATCGTAAAACTAAGTTGTTGTACAAGTACGTAGAACTAAATTTTAGAAGAACTATAATATACCGTCTCTTTAAGGTACTATATATGCAGGGGCGGATCCAGAAATGTATACTGGGGTGGGCTAGATTGAGTTGGGATGAGCTAGATGTAGGCAAACTTCACAGAAAAATCTAAAAAAAAAAAAATTATATGAAAAAAAAAAGAGGAAATTTTTTTTTGGGTGGGCTGTGTTACCTGGATCCGCCCCTGTATATATGGATTTATGATGGATCAATGGCATCATATTATCAAATATAAAATAATAGTACAAAAAAGAGGTCAAGTTATATCACCTAAAGTATTTATCCAATGCAAAACATTATGTGGATTGGAATGTAACTTACAAATATGACCATAGGCCAAATCATATAGAGGTTGCACCCAAAAAAAAAATTCATATGTTTCTTGTTTTTTTGTTTTTTTTTTTTTTTTCATATCAGTCAATGTCTAGCCCACCCTAGTCCACTTCAGCCTATTCCAGCTCGAATATTTGGTTTCATCCTTGAATAGGACCATTCTAGTGAGATGATTAGAGACCACATGAATGCCAAGCCTCATCATATTGGTTTAATATTTATGTAACATAACATATATAGTTATGCATTTTGTTTTTTCACTTTAGTAAAGTATCTTTTAACTACTAATCTACATCTTATGAATAATGACAAGAGTCACAATAATTTCATTTGGATGAACATAGGCTTGGTGGACAACTTGTTCCCTAACTTTTGCTTTCTATAAAGCCTCTCCTTCAATTGTATAATAAGAACTTACTTTTAAACTTTTCCTAAAGAATGTGCAAATTAAAACAAACTTATCAAGTAAGAGAAGCCATGCTTTTCCTTTCTTTGCCAACATACATGACAGGTCCCATATGTATATACAAATTTATACTCTTAATTATTTTTGTATTAACAACTTTATACTCTAATTCTTTGATTATTAATAAATATTTTCAACATGTCTTGTCGTTTGTTATCTTTGTTTTTGTTTGCGGGGATAATCAACATGGATTTCAAAATGCAAATCTCATTTATTTCATATTCATAGTCCAAATGGTTGGTCATTCTAAATGTCATCCCGAAAAATTATTGTCATTCTATTCCAAAACTATATCGATCATGGTAGTATTTTGGATTACGAAATTGGTAACGTACTCTTTTTTTTTCGTTACAGGGGATGACACAACGAAGACGGTGGCAATTATAATTGGACTTATGGCTGGAATTGCTCTACTAATCATCTTCCTCTCCTTTGTTAGAAGGGCCAATAATAATGGTAACTTTTTTAGTTTTCTTTAAGGGTGTGTTTGATTGCAAGGTGGAAAATACGTGGAAAAGAAATTAATTCCATGGAATTATTTTCCTAGGAAAAAAATTTCATGGAATTTTAAAAAATTTCATGGAAAAGTTAATTTGGTTGTTTGATTGTCATTATTTTCCACGGAAATAGTTATTTTCCATGGAAAATGATATTTTCCTATGGGTTAGACAAGTTTCATTTTCCACCATTTTAGAAGAAAATATGGAAAATGATAGTTTTTTGGAAAATAATTCCATGGAAAATATAAGCTATCAAACACTACAATTGGTGAAAAATTTGTGGTGGAAATATTTTCCATGGAAAAAACGCCCAATCAAACACAGCCAGAAAGAAAAAGAAAGAAAAAAAAATCTCCGATGAACACGACACCAATTTTGACATATCTTAATGTATTCTTTTTTTTTCTTCTTGTATTTATTACTTATGTGCAGGTAAGTGAGATATACTGAGAGAATCAAGCTGGCAATGAAAGAGTCCACTTTCTGATTTTAACTCCCTTCAGCACTTTTTTTTGGGGCTTATTTTTTACAATTTTTCTGAGGAAAGTGGAGGCTTTTTTACAAAAGCAGGAAGTGGTCAGGAAGTGGTCAAGAAAGGAAGAAAAAGTTGAGGAAGTGGGGAGAGAGTTGTCAATATTGCCACAAGTATGAATATTCCAAGCAGAGCACAGCACCAACAGACAAAAATGTGTATTGTTCTTTTCAAATTATTATTCATGATAACTCTTTTTGTAAGGTTTGTGGCACAGATGTGTTGATGGGCCATGGTGTTCTTGTTCCATGGTTTCAATTTGTTTGTTGCTTGTGTCAGTTAGTTATAGATTAGGGTTGGTGGTGCTTGGAATTATGTACATTGCCACTGTTGGATTAATAGTGATATGATGTTTTTTTTGGTGTGTCAGTATCGGCGTAGTGAGCATAGCATAGTAGAACGAAGGCTACACACCGCTCTCTTATCCTCGTTTCGCTCGCCTAAGCTTCTTCGCTAACTCGCTTGCTCGCCTACTTCCAAAAAGTAGGCTAGGCTAAGCTCGACTGTACTGTAGTGGGCTTTTATTTCATAACCTTTTCCTTCTTCTTTTTTTTTGATAACCCTTTCTCATGTTCTTTCATTCATAAAATAGGCGAACCTAGAGGTCCTTAGTAGCGTTGACAAAGAAGAACATCCGTTAAAAAAAAAAAGCTATAATTGGGAATATATAGGCCAGCTTGACAAGCTACCTTTCCTCTTTCCTCTTGATCTGAGGTGCGAAGAGAAACCTCTCCGATCCCGGCCCGAAAAAGTGACCAGGCCTGCTTTATGAATGGGATCTGATCGATGGATAGATATTTATACCGTTCTAACGAAATTTAAAAAAATCTACCGACAGTCACAAATGATTGTTATGTGTTCGAAGCTCGATGTCAAACGTGCAAAATTTGTTATTATAATGATACGTCGTTAAAAATCAAGCTTAGCGAGGATAGTTCAATGTCAGAAGATAGTGAAGATTCTTGAGATTACTTCGAGAGGTGAAGAAAGGAGCATATGTTCTCGCAAGTTTCTTGTTCTCTTGTTCGTAAGTTTTGGTTCCTTCCTTGACTGTAAGGCCTCGTCTGGTTCACGGATTCAAGGAATCCGGAAAGGAAACTTGTTCCTTTCCTTTGTTTGGTAGCCACAAATTTGGGAAACACTTTCCTGACATGGGAGAAAATAGGAGGAAAAATGGTTCCTCTCATGACCCATGGGATTCATTTTTCCTCCTCATTTTCCAACATTAATTACCAAACATTATGACAAAAGTAGCCTTCATTTATTACATATTTTACCAATTAACTCTTCATTATAATTATGTTGACATTGGATATTGTTCGAACAATGATATATTTTTTCTTTCCTTTCCTACACCAACCAAACATAGGAAAGGAAATTTGATAGGAATTCTACTTTCTCATATCTATGAAAAATACATGGGAATTGATTTCCTTTCCGTGAACCAAACGAGGCCTAAAGGGAGCTTGGCACCTCTAATTATATCCATCTTGGAACCGTTTCTGATTACGCTATTTGGTGCCGAACGCAATGAAGGCCCATAACAAATGGAATTTGCTATGCCTACAACCAAATACTTGCATCTCCTTGCCATCGCCACGTGTCGGACTTCGATTGGAGGAGGGAGAAAGTGGTGGGGTCGGATGGAACCCATGTAGCAGAGGGTGAGAGGGGAGGTGGCACCAGGTGGGACCCATGTGGGACGGGTGGGAGAGAGTGGTTGTAAGTATTTGGTTGTACACTTAGTATTTTCCCATAATAATCTCCCACACTACAATCCAAATAAGTGGACATAATAATAAGGAATATTTTAGCAAATGCCCACATTTGAAATGTTAAAACTAACATATACCCCCACTATTTTTTTTAATTAGCAAATACCCCCACTCCCATGTAAACAGCAAAAAGAAAAAAAAGAAAAAAAAAGTAGAGTTATATCTTAAATTTTTGTTGTTCCGTACCTTCAAATAGGAATATTTGCTAGATAAAAACAATAGTGGGGGTATATGCTAGTTTTAACATTTCAAATGGGGGCATTTGCTAAATTTATTTTCCAACTCACATGGACATTTAATAATAAATAATATCAATCGATACGAAATCGATGAAGAGCAAGGAATAAAGTGGGGGTTGTACAATAACTTACAATGTGTATATTCTGCTTCAGCTTTTGTGCAGTGTAGACAATGGATCTGAAGAGGGACAAAAGTGATACTGCTGCTTCTTTGTGGAAACAGCACTGAAGGCTCACAAGTCACAAGCCTTTACAACCATACTCCAAAATTGTTTTCAATTTTATTCCAACTTTCTTGATTTGTGTGATGGAAAAATCCACATGATCCATTGATAATATAAAATAATACAAATATATGGTACATTTATATGTTGGGCCGGAGATTACTGCAGGCTAAAATGGAACTCATTGCAAATACAATGCTGCTACCAAGATGAGAAACTCCTATAAACTTGAGCACCATATCTGTAACGAAACAACTCAAATAGGAACTCAAAATAAAAGAACTTGCAGTAGGATTACGACACGTGGACGACTTTTCCTATTTAGAACATTGAATCAAGGGATGAGATGCATATAATCCAACAATAGTTTGTCGTTGATGACTTTGAAGAAATAGGAACCCGCGAGTTCCTCTAGGATTTTCGTTGACAAAATCATTCAAGGTGCACTCCAAGTAACTCGAACACGACCAATACATTCCAAGCAACGCCACATAATTAAGTCATCATCAGGATCAAACCAACTTTGCGAAAACACATACAACTGGAAATGAATAGGGACTCCGAACCACAGTGAACCCAATAGACCAAATCTCATTCCGCGAAAAATTATGATAATAACCCTCATCCTCTCAGCCCATGATCCATAGTGGCAACAGACTACAAAGGGAAACGCAAAGGAACTCGGAATACCAGATGAACCCTAGAAATCAAATCTCATCGCAAAAGCAGCATCGAGGCTCGGTTTACTCTTTTGTTCTTCAACATCCATTCCCATCCCCTCGGATGAAACAAGAACAATCAAATCTACAGAAATCACAGCTCTATCATAGACATTTGGATGCACTCTTCGAACATTTTATTACTTACAAGATCGATCGCATAATATGGAATTCATGGTAATCGACGCGTCCATGCATGCAGTACTCTTAACACTGAGAGTAAGAACAAGCAATGTAAACAATTCTAGAGCTTTCACCATGGTGATCCTCTTAAGCAATCTATCTATCTGAAGATTCCTGTTCGTACTCTACTAATACGAACGAATCCAGAGTCCTCATTATCGGTTCTCAGACCATGATCCGCGATGGCAACAGGCGCATGCAAACCAACATTTATGGGAACCCGGAACCATACAGAACCATACCAACCCTGTCCGAAAGATTTGTGATGAGAAATAGTGTTGCATGTCCCACTATGTTTTTGATCCTCGGATCTCCTACCAACAAATATAAATCAAAAGAAAATTTCAGTTTTCTTCTAAATATTTGGTACAGCAATCAAGGCCCCCAAAAGTTTTATGACCTGTATAAGCAAAACCCTGGACGTACAGCAGCAAGCAATAGACAGATATCACCAAAACACAAACAAACACGAAATTGTGAACTTCAAATTGGAACTCCAGACCTAAATACTTGCATTTGCATGTTCGCTCAGTCTCACACACGAGATCTAATGGAATCCCCAAACGGAAGGACATCCGCCTACTCTCCTGCTCCTACTACTACTACTACTATAGGAATCCCCCTCTAGGACATCAGCGACTGCAAAATCAGTACCATAGTTACCCTACTCTCAACAGAAACAGGATAACGCCAATAAAAAACAAAACCTCAGAGCCTTCACCATAAGGGTCCTCCTGACCAACCAATAATCGAGTGAGATTTAATGGAATCCCCAAATGGAAGGACATCCGCCTACGCTCCTGCTCCTACTACTACTATAGGAATTCTAGAGCTTTAACCATGGTGAATCTATCTATCTGATAAAACTTCCAAGTCAAAAGATTCCTCTTTGTGCTCTACTTAATACCAACAAATCCAGATTCCTCATTATCGGTTCTCAGACCATGATCCGCAATGGCAACAAGCGCATGCAAACCAACATTTATGGGAACCCGGAACCATACAGAATCATATCAATCCTGTCCCAAAGATTTATGATGAGAAATAGTGTTGCGTGTCCCACTATGGTACAGCAATCAAAGCTCCCAAAAGTTCTACGACCTGTATAAGCAAAACTAAAGCCTGGACATATAGGCAATAGACAGATGTCACCAAAACACAAACAAACACGAAACTGGGAACTTTAAATTGGAACTCCAGACCGAAATACTTGCATTTGCATGTTCGCTCAGTCTCACACACGAGATTTAATGGAATCCCCAAATGGAAGGACATCCGCCTATGCTCCTGCTCCTCCTACTACTACTCCTATAGGAATCCCCCTCTAGGACATCAGCGACTGCAAAATCAGTATCATAGTTACCCTACGCTCAACAGAAACAGGATAACGCCAATAAAAAACAAAACCTCGGTGCCTTCACCATAAGGATCCTCCTGACCCATCAATAATCAAGGTACGCAAACTTCAATTTACGAGATCCCCACGTTTTGGTCTAGAGTAGCAAACAATTTGAAATCCCCAATATCGTTCTCATGCCATGATCCATACTAGCAACAAACATATACTGGTTTATCTCAAACAATTTGAAATGTGTAGCAACTTGGAACCATGTGAACCCAAGAAATCATATCCCACTGTAAAAATTTATAAGATTTGCAAGTGTTGCAAGTTCCACTGTGTTCTTGACCCTCGAAATCTCCAACCCTCATCAACAAGAACAATAAAGAAAGTATAAAAATACAGTTTCTTCTAAATACTTGGCGTACCAATCAAGGCTCACAATTATTGCCCAATTAAAGACTACTATAAAATACATGACATAAATTCATAACAGCAGCACTTGTAGATATCATCAAGCCTAACGAATCATAGATTGAAAAAAAATCAATCCAAGTGTCTACCCCGAGGAAGCACGGACACTCCAAAATGTGGGCAGTGTCATGTTAGACACGTCTCGGACACAACCGGGGCACTCCAAATAACAGTAGACACACCCAAGGTGCATATGTCCTTACCATGTCGTGTAGTACCTGTGTCATGCAACATAGGCATATGTGCATGGGCACACCGCGAACGGAACGACACCCACATATGCTCCTAATCTCCCAGGGACTCTAAAATCGGGATCAATGAAAATAGGCACGGTCGATCACAAACTCTTCTTTCCATATGGAAACATGATGACTCCAAATTGAAAATGATCAGTTCTCCTTAGTAAGGGTACCACATAATCAGAACACAGAGATCTCAAAACCCTAATTGTGCCTCCCCTAATCAAAGGTACAACAAAAGAATTAATTCTTCGCCAAATAATTATAGCATCCACAAAAGATGGAGCTGAGCAATGCATCTTGAGGCCCAAATTGACAATAAAAAATAAATCTAGAATGGTTTGGGCCTGTATGGAAATAGTAGAAAATGATCCAGCAACATAAAATGACCTTTCGTGGCAAAGGTCAAAAACTACAAAATTATATGGCCAAAAAATAATGTGAGATCTAGAATCTAGAATTTGGGACTCCAAATTGAGCCTTACTATTCTACAAAATGAGTTCTTATATTCTGAATGTAGAAATTCTCATGCCCCAGGGCCGGTCCGAAAATTCTCGAGACCTATGACGAGATTTGAAAGTGAGGCCTCCTGAACGAGTAAATAGAAAACATTCGATTTTCCTGAAGAATTGTATGGATTTTTTTTCCTCTGATACCAGCTTTATCGATAAATTTAACAAATGAACTCTTCTAAAAAAATTAACAAATAAAAAGATGATAATAAAAAAAGTAACTAGTTGAGTAACTTCACTGACATTTTTTCTATAATTCAAACAAGTCAAATAAATACAAGATCATTTGGAAAAAAGGACAAAGTAACTCTTAGAATAATAAAAGATATTTGAAAAAGTAAATTAGTTGGTATGGTGATAACGACTCTTTCATTGCATTTCTTGATCTATGGTTCGAATCATGTTATTGTTGTTTTGATTAAAGTTTATTATGTATAAATGGGTGTAGGAACTCTTTGCGTTGTCTTGCTATTAAAGACATTACTACTGAGCACTACTTACGTGTGTCTAGAATTTGTTTGAACATTCCCATTGCAATTATGTCTGGTTGGGCTAGTAAGTAACCTTGGGCCCTGATTGGAGCCTTTACCAATTGAGGGGCTTGGGACGGTCGCCCAACTCGCCCACCCGGCCATGGGCTAGGATGGGACCACCGTGGGGCTCCAATCGAACATTACTATTCTGCAAAATGAGCTCCTACTCGATGCTCTTAGAACAGATATTAACCTAAAACTCCACTCAAAGATCATCCATCCACCAGCTCTTAAATCCTAAGGAGCACGGACACTCCGAAATCCGCAGTGGTGTCGTACACACGTGTCGGACGGCCATGGACGCCAAAACAGGTCCGAACCGGCATTGCCGCGTACGGAACGTGCGGTGTCCAAAGCTCGTCGTGTCAAATCCGTGTCCGTGCAACATAGTTACATAAAAACAAACGAAACGGAATTAAACAAGCATAGTAACATCAAAAGCATCGTCCAGATCCAAACATCAAAAGCATCGTCCAGATCCAAACATAACAGTACGGAAAATATAACCTAGCAACAGTAAAAAAAAAAACGATCAACATCGTATCATGATCGTGGTGAAGAGATCGAGAAGGATTTGACCTAGTCCTGCCTCTTGAGCTTCTCGAGGCGCTGGTTGAGCTGTTCGAGGCGGACGAGGAGGCCGGAGACGGCGAAGAGGAGCCAGTAGAGGAAGAGGGCGGCGGCGATGAGGACGGCGTTGCGCTGGGACTTCATGAGGGACTTCTGGTGGCGGAGGTGCTCGGAGGGGGAGCAGGCGTGGTCCTCGCCGCAGGTGGGGCGGGTCTCGTACTTCCAGTAGATGTCCATGAGGAGGAAGAGGCAGAAGGGGACGACGGAGAGGAGCGGCTTGAGCGCGGCGCGGACGACGGCGACGAGGCCCCCGCGGAGGCGGTCGAGCCCCGGGAGGGTCAGGAAGAGGAGCATGATCGCCTCCGCGCCGGCGGCGTAGCCCAGGACCACCCACTCGAGAGCCATGCCCGATCGAAACCCTAACCCTAACCCTAGATTTTTTTTATTTTCTTTGGTTTGTAGCGATCGGTGACGGAGTAGGAGGAGATCTGGAGGAGAGGGAAGCAGAGTCCGGTTGGTCTTATTATAAAGGGGAAATAGGTGAGTTCGGTGGTGGGCTTTTTACTTATATGTCCCTCTTAAGTCTATATGGTTTACTTTTGGCATAGGTCTCTTATTTATTGTTATTTGCTTAGAAGTCTCACAAATCATAACAAGTAGAAGTTTTGATAGCGTGAACTTAGAACAAAATCTCAACATCCAAAACGAAATGGTTTACGGAATTCGATTAGCTCTTATGGTCAGCGAGAAAAGATATAATCTCCTTCGTTTGACGGACGATTTCGAAATCTAACCACCGAAAATGCGTGGATGTTAGGGGTGCAACTCGGACGGGCTAAACCCGAGCCCGATCGGTTAAACCCTTTAATGGGTTAGGTTAGGGTAGAAGATACTCGGGTTCGGGCTCGAGTTTGAGTTAAAATATTTGAACCCGATCAAAAATCGGGTTGGGCTAGGATTAATGTGTTGCGTTACCCGAAGAACCTGAAACCCGACTTATATATATATATATATATATATATTCATGCTTCTTAAATAAAAAATTTAAATCCTAAATTTTTCCACCCAAACTCTTCAACTCCTTATCTTAAATCTTATTTCAATTTGTATTTTGTAATGATCAAGCCTTTATTGCAATTTGATTATACACTACTAAAATAACCCATATTAGCGACGTCAGGAGACGTCGCTAAAAATGGAAAATACGTCGCTAAAACAACTTAGCGACGTATTTAGCGACGAAAAACGGACGTCGCTTATATGCAAGTCGCAAATGGCAATTTAGTCGCCGAACGTCGCTATTGGCGACGCGGCGTTCATTGTCGCTAGACGTCGCTAAATGGAGCGACAGATAGCGACGTATCACTACGTCGCCAACGTTGCGATGTAAAGCGACCACTGGCGACGCTATATAATTTATATATGATGACATGGCATGGCAGCCACGTGGGCATCTTAGCGACGTCTACCGATAGATTAGCGACGGAGAGTAGCGACGTCTAGTGACGTGACGTCACTATTTAGCGACGTATAGCGACGTCTACATTCCGTCGCAGGACGTCGCAGAACGTCGCTATACGTCGCAGATATTATAAAAAAAATTTAAAAAAATATAATTGATATTTTTGTTATGCTGTGTGTCTGTGTTTACAGTGTGTGTGAAGTGCAGTGTTCGAACCATCGACAGTTTCGCTTACTGTTCTATGTTTTATCTTGGATAGAAAGAGCAACAGTTCAGGGTGCACTTCTCAGAGCTTCCGCTTCACGTCCTTCACCTTCTCGGGAACCTTTACGACGTCCCGAGAAAGTGAAGGACGTGAAAATGAAGCTCTCAGAAGTGCACCCTGAACTGTTGCTATTTCTATCCAAGATAACACATACAACAGTAATCGAAATTGTCGATGGTTTCGAACACTGCATTTCACATTCACTATAAACACAGACACACATCATAACAAAAATACACAATATTTTTTTTTAAATTTCGGCATCACCTCCTTTGTATATCAGATCATCGCTTATAACCCAGCGTAGGTATATTTGTCATCCCCGTCGCAGATATCACAAAGTAAATATCACAATAAAAACAGGAGGCAGTGCAAAGTAAATATCACAGACTCAAATCCTCACAAACATCCAATAGAGTCAAATAAAAATAGAAGATGATAAAAAGTCTCCCACCAAGTGTATAAACAACAGTTGTGTGAATAAACAATCTGCCCATAGGGCCAATACATACAAGTCATAAAAAAACTAATAAAATCACTGCGGACCCCTGCCGCGCAACTGGGATAGAATGTAGTCATACTGCTCCTGGGTGAGCTGTACCGTAGGGGCAGTAGGAGGCAGTGCAATGTCTGGAGTCGGCGCCGGAGGCAGTGCAGTATCTGGAGTCGGCGCCGTCGATGTACCGGGAGGACGTATCTGCTCCAGCTCTCGCAGTCGCTCACCATGCGCAGCAAGGGATCTCACCACCCTCTCAGTATTCGCCTCAAGCGAAGCCGAAACCTGAGTGAGTGAGGCAGACAAACTCCTCTGCGATCCCTCCAGCTCGACCTGTCTACGCTCTGTGCGCTGCGTAGACTCGGTGAGCGTCTGCAAGCTGGCAGCTGTAGCCTGATGCAGAGTCATCAGCTCCTGTATACTGCGCTCGACCGCATCAAATCGTCCGGTGACGATCGGAGGATCGGATCGTCGCTCGACCGCATCAGAAATCTGCTGCTGCAACTCGCGACGCAGCTCCTCGATCTGACGAAGGATATCCCCAACTCGTGACGACGCCTGCGAAGCCGGAGACTGCGCACTGACAGAGGGGGCCCGGGATGACTCCGTAGCCAAATACGCGCCGTAGGATCCCGTACCGTAGTACGTACCCTTCTGAAGACCGCCAACGACGGTCATTCAGAGCTCGTCCTGCGATGGAGCTGTAGGCGGCTGGGAGGAACTACCAGCCCCTCCCTCTGCTGGCGCACTAGCAGCAGCAGCCGCCTCCTGCTGTAGCCGAACAAACTCGGCCTAGAACATGTTTGCTAACGTGTAAGTGTTTGCTAAAGTCTATATTGATATCTATTTTCATGTTTTCTAAGTTATAGTAAATTAATATAAAGAATAGAACGTACATATGCCTGTGTCGCCCTCTCGTCAATAAACTCCCCAGCCCTCCGATGTGTGACCAGGAAGACGGTCACCATGTTCGGATCATCACCCTTTTTTACCTGTTAAAATATATTATCTATTATTAGTATTAAACATTCTATATCGAACTATATATAAATTAATGTCCGTCATAGAAAACGTACCAGACGACGAAAATGCTCCGTCATCGGAATGGAGCCACCACACCACTTACCGGCGCTCGACCGCGCCACCTTGGCCTTCTCAGACCGCTCCTGGTACCTGCGCTCGTTGAATCTAGCCTTCATCACAGTCCACTGCTCTGGCGTAATCCAACCCTGGATCGGCTGTCCGGAGCGATCACGACGCTTCTGGTCGTCGATCGCATCACGGATGAGCTTGGCTGTGACGGCAGAAAATTGGCCATCGATCCTCGCCGCCCGGTGTGGTGGATAGAAATAGGTCCTCTACAAGAAGTAAAATACAAAAGTTGTATAATATACACAAATGATTATTAAAATTTAAAAATAAACAATTTTTTTACCTTGAAGTGGGCGAACCAAAATGCCTTCCTATCTGCGGGAGCATCTGAGTAGTTGAGCCAAGGCCCACCATAGTTCTGCCTCAGAAATTGCCCCAGCTGTCTCTGTACTACAGAAGGCCGATATCTATACAATAAAAAAAATTTATGAATATATATGTACATATAATCATTTGAGAAATATATATTAATTAATTAACTTACTTCATAGGCCCGTCCGTCCAAATCTCCATACGCGTCTCGTCCGGGGGAGCGCATGGTGGGTCGCTCTCACCTCCTGCCTGGGCAGGTTCAGTCTGATCGCCGGCCTCCATATGCTCGACGTCGGCTGCCCCCATAGAGCCGTCGACAGGAGGAATGTTGGACGGGGGATCAGGGATGCTGGACGACGAGGGATCAGGAAGGCTGGACGACGAGGGAGGAGTCGGCAACCTGCTGGAACTGCCCTGTCCCGGTAATGGACCGGGAACAGAACGGTACAATGGCGTACTCGGAGATGAGGATGAGGGTACGGAACTACCGTCTCCATCCCCAGCCCGAGGCTGACGGGACTGGCTAATATATAATCCTCCGCGTCGTCCTCCTGGTCTAGTCATACCTGATAATAACATATGACAATAAAACAAAAATACATATTTATATGATAGACATCACAGATTTTTGAAAAATATCATGGTCACAGATAAAAGTGTCACTAAAGTGTCACAGATTTATTATTACAAAAATACATATTTATATGATAGACATCACAGATTTTAATCCTCTTCTGAAAATTCATCTAGTTCGTTTAGCTCATCTTCTTCTTCTTCTTCTTCCTCCTCTACATCTTCACTTTCATCTGCATCTTCCTCTTCAGATAATTCTACTTCTTCTACACAATTAGATGTGTAATGAGGAACTTTCGTCGTGTCCACTTCTATAATATTTGTTACAAGAGGTAGTTCATCTTGTTGATAAGCTATATCGTCAACCTCAAAGGTATTTCTAGCTTTGGTCTTGCATACTGCCCACCAGTCCGACCTTGTTGTTCCCCGTTTAGGATAACTTGTGAAGTACATGAGCTGAGCCTGACTTGATAGGACAAATGGTTCATAGGCTTGATATCGACGCCGATAGTTTATATCAACAAGACCGTGCTTGTCTACTTTCCAACCCTGACCTTCAATCGGATCGAACCAATCACACCTGAATAACACAATCTTAGCAGGCTCTATTCCATAACTATATGTCAGCTCCACGATCTCCCGTAGCACGCCATAGAAATCGTTGTCCGCATCAACATCTTTGTAGTTCGAAGATCTGATACACGAACAGCTATTTTTGGTGGAGTCGAGATCCACAAAGTTGTCTCTGATCGGGCAAGTTGTTGACTTGAACCTAAACCCATTAACACAGTAGCTTGGCCATATTTTTGCAGCATAAATTGGTCCCTTGGCTAGCGTTCTAATAGACTCATTCTCAAGTCTTGCGTATGGACGATCGACCTAAATACCACGAAAGAAGCAATTAAGCTCATTCTAAATTAAGTGCATATACAGAAATGTAATTACAGAGTTCTCAAGTCTTACATATGCACTCAACCATGATGGAAAATAACGCCTCATTTCTTGTTCTAGTTCTTCTTCTGTTATGTGTGGCCTACCTGACCTCACATCATCATTAAATATGCTGAAAACAACATCGTGCAATTAATGTAATAGTATTATTCTCAACACTATTAAAATAATGTAGACGTATTATTTACTTACCCCTCCAGTTTCTCTACTTCCTCCTCGTCGCAGTTGAGTAATACATACACCTGAGCAGCCCTTAGCTCATCATCGTTCAGATATCTCTTCTTCATTTTACCCGATGGCTTTTCTGGAGCATTGAATACCTTCAGTATTGTATCATTACTTTCATGATCTTCGTCGTCGTTTCTGGAAGCTCTCGTTCTATTAGTTGCAACATGAGGCTTGAAATACATCGAACAAAAGTTTATAATCTCCTCGAGAAAATAGGCTTCACAAATAGAACCCTCGACCCGTGCCTTATTTTTCACCTTTCTTTTTAGGTGATTCAAATGTCGCTCGAACGGGTACATCCATCGATATTCGACGGGTCCACCAACACGTGCCTCATAGGATAGATGAATCGACAAATGCTCCATAGAGTCGAAGAATCCAGGAGGAAACACCCTCTCTAGCTTGCATAGTGTTACCGCAATGTCCTTCTCTTGCTTTTCTAGACGATCAACGAGCAATTTCTTAGAACAAAGATCCCTGAAGAATATGCTAAGCTCCGTCAATGGATCCCAAACTGCCTGCGGTAAGAATTCCCGAAATGCAATCGGAATTAACCTCTCCATGAATACGTGACAGTCGTGGCTCTTCATACCCGTCAATTTGTTTTCCTTCGGATCGACACATCTTTTCAGATTTGACACATATCCGTCTGGAAATTTTAGGCCCTGGATCCACCGACAAAGTCTCACTTTATCCTCCTTGTCCAGCGAGAAAATTGACTTCGGCAGGAACTGTTTTCCATTCTGCTGTATCAAATGCAACGCAGGGCATTTGCATATTTCTTCTAAGTCCAACCTGGCCTTGGGATTGTCTTTCGTTTTTTTTTCCTTTACGTCCATCACGGTATTAATTATGTTATCAAACACATTCTTCTCAATATGCATGACATCAAGATTATGTCTGATCAGATTGGTACTCCAGTATGGCAGATCCCAGAATATGCTCCTCTTTGTCCAGTTATGATCTCTACCAAATCCATCGCACTTGTACCCAGTTGTAGGATCTTCGATAGCACTTGGAAAATCTTTAACCTCCTCCCATATCGTGGCTCCGGACCACCTTGGCGGTGGATCACCCTTCTCTACAACGCCGGCACGGAATGCATTCATGTTCCTTCTGAACGGATGATCTTTTGGCAGAAATTGCCGATGACAATCAAAGAAGCACGATTTTCCTTCGTATTTCAAGCGGAAAGCCTTACTACGGTCCATGCAATACGGACATGAGAGACGGCCATGAGTGCTCCATCCAGATAACATTTCATAGGTCGAAAAGTCGTTGATGGTCCACATAAGGGTTGCCTTCATCTGAAAATTCTGCTTCCTGGATACATCGTACGTGTTAGCGCCTACTTCCCATAACTGATTCAACTCATCTATCAAAGGCTGTAAGTACACGTCAATGTTTCTCTTGGGATTGTTCGGACCAGGAATTATAACGGTTAGAAACATGTACTGAGTCTTCATGCACATCCAAGGCGGTAGGTTATACGGAGTGACAATCACAGGCCAGCACGAATACTGGGATCCCGAAAGACCAAAAGGAGTAAAACCGTCAGAAGATAGTCCCAACCTGACATTACGCGGATCTGAAGCAAAATCAGGATACACTCGATCAAAGTGCTTCCACGCTTCTCCATCGGATGGGTGATCCAACACTCCTTCAATCTGTTCTCGCATGTGCCAACTCATATTTTCGGCCGTCTCTTTCACTATAAATAATCTTTGCAACCGCGGCGTTAAAGGCAAGTAGTGCATTGAATCGGTCGGTCTTCTTGTACCGGTAGACCTTCATGTACTAGTTGTCTTATAGCGATCAGCACCACAAAATCTGCACACATCTGCGTCCTTGTCGTCTTTGTAGTACAACATGCACCCATTGCGACAGGAATCGATTTTCTCGTATCCCATCCAGAGCGTTCTCACCATCCTCTTAGACCGGTAGAAGTCTTTAGGCAACTTAGTACCCGCCGGCAAGATCTCTATAATCAACTCCAACACTCGGTTGTAGCATTCTTGCGACATGTTAAAATCTGACTTAATGCTCAACAGTCTTGTAACCACCTCTAACGGTGAATGATCCTCACAACCAGGATACAATGGAGTCCTTGCATTCTCCAGCAACTCCATGAACTGTGCATCATCGGCGTTCGGTGCCTCCTCAGGTGCATCATGAACGAAACTAGGCCCCGCAGCATCGAAAACCATGTTCACGCACCCGTCGTCGTATGCATGATTATCTGAAATAAAATTAGGTCCCGCATGCATATACGGCTCAACGTAAGGCTCCGGCTCTGATGCTAAAGACACAAGTTCTCCGTGTGCGGTCCACTGATAGTAATTATGCGTGAAATCCCTCGAGTACAAATGATATGTCACTTCCACTTCTGGATAATATTTCACGTTATGACATTTCACACACGGACACTTAATTTTGGTGCCGTCCATGTACTGAGGGAACGCCTTAGCAAACTGCAGGAACTGCTCTACTCCCGCTATGTATTCATCCCGCACACCACACATATCATCAGGACGACGATTGTACATCCATGAACGATTCCGCAAGTAGTAATTCATATCCATTTGGAAATAATTCTGCAAAGATGGACACACATTATCCAACAGGCACAAATTCGTATATTATGTCTTATTAGGGACACACATTAGTATAGCGGACAGTTACTAATATCAATGATATGCAATCTAGGTCAAACTAGGTTGTACTAAGTCAAACAAAGTCAAACAAGGTCAACCTAAGTCAAACAAGGTCAAAGTAGGTCAAAGGTTGACCTATAGTTGACTTTGTCAACTCTTAGTCCAATCTAAGTCAAATATCCTATTTCTAGTCATTACCTACCAAGGTACCGTTTACCTTATCGCTATTGGTATCCCAATACCAATACCTTAAATTGGTACCCTTTACCTTATCGCTATTGGTACCCTTTACCTTATCGTTATGAGGTGGCCAAAACCCACACCCTACAGCAGACTCTTCTACTGCTGCAAACAAGTCATACCATCAATTATATGCTTGAAAAAGTTGCAAGCAAGTTGATACATGTTATCTAAATTTAACCACTAATTCTAAATAAATTGTGCTAGCATACAAATGTTAACTCTCGTTTCTCCCTAATAAGTTGATTAGAATGACCAAAATCATTAATTGCATCTCCTAATCTATACTACTATATAATATATAAAAAATGAGGTCACTCTAAAAGTTTTTATTCCAAAAATATCTTTACCCATGTTTACTAATTAGAATTGGTCATTAAATATAATATGGTTAGTTAAGTAATTACGTATGGAGAAAAAGGGAGAGAGAGAGATTGTTGTTTGTTCTTTCCAAGAAGTAAAAAATATATTTAAGGAACTGTTGTTTGCTTATCTCAAGTAGTATAAAAGAAAATCAAAAAATTATTATTTGCTCTTTTCAAATAGTATAAGATACGTACATACATATATACTAGTCAAATATTTGCTCTTATCAAGAAACTATTATTTGCTCTTATTATCAAGTAGTACAGAAACCTACTTATTATGCTCTGGTCACAAGAAATCTCTTGCTTTCTTCATAACGCTATCCCATATATTATTGTATGAAAACACTATATTTCTCCAACAACATATCTCATGCATTTATGTACTTACCATACAAACAAATGCTTCATGAAATGAACTATAGATATCTTTGGATATCGAACCCCATGTATAGTCATAATAAGAAACCATCAAAATTGCAGAGCTACTACTTATTTATTTATTGATTTGCTAAATATGGGATAATTGCTTTGTTATATTTCCGACCTCTCAACTCTATGTGACAGTGATCTACACTGCTATGGAGGCCTAACCCGACCTCTCAACTCACAACAATACATACAATACCATATATATATATATATATATATATATATATATATATATATATATATATATATATATATATAACTAGGGCTAGGGTTAGGGGGTATGTGTGTGTGTGTGTGAGACACACACGTGTCTAGGGGTATGTCTGTGTGTGACACACGTGTCTACTCGTGTCCAAACGAGGTCAAAATCGTGTCAAAATTGTGTCCAGATAGCTAGGGCTAAGGTTAGGGTTTACCTAAGGGCGGCTCGGTCGGAGTTGGGAGGCGGCGAGGAGGGGGGCTTCGTCGGAGGAGGGAGGCGGCGAGGAGCCGGGCTTCGTCGGAGGAGAGCTTCGTCGGAGGAGAGAAGGGAAAAGAAATTTCGAACGAAAATGAAATTTTTGGGAGAGAGAAGGGGGAAATAAAATTTCGAACGAGATATAATAAAACATTAGCGACGTCTGAATTAGACGTCGCTGAACGTCGCTAAAGAGCGACATAACTAAAGCCACGTCGCTGAACGTCGCTATTCAGCGACGTAACTTATGTACTGTCGCGGAACGTCGCTATGCAGCGACGTTTTGCGATGTCTGTCAAAAGGAGTCGCTATATTCAATAGTTAGCGACGTTATTTTATTACGTCGCTAAATTACGTCGCTAATAGAGCATATTTTAGTAGTGATAAGTTTAATATTACTTTTGTTTGAAATTATTTTAAATATTATATTAGAGCCGATAAATCCGATGGACCCGACCCAATTCGAGTTCAACCCGAGCCAAATCCGATCCTCCGGACTTGGTCTTGGGCTTCATATATTAGAACCGAGGTCGGGTCGGACTTGGGCTCAGGTTAGGCTTATGATTCATCGGATTGGACTCGGGTTGACCTCAAATCCGTTCCAACCCGTCCGAGTTGCACCCCTAGTGGGTGTGCGTGTAAAAATTAAACCAAAAGACATACAATGCAACGTAGATGAAGCCTTGCCCATTATGTCGAGCATCGCAGAATAAACGAGATGGTTTCGAACTTAATTTATCTTTCAATCATATTCTTGCAGAAATTTTTTTTTTCTAGTGGACGCACATACATCTTATTCAATGTTTTATACTTGTGCATAAATTTACATGGACAAGAAGTAGAAGGAGTAGAAGATCGTAGGAAAGAGTATAGGAGACAAGAAGAAAAAAGATTAAAAAAAAATAGTGGCGCAAAAATCGGATATAGATATTTCTATATCCAAATGTTTTCTAATAACGAATACAAATATTATTTGAATAAAAAATAGTAATTATATTTAGACAAAATAAATTCGGATTGGATATAATAAGAAATAGAACAATAAAGCGAATATGAAAACGAATTGGATATGTCCAAACTCTCTAGCCTAGTGGTATTAGAGCGGACACACAGAGGAACCGACAATGTTCGAGTCCCCCAATTGTGTGTGTGCGTGTGAAATTTCAAAAAAAGAAAGAAAACGAATTGGATATAATAGGATTTTAGAGGAACTAAAGTTGGGTTTCATAAGAACAATAATGACTTTATGTAAGTTTAGTTCAACATTAATTAACTTATATTTGAATAATGATATATATCACAAATATAACAAGTAAAGTTCTAAATACAATGCTCCTTAAGATTAGAAAGATAGATATGATAATATTATTTCAGATTTACTTTTATTTTTTATTACAATCTACACAGATTTACACGTTATTATAGTTGGGGAGTCGAATCCTATCGGTCTCATCTGGTGCCCACGTTACTTTTCACATGAGCTACAAGTGCTTGACCATTTAAGATTTATGCATGTACGAATATTCAGATTCAACTAACACAGTTTATTCTATTTTTATATTCGAATAAATTAAAACTGCATTCAAATAAATTAAATCCTAATACCAATCCAAATGAATTGATCAATATCTACTTGTAATTTGATTTGGATTTGAATCCGAATGCGAACCAGATAATCGTGCTCTGGGTAATTCTCTAGTTGGAAAACTATGATATTTACTTAAGGTTATGTTTCTTTATACAAAAACTTTATAAATATTTTAGGATCAATTAGACTTTGGTGTCCCAAAACCATTCTTGTCATTCTTGAGTTTTGATTTAATTTATTATTAATAATCTTTTATGGTCAACACAAGTCAACCGTCATCTTATTACGCAAACATTAAATTGAATATTTTCAGGACCAAAACATTAATTTTCGAATGTTACTAAAATCCAAAGTATAGTTAACCCTAAAAAAAAAAAAAATATGGGTTCAATCAAAATTCGAGAATAGTATTAAAGTAGCCATTAACCAACGTGGATTAGTTTTTGTTGAAGGGGATTTAACAAAGACTTCTGAATGGGGCTGGCTGCAAATGAGTCAAGCCGTTCGCGAGCTGCTCGAAGCTCGCTCGATAAAAGCTCGTTTGAGCTCGGTTCGTTTAGCAAACAAGCTGAGCACAAATTTTATTTTTTAGCACATTAATAAACGAGCCAAGCTCAAGCTTAGAAGTACTCGGTTCGATTGAGCTCGCGGCTCGTTTATGAGCTTGTGAGCTGGCGCATATATATAGAAGCTTGTTTAGAAGCTCGTTTGTTCTTTGTTGAATTTCAATCATATATATATATAAGCTAAATTTTAACTTGATATATCAACTATTCATGTTTGGCAACTTGATACCATATACTTTGAAAATAGACAACTTAATACCCTGAAGAAGAAAAAAATTCCAAAAATACCCCCACTCTTCAACCCCACCCCACCCCTCGGCAACCCCCCCCCCCCCCCCCCCCCCCCCCCTTCTCCCGCCTCGCCGCCGTGTGCCGCACACCCTCCACCCCCCCACCCCCCCCCCCCCCCCCCCGCACCTCCAGCCAATGTGCTCTCTCGCCCGTCTGTGCGCCCCTCGCAGCGCGCGCGCGCCGGCGTCGCCTTTTCGTGTGCTTCACGCCCACGCGTGCTATGCCGACCGGAGAGGGAGGGGGGAGGGGAGGGGGGTTTGAAGAGTGGTTGAAGTAAGTGATATTAAGGAAAAATAATAATTAAATTGTTAATATTTCAAATATTTGAATTCAAACCTACTAGCTTTAACTTGAAATAAAGTTGAGCGACAAGGTTGAATTCAAGCCTAGCTATCGGGCTTGTTTATCAAGCTTGAATCAAGCTTCCTTATCGAGCAAAGCTCTAGCTCAAATCAAGCCAAGCTCAAGCTTAATATAAACAAGCTCGAGCCAAGTTCAAGCTTCAAAATAAAAAATTTACCAAGCTCGAGCTCGAATAATTATAGTCAAGTCAAGCTCAAGCTTACAAAAGCTCGGCTCGCTTGCAAACCTACTTCTGAATCACATTTTTATGAGGTGAGGATTTATGAGTAAAATGATAAGATTTATGAGACTTATTTACAATAAAGTAGATTGGAGGGAGTTATTTGGAAGAAAAGATATTTTTCTTCGCCTAGAAGAGAAGAATAAGTCTCCTATGTCGGTAGAAGACACGTAGCCATGTAGCGTACGTAGTACAGTAGCCTAGTACACGTGTCCGAGTTTACGGATTATGATGGTTTAAAATTAAAAATAATAATAATAATAAAATTATAATTATATGTTCTAAAATAATAATATTCATCTTGAGACTCAAATCTAGGACACAAGCCTTGCTTAACCTTTTGTTTTTATTTGATACTAAAGGATGTCACAATTGTACTTATTTATCAAAATGCTAAAAAAAAAAAAAAAAAAAAAAAAAAAAAAAAAAAAAAAATCCGAAGCACATGAAACACCATGGGTCTTGATCCAACGGTTGTCCGGTCATAGACATCACTTTTCCCGGAGCTAGCAAGCCCCTTTCAACATGCCATGATTGTAGGAATAAAATTACAATATCTTATTTAATTCTAATTAGAGATACAACAAATTTAAGGTTTAATTGTAACTTGTAACCCTCAACTATTCCAATTTTTTTTAATTTGATATCCTAAATTTTTTTACTTGACAACTTGATACCATCAACTATTTAATAATTTCAAGTTGACAATATGACCCATCTCTCTCTCTCTCTCTCTCTCTCTCTCTCTCTCTCTCTCTCTCTCCGGACGTGCGCAGTCGGCGACGGCAGTACTGCAGAGAGAGATGTTGGGCGGGCTTTGGTGCAGCCAGAGGTGGGGGAGCGAGGGCGGTGTAGCAAGGGGGTCGGGGTCGGTGGAGGCAGCCGGGGGTGGGCAGGGGGTGGAGGGGTGTGTGTGTTTGGGGGGTGGGGGTGGGGGGGGGGGGGGGGGGGGGGTGCTTTGGTGGAGATCCTATTTTTTTTCAAGGTATAACGTTGTTACAAAAAAATAAATTAGGATATAAAGTTAAAAAAACTGACATAGTTGAGGGTATCAAGTTACAATTAAGCCCAAATTTAACTAAGTGGCCTTCTTTGATCCGGAGCAAAAAAAAAAGGTATAGTAAGAGTTCTTTATAGATTTTACTAATAAAAAAAAAGTAGGTCTTAAATGTTACTTTTCAAATTTTTGATCAATATAAAGTATGATTGTGTAGAAGGAAACAACATGAGACTAGTAGAAATGCGCAATTACAAACTTAAAATATTTATTTAAGAATATAAACTTTAATTTCTCCAAAATCGTAATATCCAATCGAAAAAGAAACAATCACTACAACAAAAAATCCTTTTAATGACGGCTAAAAAGCGTCATTAATGACGTACCATGACGTTTTTTTTTTCCACAGCAACCGTAATGAAAACGGGTGTTATAAATATTTTTTAAAAGCGTCATAAAATAACCGTCATGAATATGATGAGTTTCTGCTACACTTATTTTCAGCGTAGTTTGAAAGCGTTATGAATAGATAATCTGTATAGACTCAATTCAGCACATTTATAACGCTCAATTCTGCACATTTATATATTACTTTCCAAAAAATTATAGATCAATGCTCAATGTTGCTCAATTCAATTTCAAAAACATTCATTTTGAACCATATTCACAAGAAAACATCTAAATGTTATAGAGTACAATTTAATCCATTTACAAATATATACATAACATATATCACCATCTTCATTACATTTTTTCAAAATAAGACATCCAAATACATATATTTACAACTACTACTAGTAAGTAGACCCTCAAAACTATTAGTACATTGGCTTCAACTTTGAGCACATCAAAACTGTCGGCATCACATAGCAAAACCCTGAAAATGTCTCCCTCCATCATACACTTTGTGTTAAAGAAGTAGCCAAGATGACTACACAACTCAAACAATTCTCTCAGAGGGGACAATTCAAGACTATCAGGTGATACAATGGGAGCAAGTAATGGTTCAAATACCTCCCAAACCTTATGTAGGTTGAGCCTTGCATCAATTAATATAGCACCTGCTATGCTTTCGACAATGTCTGCAAGAACCTGCGACAGCAAAAATGATACAAAGTAAATAACACCGTAAAAAGCAATGCTAGATACTCTGAAAAATCATCATACATAATGAGTACATGATTTGTGTGTGTGCATGGAGGAGACAATGTGTGTGTGTGTTAGCAGTGAAAGTAAACATAAAACAGTGTGTGTGTGTGAGTACATGAACCTGTGACATTGTTCAGTCACATGAGATTGTGTGAGGGTGTGTGGCATGAGTACATGATTTGTGTGTATGCATGGAAGAGGCAATGTGAACCTGTGTGTCACCAGTGAAGGAATCACATGAAATGAACAGAAGATGTGTGTGTGTGTGTGTGTATTCATGAACAAAAGTGTGTGTATAATGTGTTGACAGGATATGTTCTCAGGATTAAATCAATAGTGAAAGAATTGACTAGAACCCAGATTTGGAAACCAATGACAGTGATCATAATTGCTAACAGTTAACAGTACAAAATGGGAAAGGAAAACAATCACTGTTTAAAAGGAATTGGAACCAATTCATAGTTGAAAATGGGAAAGGAAATCAGTATACCAGGAATTAATCAAACAGTGAAACATTGACAGGCAATATGAATATCATGACAATTAACCAACCTTTGAATCAATTAACCAATTCCCATTTCTCATTAATCAAGACCTATCCTACCAGGATCCAAAAGAACAAACTAAGGTTTCTTGTTTTGTGATATATATGTAACAAATTCTTTTGCCCGTGAATATCTGAATCTAATTCGCCACTGCATTTTGAAACCAGGATCCAAAAGTTCCTCACCCCTTTGCTAGTACCTCTCTTACTCAGCCAAACATAGAGGAAGGCTTTTAAAAGTTCACGGTCATGATGGTGGATACATAGAAAAAAGAAGAAGAAGAATTGACATTTTTTGGCAAACACTGAAGTATTGGTTCTTTTCCATTTCGAAGTGTTATTGGTTTGCTGCTGTTGCAGTCTGCAGATTACGCACAATCTAAAGCGCAAATTTGGTCTAAAGAAGAAAAATCACAAACATATATGCTGCTGCTTGTTTCTTGGGTAGTTAGGATGTTTTCTTCCTCGTTGGGAAAGTTCCAACTGTCCTTTGTTTCACCTACTTCAAATTAGTGGCCATTTGGGATCAGTAAAGTTTCTTTGAGGACATGGAGGGATCACAGAGTTCAATTTCTAGATCGATGCCTTTGGAATATTTAAAAACATAGTTTTTGTACCGATACAGTTTGGAATGTTCTGATCCGATATTGACTGAGATCGATGTTGGATATCTCTTTTCCAATCAATTCGGCAGAGAAAATTGAACGAAAAAGACCAAACAACATGGATGTAAAAGAATAAGAAGGTTGTAAACGACTGTAAACGAATAAAACATTCAATTATTGCAGGTAAACCAATCGGCAGGAGATGACTATTATTTTTTTTAATTTCAAAACTATTAAGAAAAAATAAAAATATATTTCAAATTTTTTGTTGATGCAGGAGACAACGAGGAAGATGAGCCGTTACGAGAGCACATAATAGAACTTGGAAAGAAAGAACGGAAAGCCTCAGCCAGCCTAAGCATCTTTCATTTCCACATACGCATTTGAAAGTAAGGATGACCAGCCCCTCTTGGAAACCTATGACTATATCCATCGTCTTGCTCTCGAAATACACTTAGGATCGGAGACAAGATCTAGCTAAAGCTCCTATATGTAGTTATTCACATTGTATATAAAATATATATTTTAATTTTTAATATCATACTCTCATTCGAAATTATCGATACATTCCCATACCGCCGATCTCTCGATACTCACAGAAAAGTTCAAGAATTGTTTTCCTTTGCATGGAGCACCAAAAATTTCTCCTGCAAATAACATCACGGTTCAACACTTGTATGAAGATTCCCTACATTTGACTTACAAAAAAACGAGGATTCATTTTATTATTTTATTTTATTTTGGAGATTACTGAGTACCGATCCCCTACAACATCACAGGAAATTCTAATTTGCAAAACAATTGGGCACATGGGAGTTTGAATCACTGACCTAATCCATAATTAACAGAAGAATGAAAATTTCCATTTCGAAGTGTTAAAATATGCATACTTGATATCAAACTGCATATCATACCCTGTCATGAAATGAAAAGTAAGTTCACAGGGACATATCAGCAAACAAGTAGAGTGCAGCATTCTACTCACAGTAATTGATAGCAATGGTCCGACCGGTGCGGCGGTGCGGCGTCTGGGTGACGTGATGAAACCACATGCTCGGCAGATAGAGTATCTCCCCCGCCCTGACGGTGCATCGGAATGGCTGGGGGCCATCGAAGTAGAGAGGGAAGGAAACCATTTGCCTCTCGAGCTCCTCCTCGGACGGAGGGCAGGGGTCCACGCTGCACCACGGCACCTCCCTTCGGGGCTCGTCTAGCCTAAGTTCCAACGACGATGACGAATTGTAGTAATATTGGGCAGCCAACATTTTTCTTTTCAATCAAGAATAAAAGAACAACACCAACAACAAAAATGGACAAATGAGTGATCTTTAATTACTTTAAGGACCCATGCAACACAAGCGGAGCGAGGAGCAGACGTCGTCGCCGTGAGAGTCGAGAAGGAGGAGATGCCATTGGTGCTGCTTTGGAAGCTGGTCTCTCTGGAGACTAGAGTCTCTATGTACTCATCGTCTTCTTCTTGTTTGAGCAGTATGAACATGCTTCAGGTCCTCCGACGACCCCTCCGATATGGTCGAGATCGCATCTCGGCTAAGATCCATCGATCAGAAACCCTAACCTAACCCTTGAGGAAATTGGGGGAGAAGAGGTTTGGAGAGATGCTGCTCTGGATGAGAAATGAATTTTCTCTCTCCCACTTAGCTTTTATACAGTGAAAAAATTACAAGTTTGCCACCGCTCTAAAGTATTAATGACGTTTTCTTTCATAAACGTTATAAAAAGCCCAAAATTAGTCCAAACCGTCATAGAAAAAAGGTATTTTTCAACTGGATAACGCTTATGTATCAGCCGTCATTAAAACTCCCTGTCGAGCGTCATTAAAAGGGTTTTTTGTTGTAGTGAATTGCTTAATTACAAAATTTGTATATTTTGTAATTACTGTGTTGAGTGTTGTTCAACAAACTGTTTATTAATGACTGGAGAATATGAATGAACTCTCAACCTAGAATCATCACCAACTATGGAATTATAATCAAATTACTTTAAGTTGGTTATCGATGTCACTAATTGGGGATTACTCAATTCAAACACTTTTGAATTCAACTCAAATCAAAATAGATGGAGATAAACCCCCTGATTCAAGAACACGTCAACCCTAAGCTGATGGAGACCCGAGATGAAACTTCAAATATATATATATATATATATATATATATATATATATATATATATATATATATATATATATATATATATATCCAACGCGTGCGGGTTCAGTATAATCGTGTGTCCCACGTACACGATTCTTGGCCTGTCGTATGAACGACTTTTAGAGTGCGGACGTAGTCCGTTGGCCTTGTCATCATCGCCGTGCACACGCACCCCGCGCACTCTGCGCGCTCCAGAGCTCCGCTCGGCTGCACACCGTCTTTCGATGGCAGTTACTCAATACATTGTTGGTGTTTTTTGCCTTTGGACTAGAAAAGATAGTCCCACATCTGCTACAACAAATGGTGAGTATCTCAATATAATGCATTGCTTGTGTTGAGGTGTGCACATGAGGTGTAGTGGGGCACAAGTTTGTGCCATTTGGGAGTATTTTCCTAGAAGAAAAAAGGATTAAATCCAACAAGGATGCAAGTTGATTTTTGTTGTGCGGACTCGGACTCGGACACGGACTCCAGGATGTCTCGTGCATGTACGGGAGTGTTCGAGAGGTAGGCGTGGACTGACACACTTATATGCTAATTGTGGGATGATCTAAAATATTAAACTCTATTTTTGAGTATTGGTATTTTAGTCCCACATCGGATAGGAGAAGAGGTGAAGTCTCAACTCCACTCTATAAATTGAGCCCCTTGGCCTCATTTGAAAGATGCACCAAGAAGAGAGTTAAGGGAGTCTGTAAAGTCCAGGAAGCCGTTCAAGTCTCAGATATTGACTTACGAGCGTTCCAGAAGTTCTTCGTGAACTTACTGGTTCCTGGAAGCAGATCGTGTTGGGGCGAATCTTGCTTTGAGCAACGGTGATCTTAATCACCCCAGCAAGAACCTTTCCTCTTCTTCTTTTTTTTCTTCTTTCTTCTCCTTCATCTGAGTTGTAAATCAGTTCTGTTCGTCTGCAACTGCGATTGCAAGGAATAACGTGAGATTTATTTTCTGAACTCAGTTCTGTCCGTCAGCAACTGCGATTGCGAGAAAGAACGTGATATTTCTTTTCTGATTATTGTTGCTTTTGTAATCAGATTTATATTATAGTGTTCCTCTTGGATCTCGAGAATAATCAGAAGGTGAATATTTGTTGAACCTCTGATCTCGACATCGAGTCTACCATCTTTGATCAAGCCCCGGGACTAACAATCTCAAAGCATGATCCTTGCAGATAGAGAACTCTAGTGCTTCTCTCAACGATACCAGCTTTAACAAGTTGGAGAAATTCGACGGAGAATATTTCCAAATCTGGAAGAGGAAGGTCACCCTTAATCTTCAACTCGTGGACGTAGACCATGTGTTGATTGAGGATGAACCGACGATTCCAGAAGGAGGAACTGCCGATGCTATTGCTGCTGCACTCGTCAAGCAGAGCAAATGGAAGAGAGAAAACAACATCTGTAAAATGCTGATTCTCAATTCTATGGAAGACTCTCTGGCAGAGTCATATTCCAAGAAGGAGAAGGCCAAAGAGATCTGGGATTCTTTGGATAAGCTATATAAAGATGATGAGAACAGGTCCAAAATCTTTTTCGTCAAGAAGTACCACAAGTGGCTCTTCGAAGACGAGATGGTGATGCTACCTCAAGTGAAGGAATTCCTGAAGTTGTGCCAGAAGTTAGATGACGAGAAGATGCCCCTCGTCGACAAGTTTGTTGTTGGAGGGATAGTTTCGAAACTTCCTGCTGGTTGGAGCAACTTCTATGCTAGAATGCATCGGAAGAAGCTGGACATTAGCTTGGAAGATCTTCTACAAGAGATCCACGTTGAGAACGAAATACGATCTCAACAGAAGATGGACTCTCTGTCCAAACAACTGGCTAAGGCCAACTTGGTGCAGACAAGAGAGTTCAAGGGGAAGCAGGTGGCTTCTCATCACAAGAAGAAGGACTCCACTAAATCTAAAAGTGAACGGTCCTTCGTTCAAGCAACAGAAGTCCAAGTCTCACGTGACTTGCTTCAACTGTGACAAAAATGGCCACTACATGAGTGAATGCAAATCCAAGCCTAAACCAAAATAGCAGATATAGCTAAAGTTGGTTATTTTGATTACTTAACTTGGTTGCTATTGTTGATCAGGTTGAGTTATCTAGCGTGGTAGCTGACTAGTGGTCTGACACTAGTGCATCTGACCATGTGTGCTCTCAAAGGAGCTGCTCACCAAAGACGAGCCATGTTATGACGAAGGTCTCGATGGCGAACATATATCTAGCAGAAGTTCTGAAGATCGAGACAGTGGTTATTAACCACCGACAAGGACACTGGAATACGTGTTGCACGTACCAGAGATTTTTTGGCGATCTGATCTCAGAAAGTCTGTTATCTGATACAGACTTGAAACATGGACATTCATACTAGCCAGATGGTAATTTTTTGGCGAGGAACATGCTTCGAAAAGATGTTCGGTGCTGAAAGAATGTTCGAACTTCTGCTGATGGCAATGAAGTTACTTCATTGAGTGGACTGAGAGTTGTTCTATGACAGAAGTAGACTCAAGCTGTCCTACCGGGACCTTATCTTCGGAATATGGGGGTAAGGAGGTGGAGGAGTTTAAGGTCTGTGCAGATACAAGATTGTTGGAAAGCTACTCAGACGATTGAACTAAAGTACTGATCATCTGGAGTTACTACACTCAGATATCTGTGACTTTTATCAATTCTCCACAGAGGACGGTTCGAAGTGTTTCTCGAAGTGCACGTTCTCATGACTTCTCAAGTAGAAGGATGCAGCATTCGAGTAGTTCAGAGACTTCAAGGCTGAAGCTGAACGTTAAACCAATCTACAACTACTCAGAAATGATCGAGATGTAGAGTATAGGTCTCATGAATTCGCATCGTTCTGCAAAGAACATGGAATCATCAATGAGACTACTGCTCCGTATTCTCCTCACTCTAACGGGATGGCGGAGAGGAAGAACAGAACGTTGAGAGAAATGATGAACTCAATACTGCTAACTATGGGTCTTCCTAAATGCTAATGGGGAGAAGCTGCATTGACGACCACTTTTATTCTAAATAGAGTGTCGTATGCAACTTCCG
Organism: Iris pallida; assembly: GCA_029216955.1. Classification (NCBI taxonomy): domain Eukaryota; kingdom Viridiplantae; phylum Streptophyta; class Magnoliopsida; order Asparagales; family Iridaceae; genus Iris; species Iris pallida. Next base: position 2,013,385 of record JANAVB010033819.1, read on the forward strand.
ACGTAACTCCTCATGAACACTGGTTCAAAGTCAGACCTAACTTGAATGTCATTCGAGTGTGGGGGTCTCTGACTTATGTGAAGCTCCCAGATCTGAAGATTCAGAAGCTGGGGACTAGGACTACAAAGATGATCTTCTTGGGATATACCGAGAAGAGTGATGCTCGAAAATTTCTTGATATTGATTCAAATAATATCATCGAATTTCGTGAAGATAATTTGCAAGGCACAAAAATATTGTTCTTACGAATAAACCGGAGAACAATAAGGGTGCGCAAGAAACTGCAGTTTTCAATAAAGAAGTAGTCCAAGAAGATGTTGTTGTTGAAACAACGGTTGAACCAGAACTCGCTGAGCCGTCGTCGAAGCGAGCGAGGAGGCCGAAGAACTTCGGAGATGACTTCATCACCTATCATGTGGAAGCAGATCCGCTTACCAATGATGAGACAATGAAGATCAGAGATGATGTTTTCTGAAAGGAGGTGATTGACAATGAAATTGATTCCATCACCTCAAATAACACTTGGGTGTTGGTTGATCTTCCTGAAGGAGCGAAATCCATCGGATGCAAATGGATCTTCAAGAAGAAGATGAAAGCAGATGGAACTATTGACAAGTTCAAGGCCAGGTTAGTGGCCAAGGGGTTTTCTCAGAAGCAGGGGATCGACTACTTTAACACGTATGCTCCAGTAGCCTGGATGACCACCATCAGAATGTTGATTGCTCTTGCAGCGATACATAAGATGGTGATACATCAGATGGATGTGAAAACGGCATTCCTGAATGACGAGCTGACCGAAGAGATCTACATGCAACAACCAGAAGGGTTTGTCGTCAAAGGTCTTGAAGAAAAAGTCTGCAAGTTGGTAAAATCTATGTACGGTTTAAAGCAAGCTCCCAAAAATGTGGCATGAGAAGTTTGAAAAAGTCATAAGGTCAAATGGCTACAGGGTCAGTGAAACAGACAAGTGCGTCTATACGAAGTTTGCTGACGGAAGAGGAGTCATCGTTTGTCTATACGTGGACGACATGCTAATCCTAGGTACGGATATAAGCTGTGTTACGGAGACAAAGAAGTTCCTCTCGACGAAGTTCAGTATGAAGGACTTGGGGGATGCTGATGTTATCTTGGGACTCAAGATCATCCGGACAGACACTGGATTAGCGCTGTCACAATCTCATTACATTGAGAAGATGCTCACTCGATACGGGTATCATGATCTTCCTTTAATTGATACGTCGTACCGGGGTGATCAGAAGCTGGAGCCAAACTCGAAGGAAAGCGTCAGACAGCTGGAGTATGCAAGCATAATCGGGAGTTTGATGAATGCTACTACTGCCACAAGGCCTGACATAGCTTTCGTCGTGGGAATGCTGAGTCGTTTCACGAGCAATCCAGGCATTGAGCACTGAAAAGCTGTGAAACGGGTTATGAGATATCTCAAGAAGACTCAGACATATGCACTGCACTACAGCGAAGATCCGCCGGTAGTGAAAGGCTTCAATGATGCCAGTTGGTGCTCAGAATTAGAGAGAGAGGTCCACAGGTGGATTCATATTCACTATGGGTGGAGCTGCTATATCGTGGAAGTCGAAGAAACAGACTATGCTCTCGCGATCATCTATAGAATCTGAGTTCTTTGCACTTGATACCGCAACAGATGAAGCAGAGTGGCTTCGGGAGCTCATGTATGATCTTCTAGTGGTTGGGGCGCAGATACCGGCAATTCCGATATACTGCGACAACCAAGCGACTACAGCGGTGGCATCGAATGATCTCTTCAATGGAAAAAAGAGAACTGTGCGGTTGAAGCACAGGGCAGTGAACGATCTCATCAAGAGAGGTGTCATTACTGTGATTGATGTTCGGAGTCAGAAGAACCTGGCGGATCCGTTCACCAAGGGCCTCAAGCGCCAGCTGGTCGATGACACAGCTTGTAAAATGGGCTTGAAGGCATTCTGATATTGTGTTATTACAATCCTACCATAAAGTTTTATGCTATTAGTTCAAAAAGAAATCTACTAGACATCTAGCTTTTGGTTCAAGGGAGGACTATTAACCAGAAGAATATCAGGAACGGTGGGTACTTGTCCTCTGTGACATGGAGAGGTTACGGACCTACAACCACTGTTGTCTACTGCTGTTTTCTGCAGAAAATGGATCCTGTGGGAAGGTTGGCTTAAATGCCTTAATGAGTTCTCAGGCAGAGTGAATACCTGGAGTGCTTTACAGGAAGCACGGTAGTGCAGCACTACAAGGAGTGTAACTCCATGCTACAGTGAGGTGACTTCACCATGAGGTTCCCAGGTAGGGATAATGCCTCGGCTTTGTAAGCCAAGTCACAGCGGAGTAGCACCGCAAATAGGCAGATAGCCTAATGTTGTATGATAATCGTAATAAAGAAAGGTAGACAGCACTACAAAGAGGACGATGTCCTCATGTTACAGTGGCATGACACCACGAAGAGGTACCAGGAAGGGTAAAGCCTCGACTTCGCAAGCCATGTCATAGCGGCGTAACACCGCACGGAAGCGCAAGGCTTCATGCTGAGTAGTTTGGCACTACAAAGAGGCTTGTGACCTCATGCTATAGTAGTATGACACTACGATGAGGTACCCAGGTGGGGTAAAGCCTCGGCTTTAAGCCATATAATAGCGGCGTACCACCGCAAAGAAGCGCAATGCTTCATGCCATGACTCTTTATAAAGAACTCACCTATAGTGTATGGACAGAGATATCAGGCCGTCTCTTGAGGGTAAACTTGTAGACGCCCAAAAATTATACACTGAAACAAGGCTGGCACAAGGCCTTCAATGTGCAGCCAGAAGCACAGTTGATGTCATTATGTGAGTAGGAAGAATTGCAATTATTATGCAGAATTCAAGGCTTAGTCCATTCTTGTATCATGCCGTTATTTAACCTATGCGGGAAGATTCAAGTCGTAGCGACATCTCTCCTAATGCATGATGGGCAGTCACTGTAGGGAACGCTCAACCCATATATTGAGATATATGGGGGATTGTTGGTGTTTTTGCCTTTGGACTAGAAAAGATAGTCCCACATCGGCTACACCAAATGGTGAGTATCTCAATATAATGCATTGCTTGTGTTGAGGTGTGCACATGAGGTGTAGTGGGACACAAGTTTGTGCCATGTGGGAGTATTTTCCTAGAAGAAAAAAGGATTAAATCCAACAAGGATGCAAGTTGATTTTTGTTGTGCGGACTCGGACTCGGACACAGACTCCAGGATGTCTCGTGCATGTACGGGAGTGTTCGGGGGGTAGGCGTGGACTGACACACTTCTATGCTGATTGTGGGATGATCTAAAATATTAAACTCTATTTTTGAGTATTGGTATTTTAGTCCCACATCGGATAGGAGAAGAGGTAAAGTCTCAACTCCACTCTATAAATAGAGCCACTGTCACGACCCGCACCCGCTAAAAGGGCACGTGATGCGACAACGCCCAGCCCTCACCGAAAAATCGGCGTGGAACGATGTAGATTTTTCTACTCTAAACAGTTTATATATATAACAAAAACCTGTCGAGAATATGGTCAACTCCGAACGGAGGACAAGCAATGAATATATATATGAGTACTCAATCACGACTCTAAGATAACAAAGTAAAGACAGAAAGATAAAGACAACAAGACGATAATAAAATAATAACCTGTCAAGTCCAACACAAGAATATATACAAGTCCAAGTCTCTAATATAGTCCATAATAAAAACAGTCTCAAAAGTAGCTGAAGACAAAGTCCAGTATAAAAGACCTACTCTAACTAAGCAAGGGGTAAGGTCAAGCCAGGCGGAGCTAAGCCCTGCTGGACCAAAGTCTCCAGGTCTAGGCCCACTACGTCATCCGGACCGTAGTAGGTACTGTAGTCTCCCTCATCTGCATCTATAATATTTTTAACATATCCTGTCAGGATGGAACGAGTACAATCTACTAACAACAGTTCACAAGATATGACAAAAGCTATAAGACTATAAATAGAGAGTATATACAAGAAAATTATGGAATGTACATGTGAGTATCATGGCAAGGTAAGCTGTAAAACTAGAGCTAGAACAAGGCAAGTAAACTGATCATGGCATGTACAAGAATCAAGAATCATATCTCTAGGTGTGTGAGTACTAGCTACAATATGTGGCCGGCTTGGGTCTGCACAAGGTCTACTGATCAGCCAATCCTCCGTGGAGTGTAAGATTGGTAGCATTCAAGGTCTACAAGAATAAACAAGGTGGATAATGACCACACATCTACACTAGTACTCCCCGTCCCCGACTGGTAGAGTGGATACAAGCAAGACACGTTATGACACGGGATTCTACAAGAAGGGAGCAAGTCTCCTCGAGAATCGATGTCCATATACTGCACAAGAACTACAAGGGGACTTGCACAAGATATACCAAGATAACGAGGAATAACATCTCATGTCGGGATCCATGAATACCAATCCGTGTGACCAATGTGTCGAGAATAAGCATATCCACACTAATTACATGAATCATAACAATCATTATAAATTAGAAAAGTGTCAGAGAATGTACTCGCCTGTAATATGGTATGATATGTCAACCGGAGCAAATGCAGCGTCTCGAGGACCTATAGAGAACAAGACGTATCAATACTATGTTTAGGAAGTAAAATCAAATCAATTTGAATCCTATTAAGTCATTCTAGGTCAAGACACGTCAAACTAGGTTGTACGGGGTCAAACTAAGTCAACGCAAGTCAAACGGAATTAATCTAGGTCAATTTGAATCAACGGTTGACTTACAGTTGACTTTTGGTCAACTGGTCAACTCTGGTCAACCCTGGTCAACTCTGGTCAACCCTAGATCAACCCTAGGTCAATGGTGACTAATAGTTGACTTTCGGTCAACTACACAAGTTTAAAGGAATTTGGGACTAAATTGGGTAAAGTGTTGACCCATAGTTGACTTTTGGTCTAAAAAGTCAACTGTGGTCAACCGGGGTCAAGACTAGGTCTAGACAGCTATTTCTAACTATTACCAACCTCTACAACCCATATCCAAGTCCATCTTGGACTTCGAAACTCATTTCTTGGCCATAGGCCAATTACCTATTTTACCCTTAAAAATGGCAAAATTCTACCTTCGGCGATTATCTAGTTAGCCTACCTACGCTTGATATTTTGACCCGATCTCCCCAGGGTAGTATGATACTAGCCTATACATATATTACCTACCAAAATACTGAAGTAAAGTGGACGTTTAGTCCATGATACGGCCCGTTGCCAAAATCTTGACTATTTCAAGATACGCACTGATACGGCGCGATACCGGCGTCCTACGACCCCGATTTCCTCTCGGGAGCTTACCCGCAAAATCTAAATCACGTATTCTAACTCCACGCCAAGTTTCATCGCGTTCTGATACTCCGGGCTCAATTTCGCTCTCTAACTCGATTTCCTCCAAAATCCTTCTCTAACTCTCACTCTAATTTCTCTTCTAATTTCCTCTTCTAACTTCTTCTTTCCATTCTAATTCTCCTCCTCCTTACTAATCTCTATTCTCCCTTCCTATTCTCTTCTAATCCTCTTCTAATTCCTTTCCCTATTCTTCTCTTCAATTTTCTCCTCCTACTTCTTCTAAACTTCTTCTTCTCATTTTTTCTTCTAATCCTTCCTCTTAACTCCTTCTTCCTATTCTTCTTCTTATAACTTCTTCCTCTAATTCTCCTCTAAAACTATCTAATTATCCATCTATACATATATATATACTTATCTATATATATATACATATATATATATCTACCTAGGGGGTTTAAGGGGGGGAAAAAGAGGGTTGAATGGGGGGGCTGGCAGCACTGCTGCCGGTGCTGCTGCTGCTGTTGCAGCAGCATACTGCTGCTGTTGCAGCAGCATACTGCTGCTGTTGCAGCAGCATACTGCTGCTGTTGCAGCCACTTGCTGCTGCAGCAGCTGGTCTTCTTCTTCTCCTTCATCTCTTCTACTTCCTCTACTACTCTTCTATATATATATATATATATATATATATATATATATATATATATATATATATATATATCTAATCCCTCTATCTATCCATCTATAAATGTATATATATAGACACACAACCACACTCACATATATACATATAAATTCATACACACACATATGTAAATACATATATATACACATAAACCTATATTTATATAAATATATATAAATAGGCACATACACATCCTCACACACTCTCACACAAGCGCACACACACTCTCTCTCACATACACCACTCTCACCATTCTCTCATACTCTACACACAATTACATATATATAATACATACACATATATTTATATAGACACACACACACATATAATTTATATGTATATAAATACATACACACAAACATACACTCTCTCACACTCTCACCCAACTACAAACTCTCATAAACTCTCACCACCACTCTCATGACACACTTTCTCACAACACCACCACCACCACTCTCTACATACACCCAAATACATATAATTAAACACACACACATATATATACATATACATACATACCACTCTAATTAATAAAACCCCAAATAAATCCCAGAACCTAGATTTCTAGGAAAACCTACAAATTCTAGGGCAAAGTGTAGAGAATCCTCTTCTCTACATTATTGGTGAAGAAAAATAAATGAAAAAGGGAATTAAATAGGAATTATAAACATACCTAGGTTAGTTTGCTTGGAGGAAGAAGAAGCTTGAAGAAAGAAATGAAATTTTAGAGAGAGAGAGAGTTTGCTTGGTTGTGAAGGAAAGAGGGGGGAGAGACCTACTTGGCCGGCCATGTGGGGGGTCTTATTGGGTTTGGGTGGTGATCCAATAAGCCCCCAAACCCAATAGACTTGGTTCGGGTTTGGTTCGGTTCGTTTCGGCTTATTTCTAAATACTAATTAAGCTCTAAAATGACTAATTAAGCCATGAAAATTGGGTTTAAGATTTTTAACCTAATTAGGATGGTATATGGACCAAATCCAGCTAGTATGTGGGTTCCACTAGGGTCCAGGCTACCCGGATCTCCAATTTGAGTCCGAATTGGATAAAATCCAAACCAAACCAAATAAATCCCAAAAAATAAATAAAAATTCCTAAAAATTATAAAACTTGAAAAATGACAATAATACTCCTAATTTGAAAACTGGGAGTGATAAATCTACCCTCCTAAAAAAATTTCGTCCTCGAAATTCAAACGGCCGTACTCTTCTCTAGGTCAAGCACCCAACAATCAAGGTCTACTAAATTTTTATCCTAAGTTATATAACATGTAACCCAGGAAATCAAAACACATGCATGGTTTTAAATCTCTACAGTATCTTGTTATTGCAGTCTTCATTGGGGTTTTCTATTTAATCTAGCATGATCATCACATATGCAAACTAAAGGTACTAAGAAAGAAATTATCAATCAATGGGCGGAGATAACAGGTAAAAGAAAGAGCAAGACCCTACCTCCTAGTCCAATGCGTGCAGGATCCCCAACTGCCATCGCAAAAGCCATGTCCTGGCGGGGTATATCCCGCTGCTGGTGGAGGGCGTGATGCGGTGCCATAGGTGGCCTACCCTGTGCTCCCTGAGCTGCACGGCGATAGTTCGTAGGACAATCTCTCAACTGATGTCCAGCCTCCCCGCAATAGAGGCACAAGCCCAGCCTTTTCCGGCAGACCTCCCAGATGTGACCGGGCTTCTTGCAGTAGCCGCAAGGAGTCCCATGCTGTGCCTGCCTCTGTTGAGTGTGCTGCACCTGCTGCTGAACCGGTGCTCTGGCCTGCACCTGCGGCTGGTGATGCTGGAAAGAATGATGCTGAAGCTGAGGGCGCTTAGCAGCCCCTGCGCTGCTACTAGCCCCCGAGAAAAGATCACGCTCCCTCTTGGGCTTCAAGCCCCACTCCCGCTCTACCTTGCGGGCCTCCGCGTAGATCTGGGTATAAGTCTCAAAGAAGGAGGGAATGTGGATCTTGATATCCCAAGTAAGCCCCTCCCTGAAACGGCTCGCCCTAATCTCCGGGTCTCGAACTATGTACTCTGCGTATCGGCTCAGACGGCCGAACTCCGCTGCGTACTCCTCCACAGATAGACTGCCCTGCTGCAGATCCTGGAACTGTCGCACCAAGTCAATCTTGTCCGTGGGAGAAAAGAACTTCTCCTTGAAGAGGAGCTTGAACTCTGCCCAAGTATGGCCCTCTCCAGCTAGGGCTGGCTCGTTCCTGAACCAGGTGCATGCAATGTCTAGCAACTGCAAACCTACCGCCTCGACCTTCAGGTCGTCAGCTAGGCGGGAGGCCCTCATCTGCCGCTCGATATCCTCGAGCCAATCATCTGCATAGACCACACCCTCGGTCCCGCTAAAGTCACGGGGCCCGAGCTTCTTGAAGTCCTGGATATCCCCGTACCTCGGTCGCGTCCCCGGATGAGGAGCCCTCTGCTCCACGGCTGTAAGGGCCAACTGATGGGCATCCTCCATGCCCTGACGCATCGCGTCTGTCTGCCTCTGCTGAGCCTCGGCCTGGGCTCTCTGAGTCTCCAGCATCTGCTGGAAGAAGGTAATCATCTGCCCCATATCTGTAGGCAGAGGAGATGGAGGTGGAAGTACGTCTGCAACTGGCGGAGGAATCCGCTGCGCAGGAGGAGGAAGAGCGCCCCCGACAGCTCCCGGCACTACGGGAAGAGCACCCGCAACCCCAGGGACTGTCATCGAGGTAGCTGGAAGAGTACCCCCGAGGGCTCCAACAGAAGTCCCATCTGCAGGGGAGGTGACCGGAGCCTGTCCGCCAGAGGTGGCAGACCTCTCCGTCTTCCCGTGCTCCTCGCCAGGAGAATGAGTCATAACTGTCCCGGAAACAAATTGAAAAGAAGATATCAATATGGCACATGAAGGCAATATCAAAGGAGGACAGCTAGAATGCAGTAAATCGATATCAAAGACGGTAAGCAAGATAAGCAAGAAAAGATCCTACTGTGATTGAGCACTCTTAGCCTATATCCTATCCTAGATACGTACCGCAGGCTCGTAATAGCACTCTAAGTCGAGCGCCACTACGACATCGCACTAATTGCGACTTCAGGACCTGCGTGGGCCACCACTAAAACGTGTCACAACCCGCACCCGCTAAAAGGACACGTGACGTGACAACGCCCAGCCCTCACCGAAAAATCAGCGTAAAACGTTGTAGATTTTTCTACTCTAAACAGTTTATATATATAACAAAAACCTGTCAAGAATATGGTCAACTCCGAACGGAGGACAAGCAATGAATATATATATGAGTACTCAATCACGACTCTAAGATAACAAAGTAAAGACCGAAAGATAAAAACAACAAGACGATAATAAAATAATAACCTGTCAAGTCCAACGCAAGAATATATACAAGTCCAAGTCTCTAATACAGTCCATAATAAAAACAGTCTCAAAAGTAGCTGGAGACAAAGTCCAGTATAAAGACCTACTCTAACTAAGCAAGGGGTAAGGTCTCGCCAGGCGGAGCTAAGCCCTGCTGGACCAAAGTCTCCAGGTCTAGGCCCACTACGTCATCCGGACCGTAGTAGGTACTGTAGTCTCCCTCATCTGCATCTGTAATATTTTCAACATATCCTGTCAGGATGGAACGAGTACAATCTACTAACAACAGTTCACAAGATATGACAAAAGCTATAAGACTGTAAATAGAGAGTATATACAAGAAAATCATGGAATGTACATGTGCGTATCATGGCAAGGTAAGCTGTAAAACTAGAGCTAGAACAAGGCAAGTAAACTGATCATGACATGTACAAGAATCAAGAATCATGTCTCTAGGTGTGTGAGTACTAGCTACAATATGTGGTCGGCTTGGGTCTGCACAAGGTCTACTGATCAGCCAATCCTCCGTGGAGTGTAGGATTGGTAGCATTCAAGGTCTACAAGAATAAACAAGGTAGATAATGACCACACATCTACACTAGTACTCCCCGTCCCCGACTGGTAGAGTGGATCCAAGCAAGACACGTTATGACACGGGATTCTACGAGAAGGGAGCAAGTCTCCTCGAGAATCGGTGTCCATATACTGCACAAGAACTACAAGGGGGCTTGCACAAGATATACCAAGATAACGAGGAATAACATCTCATGTCGGGATCCATGAATACCAATCCGTGTGACCAATGTGTCGAGAACAAGCATATCCACACTAATTACATGAATCATAACAATCATTATAAATTGGAAAAGTGTCAGAGAATGTACTCACCTGTAATATGGTATGATATGTCAACCGGAGCAAATGCAGCGTCTCGATGACCTATAGAGAACAAGACGTATCAATACTATATTTAGGAAGTAAAATCAAATCAATTTGAATCCTATTAAGTCATTCTAGGTCAAGACATGTCAAACTAGGTTGTACGGGGTCAAACTAAGTCAACACAAGTCAAACAGAATTAATCTAGGTCAATTTGAGTCAACAGTTGACTTACAGTTGACTTTTGGTCAACTGGTCAACTCTGGTCAACCCTGGTCAACTCTGGTCAACCCTAGATCAACCCTAGGTCAATGGTGACTAATAGTTGACTTTTGGTCAACTACACAAGTTTAAAGAAATTTGGGACTAAATTGGGTAAAGTTGACCTATAGTTGACTTTTGGTCTAAAAAGTCAACCGTGGTCAACCGGGGTCAAGACTAGGTCTAGACAGCTATTTCTAACTATTACCAACCTCTACAACCCATATCCAAGTCCATCTTGGTCTTCGAAACTCATTTCTTGGCCATAGGCCAATTACCTATTTTACCCTTAAAAATGGCAAAATTCTACCTTCGGCGGTTATCTAGTTAGCCTACCTACGCTTGATATTTTGACCCGATCTCCCCAGGGTAGTATGATACTAGCCTATACATATATTACCTACCAAAATACTGAAGTAAAGTGGACGTTTAGTCCATGATACGGCCCGTTGCCAAAATCTTGACTATTTCAAGATACGCACTGATACGGCGCCTTACGACCCTGATTTCCTCTCGGGAGCTTAACCGCAAAATCTAAATCACGTATTCTAACTCCACGCCAAGTTTCATCGCGTTCCGATACTCCGGGCTCAATTTCGCTCTCTAACTCGATTTCCTCCAAAATCCTTCTCTAGCTCTCACTCTAATTCCTCTTCTAATTTCCTCTTCTAACTTCCTCTTCCCATTCTAATTCTCCTCCTCCTTACTAATCTCTATTCTCCCTTCCTATTCTCTTCTAATCCTCTTCTAATTCCTTTCCCTATTCTTCTCTTCAATTTTCTCCTCCTACTTCTTCTAAACTTCTTCTTCTCATTTTTTTCTTCTTCTAATCCTTCCTCTTAACTCCTTCTTCCTATTCTTCTTCTTATAACTTCTTCCTCTAATTCTCCTCTTAAACTATCTAATTATCCATCTATACATATATATATACTTATCTATATATATATATATATATATATATATATATATATATATATATATATATATATATATATATATATCTACCTAGGGGGTTTAAGGGGGGGAAAAGGAGGGTTGAATGGGGGGGGGGGGGGGGGGGGGGGGCTGGCAGCACTGCTGCCAGTGCTGCTGCTGCTGTTGCAGCAGCATACTGCTGCTATTGCAGCCACTTGCTGCTGCTGCAGCTGGTCTTCTTCTTCTCCTTCATCTCTTCTACTTCCTCTACTACTCTTCTATATATATATATATATATATATATATATATATATATATATATATATATATATATATATATATATATATATATATATATCTAATCCCTCTATCTATCCATCTATAAATGTATATATATAGACACACAAGCACACTCACATATATACATATAAATTCATACACACACATATGTAAATACATATATATACACATAAACCTATATTTATATATATAAATAGGCACATACACATCCTCACACACTCTCACACAAGCACACACACACTCTCTCTCACATACACCACTCTCACCATTCTCTCATACTCTACACACAATTACATATATAATACATACACATATATTTATATAGACACACACACACATATAATTTATATGTATATAAATACATACACACAAACATACACTCTCTCACACTCTCACCCAACCACACAAACTCTCATAAACTCTCACCACCACTCTCATGACACACTTTCTCACACCACCACCACCACCACTCTCTACATACACCCAAATACATATAATTAAACACACACACACATATATACATATACATACATACCACTCTAATTAATAAAACCCCAAATAAATTCCAAAACCTAGATTTCTAGGAAAACCTACAAATTCTAGGGCAAAGTGTAGAGAATCCTCTTCTCTACATTATTGGTGAAGGAAAATAAATGAAAAAGGGAATTAAATAGGAATTATAAACATACCTAGGTTAGTTTGCTTGGAGGAAGAAGAAGAAGCTTGAAGAAAGAAATAGAATTTTAGAGAGAGAGAGAGAGTTTGCTTGGTTGTGAAGGAAAGAGGGGGGAGAGACCTACTTGGCCGGCAATGTGGGGGGGTCTTATTGGGTTTGGGTGGTGATCCAATAAGCCCCCAAACCCAATAGACTTGGTTCGGGTTGGTTCGGGTTTGGTTCGGTTCGTTTCGGCTTATTTCTAAATACTAATTAAGCTCTAAAATGACTAATTAAGCCATGAAAATTGGGTTTAAGATTTCTAACCTAATTAGGATGGTATATGGGCCAAGTCCAGCTAGTATGTGGGTCCCACTAGGGTCCAGGCTACCCGGGTCTCCAATTTGAGTCCGAATTGGATAAAATCCAAACCAAACCAAATAAATCCCAAAAAATCACATAAAATAAATAAAAATTCCTAAAAATTATAAAACTTGAAAAATGACAATAATACCCATAATTTGAAAACTGGGGGTGACATCCCCTTGGCCTCCTTTGAAAGATGCACCAAGAAGAGAGTTAAGGGAGTCTGTAAAGTCCAGGAAGCCCGTTCAAGTCTCAAATATTGACTTACGAGCGTTCCAGAAGTTCTTCGTGAACTTGCTGGTTCCTAGGAGCAGATCGTGTTGGGGCGAATCTTGCTTTGAGCAAAGGTGATCTTAATCACCCCAGCAAGAACCTTTCCTCTTCTTCTTTCTTCTTTCTTCTCCTTCATCTGAGTTGTAACTCAGTTCTGTCCGTCTGCAACTGCGATTGCAAGGAAGAACATGAGATTTATTTTCTGAACTCAGTTCTGTCTGTCAGCAACTGCGATTGCGAGGAAGAACGTGATATTTTCTTTCTGATTATTGTTGCTTTTGTAATCAGATTTATATTATAGTATTCCTCTTGGATCTCAAGAATAATCAGAAGGTGAATGTTTGTTGAACCTCTGATCTCGACATCGAGTCTACCATCTTTGATCAAGCCCCGGGACTAACATACATTGCTTTGCCCACGACGCCGAAGAGACGCCCTCGACGACTAAGGGTGACCGCCCGTACGACGGCCACTAATTCCCTGCCGACTGCGACTACCGATTCCGCCCAGCCGCCCGTTCTATGCGCACGACGCGCATATTGGCAACGATCGCCGACGTCCTTACGATCGAGCCTGCAATCGTTTATGGCGGACGTCTTCTCGTCGCCCTCAGCAGCGCCGCAAGACGGGCCGCGTGGTCAGCCTGTCGCTTATACCCGTGGGCGAATAGTGCCGATTCCTCGATCCGTCGCACGACGACCGTGCACTGAGTTTGCTACACGGACGCCTCATTCTGCCCCACGCAGGCTCAGTTCGTAGCCCTATATCGTCAGGCCTCCGACATTGTGGATGCCCCGCATCGCACAGGCTAACTCATCGTCGCCCTTATATATATATATATATATATATATATATATATATATATATATATTTATATATATATATATATATATATATATATATATATATATTGTTATCACCAAGGGCCTCTAAAGTAGAGGTCTAACATCATAACCACTACACCATAATTTTTTTTTAAAACTGACACATGATACATACTAGTTATGTTGTAGATGGATCCATATTGGTGCCTCCTTTCGTATGGGGGCCCTGGATCGTCCATGTTCAAGAACGATTACCGATTATCAAATATTTTATTTGAATATAGAGGATCCTTGTTTATTTTCTTTTGATTGGTCATAAACTACATAACTATTTATTGTTTGTTAAGGACCATTCTTTATATTTAAACTTTATTTTTTTTTCAAAATATGGTATTTATAATAGGGTTATTATATTGGTTTGTATATTCCAACTATATTCGTGCCGAATACCCCTGCACATGCAGTAGCGTCCATGCGCTTTGGCGTCTATGCGCCATAAGTCTACGTGCATTCTTATGGTTGCTTTCAACGCACATCGGCGCTGTCAGCGTGCAGCGCACAGTGTTTCTGGTGTCACTGAGCAACACGCAGCGGTGTTTTCGCTGTCAGCGTACGGCGCGTTGCGGCGTACGCGCATTGGGAGCATGCGAGCAGATCCCTCTGTCAGCACACGGCGCGCTGCGGCTCTGACAGCACGTTGCTCCGTCGGCTCACGGATTCGGATTTCGTAAAACTTGGTCGGCATGCGCGCATGGGTGCCAGCCAGCTCTATAAATAAATCACCTCTTTCTTTATTTGGAAGTGTTGGAAGAGAGAATTTTAGTGCCACTAAATTCCACTCCAACAAGTCCATGCGCCAGCAGCAGCAACTCCAAGTCTATGCGCGCATGGAGCTTTTCTAGCTCATTTTGAGTTCTGAAGTCTTTCCGAAGGTGATGAAGAGCATTTCAGATGTTCATACTTGAACTTGCTGGTTCCTAAGGGCATATCGCGTATAGGACGAATTTTGCTTTGAGCACCGGTGACTTGTTCACCCCCACAAGGAGATTTTCTTTGTGTGTTTTTTTTGCGTGTTTCGTGTTCTATCTCATTATAGCGTCTGCGAACGTAAAATGAAGAACATGATTTTTCACTTTGTTGTTGTATTTTGCATTTTTTTCATGTCAGTTTGTAACCTTGCTCCTGTGTTTTGGCTAGATGGCAGACTTTGTGTCTCGCAAGAAGATTCTACGCATCTCTCCCGTGTTGTTGGCTAGAGTGCAGACCTTGTGTCTTGTTGAAGCCTCTACGCCGTCCTTGGATCTCTCCACTCTTTAGACCCGTCTTCGGGACTAATATTAGGAGTCCATTTTGTAGAATAGTAAGGTTCAATTGGAATCCCATGATGGTCTCGTCTCAACCACAGGAGCTAAATTTCTACATTCATAATGTAGGGACTCATTTTGTAGAATAGTAATGCTCAATTTGGAGCCTCAATTTCTAGATTTTTATATTATTTTTTGAAAAAGATAGAAGGATGACACATGGACCTATATTCATTCATCTCATTTGGGTCTCAAGATTTATTTGTTTACTATTCTCATACAAACTCAATCCATTCTATATTTATTTTTTTCCACTGAATTTGATTCCTATGAGTATAGAATTTTCGATTTATATAATATTTTGCGTACCAAACGCCCACCTAACGGCAGTTATTAAATTCTTGCTAGTCGAAGAAAAATGCAAGAAACCAGTCAGGATTCTACGGCTAAAGCTGTAGATGTGCAGCAATTATCAACAAATTGTTACTGCAAAGAAATCTGTTCTTATGCCAATTGAAGAAACCTGAAATAAAAAATCTCAAAACCAGCATATCCAAGCATATGACAATATAGATCCAAACAATGTGCACCTCTCCAAATGCAGTCATCACAGAGAACATAAAAGTAAATAGAAAAATTTTAAAAAAAAACAAATTTATAGCACTAAGTACAGCAGAATGCTACCACCAAACAATCAGAAAAAAAATTATGCTAAAGCAGCAATTTTACTTGAATAAGACCCAAGTCACTACTCACCAGGTAGTTAACCATAAGAACAACCAGCTATCCACCAGAACCACTCATTTATAGCTCATTGTACACAAATCAAAGCCCAATTATAACTACTAATACAATACCAAGTTGAATAAAAATTTCTTGGATTAAGAGCAAACATGGGATATAGTTTATATCCTTTTGGAAGTCGCAAACCATAGAAAGAAACAGCATACCTCGAACATAAATGGTCTCATTAATTTGTAAGCTCCATGATAGCTGATACAATGTCACCATCTGCGGCTTTAAGTGCCTTGACAGCCTTGGACCTCGAAACTCCAGCCTGTGTCATTACCAGTTCAATATCCTTGGGCTCGACCCCAGTATCATCAACATCTTCATCATCTTGAGCCATGGCCGATGTCTCGGGCTTTGAGATAACGTGGCTGAGATCAGGAGCCTTGAACTGTTCTGCTGCCTGAGTCTGCAGCTGAGAGCTCAGGTCCTCAATCTTTGCCTCCCCGAAGATGACATAGGTGTCTGAATTTGGACTCTTGAAAACATCTGGCTTTGAGATGACGAATAAAATCTGAAAATAACAGAAGGTTCAGCAAAAAGATATAACTGTCTACTTTCTAACAATTTAGAACAACATTCAATTGTGAAGAATTGTTGTGGTGAACCAACATTCTTGCTTTTCTTCACAGTGACACGACTGACACCGGTGATTGGTTTCATTCCAAGCTTCAACATGGCCTTGCGACTCTTTTTCTCACTTCTGCTCTGCTTTGACCTTCCACTGGCATCGCCTTCCTGTCCTGCATGCACATATGACCAAAAAAGATTTAAAAACACAGGAAAAAATAGACTAGCAGACTGCAGAAATAGTACAGAGAAGAAAAAGGCATTAGTGGATGTCGTATCAAGATAAACAGCATGAATATCCATGCCAAAAAAAGAGCACAAGAAATTTCTGAGCATATAGCCCTTCTGGAGAATGATTGTTAGGCCATCTCCAATGGGGGTTTCTATCTTCCCTATTTCTATGGAAGAAACCCATTTTAGAAAAAGAAAATCCATTTTAAAAAAAGAAAATTTCTATGAGGGTTTCTATATGTAGAAACTCTCATAGAAATTCTTCCTCTCATGACAATTATTATTGGGCCCTACACTATTAAATTGATCTCTCACTACACTATTAAATTGATCCTTTTATTTTGTGACACCTAGGATAGAAATGGAGAACCATTGGAGAGTATTTTTTTTGTTTGTACAATTTCTATGTAGAAACTCTTACAACTAGGATAGAAATCTCCTCAAAGTACAATGCCAAGTAGGATAGAAACTCAATTTTAGAAATCACCATTGGAGATGGCCTTACTTCAAAGTACATATCCAAGAGTCGGGTCCTTCAAACTCATAATTGAAGGACACACGGACTCGGCTAAAAAGGATCCAAATTTTGGATACATGTACGGGGATATGGCTAAGGTTTCATAAAAAGACAACATTGAATTATAAACTACTTGTAAACTTTATTGAACTAGTTGAATATCCCTAAGGGACTCTTCCTTCAGCTCCCCTACTACTTTATTACCCGTCTACCATATTAAAATAAACTATCTACTTCACTACGTCTCCCGATTGTCACCATAAAGGACCCGACGGATACGGATTCCATACCCATACCCATGTCCTATCGGGTCGACACGGATACTCCTCTTTAAAGTGGAGAGTCCGGGTAACATTAACATAGACTGACACAAAAAAGGACTTTTGCACGACAGTTTTGCATCTGGGACGTGTCCACGTCGAACAAAGCACTCATTATGACTGTTCTTCCACCTCTCCAGATACAAGCAGCAGCCATGATATGCTACCACCCCTACCAGCTGTTTAATCCTTTACCTTACTACTATTACAATAGCATGTAATCTGATTAAACGAAGGTGAGAGGAAAAAAGTATTTAGTATACCTAATTGATGGTCAGAAAAATGCTCTGCCAGTAACAATCAAAGGTCAAGGAAAGTAGGAAGCTTGTAGATTGGATGTGGCAATTGGGAATCTACAACTGCATCAGCTATGATCTGCTACCACCCCTACCAGCTGTTTACTCCTTTACCTTACTATAATTACAATAGCATGTGATCCGATTAAGGGAAGGTGAGAGGGAAAAAAAATTAGTATACCTAATTGATGGTTGGGAAAATGCTCTGCCAGTAACAACCAAAGGCCAAGGAAAGCAGAAAGATCATAGATTGGATGTGGCAATTGGGAATCTACAACTGCATGCCTCCTCTCTCCCACCCCACAAATGTCCAGCTACATTTCATCAACCAAAACCCTGAAGAGAAACAGGCTGGGGAATATGTACATATCTCAAACAATAGTCAGCTGACTTAGTTCCAGTACATGTTCCGGAGTCAGGTCATTAGGTCAGACAACGGAGAATGCCTCACCGGCACTAATTACTGTACTATCATAACACGGAAAGTTAAGACAACTGGGATATTAAGTTGCAATCACGCAACACATAAATAACCCCATCTGAGACAACATTTAAAGGTACATTAGCTTTTATATTTAGTTATTTGGGGTTATAGTTTTCTTTCACATATCGTACAAACTAATATCCCATAGCTAAAAAGAAAATGCAGACAGGATGCATATTATGTGCTTACTTCAAATTATTTGTCCCCAGTTGAGTACTAATTACTGTGCTATCACAACACAGAAAGTTAAGATATCTGGGATCTTAAGTTGCAATCACGCAACAAACAAACAATACACAAATAACCCCATCTGAGACGAGCTTTGAAGGTACATTAGCTTTTAGAATTTAGTTGCTTGGAGTTATAATTTTCTTTCACATATCGTACAAGTATCTCATAGCTAAAAACAAGTAGGTCTAGGAGAGAAGGGCATTTTACTCTAGCCACTAGGGCTGTTTCCCCACTATGCTAATAGATAGCCCCAGAGATGTGACTACCTCTGGAGACCGAGTCCTACCAGAATTATATATAGTATGGTGCAGTAAGAATCTTTTCCCTAATATGAAAAAAGACATTTTATTATCTAACCTATTGAAACCTTTTTTACTTCCTTACTATTATTGGATTGGGGAACGGTCTTCATTTTCTGACATTAGAAAGAATCCTAACTGAACATCAGATGCTCCAAAGCCTTTGTTAATCAGCCTATTCCAAAATGCTGTTTACCAGTTATAAAAAATAAAATGTTTCATTGACACTTTTGAAAATCCTACCAAAAAGTAAATGAAGATACGTCTTTGCCCCAACAGAAAAAAAAAATTTGAAAAGACACCAGATGAAACAGCCAAAGACTAAGGTTGCGTTTGGTTCATTGTAATGTAATCGTACTCGTAATGGAATTAGATTTGTAATGTAATTGAATTTGTAATGTAATGGAATTACAATTACATTACTACGTTTGGTTGAAGCATGTAAGCAAACCATGTAATGTAATGTCAATTGCATTCATATGTTTGGTTTACCATGTAATGTAATTAAGTTTCTAATTAATATTTTTTTAAATACAACATAAAATTTAAAAAGTGGATCACTAAATTTTTTTAAAAATTTAAAAAGAAAAAAACTAAAAATAAATAAATAAGTGGAAAATAGTTTATTTTCTGCTAAAAAAAGACCAAAAACAAAAAAAACGACAAAAAATAAAAAATACAAAAAATAACAAACGAACAAAATAGAAGGAAAAAAACCAAAAATGAAAAAGCGATAAAAAAGAAAAACGACAAAAAAAAAGATCAAAAATTTGAAAACCATAAAAAGTGACCAATAATGATAAAAAAAAAAGACTAAAAACAAAAAAATTGACAAAAAACAACAATAAATGAAAGGAAAAAAAAAAGACGAAAAACGACCAAAAACAAAAAAAAAGGGCAAAAAATGAACAAAAAGATAAAAAAAGAAAAAAAAAATGACAAAAAACGATAAAAAAAGAGCAAAAAAATAAAAAAAACGATAAAAAGGAACAGAAATGACAAAAAACGAAAATACAAAAAAAGACCAAAAACAAGAGGGAATTAAAACGAGCAAAAAAAACGACAAAAAGATTAAAAAACTTGCAAAAAAAAATCCAAAAAAGACAAAAGGGAACAAAACGACAAAAACAACAAACAAAAAGAAAAAAAAACGAGCATAAACGACCAAAAAAAAAGTAAAAAAAAGACCCCAAAAAAAGCAAAAAATGATAAAAAAAAAACGACAAAAAATGTGCAAAATCGACCAAAAATGATAGAAGACGATAAAAATGTGAAAAATGGTCAAAAACGTACAAGATCGACAAAAATCGATAAATAACATGCAGAAATGGCAAAAAAATGTGCAAAATCGACAAAAAACGATAAAAAACGTAAAAAATTGACCAAAAACGATATTAAAAAAAAGGCAAAAAATGAACAAAAACGACAAAAAAAGGGCAAAAAGAAAAAAAAAAGGACAAACGACAAAAAAAAATAAAAACAACCAAAAACGAACAAAAATGACAAAAAAAAAGAACAAAAACGACAAAAAACGGATAAAAACAACAAAAAAGGACAAAAACGAGCATAAACAACCAAAAACGAACAAAATGACAAAAACAACAAAAAAGGACAAAACGAACAAAAGAAACAAAAAAAAACAACCAAAACGAACAAAAATAACAAAAAACGAACAAAAACGAAAAAAACCGACAAAAAAACGAACAAAAAAAAAGACAAAAAACGACAAAAAACCGAACAAAAATGACAAAAACGAACAAAAATTACAGAAACCGAACAAAAACGAAAAAAATGACCAAAAACGAACAAAAAATGACCAAAAACAACAAAAAAGGGCAAAAACGACAAAAACAAACAAAAAACGACAAAAAGGGGCAAAAACAACAAAAAAAAAGGACAAAAACGACAAAAAAACAAACAAAAACAACAAAAAACGAACAAAAACGACAAAAAACGAACAAAAAACAACAAAAAAGGACAAAAACGAAAAAAACAAACGAAAACAACAAAAAACGAACAAAAATAACAAAAAACGAACAAAAACGAAAAAAATGACAAAAAACGAACAAAAACGACCAAAAACGACAAAAAATAAAAAAACAACAAAAATGACCAAAAACGAACAAAAATGGCAAAAAACAAACAAAAAAACGACAAAAAACGAACAAAAATGACCAAAAACGACAAAAAACAAACAAAACAACAAAAAATGACCAAAAACGAACAAAAGACCAAATTATAGCATACCAACTTTCCGCTTAAGTTGTAATGTAATTGTGATTACATAGGTTTTATGATGTAATTGAGTTTAGAAGAAACTGATGTAATGTAATCAAACTTGTAATCGCGATTACATTACATCTAATTTTTTTTGTCCAACCAAACATCCGAGTTAGATTGACAACGTAATGCCAATTACATTACGTTGTCCAATCCTGCAAACCAAACGGACCCTAATCCTATCTGATTCTAGACCCAAAATTATCTATTGCACAAGGGGGAAATGGGCTCGTTCTACACTTTCCACAACTTATGGTTTAATTTGAATACAATCTTACGTACAGAAATCATTTCCAGCACTCTGAACTTCAAGAGCTGATTTGCATCAATAGACAGACAGATAAAGAGAGTGGTAATTTACTTTATCAGCTTTCAGGAAAATAATTATTAACGTTTTAAGGGTTTACAAAATGCAATAGCTATACTAAAGAGGAAGCAAAATTTAATGGGCTATCAAATTTCAGCATCTCAAAGGTACGAAATGACACCAAAAGGGTATAAAAATGATTGTAGGATTTGAAATATGCAGTTATTACAATTTGTATAAAAGATTCCGGAAGCAGGCTTTCTGGAAATCTTTTATATCACAGAGCATTGCTATACACTGCTAAAACTTAAAAGCATAAAACATAAGAAACTCAAAATGAAAACAAAAATAATGAGCACAAATCTTCAGAAATAGTTGAAAGAGGAGAATGAGATAGAGGAGAAACAAAAGGCACAAATGGACTTGAGGATTCAATTTTCATTGTTTATTTGTTCCAAGAGAAGAAATAAAACATAGCACACACTGAAATATTAAACAGATAAAGAAAAATCTTCTTAAGCAATGATTCAGAATCTCATATACAAAAAGATAAAATTAATGAACCCTCTATAATTTATACATGCATAATGCATGCCTAGTTTGTGTTTGTATTTAGTTTAACATCATCCACTCCGGTCCAAATGAGTTAGTTATGGATTGCAAAAAATCCATAAACGAACTGACAGATTCTATGACTGGTTTTCAGTATAATATTACTGCTCCATGTTGGTGCCAACTTCTAGTGAACTCTATCAGCAAGAGACGGCGTTGGCATAAATTTTACAACCTGGAGGTCCGTATGGGTAGGTAGGCAGGTAGACCTATTATTTTGGTTATGCAATTTAACTTGTGCATGCAAGAGGATATCTTGTAACAAATGTAATAAACTAACACTAAACCGAAAGAAGAGTTAAACTACTACTATAAGAACAATATTCTATAAGAACATAAAATATGTAAAAACTAACAAAAACTGAAAGTAGAGTTAAACTACTAATATAAGAACAATATTATATAAGGTATAAATCAGTGCAAGTTCCCAAGCTTCGAGTAGAAGTAGGCTCTAGTGGCCAAATATCCGTAAGTGTGGGAAACATGGCACAATTTATGAAGCATAAAATTATGTTTTTAGATAATCAAAGGACGTATCAAGATAAACCAGATCAATTGCCTTCAAATCATGCAAATAAATAATGATTATCCTTGTTAACTCCCATCTTCCTACTATGGAAAATAATACTTAGTCTTGTGTTTATGAATAAGTGTACTATATACTGTAATACATTGGTATAATTATATGAACTTTAAGAAACAAAGGTTGACAGAAATTTGCAGCTACAATTATTGACCCACCTTCAACATCGTCTTCATCCTTGTCATCGTCGTCCTCATCTTCCTCATCATCCTCATCATCTTCAACCACAGGCTCATCAGGCTGTAGAGGATTAAAGATTTATATTTCAGTCGAAACTCGATCAAAGCTAATGTCTAAATAAAATACTGCACAAAGTTTCACCAATTTGTGTATAACCCAACATTATATACGATTCAATGAAACCAAGTATAACAAATATGAACGGACAGCACAAACAATGGAGCATAACAATATAACTCAGTAAATGAAACCAAGTGCACGAGAATAACATGAAGTAAAGAAAGGATGCTTAGTAACCGCATATTCAATATCTACCACAACACATAATCATGGCAAACAAGCATGACAAGATACTTGAACAAATGAAACAAAAATGTAAAACAATCACTATGTGCGTACTGCTAATGAGAACATAAAAATTTGACAATTTGTGCAGATCTCCAGGGATGAGAATGTGAACTCCTTGATCCAATTAGATCAGCAACCGATATGTAACAGATTCATACCTTGTCCCCAAACCCCAGTGTATGCACAAAAAAACAAATAATTTAACCTAACAAACAATTATTTCATTACAATCATCAATCATGTAACTGACTAGTTATTAATCCTGAACAGAACATCAGATTAGCACTTAATGTGCTGGACCAAGGTTGTAAAAGTCACTAGGTGGCAGTTGGACAGGACGCGGGCGCCTAGCCTCGCCTAATTCTAGGCGGTCCACAAAAAAAATTGTTGAGCACTGCCCATACACCCCAAATAACCACTTAGTAGGGTGGTTGTTGGGCAACAACCGGGCGCCGACTAATCACAATTTTTATAACAGTGGAACAGACAAATACGAGACAACATAGTACAGAATCAAGGGGGAAACTATACATCTACGATCAAATACAAAATAGGGGGAAAAACTGAAAGAAATAAGTGAAACTAACAATATTTTAACTCTTTTTGATGAATTTGAGAGTCTAGGTTGTTTGGTTGGGAGAAAGTGGGGTGGGAAAGATGGGTGACTTTATTTGGTATTAGAAAGTGAAAAGTTGTTTTGTTGGACAAGGAAAGTTGTTGGACATCAACCAGGCGTCGACTAATCCCATTTTTTATAACAGTGGAACAGACACAAATACGAGACAACATTGTACAGAATCAAGGGGGAAAAACTAGACATCTACGATCAAATACAAAATAGGAACAAAAAACTGAAAGAAACAAGTGAAAGTAACAATATTTTAACTCTCTTTTGATGAATTTGGGAGTCTATGTTGTTTGGTTGGGAGAAATTGGAGTGGGAAAGTTGGGTGACTTTATTTGGTATTAGAAAGTGAAAAGTTTTGTTGGATAAGGAAAGTGAGTAAAGAAAGTGGGTATTTGTGAGTTTTTATGTTTGGTTGGTGTTGAATGTGAGAGTGATGATTTTTGAGTTTTTTGTTGGGTTGGAATGGATAAAAATTGATATGGTACTTCTCTTTTACATGTGGTATGGTTTACCCCCACCCCCTCCTCTTCTCACAATAAGTATTGAATTTCCATGAGCATAATCACATTCAATAACCAGACAAAAAAATATAATATATAATAAATAAACAAATAATTTTATTCCACAAATTGTGAATTAATTATAAAAATAATAAATTTTACATGCTAAATAAGTTTGGACATCATAACTAGGTAGCCTATTATCTAAAACTAAAACAATATTACAAAACGGGGTCTTTGAACTAAAATTAAGGACCAAGAACTAAATTTAGGGCAAATGCATCTGCAAAAATAAAAAAACAAAAGAAAGTGGTAGGAAATCTCTACATCCAAACCAATGCAGGAGATAACCCACCAATTATTAAAATCAGCAACAATGAATATTTTTTTGCCAAACACATCTCCCAGAATAATATATCCTAGAAAATGCTACAAAAAATTAGATCCAAAGCATAATTAGAGCAATTTCAGCCCAAAAAGTTATGTCCACACCAAATGAGCACATAAAGACCTAAATAATTAAGTTATTCACTTTATGATGTGAATTCTAATAAAAACATAATGTATAACAGATTCTCCAAGAAATTGAGGAGAACCCCCAAATCAGATTATGAACAGTATAACTTCAATAGACCACATCCCTAACAATTAGGGAGAAAATTGTCCCGAAAGTTCAAAACACCCAAAAAAAGAGAGTTTTCACTGCAAAACTCAAAATTTCTTGAGATTTACCAAAACCCGTTTCAACATGTCATAACCCTAAAAGAAATGATGTGTGGAACCCTAAAGACATGTGGCAGGAATTATAGGAGCAACAAACCTCATAGTGATGGCGGGTGGAGAATGCCACCCGACACAAAAGAACAGTGGAGAGGAAGAGGGTTCAGTTCTGGTCACTTCCGCTGTTCAGATCAGGAGAAAGTCGGACTTGCGACTTTCTCACGCGAACCGAATAAACTACGGATGATAATATTGTGAAAATATAAGTGAAACTAATACTTCTTTTATTTTGATGAAATTGAGAATCTAATTGAAACTTCAACCCCCCCCCCCCCCCCCAAGATCTCATCTCTAGGGGTCTACTTGGATTGAGGGTTAAGAGGGTTAAGAGAGCGGAAGTTAAGGTGAAATAAAAATCATACTTGGTTTGAGGGTGAAGATTTAGGAGGGGAGTTATAGAGATTAAATGAGGGTTTGTTTCGTCCTCTTTTGTTTATTATTTTAACCCCCAATCGTGGCTATTTTTTTAACCCTCCAAAACGGAGGATTAACGAGAGGGATTGAGAGGTTTCGTTTAAAAAATCATAAATACCCCTTATATGTCCTATAAAATATCATGATTTTTTTTCCATTTTTTTTCTTTCAACATCTTCGTAGCTTTCCCACTTGTGAAGATATTTTGTCAAATTCTAATTAAAATTTCAATCCATATACAATCAGGGTATTTTGGTAACTATTGTAATTTTATTAATCCCAATCTCACTCAAAACCTCCAATCCAAGCAATAGTTATTAAATACACTCCACTTAACTCTCCCTCAAATCCAAGCAAGATTTTTATGTATTGACTCCACTCCCCTTCACTTAACTTCCCATCACTAAACCACACTTAACTCATGCTTTTGGTTTTCCCTCAATCCAAGCAGACCCTAGATTAAATCAAACTAAAACTAACAAACAATACGATAAACTATAAATCTACAGACAAATACAAAATAACAAAGATAACACTGTCGACGACATTTATTTTGGAACGCGTAAAGATGTAAACTTCTAGCCAAAAATAAGATTGATTCGTGATAGTGACTAATAATAAAAACTAACTACACTGCCAAAAAAACGAAGCTTTATCAAGAAATTTGACAACTTTGGTTACTTCAACCCCATTTCTTTTATTTTTGATGAAATTGAGAATCTAATTGAAACTTCACCGCCCCCCCCCCCCCCAAAAAAAAAAAAAAAAAAAACTTCATCTTTAGGGGTCTACTTGGATTGAGGGTTAAGAGAGTTAAGTGAGGGTTTGTTTACCCTCTTTTGTCTATTTTTTTAACCCTTCAAATATGAGGGTTAACAAAAGGGGTTGAGGGGTTTCGTTTAAAAAAAACATAAATACACTATCACGACTTTTTGTCCATTTTTTTCTTTCACCATGTTGCTTCATAGCTTTCTAACTAGTGAAGATATGTCATTATTTGAAAAAAAAAATTATATAAATAAATAAATTCTCTCTACAAAGAATATATATATATATATGTATTTATATATATATATGTATTTATATATATATATAGAATATCTTTTTTTTATAAATAGAAATACCAACTTGTAAGTTTAACCCCCCAAACTTTTATTATTGCATCATGCAATAATAAACCCTTTTACATCCAAACCCTCCAACCAACTTTGCAATTTCAATTTTTATGGGACACTTGTCATTAGATGGTGGTTGGGAAGCTTCATGAATGGCCATGTGTCAAACATGGAGGAAATGGAGGAAAGAGGAAAAATATATATATATATATCAACACTCCCCCCCCCCCCTCTCCCCTACTTGCCCCCCCCCCCCCCTTTCACTCTCTCTCTCTCTCTCTCTCTCTCTCTCCTCTCTCCAACACCTTCTTCTTCCTCCTTCAACTTCCTTTCTTCTCCAAATTTTCCTAGTTGATCCTAACTTGATATTATATATATATATATATATATATTTATATATATATATATATATATATATATATATATATATATATATATATATATTGTGCTTCTAAATTGTAGGGTTAAATTTTGGAGTTTTAATTGTTCCAAAAAAAAAAACCTCTCAAAACCCAAGGCAAGCTCTCTACCATTCTTCAACCTCTCATTTTTATTTTATTTTTGAATTCTCATATTTCAAGATTTATACTTGTAGTTGTTCTAGTGACATTAATGCATGTTTGAGGTTATATGAAAAATCTTTGGATGTGTCAAGAAGTAATTAACTGTAGTAAAATTTTGAACATCATAGTTTTGACACATTTTATATATGTGTGTGTGTGTGCCTCTAAGTGAAATAATACTTGTTAAGGAGAGCTAATAATTAAATTGTTGATCACAATAGCATGGTTTACTATGTAGTAAATATCCTTAGAGGCTATGTCTAGAAAATGGTTTTATCACTAACCTTGATACCTTAAGTTTTTTTAAGGTATCAAGGTTAGTGATAAAACCATTTTCTAGACATAGCCTCTAAGGATATTTACTACATAGTAAACCATGCTATTGTGATCAACAATTTAATTATTAGCTCTCCTTAACAAGTATTATTTCACTTAGAGGCGCACACACACACACACATATAAAATGTGTCCAAACTATGATGTTCAAAATTTTAATACAGTTAATTACTTCTTGACACATCCAAAGATTTTCCATATAACCTCAAACATGCATTAATGTCACTAGAACAACTACAAGTATAAATCTTGAAATATGAGAATTCAAAAATAATAAATAAATAAAAAATGAGAGGTTGAAGAATGGTAGAGAGCTTGCATTGGGTTTTGAGAGTTTTTTTTTTGGGAACAATTAAAACTCCAAAATTTAACCCTACAATTTAGAAGCACAATATATATATATATATATATATATATATATATATATATATATATATATAATCAAGTTAGGATCAACTAAGGAAAGGAGTTTAGAAAAAGGGAAAGAAAAATAAAGGAATTAATACCTAATTCTTCTTCTTGGAAAATTTGGAGAAGAAAGTTGAAGGAAGAAGAAGCAGGTGTTGGAGAGAGGAGAGAGAGAGAGAGTGAAGGGGGGGCGGCCAAGTAGTGGAGAGGGGGGGGAGTGTTGATATTTTTTTTTCTCTTTCCTCCATTCCCTCCATATTTGACACATGGCCATTCATGAAGCTTCCCAACCACCATCTAATGACAAGTGTCCCATAAAAATTAAAATTGCAAAGTTGGTTGGAAGGTTTGGATGTAAAAGGGTTTATTATTGCATGATGCAATAATAAAAGTTTGGGGGGTTAAACTTACAAGTTGGTATTTCTATTTATAAAAAAAAAAAGATATTATATATATATATATATATATATACATGGGAATTTATTCTTTGTAGAGAGAATTTATTTATTTATATAAAAAAAAATTCAAATAATGACACTCTACCCACCTTAATTAAATTCCGTCCTCGAAATTTAAAAAAAACACACACAGGGTCGGGAAAAAAAAACTAAGGTACCTTAATCGACGAAGAGGTATGGATATTGTTGCCGCATGTCGTCCTCCTTCTCCCACGTAGATTCGCCAGGGAAGTCCTTGTTCTATGAAACTCGAACCAAGGATACTGTCTTATTCCTGAGAACCTTCTGCGTTCGATCCATGATCTCTACCGGCTTCTGCTGTATGCACAGATTTGGACCCACTGTTATCTCAGAATGGTCAAGTATGTGTCTAGTATCTGGCACGTACTTTCTAAGTTGAGAAACATGGAAGACATTATGAACTCCTTCAAGTGAAGGTGGTAAGGCCAGTCGGTAAGCTACATCTCCAACTCTTTCCAAAACATCAAATGGACCTATAAACCTTGGGCTCAACTTCCCTCTTGTTCCAAATCTGATAGTTCCCCGGGTTGGTGAGATTTTTAGAAATACATGATCACCAGCTTTGAACTCGAGAATCCTTCTATGTTTATCTGCCCACATCTTATGTCTGTCTTGAGCAGCCTGAAGGCGACTTCGAATTGCCTTAACCTTGTCCACAGTTTGTGTAACCAGCTCTGGCCCCAACAGTTGACGCTCCCCTATGTCACTCCAACATATTGGAGATCGGCACTTCCTTCCATACAAAGCTTCAAATGGAGCCATCTTAATACTGGACTGGTAGCTTTGTTATAGGAGAATTCTATCAAATGAATATGATCATCCCAAGATCCCCCGAAGTCTAGGGTACATGCCCTCAACATATCTTCCAGGATCTGAATCGTTCTCTCGGACTGACCATCGGTTTGTGGATGGTAAGCTGAACTGAACTTTAGGTGAGTGCCGAGACTATCTTGCAAACTTTTCCAAAATTTGGAGATAAACCGAGTATCTCTGTCTGAGACGATACTCACTGGTACTCCGTACTGACTAACAATATTCTTCATATACATATCTGCTAGGAGTTCGGTAGATTGACCGACTCGAAATGGCAGAAACTTTACAGACTTTGTTAGTCTATCCACAATCACCCAAATAGCATTGTTACTTCTTTTTGTTCTTGGTAGTCCAGATACAAAATCCATCGTTATGTGTTCCCACTTCCACTCAGGTATAGGTAAAGGTTGTAGAAGTCCAGCGGTCCTTTGATGTTCAGCCTTTACTTGTTGACATATTAAACACTTTGAGACAAATTTGGCGATCTCGTGCTTCATCCCGTGCCACCAGAAATTCTGCTTCAGATCCTGGTACATTTTTGTACTCCCAGGATGAATGGAGTATTGTGAGCTGTGAGCTTCAGACATCACCTTTGTCCTGAGTTCTCCACTAGGTACACATAAACGACTTCCAAATCTTAAGGAACCATTTGGATGCTTAACCAAACCAGTTTGTAACCCAGATTCAGTTTGTTTTCATAGCTTCTGCAGTTTCACATCATCCTTTTGAGCCTCTTTAATTCTTTCGATTAAAGATGATTGCAGCTCCAAACTTGCCCAGACTCCATCTGCCACTAGGTAGATTACTTCGATCCCCATCTTTCTTAATCTTCCAATATTTCCTTGGGTTGTTCAGGAAGAAAGCTACTGGTCTTCTGCTCAAGGCGTCAACCACCTTATTTGCTTTGCCCGGATGATATTCCAATTTCATGTCGAAGTCTTTAAGCAGTTCTAACCATCTCCGTTGTCTCATGTTCAATTCCTTTTGAGTGAATACATATTTCAAGCTCTTATGATATGTATATATATTAATTTGTTCCCCGTATAAATAGTGTCTCCAAAGCTTCAAAGCGAAGACAACGGCTGCTAATTCCAGATCATGAGTTGGATAGTTCCTTTCATGAGTTTTCAATTGACGTGAAGCATAAGCGATTACCCTTCCATGCTGCATCAGGACACAGCCTAGTCCTTTTCCAGAAGCATCGCTATAGATTTCATAACCTCCCGAGCCTGAAGGTAAGGCTAACACTGGTGCTGTAATAAGTCGCTCCTTCAGTTCTTCACATAATAAACTTTTTTGTAAGACTACAAAATCTAGAATATGTGGAAACTCGTTGTAGGTTAAATTAAGATTTTCCCACAAGCAAGTAGTGTACTTGTATAAATTATTTTGAATAGTATCAATATAATTTTTAGTAGAGAACTTCGATATTTCTATGTCCATGGTTTATATCGTTCCAACCTAGAGCTTGTTGTGAATTGAAAATATATATATATATGTATTGAATATCCAAACTAAAGGCTATGTTAGAAAGGACTTACAACATACCTATGGATATACATATATATATAACGTGTGAGTTAGAGAAGTATAAAGACACAAATTTATATTTTCGCTACTTAAGTTGTATCTTTTAACAAAGTTTCCGTTTATACCAAATGTGAATGTGATTCTTAGCGTGTTCAAGTAATAATAGGATTATTAAGTTATGAATGCACAACTTGTCAATTTTCGAACCACATTATCCCCTATGTTTGCACAGGCCCTTTCTATTGGTAAAGAGATTGTTACTTTAAAATCCTTAATTTCCATGCCAACGAACAATATTGAATAGAGATTCTAATCCTTGTTGTTGACTTGAAAATAAAAGTTAGAACCTATACTTGTTTGAACTTATCCATCTTTGTGAATGATTGTAAGTTACTTTCTTTTGTTAATTGAATATATTGCGTGGTTCCGGTGTTGAGGGTTGCTCCACCGAAGGGGTCGGCGTACCCGGATTTTTATGTTGTTATATGTGCTTATTGTAGAATTTTCGGTTCAAGAAAAACAAAGAAAACTCAGCCGAAAATTCTTAGAAATTTCAGAGTTAGCTAATTTACAAAGTTTTATGTTCTCCTTCTTTCCCATTTATATATTCTGTCATGTGATTCCATCACATGACGATAAGTTGCATTTAGAGCTCGATATAATTAAATGGATCACTTAGAGTAGTTGCATCGGGATGGGAGAGAAGCTAGTTGGATCACACCATCAAATTCATTGCAATACTACTAGTTTAAAACTGATCAGTTCCTTTTACCGGCACTCGTTTGGCCAGACGGGTCTGTCGGGGTGTGGCTTAGCACACTTCATGTTTCATATTTTCTGTATCCATTGGATTCCGAATTCCCGAATTCGGCTCTGTAATATCCAATGTAGCTTGTTCCGATATTCTTGGAAAATTCCAAGTCATACGACAATTGTTTTAACACTTGATTCTGGAAAACCGGAAAATGATTCAGGTGTTATTAGTTTATATCGCATAAATATGTGATGCTTGATACTAATGGGACGGATAAAGTCTAAACATCGCCCATTTAGTATAATCCTGATCTCGGACAAATGAGTTTATTGCCGAGATACTAGGTGTGTGTGATCCAAAGGGTTCTCTCTAAATAATGCATTTCATTTAGTCTAGTATTGGCTCTATTAGTTTTAATCATATCTTCGGACCTTACTCGACTCTGGCACCTGACTGTATCATTTACTCTAGTTGATGCTCAAGATATTTGGGTGAATGTCTTCTATTTTATATTTTGGCGTCATTATTCTTCTTGCCTTACTTTCTTTCCTTGACCGAGAGCTTGCTCGTCGTATTGACGACCTAGTTTTGTTCACTAGGTGTGGAGAAGATTCCAGATGATCAGTATGCGGAAAAGGATCTCTACGAGTGACTGCATCCTTGGAAAACTTTTGTTAATGATAAGATTTAGTATTGGATATGACTTGTGTAATTAATGATAAGACGTAGTAGTGGATTTGTGATGTATAATTATGGAACTCTTGGAAGTGGAAGTAGTAACATTTTGGATAATGACATTTTGGAAGTGATTAGTTAGTTAATTTTTCCTGTACCTATATTTTATCTCTGACCTTACAGGCGACAATCGCAGTACGGCACGTGTTGTATCGTATAAGTGCGTAGCCTGGAGATGTACCACGCTCCAAAATTTATATTTATGGAAGTCGGGGCGTGACAAGATATTTTGTCAAATTCTAATTAAAAATTCAATCAAATTAAATTTTATAACATATACAATAAGGGTATTTTCGTAACTATTGTATTTTATTAGAAAAAATTTGAGTGGCACCCGACTTGGATGACCTATTTATGCGGTGCACCCGACATTGTTTGCTAAATGTATAAGTTATCCCACATTAGACCAAAAACGTGAAAACTAACAGCATGAGTTTAACCCTATTTACGTAACGAAAATACCCCTCATCTATGTTACCTGTTGAGAGGAGAAAGTCTTACGAAAATACCCCTCGTGTGAAAACGTGCCAAAACTCTCTTCCCCATTCCTCTATCATTTGATTTCTACTTCCTCTCTCGATCAAGTTTTCCCTTTACCATCTCGTGTAGTTCCCCCTCCCTCTCGTCTAGTCTGACTCGCGAAGTTTCTCGTGGAAACATTTAGGTAACAGGCCACAAAACGTTTTTTTATCATTTATTTTTTGTTTGTATGAAATATTTATTTTGATTCCATTTAATTTTTCTCAGAAATCTCCAAATCGAAGGAAGAAAACTGTCTCTCAGACTGGGTCTTAGGTTTGTGTGCTACTCTCTTCACATTCTTCTTAGATGGTGTGCCTTGCCCACTAGGAAGATTTTTCTCTTCTAAGTATATGTGTAGCTCTCCTTCTTGATCAGGCAGTTGCTTATTGAACATGTCCAACAAACCAGTATCAGATAACAGCTCAACTGTTTTCCCATCTTTCATCTGATCAACCCAATAGTACCTATATCTGGCCTCCACTGAGTTACTCTGGACTACATAAGGAATATCCAACAGGGAGATCAAGTCTGGGTCCACTTCATGCACAACTGAAGCACATGTATATGGAACCTAACCATGTACTCCTCCTGTAACAAATGGTAGTCAATTTGAATCCTAACAATTCCTAACAGAAGAACAAATTAATCCTATACACTGTTTTCTATCACATTCAAAATTAAATGAAAATAAACTCTACATACAAATAATTTTCAGATAACTTTCAACATACAACAACATATGATTCCCTAAATACTAAATCCTAATTTCAGCACACAAACAACATATGATTCCCAGTTAATTTCAAACAATGTTACCCTAAAATCCGAACGAAAACATCATACAATATCTAAACCCTAAAATTGAAATGATGCCCTATTTGGCTCGCCATGGAAGCTCTTCTCCCTTCGATTTGGAGATTTCTGAGCAAAATTAAATGGAATCAAAATAAATCTTTCATACAAACCAAAAATAAATGATGAAAAAAAACGTTTCGTGGCCTGTTACCTAAATGTTTCCACAAAAAACTTCGCGAGTCAGCCTAGACGAGAGGGAGAGGGGGAACTACACGGATGGGAAAGGAAAAACTTGATAGAAACCAAATGACACAGGAATGGGGAAGAGAGTTTTGGCACGTTTTCATACGAGGGGTATTTTCGTAAGACTTTCTCTTCTCAACAGACAACATAAATGAGGGGGATATTTTCGTCACGTAAATAGGATTAAACTCATATGCTGTTAGTTTTTCACGTTTTTCGTCCAATGTGGGATAACTTATACATTTAGCAAACAATGTAGGGTGCACCGCATAAATAGGTCATCCAAGTGGGATGCCACTCAATTTTTTTCTTTTTATTAATCCTCCTCTCACTCAAAACCTCCAATCCAAGCAATAATTATTAAATACACCCCGCTTAACTCTCCCTCCAATCCAAGGGAGGTTATTATGTATTGACTCTACTACCATTCACTTTAACTTCCCATCACTTGACCACACTTAACTCAATACTTTTTCCCCTCACTCCAAGCAGACCCTAGATTAAATCAAACTAAAACTAACAACAAACAATATGAAAAACTATAAATCTACAGCCAAATACGAAATAACAAAGATAACACTGACCACATTTATTTTGGAACGTGTAAAGATGTAAACTTATAGCCAAAAATAAGATTGATTCGTGATAGTGACTAATAAAAAAACTAACTACACACCCAAAAAACGAAACTTTATCAAGAAATTTGACAACTTTGGTTACATCCACGAAGTTCAACTCCGATATTTCATCTTTGACGAAGAGAAAAACCATAGAAATCCGCAGCCAAGTCTAAAAGAGAACAAACAAAAACACTGGTGGCATTGATAAACCCAACTAATACTAACAAAATTTCACCATCAGATGAAAGCAAAATGGAACTATGAGAAAACCCTAGAAATAAACAGCAGCAATTGAGAGAATGAGAAGGAAGAAGCAGAAGAAGAGGTTACGTCGATCTTTTGCTGCTCGAGGTGGGCGGCGAGGAGCTCCTCCTGGGTTTGCGCAGTCATGGCTACTGATCGATCTGGACACGAGGAAGAAAACGCCGGCGGAAGGGAGAAAACCCTAACCCTAGGAAAAAAAAACCCAAATTTAGGAGAGTAGGTCTAAAGATTGGGTTTTTATAGCACAATATCTACTGTGACTCTGTGAGCTAATAAAATCCCATAATTGCCACCGGCTTCTTTTGTAGCAACCGAATCGAATAATACGAAGTTCTAAAAATTTAAAATTAAAATAAACTAACTAAAACCGAAATCAAACTGAATAAATTCGGTTTGTTTGGTTAAAATTAATGGATCGAACCCAAATTGAAATCATAGTTAAATTATATTAAAAATTATAATTTATACACGCATTTGTTGAATTTTAAAATTACGCACAAAGTTGAACTAGTTATTAACTTATCAAAAAAAGAATTAAAATATACGTAGAATTATTGTTTTTTAAAATATACACATTTTTTAAAATGAGAGTAATTGCATAATTATATGGTTCTTATTTGGCTTTCGATTTTGGACCAAAACCGAATAAATATTTTTATACTTTGAAAAATAAAACCAAATCGATTTTTTTGGAAGCCGAACTGAATCTCTTATTCGATTCGATTCGATTTTCGGTCCAAAATCGAATAATGCTCACCCCTAACTGGGTCTATAGGGGTCGGTCAAATGGTATGGAAGCCCAGACAGGGAATGAAAAATTATAATTTAAATTATTTATATCTCTTATTCGGTTCGGTTCGATTTTCGGTCCAAAATCAAATAATGCTCACCCCTAACTGGATTTATAAGGGCCGGTCAAATGGTGTGGAAGCCCAGACGGAAAATGATAAATTATAATTTAAACTATCTCTAAGTTTTGGGTTTATAACACAGGGTATTCTTATTTTTAAACGCATTACACTGACGATATCTTTCCTTTATTTTTCTTTTTTTTACTGTGTCGGACGTACTCAAGTTTTTTTTTTCACATTGTATTGTATGTCCTTTGGGTCCACTGTCCTCGAACTCCCACCATAAATAAAATAAATAATACGCTCTCGTTGCTCAATCCACTAATCTTCCGCCACCCAATCATAGCTTTTATGCCTCTTTCCGTTGACCACAAGGGTCATTCGGTTTAGCATCCCTTCCTTTAGAAAAAAAAAATAAAGGTAGTTAGTGTTGTATTTTTTTATATTTATCTTAAAGTAGGGTTCCATGTGTAATAAAAATAAAACATGGGGACGAATAGTGTAATTAGTTTAAAAGTATATATACCCCGTGTTATAAACCGATAACTTATATCTATGTTATGTTATGTGTTTCCTAAAATAATATAATCATTAAAAAAAATTATTTGATTTTTCTAGTATTTGGTTGGCGCCTAAATTTTCGTAATAAATGTTGGAGAATAAGAAAGAAAAATCAATCACATGGGTTATGAGAGAAAACTATCCTCCTTCGTATCTTCTCCTACGCCAAAAAAATAGTTCTCAATTTTGTGGCTACCAAACAAAAAATTTGAACAACTTATTTTTTCTGATTCCTTAAATTCGTGAAACAAACATGGCCAAATAAGTAAATACATGAAGAAAAAAACATCCATTATTTAATATTGCTTGACTACCAAATGAGATATAACCACCCAATCCGCTAATTACCAAATCCAATATACTCAAAATATTGGAACTGTTCAAAACATGCGAATTGAAATTCAGATGGGAGCATTGTCAATGCATGCCGCCATCAGGCTAATGACGTTGTCATCAACATTGGTGACCCTCTTGCATATTAACTTGACCCGAGTGTCTCAAAAAAAATTCATAAACGCAAAGGCTTTAGCTATACCCGAACTCTTCCGACATAAGGTGTACAATTTTCTCTGTGTTACCGTAATATTATTCAATATTAGTTGTGAGGGTAGATCATGCAACTTTCTACTAATATGTCTAAATTCTCACTGGTTCCATTATTATAAATGCAAGACGGTATCCTCTTGTCACGATCTGTATCCTGTTTAGGGGAACGAGAACGTGGGTACGTCCAGCCTATGTCGCAGTATCGGCGGTAGAATGTTGTATAGGTCAACTAGAAATATAATATCTAGACACAAAGTATATAAACATGACATCTCCGCACGGA
Source organism: Iris pallida (assembly GCA_029216955.1). Lineage (NCBI taxonomy): Eukaryota > Viridiplantae > Streptophyta > Magnoliopsida > Asparagales > Iridaceae > Iris > Iris pallida. The sequence goes on from JANAVB010033819.1 coordinate 2,050,318, forward strand.
GGTATATAATCTCAACTCAATCACAAGACAAAGGAAGATAAGCACGAATATTATAAAGATATGATGGAAATATATAAACTGAAATAGATGCAAGTCACAGACAGAAGTTCAGAAATTAAGACATAACACAATATCCCGAATATAAAGTATACTACAAGTCTCAAATATCCAGCTAGAATGCAGTCCAGTCAACCTACTAGACTAGGTCACTACAGAAGGTACATCCTCTACGGACACTGTCACCAAAGGTATATCCTGGTCAGAGTCTCCGTCTGTGCCAAACCCATAGAAGGTCGAGCAATCAGCATCTAAATCCTATGTAAACATCAACGGGGTTATCCTGCCAGGATATGAGCAAGTACAAACGCTAATAGCAGTTCCATGTGAATTGACAAATTCTATAAAAGACAATTATAATGGAATACAAGATAAAATATCAAGAATGAAAATAAACAGTATATATAAAACTGGATATCATGTCAGGGTATGAAATACTAGAATGTAAGCAGTACAAGAATATCTGATGTATAATATAAACATAAACAGTGCCTCAAGATATTATAACGTTATGTGATCGGCCTGGGTCAGGATCAGGCTGTTCCATTTGACCGGCTATGAACATAAAATAAACAGAAACATGATCAGGCCGGCCACAATGAAAAGCTATGAACAAGTAGTATCCGATCAGGCTACACCCTACGTGCAGTGATGGTGGAGCTATAAACAAGTGAACAAGAGGATACATGAGGGGTATTAATCACATAACCACTAATAACTCCTCATCTCCGAGTAGTATATGGATTCGGACATATCACGTATTGACACGAGATTCTCTAAGAGGGTAGCAAATTCCCTTAGTAATCGACGTCTATACAAGTACAGAAAACAAGATCGAATAATGTATCAATATACCATAGTAATCCAGGAATGACATCTCATGACAGGATCCGACGTATACTAGTCCGTGTACCATCGTGTCGAAAATCAAGTAAAATACTACAACTGAATCGGATATAGTAGATATCAAGACAATAAAAACTATCAGAGAATATACTCGCCTGATACCCTGAGCAACTGATATGTATAGATGTCCAAACTGGATTCACAGAGTCCTATTTAGAGCAGTACAGGTTACAATGAATTCATAATCTAATTATTAAAGTGTACAATGCAATCTACATGATACTAGACCTCTTTAGGTCAAAAGTCAACCATTGGTCAACTCTTAGTCAAACTAAGTCAACATCTAGGGTTTGGACAACTATCTAGTCAAAGGGGTCAACTCTACCTAAGCTAGTCATAATTCTAACCATAGACCCACATACTCTAGGATATCTTATAATATTATATCATATACATATATATCATGCATGAATTCTCAACAAGCCACATATACTATGGTATCCCAAATCACATATATTATATATAGATACTATCCACTTACCCTTAGCTCATATCTCAAATACCTTAACTATTAGTTAATACCTTAGTTATAGGTCAATACCTTGAAGTTATTAGTCATAATAGCTAATATTACCAAGTACCAATATATACATATATCTTACATCTCTACTAGTTACCTACTATATATGATTACTTTAGCCAATTTATCCTTTATATATACATGGATGTACCCAAAGCCTATTGCATACCATTACCTTTACTTACCCATAACGTATACCAATATACCTTTTATCCATATCTAAATATTTACCATTTACCTATATTATATACATATATCCATATATCCTACTATAGACCCATATCGCTAACCATTTACCCATTACTATACCTTCATACATGTCTCATACATGTTTGTCTATACTTACCTATGGTGCTTGGTTACTTCTTTACTCATATATATATATATATATATATATATATATATATATATATATATATATATATATATATATATATATCCACCCTACATATCATAGTACACCAAGATAACCATATACCATATCTACATGGTATAATATATCCCTTATACTATACGTATAAATATATATCTGTATCCTTATGTATCCTATAATATTTATATCAATACGATACCTATATGAAATACATACGTGATATTGTATCCTTGCTATTCTATGCATACTCATGAGTTACCTTGCTATTAAGGTATTTACCTTTACCCTTAGAATTACTTTCACTACCAAAATTCAACGTTTTAGCGACGGCCATATCCGTCGGTAAATCTACTTAATGACGGCTAACCGACAAAATTTGGCTAAAAAATTCGTCGAGAAATAGTCCGTCGCTAAACAAAGTCCGTCGCTATTCTATCGCCATTCGACTACTTAGCGACGGTTTGCCGTCATCAAGGAACGAACATTTAGCGACGGCTAGCCGACGGATTTCCGTCAAATCAATTATAGGAAAATTTTCGATACTACTTTTTAGTGACGGACAGGTCCGTCGGTAATATGTCGGTAAATGCGTATCATAGAGTTTCTGATACAGAAAATCTGATACGAATTCGCCGCTAATTTTTGACAGACGAACGACAGTTTAGCGACGGAATATCCGTCGCTTAGGTTATGGAAATCTTTATATTTTCAGAACCTTGTCGACGGATAATTCGTCGCTAATCTGCCAATATTCCGTCGCTCAGCCGTCACCTTTCGTCACAAGTCCGTCGCTAACTGGAAAATTTTTAAAAAAATTACATAAAACACATTATTCCCTATTCGTACAACATCCGAAACATCATAATATGCATCACACCTCACACAAACCAATATACCTCACACACTAATATACAAATATCTATCACAAATACATCACACAAACCAACATACATCAATGAACCAACAAACCAATATACATCACACACCAATATACAAATATCTATCACAAATACATCACACAAATAACATACATCAATGAGACCCGAAGCAACCCTTCGTTGAATTTTTATATAATAAAAGTCTAGGTAATATCATCCAAAACATCCAAGTCTATAAAATATCCAAAAAATAAAAATTCGTCAAGAGTTGTAAAACCATCAAGTAAAACCTATAAATAAGTCTACCGAAAAAAAATCCGATCAAAAATCATATCATATATATATATTTTCCTCTACGTACGCGCAGAGAGATCTCCCTTCTCAGCCACTGCGCATAAGTAGGATCCACGCCGGCAAGATCAATATCCAGAGGAGATAGATGACTGAAACTCACGGTGCAACTGCCCTCTGGTGCCACCTCCTCAGCAACAGGAGGTGGCACTACCTCCTCAGCAGTAGGTACCACTACCGACTCAGTAGTAGGTACCACTATCGACTCAGCAGCAGGAGGTGGCACTACCTCTTCAGCAGCAGGAGGTGCCCCTCTTAAGCGACGTCTTCGGATCTTGGGTGCCATCTGGTAATATTGAAGGAAACAAAGAGATTAATTAGGGATTAAACAAAATGACAATATTAGACGTGTAATGTGAAAGATTCATTATTGTATGGAAATGACAGTATTAGACGTCCTATGCGTCCTCATCTTCCTCTGCCCCCTCTCTGACCCCCCTCTACTTTTCTGCTTCTCATTCGACTCTCTCAGCCTCCTATTCCGCATCATATGATATCCATCTCAACCAAAGAGTAGAGAAGTGTGAAAATATTAATATTAACCAAGGATCGGTATCGAAATCGGTATCACCATGAATCTTATGGCTTGTTCTACCATAGCATAATATAAAATCAAACGTATGAATCAGAGCTTCACATTCAAAATATTAGAAGAAAAAAAATTGTAATTGGTGGTAGGGCGAGCCAGAATCCTTTGAAAGTATTCTGGCTCGCCCTACCACAAATCAAAAAAAAAATCCTTCTAATATTGTGAATGTGAAGCTCTGCTTCACGTTTGGTTTTATATTATCCTCTGTTAGAAAAAAATTATGAGATTCATGGTGATACTGATTCCGATACTGATCCTTGGTTAATATTAATGTTTTCACACTTTTCCACGCTTTGGTTGAGATGTATATCATATGATGCAGAATAGGATACCTCATGACTCGAATGAAAAGAAGGGAAGTAGGGAGGCTCACTGTATACACTCATCCGCCTACGATATACACTCTATACACTCTTACTTATGCAAGCCTTTTGAGGTAATCAACATTATACTAGATTTTCGAAAAAAAATCTATAACTCTGATAGGCCCAAAAGACTTGGCATAAGTAAATTTAATTTTCAACACTTACCTAGCTACTACTAAGATATCTTATATATATATATATATATATATATATATATATATATATATATATATATATATATATATATATATATATATATATATATATATATATCCTTCTACGATACTCCGATCCTTAACCGTCGATAGTACCGATATCGCTGTAGAAGCATGGAAAATATTTCTTTTAGTCCCACATCGGAAAGAAGAAGAAGAAAGGGCTCACTCTATTCTATAAATAGAGCCCCCTTGCCTCCTTTGAAAGGGGCACCAACTTTCTTCCCTTCTTCCAACTTGGACTCTTCCTACTACGCACCCTCGGGTGCTAGAGCGAAGAAGTCTAGGACAGCGCGAGCTCGTCGAACCCAGGCAGCTGTCCTCACTGCTGACCATCAGAGAATCCCGTTAACTGTTATGCGAGCCTCTGATGGAAAGTTGTACAAAATCGTCCGTGTCCATCCCCCGGCGGCAAACGAACATGATGGTTCTCAAGAGTCTCCCTACAACGATCGAGCGCAGTGCTTTACTAGCCTCAGATCAGGCAGCAAATATGATGGTCCCAAAAGTCTTCCTAGAACGATCGAGAGCAGTGCTTTACTAGCCTCAAAGCAGGGAGCAAATATGATGTGTAGAAGCATGGAAAGTAAGGAGATTTTCTATGCGGCCCAAAAATCAACATGAAGCTTCATGCGGCTCAAAACCCAAGGAGCTTTATGCGGCTCAAAACCCAGGGAGCTTTATGCGGCTCACAAAACCCAGGAAGCTTCATGCGGCTCAAAAAACCCAGAAAGCTTCATGCGGCTCAGAAAGCTTCATGCAGCCTTATGCGGTTCGAAATCAGCCTAAACAGCTGGCCATAATTACTCTGACATAAAGGTGACAGCTCTGACAGAGATGATGGCTCTGACATAAAGACAAGACATGACATGCTCCTAAAAAGACGAGAAAATCATCATGATATCTGGCACAGTTCACAAATTCCAAAGAAGATTCTTTATGCGGATCGCCTATGCGACCTTCATGCGGCTCAGTCACGAGACCACTCTCATGCGGCTCAGTCATGAGACCACTCTCATGCGGCTCGGTCATGAGACCACTCTCATGCGGCTCGGTCATGAGACAACTCTCATGCGGCTCAGTTATGAGACATCCTTCATGCGGCTCGGTTATGAGACAACCTTCATGCGGCCCGGTCATGAGACACTCTTCATGCGGCTCGGCTATGGAACAGTCCTTCATGTGGCTCAGCCAGGATGCATCATTCATGCGGCTCGCCACAGAGTAGCAGTTGAGACACATGACAGAAATTGACCAAGTCCTAACAGTTCGGATTTAGTACAACAAACAGATCATGATCAATCTTAACCAATCCCCAGCTGCCCACTTCTCGAGGCACAGTTACAAGGATGTGGCCCAAAATTAGCCATGTGGCTGTACACCCCATTACTCATGAATTCCTATAATAGCAAGGTGTTATTCCCTTGCATACACACATATACACGCAAAGAGATATACACACACCCAGGCAGAGAGAGAGCATTTCTTCACCGGAGCCGAGGTTGCGTTGGATCGTCCAAGGAGTAAGACAGAGTTGATAGCACTTTTTCGAGCCTCTACCGTCACCCCCCAGTATCAAAAACAAAAAATTGTACTTAGATTGCTTTTCCTAGGTTTTGTTCCTAGTCTCTCTTTTGTACAAGCGAGTTTGTAGTTGTGAGTCCAGTTCAGTCCTCCTATAAAACTGTTCTGTTCTACGACAATCAATGGCTTACTCATAGGAATAGTCCGATATCGATTCCGATACCGATACTTTGAACCTTGATACTAAGTTTATATATATATATATATATATATATATATATATATATATATATATATATACTAATTTATATACTATTCTACGATACTCCGATCCTTAACCGCCGATACTACCGATATCGCCGATACCAATACTCATAGGAATAGTCCAATACCGATTCCGATACCGATACTTTGAACCTTGATACTAAGTTTATATATATATATATATATATATATATATATATATATATATATATATATATATATATATACTAATTTATATATCCTTTTACGATACTCCGATCCTTAATCGCCGATACTACCGATATCGTCGATACCAATACTCATAGGAATAGTCCGATACTGATTCCGATACTGTCACGCCCCAGAACCAGAATACTGGAGAGCGGGGGCAGACATAGCCAGCTACGTATATTGAAGTGCAACCCACCTCGCTATACGGTCACGGCTGTCTAGATACATGAGGGTTTAACTACAAGCCATCAGTCTTCTATGGTCAAGAACAAGCCTATTGTCTCAATCACAAGCAAATAAGTAAATGTTTACAAGATGTAAGACCACCAAATATACAATAGTAAGGCATCCCAAACATTACATATTTAGCTGATCATGAAGCTAGTCATTACAAAATGTGAGGACTAGCAAGAGTTTAGTCATACATGATCAACCCTAGGATCTGTCAATCATGTTACAGCCCGTAGGCAGACAGTAAGTAAATGCAATCGAGCTAAACAGGTGCTCGTCGGCTAAACGCCTCAAAAGAATATTTTTACAATAAAGTGGGAGACCAAAATAAATCCACTCGTTGCCCTGGTTACGCCTGGTGGTCACCATCGGGCTGGAAAGTCGGTAGATCCTCTGGTGCTGCTCCGAAATCTGGCCATACAAAACCAGCTGGATCAGACCCCAGAAAGAGTAAGTGCCACAAAGAAAGCTTTACTTAGGAACTAAAACCAGCAATTAGCACAGAAGATATTAATAATATAGTAAAACTAGAGAGACATAACATCACGAGGATGTACGGTAAGATAACCATGGAACCATTCAGATAACCAGGTTACAACCCTTAAACCTAACAAGGACCGAAATTGTAACCCTTCATCTGAACCGAACTTGGTTTCTCCCATTTATCAGCAAGATAATATAAGAAAATTAGGACATGTAACAATCTTATACAGGATCAAGATAAGACTAGACTGATTATTCCCCATTCAACAATCACGACCAAGCAATAAGTACGGCTTGATACTTAAAGTAACTAGGGTTATCACAGGCCTAGTTACTAGCAAGATGCAATGAGATTATTCCACAGCCACAAGCCCTACAGACCATCCAGGTTACCCAGGTCAAAAATTAGGGGTTGAATTCAGATGGGTACACCGTCCAGGAAACGCATGTATCCTTAGGTAGCTTGAAGGGTGCAACACATGACAGTGTGCTGGAAATATGCCCTACTCGACGGCAGGCTACAGATCCCAAGAGCGCCCAGGTAACGGATCGCCTGTAGCTGGGAAATCTCTTCATGATTAATGTGTTAATCTAGTTATTAGCCTTAGTCCATTTCAGTAGGTACTCCTGACCGTGGTACTCATGAGTCCCATCCTAACATGATGCAAGACAAGACTGGTTTATTTGTACAAGCACAATCGCCCACGGTGTCCAAGTTATTTATACTTGTCATATCAGGTAGCCGTCGCAACAGCTTATCAAGATATATCATGTCAGGTTACTTGTCAAGAGTGTGCCACGGCAGGCCACTATCATGTCATGTTACTGGTCAAGAGTGTACCACTACGGGTCACTGTCGTATTCAAGTACAAGTACATGATAACATAGTACAAGCATTCCATCAAAAGACCCAAGTTATACTGAGAGTCACAAGGCATGAGTTAGTAAAATCACTAAATAATAATAATTAAATAACAAGACAAGGCACGGGGAGGAGCCATGCGGCTCAGAGAGATGAGTTCGTATGGCTGGATTAATGCGGGTTCATGCGGTGGAAAACTATATGCGACTTGATCACTCTTGCGGCAGGAAAGGACTAGTCCCCATGCGGCCAGGAATGGAAGGGGGCGCATGCGGCTCAGTTAGAAGTCCATGCAGCTGGGTTCAATCAAGGACGCATGCGGTCAGGAAAAAATAGGTGCCATGCGGCTCACGAGGGAGAGGGTTCTCATGCGGCTGGAACGAGCGGGAGTCTCATGCGGCTGAAACGAGCGGGAGTCTCATGCGGCTGAAACGAGCGGGAGTCTCATGCGGCTCGCAGAGCAAAGATCCATGCGGCTCACGGAATAAGGGTCCATACGGCTCAACTAAGTTGTGCCCCACGCGGCTGGGGATGAAAGGGGTCTTATGCTGTCACTTCCCAATCTTGGAATACGTATTTTAATACGTAAACCGATAAATTATATTTACCTTGAATTTATACGATATTTATTATGCAGTATTTCTTCATGCATTTCCTAAAAATATTCGACAAAATATTATTTCCTAATTTATTTTCTGCATTTGGGCCTACAGTTTTGGCTCATTTGGGTAACCTATTCTTGGTTCACCAATGGTTCATCATGAACCCTTTGGTTCATCATGAACCCATGGGTCCAAGATCTTTATATATAACTCATCTCATTCTCTCTCCTCTCATTTTTACTTCCTCTCATTTATTTCCTCCACCAACCAAGGCAAGTACCAACTTGTTCAAGAGATGGATCCATAATTTTGTCAATGATTTCTTAAAAAACTATTTGCCAAAACATGTTCTTCTTCTCAATCTATACTAGTTTAGAACTTGGAAATTTCCATTTTGAAGCTTTAATTTTTATAGATCTAAGTTTTAATCATTTTCGGATTTCCTTGGTCTTGATCTATTTTCGTTGGGGTTTTGTGGATTTTGATGCTTCCATGTGGAAGAGAATTCTATTTCATCCAAGATGGAACTTTGGAAATCCGGATTTGGAGTTCGGATGGCCAAGTTGTGATGTTTTGAAGCTTTGGGTTCAACCATGGTGTTCTTGCTGTTTGGAGAAGACAGTGAGCAGTGTGCAGAGCTGTTTAGCTTACGCACACTGAGCTGCGCGCGCTCTTTAGCGTGCATACGCAGACTTGAGTACGCTTCCTGTTGGAAGCGTGTCTCCTTCAGCGTGCATGACTTTTCACGTACATTGCTCCCTTGAGCGTGCGTGACTTTTCACGTACATTGCTCCCTTGAGCGTGCGTGACTTTTCACGTACATTGCTCCCATTCAGCGTGCGTGACTTTTCACCTATGCTGCTCCCTGTAGCGTGCGTGACTTTTTGTAGCTCCCCTTCCCGAAAATTTTTGGAATATTTTTTTATTTTATTTATTTGATTAAAATGGTGAATTATGACTTTATAAATAATTATTTAGTTAATTATTACGGTAGGTGACTTTAGCCATAGTTGAGTTTTGGAGCACCAGACGACTAGAAATCATGGCACGGATAGTGCAGTTGCGTGCTTTGACTAGTGTTTAGCCATGGTAGGGGAAGGCCGAGCCATAGTGATGTCCTAACTAGGAAAACCAGACCAAGTTGCGACATGACCACTATAAATAATTTAATTATTTATTATTAATATTATTTGACTCTTAGGTGACCCGGTTGTACCAACTTAGTTCGGACTGCACCCGAACCGAGTCCAAGCCTACGTAGTCGGGTAGTAGGTTCAGAGACGACTATATAGATGTATGTTGTATTGGCAGTTTACTCTAGCGATTTAGACTGCAATTTGGAAACGATTATTATTATATATATATATATATATATATATATATGTGTGTGTGTGTGTGTGTGTGTGTGTGTGTGTGTGTGTGTGTGTGTGTGTGTGTGTGTGTGTGTGTGTGTGTGTGTGTATTCTATGTTTTCGCTATTAGAAATGATATTTTATATGATAACATAGTAAATAATTTTCCTTAATACATATGTTGGATTGTGAGATTTATCTAGATTATATATACATGTGTATGTATATAGGTATATATTCATGATATGTGGAGAAAGGGCTTTTATAGATTTATATAAAACAATATCATTTTATTTTATTTATATAAATGTTGTGTATATATACATTAAGAAATCTATATTGCCATATTAAATATATTTAGAGTAGTTTATTGTTTAAATTGTATTCATGGTATATATATATATATAGAGAGAGAGAGGGAGAGTAGATAAATAAATATATAAACATATATGTACATATATATAAATATATATGTGTGTATATGCGTATGTGTATTTATATATAAAATATATATAGAATACATAATACAATATGTGTATGTATGTACAAATGTATATAAATATATATATGTATAAGTGTATATATATAAATATATATGTGTATACATATAGGTATAAATATACATGGATAGTTATATAAATATAGATATATATGTATATATGAAAATACATTAATGATACATATACATGGAGATACATATGCTAATATATAGGCCCGGCCTAGGCCAACCTAAGTCGGCCCATAGGCCCACACCCGAGAGCCCCTCACAAACAAATGCTTCCCGAGCCCGTAACCAACAGCTCCCCTCATTTCCCAGGCCCTTTCAGCCTCGAGCAAACCCAACAAAGCCCAACCAGAGAGGAGCACCTCTCAGCCAAAGCTGGGCTCTCTCGGGTTTTCCCTGAAGCAGTACAAATGCGAGTAACCGAGAGCACCAACAAAACTTCGACATAACCCTAAACGCCGTGCACGCCACCAGAGCCGTGCGCCACCCCCCACTGGTTGGACGAACCACCCCGTGGCCAAGCGCCGCCGCACGCGTCGCCGGAGGCGGCTAGAGAGACGCGCGCGCGTCGGTACAGTGGGACGCGACAGCAGCAGGGTGCTGCGGGGAACCAACTTCGCGATCCAAGATCTCCCTCCTCGGTCGACAAAACTTCGTCCCGATTGCTCAGGTATGACCCCAACACGACCAACTCCAAGAAATCGACGTGAAGTCGATGAAAAATCAGTCCAAACAGGACATAGAACCCGGTCCCAAACTCCCTTTTGGAAGGCGATTGGCAGCCGGTCCATCGACCGATTTGGAAATCCTTTTGAATAGGTTTTTAGACAACCTAATAGGGATTAAAACCCAATTATTAGTTTTAAATATAGTGGTTTATACAGTGAATTAAATCAGAAAGAAAGTGGGGAAAAAACTGTGAAAAACTGTTTTCGAAAATTAGAAATTGTCCCACACGACGTGCGTCCCGCCAAACCGGGCAACGTGGTCGCGCACCGAAAGCATCAAAACCTGCATAACAGCTTCGTGGTCGTGTGGACTTTGACGGAATTCAAATTGGTCGCGTGTGCGCGACGAATTCGACGCGTATCCGTCGGAATCGCCCCGTATCCGTCCAATGCAAATTCAGTCATAACTTTGTGCACGCTCGTCATATCAAGACGAAACTTGTGCCAACAGGACCGTATCATTTTTCTGGTCCTGCATGCCAAGTTTGGTCCAATTCTGAGACAGTTGAATTGTACGTCGTTTTGCGGGCCCCACGGTCCCACCCAACGGGCGATTTTGTGCACGATCCGCCGGAATCCAACTTTGGACATACGGTTGGGTTCATATCGGAAAATCAGATCCGTAGACATATAGTTTGATGACTTTAGAGACCATTAACTCTGGCACGCTTTTCGATGCAAAGCGGGTCTAACGGCGGACATCATTTTTGTCCAAAATTACCGTTTTGCCCCTGTGTCCAGAATTGAACTTAAGGACAGGTAATCCTAGCTAATTTGACTATTCTGAGACTGTTGGCATTGTCTGTTTCAGCTTTCGGAGACAGTTGTAATGACTTGGACTTCGTGGCTTATCAGTTGACTATATATTTGTTGGATTTGCGTGCAACCTCCAGGCAAGTATACCTTGCCTCCCTCTACAGTTTTATTTACATGCATTCTATTTCAGTTTTCAGCTTTTGGATTATTTATGGACATGTGCTTTTTCGTGTTATTTTCTGTGGAGTTGTTTTTATCGTTTATAGCCATGTTCATGTTTTGGCCTTGTGTTTCACACTTGGAGTTTTTCGTCCGTACCTTGCTTGAGTCGTGTCATAGAACGAGTGCGTGTAGTGAACTGCTAAATCCTTGATATTGCGTCCTTGGCACCAGAGAGTCCACACACGGGACGAGGGTGTTTTTCTTGATCTGTTTACATCCGTGAGTCCACACTAGGGACTAGGATGTCGATTATTGTACCAGAGAGTCCACACTCGGGATGAGGGTGTAGACTTGACTTGACTTGCACCAGAGAGTTCACACTCGGGACGAGGGTGTTTACATCAGAGAGTCCACACACGGGACGAGGATGTAGTATTTGTACCAGAGAGTCCACACTCGGGACGAGGGTGCCTTGCCGTGAACTAACCAGAGAGTCCACACTCGGGACGAGGGTTAGTACTAACCAGAGAGTCCACACTCGGGGCGAGGGTTAGTGTTAGTTCAAACCAGAGAGTCCACACTCGGGACGAGGGTTAGTGTTAGTTCAAACCAGAGAGTCCACACTCGGGACGATGGTTTGGTTCTTCCATTGTACAGTATAATTTATATGCATGTTCACCATCTCGCTGCTATTTTTCTTACATTCGTGATTGCTTTATTTCATGTCTAGTACACTTTTCCTATTATAGTTCACTTTACATGTTCTAGTTGCATGTACATTCTTGTTCTCTCTATCATGATATTTCTATCTGTTACACTGTGTTAGCCTCATATGTATTCCTTGCTAGAGTCGTCTAGTCCTACACCACGACTTTCTTGACTTGATTATAACTTGACTTGCACCAGAGAGTCCATACTCGGGACGAGGGTGTTTACATCAGAGAGTCCATACACGGGACGAGGATGTAGTATTTGCACCAGAGAGTCCACACTCGGGACGAGGGTGCCTTGCCGTGAACTAACCAGAGAGTCCACACTCGGGACGAGGGTTAGTACTAACCAGAGAGTCCACACTCGGGACGAGGGTTAGTGTTAGTTCAAACCAGTGAGTCCACACTCGGGACGAGGGTTTGGTTTCTTCCATTGATCATCATGTTTCGTTCATCCGACAGTTCATTATGCGTAGTTGTTCTAGTGTTCGTGTTCGTGTTTGTGTTCGTAGTCATTTGTCTTGTCCTTGTTCTTTCTTGTTTATTTCCTTGCGCATGATAAAACTGTTAGATAGGCATGTATATTATGTATCTTGCTATGTCCTCTGAGGACCTGATGATCTCCTCAGGTTTAGCGATTGCATGGAGTTAGCTAGTAGTTCTGGTTGGCGGAGGATTTACGGTTCTTACGGGATTCAGGTACCGTTATTGTATTTATTATCTGCTCGTGCTTTTCATTCCTTATCATGAGATATCATGTTTCTTGTTTCAGTTGTAGACTCTTGTTATATTCCTTAGAGTCTTATCGGATATTTATGCTAGTGGGCTGTAGACCATGACCCATAGTATTCATTCATGTTTCATATTCTTATTGTGGATTGAGATATAGATTGCATTGCCATGATTTGGCAGTAAACTATAGCCTTGACAGCGTTTACGTATTCGAGATGGGCTGGAGTCCGCTCGATACGTAGCTGGGCTTGCTCACGCTCTCGCGTCCGAAAAGCGGGTGCGGGTCGTGACACTTTTCACGTACATTGCTCCCTTGAGCGTGCATGACTTTTCACCTACGCTGCTCCCTGTAGCGTGCGTGACTTTTCACGTACATTGCTCCCTTGAGCGTGCGTGACTTTTCACCTACGCTGCTCCCTGTAGCGTGCGTGACTTTTCACGTACATTGCTCCCTTGAGCGTGCGTGACTTTTCACCTACGCTGCTCCCTGTAGCGTGCGTGACTTTTCACCTACGCTGCTCTCTCAGCGTGCGTGACTTTCACGTACGCCGCTCCCCTTGAGCGTGCGTGCTTTTGTGCGTACACTTTTGATATTTTATCAGATATTATATACCCATTTTATATCCTTACGCCTTTTGTCCCGAGCATGATATGAGCACTAATGTGACCCCGGAGAACAAAGTGTTCCTACCCGATACATGTACCTGAATATCCCAGTTCTTGTTCATGCTCGACAAATGACTCGTAACTCCACGTGGCGTATTTGCAATGATGCATTACACTAAGGAGGGTAGCACATGTTGATATACTGATTGACATGGATCCTATTTGGGGTACTCGTACTAAAGTACGACTTTAGGAGGATAATCATGCAGGCCACAGCATGTGAGTCCAATATTTCACCTAGGATTAAATTAGGCAACTAAATATACTAGATGCATGGGGAGGGCAAAATCCCGAGATCGTGTTACACCAGCCGCCTTGAGATATTGTCTTGACGTGCCGGCTGGTCTCCACGGATACTGTGTCATCCGCAACGAGCGGATGACTGTATCCGATTAATTCCTGCTATATATTATATGTCTTGGCAAGGTGGCCTTACGAGGGACCTGTGCTCAATGACACCTGTCTACGTGAACCCCTGGGTTGGCTAGCCTTGCTGGAAAGATACGATCTGAGAATTTTCTAATAACATGATGCGAGGATAACCTCGTCCCACTAGAAACTCGTAGGCTTGATTGGCCGTGAAAACGACTTGCTTGTATCCTATTACCTTCCGTGAATAACTGAGGGAAGCGGACTGTCAGGGTACGTGATCCAACCCATGTTCTTGTTTGATTGTTGGGTTGGTTATCGTACTATGACAGGCTATGGACCGAAGTTATGAACGGAAGACTTATTCTGGTTGTGAAGTGTTACTTCTGTGAATGACTGAGGAACATGGTCTATCATGGTACAGGATCCAACCCATGTTCTTGTTTGATTGTTGGGTTGGATATTGTGCTGCGATAGGCTATCGACTAAAGTCACGATCAGGATATTTCCTTGTTTATACCTTTTAACTTATGTGAAAGTTATAGAGTACGACACGTCCCGACTCCATGCGGTACCTTTTGTCCTTGTTTGGTTGTAAGGGTGCCATATGGGCTCGAAGATGTTGCGCCACCCTATAATAGTAGCATAAGTATTACTATTATCAGTCATTCTATTAGCTGGGTTTTTAATCTTAACTCTTGTGCCCCTTTGGCGGTACTTGCTATTCGGGGCTGACCCCGCTGGTTTTGTTTGGCCAGATCTCGTAGCAGAGCCAGAGGACACGATCTTCCTCCCTGATATCCATGGTGCATACTAGGAGCATGGCGGTTCGGGGACTCGAGTGGGTTTCTTCTCCACCACTCCTGCTTATACTTTTGCGGCATTTAGCCACCGGCACCTGTTAGCCGGATTACTTGATATTTTGTGTCAGTACATAATTGTAATTAAACAGACTGCAGCTGTGTATAATTTTGTACTCCTGACTCTTTGAGATAGCTAAATTATAAAGCTAGTCTCTCATGACCATTTTGATGAAGCGTCGGGGACGCCTTACTGCTTTATCTTTAATGTTCATTTAATTGCTGATGTGACTTGATTGATTGAGACATAGAACTCTGTAGGACCATAGGAGACTTGATTGTAGCATGTACCCCTTAGTCTCTCGACAGTCACGATCGTCGTATGACGTTACGTACCTCATATGGAGTAGCTGGCCTAGTCCGTCTTCGTATTTTGGTACTGGGGCGTGACAAGGTTTTAGTGGTGGCCCATGCAGGTCTGTTTTTCAGACTTGTGGGGTATTGCGAATTATTAGGAGTCTCAATCAAAACTTGTTCCCCTTGAAATTCTGTTTCGAATTCTCTGTCCTTGCCTTGATCTCTAACCTGACTTGCATCCTCGAAATCTTCCTCGTTCGGACTTGATAATCTTATATCCTTCTCTATAGGGGTGCTTCATTCTCAGTAGAGGGTGAGGCCCAAGAGGAAGAGCAGCGAGAGCGTGGCTCGACTGGGCACCAGCAGGGGAAAGAACTTTCCCCAGGGCGGACACGAGCAGAAATGGAAGCAGAGGCAGTACAGCCGCAGGTTATTGAAACTCCTGCAGCACCAGCAGCGATGGCAGTACCAGATGCCGTAGCACTCCTGTAGATCATCCGGGGGATTCTTGTCACTCACCAACAGCAACAGACTCAGCAGCAGGAGCAGAACGTGTTGCTGAACCAAGGGATTCAGTTAGCTCTTGAGAGGAGTGCCGGGGTTGACTCGGGAGCATCAGGAAGGTTCCGTCGCTTGAACCCGAGGTATTTTGATGGCACGGAGGATGCCATCACTGCGGATGCATGGATTCAAGACATTGAAGCCATTCTTGTGGCAGCCAAGGTTCCAGATGATGAGAAGGTTGATCAGGTCAAATTAGTACTTCAGGATCTTGCCCGCGACTGGTGGGCATCAGAAGAAGTTGGTATAAGACGCACTGTTCGTTGGACCACCTTCAGTGACAGATTCAAGGCCAAGTATTTTGGCGTAGTAGCTCGATATGAGCTCCAGCAGAAGTTTATCAGTCTCAAGCAAGCAGGCAAGACCGGAGATGGGTATGCAGCAGAGTTCTACAGATTGTGCCGTTTCGCACCAGCAATGGTGGCAACGGAGCCAGAGAAACCTATGAGGTTCCAGTAGGGACTTCATTTGGAACTATTACAGCTTGTGGAAGGACACGACTACCAGACGTTTGACGCTGTTTTAACGGCCGCTCGGAGGCACGAGCTTACCCAGCAGAGGTTGGCATCGAGGACAGGAGGTCAGAAGAGATCTCATTCCCAGGTTGGAGGAGGAGCAATGTAGCGAACGTCGGCACCAGCACCCGGTGTACGTATTCATGATGCAGGAGCACCGCGGAGGACGGCCGTGTCAACTAATACAGTGCCAGTTCGGCATCAGCAGTCGAGGAACCAACAACAGCGTCAGGGAGCACCCCAGGGCTGTATATTCTGTGGGAAGGCAGGGCACACGAGGGAGGTGTGCCGGTCAGCGAATGGCTTATGCTTGAGGTGTGGTAGTTCAGACCACCGTATTTCTACTTGTCCTATGATACAGAGGCCAGGAGGGCCAGCTCAGCAGTTCCCAGTATTGCCAGCTCCGGTGGCAACCCCGAGTGGAGGGCCAGTATTAGCAGTAAGGCCCCTAGCCCAGCGTCTACCAACGCAGGCTCAGATGTTCCGCCAGGCACAGGAAGCCAAAGGCCCTCAGAGGCAGCAACAGCATGGTCGAGGAAGGCCGCAACAAGGAGCTCAGCGGGGCCAGGGACAGGCTCTCACATTATCCTTGGGAGAGGCTCTAGCGTCTAGTGACGTGGTGGCAGGTAAAATTCTCGTCACCTCATTTTCCGCTGTAGCATTATTTGATTTAGGTGCTACTCATTCATTTATCTCTGCACAATATGCTACACGGATTGGATTAGAGTTTGAGGCATTGCCGGAGAGGGTGGATATACTCACCGGCAATGGGCTCGTAGAAGTTAGCAGAGTGCGCTTTTCATGTCCGGTGGAGGTGTGTGGGCATTTACTGCCCGCATCATTGATTGAATTCCCTATGGGGAATTTTGATGTCATTTTTGGCATGGACTGGTTGAGAGACAGTCATACGACAATTGATTGTAGAGTAGGTAGGGTCATATTTAGCGTTCCTGGGATGGAGCAGTTCATCTTTACTCGAACCTTAAAGAATCAGGCCGGAGGCGTCATCTCAGCAGCAGTGTCAGAGCCAGGACAGATTCCGAGAGTGGTCGAAGATTTTCTCGACGTCTTCCCTGATGAGCTCCCAGGGATACCCCCAGTCAGAGAGGTAGAATTTAGCATTGAGTTGAATCCTGGAACGAGGCCTATTGCAGACAGAGTTTACAGAATATCGCCGTCAGAACAGGATAAGTTGTATCAACATGAAGAAGAGTTGAAGTCTAAGGGATTCATCCGAGACAGTAAATCGCCCTGGGCCGCACCAGTGATTCTAGTTCCCAAGAAGGATGGGTCGACGAGGATGTGCATCGACTACCGCAAGCTGAATACAGTAACAGTGAAGAATAAGTACCCACTACCAAGGATTGATGACCTGTTTGACCAGTTGAGCAAGGCCAACGTCTTTTTCAAGATCGATCTTCGGTCAGGATACTATCAAGTAAGAGTCCGGAAGCAAGACATACCGAAGACAGCATTCAGATCTAGATATGGGCATTATGAGTTTTTAGTAATGCCCTTTGGACTAACCAACGCCCCTGCAGTATTCATGGATTTAATGAACCGCATCTTTCTGTCGTATTTGGATAAATTTATGGTGGTGTTCATAGATGACATTCTTGTCTATTCCAGCAGTGAAGAGGAGTATGAGAAATATCTTAGGACTGTCTTACAGACATTGAGGGAGCATCAACTTTATGCGAAGCTCGACAAGTGTGAATTCTGGTTAGATCACATTTCGTTCCTGGGGCATGTAATTTCTGGGGCAGAAGTGTCAGTGGATCCGAAGAAGATTGAGGCCGTAGAGCATTGGCCAATCCCGAGAACGGTTGCAGAAGTGCAAAGTTTCTTAGGATTAGCTGGTTACTACAGAAGGTTCGTGGCGGACTTTGCCAAGATCTCTGTGCCCTTAACGCGTTTGACGCATAAGGACGTAGAGTTTGTTTGGTCAGCTAGCTATCAGGCATCATTTGAAGAATTAAACAAGAGATTGATCTCAGCCCCGATCTTGATGCTTCCAGTAGGAGCGGGAGGCTTTACAGTATATTCGCATCAGGGAAGGGTCTTGGATGTGTATTGATGCAGCACGAAAAGGTGATAGCATATGCGTCTCGGCAGCTTCGAGACCATAAGAAGAATTACCCGACTCACGATTTGGAGTTAGCAGCTGTGGTGTTCACTCAAGTTGTGGAGGCATTATTTATACGGGGATCGGGTAGAGATCTATACTGATCATAAGAGTTTGAAATATATATTCACGCAGCAAGATTTGAACATGAGGCAAAAAAAATGGTTAGAACTGCTGAAGGATTTTGACTTAGATCTTCAGTATCATCCAGGCAAGGCGAATATAGTTGCAGATGCACTGAGTAGGAGAGGCAGTGCCTATATCTTGACCTCGCAGAAGCATATTTTAGAAGACCTTCAGAGTATGGGAATCGAAGTAGTTTTGCCAAGGGATATAGGGAGAATGACCAGTATACAAGTTCAGTCAACTTTAGTAGAGAGGATAAGGGCAGCACAAGCAGGAGATCCACGGATTCAGAAGTTGCGGTCGGAGTGTGAATCAGGCCGTAGGAAGGAGTTAGTGATTCATGAAGATGGTACGCTCAGGTTTGGAAACAGACTTTGTGTACCGAGTGGAGACCTTCGACAAGAAGTCATGTCCGAAGCTCATAGTTCTATTTACTCCATTCATCCAGGAGGAACGAAGATGTATCAAGATATCAGGCAGTACTTTTGGTGGAATGGCATGAAAAGAGAGATAGCGAGATTTGTATCCAAGTGTCTGGTATGTCAGCAGGTGAAGGCCGAGCAGCAGAGACCAGCAGGATTGCTACAGCCGCTTCCTATCCCAGAATGGAAATGGGAGCACATCACGATGGATTTTGTGACCGGTTTACCTAGATCCCCGACTGGTAAGAATGCAGTCTGGGTAATAGTAGATCGACTCACGAAGGTCGCTCATTTCCTTCCCTTCCGAGTTGGACAAACTACTGAGCAGTTAGCGGAAATATACATGAAGCAGATAGTAAGGTAGCACGGTGTTCCAGTTAGTATAGTATCAGATCGAGATACGCGGTTTACTTTCCATTTTTGGCGGAGCTTACACCAAAGTTTAGGAACCAAGTTAAGATTCAGTACTGCTTATCATCCACAAACTGACGGACAATCAGAAAGAACCATTCAAACGTTAGAAGATATGCTACGGGCGTGTACCTTGGATTTTGGCAGATCTTGGGAGGATCACCTTCATCTAGTGGAGTTCTCCTATAACAACATCTATCAGGCTAGCATTCAGATGGCCCCGTTCGAAGCATTGTACGGAAGGAAGTGCAGGTTCCCTTTGGCATGGGACGACGTCGGAGAACGGAAGTTGTTGGGGCCAGAGATGATCACGCAGACTGTGGAGATAGTTAAGTTGGTCAGAGAGCGCCTTCGAGTTGCACAGGACCGACATCATCATTGGGCAGATTAGCATCGTAGCCCTCTAGAGTTTAGAGTTGGTGACCAAGTGTTTATGCGGATTTCGCCTACTCGAGGTATCATCAGATTTGGAACCCGGGGAAAGCTTAGTCCAAGATACGTTGGTCCTTTTAAGATTCTCGCTCGGGTAGGCGATGTGGCTTATCGACTTGCCCTTCCGCCTTCGTTAACTGGCATACATGATGTGTTTCATGTGTCCCAATTACGTGGGTATGTTCCGGATCCGAGTCATGTCCTCGATCATTCTGAGTTAGTCGTTGGTACCGACCTAACTTACGAGGAACAACCCGTGTCTATTTTGGACCGGCGAGAGAAGGTACTCAAGAATCGGACGATAAGCCTTGTCCGTGTTTCTTGGAACCATCACTCTTCGGGAGAATCAACCTGGGAGCGCGAGGACGAGATCAGATCTCGGTATCTGCATTTGTTTGACTAATAAGGTATATTTTTGTGCCTTATTGACACGATTCCATGCTTATCTGCACCTGCTTGTTTTGTACTTTGTGATGTATGATAATAACTGCTATGATAGTTAACTTGTATATGATTGTGCCTTGCTTGCCCTGATTTTACTATCCTGTCATGGCTGGAATTCCGAGGACGGAATTTTTCTAAGAATGGTAGAGATGTCACTCCCCAATTCTGGAATACGTATTTTAATACGTAAACCGATAAATTATATTTACCTTGAATTTATACGATATTTATTATGCAGTATTTCTTCATGCATTTCCCAAAAATATTCGACAAAATATTATTTTTTAATTTATTTTCTGCATTTGGGCCTACAGTTTTGGCTCATTTGGGTAACCTATTCTTGGTTCACCAATGGTTCATCATGAACCCTTTGGTTTATCATGAACCCATGAGTCCAAGATCTTTATATATAACTCATCTCATTCTCTCTCCTCTCATTTTTACTTCCTCTCATTTATTTCCTCCACCAACCAAGGCAAGTACCAACTTGCTCAAGAGATGGATCCATAATTTTGTCAATAATTTTTTACAAAACTATTTGCCAAAACATGTTCTTCTCCTCAATCTATACTAGTTTAGAACTTGGAAATTTCTATTTTGAAGCTTTGATTTTTGTAGATCTAAGTTTTAATCATTTTCGGATTTCCTTGGTCTTGATCTATTTTTGTTGGGGTTTTGTGGGTTTTGATGCTTCCATGTGGAAGAGAATTTCATTTCATCCAAGATGGAACTTTGCAAATCCGAATTTGGAGTTCGGATGGCCAAGTTGTGATATTTTGAAGCTTTGGGTTCAACCATGGTGTTCTTGCTGTTTGGAGAAGACAGTGAGCAGTGTGCAGAGCTGTTTAGCTTACGCACACTGAGCTGCGTGCGCTCTTTAGCGTGCATACGCAGACTTGAGTACGCTTCCTGTTGGAAGCGTGTCTCCTTCAGCGTACGTGACTTTTCACGTACATTGCTCCCTTGAGCGTGCGTGACTTTTCACGTATATTGCTCCCTTGAGCGTGTGTGACTTTTCACGTATATTGCTCCCCTTCAGCGTATGTGACTTTTCACCTACGCTGCTCCCTGTAGCGTGCGTGACTTTTCACGTACATTGCTCCCTTGAGCGTGCGTGACTTTTCACCTACGCTGCTTCCTGTAGCGTGCGTGACTTTTCACGTACATTGCTCCCTTGAGCGTGCGTGACTTTTCACCTACGCTGCTCCCTGTAGCGTGCGTGACTTTTCACGTACATTGCTTCCTTGAGCGTGCGTGACTTTTCACCTACGCTGCTCCCTGTAGCGTGCGTAACTTTTCACCTACGCTGCTCTCTCAGCGTGCGTGACTTTCACGTACGCCGCTCCCCTTGAGCGTGCGTGCTTTTGTGCGTACGCTTTTGATATTTTATCAGATATTATATGCCCATTTTATATCCTTATGCCTTTTGTCCCGAGCATGATATGAGCACTAACGTGACCCCGGAGAACAAAGTGTTCCTATCCGATACATGTACCTGAATATCCCAGTTCTTGTTCATGCTTGACAAATGACTCGTAACTCCACGTGGCGTATTTGTAATGATGCATTACACTAAGGAGGGTAGCATATGTTGACATACTGATTGACATGGATCCTCTTTGGGGTACTCGTACTAAAGTACGACTTTAGGAGGATAATCATGCAGGCCACAGCATGTGAGTCCAAGATTTCACCTAGGGTTAAATTAGGCAACTAAATATACTAGATGCATGGAGAGGGCAAAATCTCGAGATCGTGTTACACCAGCCGCCTTGAGATATTGTCTTGACGTGCCGGCTGGTCTCCACGGATACTGTATCATCCGCAACGAGCGGATGACTGTATCCGATTAATTCCTGCTATATATTATATGTCTTAGCAAGGTGGCCTTACGAGGGACCTGTGCTCAATGACACCTGTCTACGCGAACCCCTGGGTTGGCTAGCCTTGCTGGAAAGATACGATCTGAGGATTTTCTAATAACATGATGCGAGGATAACCTCGTCCCACTAGAAACTCGTAGGCTTGATTGGCCGTAAAAATGACTTGCTTGTATCCTATTACCTTTCGTGAATAACTGAGGGAAGCGGACTGTCAGGGTACGTGATCCAACCCATGTTCTTGTTTGATTGTTGGGTTGGTTATCGTACTATGACAGGCTGTGGACCGAAGTTATGAACGGAAGACTTATTCTGGTTGTGAAGTGTTACTTCTGTGAATGACTGAGGAACATGGTCTATCATGGTACAAGATTCAACCCATGTTCTTGTTTGATTGTTGGGTTGGATATTGTGCTGCGATAGGCTATCGACCAAAGTCACGATCAGGATATTTCCTTGTTTATACCTTTTAACTTATGTAAAAGTTATAGAGTACGACACGTCCCGACTCTATGCGGCACCTTTTATCCTTGTTTGGTTGTAAGGGTACCATATGGGCTCGAAGATGTTGCGCCACCCTATAATAGTAGCATAAGTATTACTATTATCAATCATTCTATTAGCTGGGTTTTTAATCTTAACTCTTGTGCCCCTTTGGCGGTACTTGCTATTCGGGGCTGACCCCGCTGGTTTTGTTTGGCCAGATCTCGTAGCAGAGCCAGAGGACACGATCTTTCTCCCTGATATCCATGGTGCATACTAGGAGCATGGCGATTCGGGGACTCGAGTGGGTTTCTTCTCCACCACTCCTGCTTATACTTTTGCGGCGTTTAGCCACCGGCACCTATTAGCCGGATTACTTGATATTTTGTGTCAGTACATAATTGTAATTAAACAGACTGCAGCTGTGTATAATTTTGTACTCCTGACTCTCTGAGATAGCTAAATTATAAAGCTAGTCTCTCATGACCATTTTGATGAAGCGTCGGGGACGCCTTACTGCTTTATCTTTAATGTTCATTTAATTGCTGATGTGACTTGATTGATTGAGATATAGAACTCTGTGGGACCATAGGAGACTTGATTGTAGCATGTACCCCCTAGTCTCTCGACAGCCACGATCGCCGTATGACGTTACGTACCTCATATGGAGTAGCTGTCCTAGTCCGTCTCCGTATTTCGGTACTGGGGCGTGACATATGCGGCTAGGGAAGTGACTGTTGCATATGCAGCTGGCGGAGATCAAGGCTCCATGCTGTTCAACTGGGAAAGGTTAATGTGACCAGAGCTCACCCTCTGTAACACCCACTTTTCTAAAATAAGGGTAATTTTGAACTTTTGTATTTTAAATCATTAAAATATTTGATTTTAGTCATGATATAATTTTTGGTGATTTTTAGTTATTTTAAAACTATTTAATTGAGTGAAATGTGAAATTGGTGTTTTGCTAGTGTAACCTTAGTCATGCATGACCTAGAAGACTAATCATGACCAAGGAGACCTAATCATGTGTTTAGGATTTCAAATTTCTACTTTTAAGCCTAGGGGTATTTTGGTCATTTTGACACTTTTGTGAAATTGTAAATTATATTAATTAAATATGTGTTAGTTAAATTATTTGAGACTTGACCTAGAAGTTAGCCTAATCTAGATTGTTAATCATGACCCTCGAGACAAAGTTAGAGGGTTTCATTAAGTAATCACATTAGTGTAATATCTAGATATTTGTTAAAGAGATATTTTAGGCTAAAGGTTAAAGGATGTTACTTTAATTGTGAGCCCTTAGATTGGGTAGAAATTGTTGGAGAAGCCTTAGCCACTCATCCAAAACCCTAACCCTAACTTAATGGCAACCATCACACATTCTCTCCCTCTATAAATACAACCCATTAATCATTTGCATCATTTTTAATTCATTTTAATTGCCTCCTTTAGTGTTCTTCCCCAATTCCTTTCCAAATATCCAAATCAACTCCAAATTGAGCCAAATTTCTTGCATTGGAACCCCCTACTGTTGAGGATGCTAAAGGGAGCTAGATAGCAAGATTGCACAAGCATTTGGCATCACCAAGTGAAGAGGACACCCCCCTATTCTAGGCTTTTTCTTTGAGTTTTCACTCAATAGGTAAATACCCTCATACCTAGTTAATTTTCTGTTTTCTCTTTATGAATGCATGCATCTAGGTACCAGGGACCTATAGGCTAAGTTTGGTAGGAAATAGATTGGGTTTGGTGTCCGTATCGGACACGTATCTAGGTTTTAATTCAAGTGTTTGATGAATTGTCTCTGTGAATTAAATGTTTTTATTTTCGAAAACTATTTGAACAAATTTTTAGCCCTATAGGTGTAGATCATAGAACCCTAACACTGAGCACGAAACTGTGTCGTGTCCATGTCCAAATTGGACACGAACACGCTGTGCACACCCATACACACTGTCCTGCTACCTCGTGTCCAGTTCTTACTGGACACGACACGAGACACGACCAATTTTGGTCAACACCTAGGGGCAGTGTCTGCGCACACTTCCCTAAAATTTTACGATACCTCGTGTCGTATCGAGGACACAAGGACACGTGCACTGATAGTGCACACACGCACAGAGCCAACTTCGCACGCGTCGTGTCGCACGAACACGACACTTGGACACCTCGTGTTTACAAGAGTGTGTAGCCCAACACGTAGGCTACACGTGGACATGACCACGAGGCCCCACGTGGCTTGTGTCGTGTCCACGAGGCACTTGTATCGCTGTACGACGTGGCGCAGAACAGCGTGTATCAGTCGAGTTTTCTAGACTGATACGGTGTTCGTACTGTGTCCTGAGGACACGTGGACACTATAAAGGCTACCCTAACCCTAGGTGAACCTGGACACGTGACCACGAGACACGTGGACACCTGTGTCATGTCCTAGGCCTAGGTGAACACGTGCACGAGGTTGCCTGTGCAGTGTTATCACCTTCAGTGTAAAATAGGTTTTGGACACTTTTTTGTCAGGTTCTGGACACGACACGAAGTGTACACCACGTGCACATATAGTAGGTTAATTACCAATTTGTAGTTTAGCATGTTAACATGTTTTTGATATCAAATATTGGATTTCCCTTAAGGACTGATACATAGTTCATGTACCATATTCCTGTGTTTAATTTCCAAATATTAACTGTTTAATCAATGGGTTAATTGTCATTTGATTTCCTGGACATGTGTTTTATGTCATGCTAGTTTGATCTTACAAGTTAGTTTTCCAAATTTACATGAATTGCTAAACTGTGTACTGAGTTAGTCCTATGTTAGTTCACTGTAACAGTGTGTTTCCAGTTTTGGGTTATTTTATTCGAATGAGAATTGGGTTTGTATGTTGAAACATCTGAGATTTCCCTATGTTTGTAAAACTGAGAATTGGGTTTTGATATGTAAACTGAATTCTAATTCCCTGAAAACCTGAGAACCCTTAACCTGTCAACCTGAGAAATTGGGAAAAGAAAAAACTGTTTTGTACTCTTTAAACATTAGAACCTGAGATGGTTCAATTTTTCAGAAATCTGAGACTGAAAATGGATATCAGTTAACACTGATTTTGAGCTTGTTTTGTTTTATGATCTTTGGGTTAAAAACCTGAGATTGCTAAGAATCAAGTAATATAATCACTGTTGTGCATTAACTGATTAAGATTTAGATTTTAGGTTTGTATATTAAATTTGATTCCTGAATTTGAATAATCTGAGTTGAACCTATCATGAGAAATCTGAGAATTCATTCAATGATAAAAACTGAGATTTTGGGTGTTAATAGGTAAAATGGTTTTGATGTAAACTGAGATGAACTTATCATGAGAAAACTGGGTTTTTGGATATATTGAACACATGTAAACTGAACTTAGTTGTATGTAATTACCTAGGCTAATACAAAACTGAGATTTCCCATAACACAAATACCTGAGACACACACCCCATCATGTCACACACACACCATGTAACCTCTCTCTTCACTCTCTATATATATACATAGTTGTGAATGTGTTAGGACTTGTGAGGCATGCCTAACTATACAATATGTATATATATGAGTATGCATATATATGGATGTATGCTCCATGTACCTACATACTTTCTCCTTCACTTTATCACATGCCTTCTAACCCTATCTTTTATACACATAATTGATGTATGCCTATATGCTAATATATGCTAGTATGTGTATATATGCACATATATATATATGGAATATGTATGTTTGATAGCCTGTATGGCCTTGTGCTTGGGTGTGAGTGCTTAGCCTAGGCTTTGTTAGGGTTAGTGAGACTTGTTGGGTTAAGACTTGACCTACTTGACTAGTTTGACTAGAATGTTGACTAGATGTTGACTTGGTTTGACCCAGAGTTGACCAAGAGTCGACTTGACCTAGATTGACCTAGAAAATCATATAGATGCATTGTACAATTCAATTTTAACCCCCTTGTATACATCATGACTTGTGTTGCTCTGATTAGGAGACAGACACCTCTTCTCAGGCAGTACACCCTCTTCGGACATTCAGTTATCAGGCGAGTACATTCTCTGATCGTTTTATACTTGTCACGAATTATATTCTCGCTCTAGACTACTTTTACTTGATGCTGTCACGTTATCATCACGGATTGGTACTATACGGATCTCTTCTTGGGATGTTACCCCCTTAGCGGGCGCATCGGATACTTTATGACATGTGTTTCATGTACATCATGTATTCCTTGTGTCACGCCCCGACTCGGAATCACCCGAATCATCGTCCTTGCAGGGGGCGTGATGCCGCATGAGCCTGGAGTTGTGCTCGTGCAAGGCAAGATGACAAGTTCTCAAATGGTTATCTTTTGATTCGATATTAACAACGAAAGGAAACAGAGTATACGAAACAATTCTCTTTATTGATATCTGAAACTGAGATTACAATGGCTTTCGATAGCCTAACAATATATGCCAGATTGGCTACAACACTCAGGTTCTCTCTTGCCCACAAAGGATTTCACCGTTTCATACATCATGCCTTCTATATCTCGGCCGCATCAATCTAGCTGCGTAGTCCGAGCGTCAATGCGATCGTACGCTTCAATGCGCTTCGGCATTCCAAGCCTCAACACGTTCAAGCAACGCTTCGCCGCGAGCAATCCATTCCCTGCACCCTGCATGAAGCTAGTAGGGGATCAGTACGTTCGTCCTCGCATGTACTGAAGCAAAGATCATCTTTCCAAACCGACATTTTAATCTTTATGTTGAATCATGCAACTTAGCTTATGATCTTGCTATGTTCTCCTTAGGGTCAATTTTATGGCATATTCGAAAGCGTAAAGCATGTTATCATAGCAGCATGTTATCGAATTGAATAGGCAAGCAAACAAACAATCTCGTATTTGATTCGTGACTTCTTACCAAGTCGACGCACTCGCCCTTGCACCGACGCAAGGTGAATACGCCGCATTCCTTCCCTGCCATGTTATATGTGCATCTCTAAGCAGGATCTCTATGCGGGACGCATCTGCGTCTACACTTTCAACCCATCGTTCCTTAACTATATGAAGGTCGTGGGCGTATCCGCGCCGGAATGGACTAAAGGAGTTTCTCTTTTATTTTTCCTTACTTTTTTTTCTCTCCTTCTTTTCTCTCTCGTGTTTGGGTAGCCCGACATTTCACGGGTTGGGTTGCTATCCCAACAACCGAAACTTACCACGTGCCTACCATCATTTGCGGCTTCTCACATTTACGACCGAGTGCTAATCGGACTTCGCAGATGTGCGCCTATCAAAGATTATCATCCCTCCTAGGCCGAACGGTCCCGGTGCCCCGGTACGCCCGTTCGGAGGGAACGTTCCGTGCACAGAAGATATCATCGCAATTATCTCAAATCTATTCCATTCGACCATGCAACGCACTATCATTCAAACAACCAAGCATAGCCTTGAGTCCAGGACTCAGACTTTTATCATCTCGTATTTCTTTCGTTAACTTTCTATGTTCTCACGTTTCATACTTCGTTTCAATGTTCAATGGCATTATGCCTCAACTCAATGCTCGTCAACCGAACGACCCGAAGGTCTCGAACACCTTTTGAGGCACCATGTTATATCCGACAGTTCCGCCACATTCATGCCACAACTGTATTCTCTCGCAACGAAGCCATCTTTTATTATCCCGTGCACGTAGGCACGTTTCGACCGTATGCCCATGTTCTATAACTTAGCATTCAATGTTCGGGCTTGCGCGCTAGGGCGCTCGCCTATTGTCTTTCAATGCTCTAGCCATTCTAACTCATGCGCAAGGTACGGTATGGTTCGTGCACTAAGGCACTCGCCGATTACAGTTATCCCATGTTCTTGCGGCTTGCGCACCGAGGCGCTCGCCTTAGCGATATCCAATGTCCCATAGCGACTCGTGCATATGATGCACGTTTCATTTCAATTGTTCTAACTTAGTGTTCGACTCACACTATGATTTATCTCCGATCGGACCACGCCCGTGGCATCGATAGGTTAACTTTTAGCACACAATGATATATTTGACTTATCGAACGAAGGAGTAAAAAGAAGTCAATCCTCCCACCTTGAGTCGATACGCCTTCGTCGTTTCGCCGAGCCGATGCGGCTCGATTCCCTAACTTTGTTGCACAGCCACTCTCCTGACTTAGCCATTCGAGCACTTCCTGCTTCGTTGAGTTATACGCCCAATTCGCCTTAGTATGCCCAAGTCTTAGCCCGTCGCAAGGCGACGATTTGATTTCGCGGACCCCTTACTAAATATTGCAAAAGATCGACCTCTAATATTTTCCCGATAAAGTATAACCTGCACACGAAACCAACTAAAATCAATACTTGCATCGATTTGGACTTGCGTCTTGGTCTATTCGATTTCTTAGAATCTTCGAGCCGATTCAACGCACTCATCCTTCGGGGCAACGCGGCGCTTCGCATCGATTCAACTCGATGCATTCTTTCGGGGCAAGGCAACTCTTCGCATCAACTTAGTTTGATGCATTGCTCGGGACAACTTAACTCTCGTATCGTTTTGCATCGATACATTATCGGGTCAACGCAACTCTTCGAATCAACGACTCAGCATAATGCACCGTGCGGAGCGGGGCATTACCCCTTGCTTCTGCGTTATTCATGTACACTCATGTTCTCTCATGTTCTTTCATGTACGTTCATGTACTCTCATGTTCTTTCATGTACGCTCATGTTTCCTCATATGTTTCTTGTATTACCAAAACATCATGTCCGTAACGTAACTTGAATAGATCCTTGTGTATTGATTGTGGAAAGGGGTGAGTATAAATGGTCATGTGATTTACCTATCATGTACACTCTGTTACTTTTCATGTTCATCATGTACAACCTAAGCCAATTACATGCCATCTCGTACTCTAAATCACTAGTCACTTACAGTTCTTACTTATCATGTATATATTTCCAGTTATCAAATATCTCTCCTGTTTTTATGTACATCTTCTTACAGCGTTTCATGTATCTTACTCTATTGCTTGCTTTATATTTCCTGCCATGATATGAACTGTATGAGATGTACTGTGCTCGCTCCTGTCCTGACTGGACCTGTTGAAAATATTACAGAGGATGAGGATGAGGCCCTATGTACCACCTATTACGGAGCAGGCTTAGATGACACCTGCGACCTGGCTCCTCTGGAGGACCCAGCTGCAGTACAGGATGCTACTCCCATAGTCTAGGCTAGACAGCTAGGCTTTATCTTTCTTTTTAGTATTCTTTTTGACTTTCAGTTGTTGTTCTGAGATGTATATATTCTTTCATATTCCATAGTTGAGACTTGTTTTCGGAATGTTTGCTGAGATGTTATCTTAGACACTTAGGCTCTTCTGATTATCTGTACTTCATTTTAAGTTCTATATCATTTCGTACTTCTTCTTCCTTAGTTGTGATTGAGTTTACATTCTGCTATGTCACCCCCATTCGGGGAGTATAAACTGCTTAGCTTTATATTGTTAGATGTTGTGACCTAGGACAGCGTTCTACCGCCGATACTGCGGCGTAGGCTGGACGTACCCACTTCTCGTGCCCTTACTCTAGGGTGTGGGTCGTGACACCCTCAGTCATGCGGTTAAGTAAGAATAACTTCATGCGGCTGGAATTATCCATGCGGCTGGGGAGAATTCTAGCCGCTTGAAATAGTCATGCGGTCAAGTCAAGTACTGTTCTTCTTCTCCAAATTTTTCGAGGAGAAGAACAGTGAAGGTCATGCTTCCAAGCTCCATAATTCCATCATCCAGAGCCCAAATCCGAACTTTCTTAGGTCAAAATAGGGTAGAACGAAATTCTCTACAATATGAAACCATCAAAACTTGAAAATAATAATATTAAATAGATCAAAACCCAAAAAATACAAAAATAAAATAAACTTAGTTCTACAAGAATTTAGCTATGGAAATTAAAAATGCCAAGCACTAAAGTACTTTAGAATGCTGTGAAGAAGAGAATGGAACAATAAAATTCGGATTCCTCCATGAAGCAAGATGCACTTGCCTAAGCTCTCCCTCTCTCTCTCACAGGTTGGTAAGGAGTTAATGGAGAAGAAGAAGATTAATGAAGAGAGAGAAAAGAGAATGGGTTAATAAATGGGGTTGGTGGTGGTAGGTAGGTGGGTTGGTTCTCAACCAAAACCGAACCAAGCCTAACCAACACAAGCCGAACCGAACCAGGATGAGCCATGGAAAGTAAATGGAAATACCAAATAAACTAAGCAAGGAGACATGCAATACAAGATAAAATACGTACACGTATTCCAAAATACGTAATACTAACAACAGTCATTACAACTCTATCCACCTTAAAAGAATTCCGTCCTCGGAATTTAATTAAGAGGCTAGAGGAGCAATGACAAGCTATACTAATCACAAGCAAGCTATACTAGGCAATCAATCACTCATGCAAGCAAGGAATCGAAGGCATGAGGCATAAGGATGACATTATACCTCACGAGTCAAACAGGTCGGGATATCGCGATCGGATATCATCCTCACGCTCCCACGTTGACTCACCCAAAGAGTGATGACCCCAAGCAACTCGGACTAACTTGATAGTCTTGTTCTTGAGTGTCTTCTCTCTTCGGTCCAATATAGACACGGGCCTCTCCTCATACGAATGGTTGGTACTAACAACCAATTCCGAATGATCCAGGATGTGGCTCGGGTCCGGGATATACCGTCGCAGTTGGGATATATAGAATACGTTATGTACCTCACGTAGTGATGGTGGAAGAGCGAGACGATAGGATACATCTCCTACTCGCTCCAGAATGTCAAATGGCCCTATATACCTAGGACTAAGCCTTCCCCGCACGCCGAAACGAATGACATCACGGTTAGGCGAAATCCTCAGGAATACATGGTCGCCGACAAAAAACTCGAGAGGGCACCTATGAGAATCGGCCCAATGGCGCTGGCAATCTTGTGCCACGCGAAGATGATCTCTGACTCTTCTGACCACCTCAACGGTCTAGGCAATCATTTCTGGACCAAGCATCTGTCTCTCTCCAACATCATCCCAAGCTAGCGGGCATCTACACTTCCTACCGTACAATGCCTCGAACGGTGCCATCTGGATGCTGGCCTGGAAACTATTGTTGTACGAGAACTCCACCAGGTGCAGGTGATCTTCCCACGAACCATCGAAGTCGAGCGCACAAGATCTCAACATATCCTCAAGAGTCTGGATCGTGCGTTTTGACTGACCATCCGTCTGCGGGTGATAAGCTGATCTAAACTGGAGGTGAGTTCCCAAACTCTCTTGCAGGCTAAACCAAAAGTGCGACGTAAACCTGGAATCTCGGTTCGAAGTGATGCTGACTGGCATACCGTGAAGCTTGATGATCTGCCTGAGATACATCTCTGCTAGCTGAGCTGTCGACTGACCAACTCTGAATGGAAGAAAGTGGGCCACCTTCGTGAGCCGGTCAACTATAACCCAAATAGCGTCTCGACCAGCTGGGGATCTAGGCAACCCAGTCACGAAATCCATGGTCACATGCTCCCACTTCTACTCTGGAATCGACAAGGGCTAAAGAAGTCCTGCTGGCCTCTGATGTTCCGCTTTAACCTGTTGGCAAACCAAATACCGAGAGACAAATCGGGCTATCTCCCTCTTCATGCCGTTCCACCAGAAGTGCTGACGAATATCACGGTACATCTTCGTACCACCAGGATGAATGGAATACTGTGAACTGTGAGCCTCTGCCAAGATCTCCTGTCTGATATCTCCGCTGGGCACACAAAAATGCTTACCATGTCGAAGTGTACCATCTTCATGAATGCACAACTCTGGTCGCCGTCCTGCCTCACACTCTGCTCTAAGTCGCTGAAGCTTAGAATCTGCTGATTGCGCCATCCGGATCCTCTCGACTATAGTGGACTGAACTCGCATACTGGCCATCAATGCCACACTGGAAGGGAGAACAACTTCTATACCCATCCTCTGAAGATCTGCTAACAGCTCTGGTTGCGCTGTTAGAAAATATACTCAGGCTTTCCTGCTCAATGCATCTGCGACAACGTTGGCCTTCCCAGGATGATACTGCAGGTTGACATCATAATCCACAAGTAGCTTCAGCCATCTTCTCTGACGCAGGTTAAGATCCTTCTGGATGAAAACATACTTCAGGCTCTTGTGGTCGATGAAAATCTCTACCCTATCTCCATACAAGTAGTGCCTCCACAACTTAAGTACAAATACCACAGCTGCCAGCTCCAAGTCATGGGCTGGGTAATTCCTCTCATGATCACGAAGTTGACGTGGCACATAAGCTATTACCTTCCCATGCTGCATCAAAACGCATCCCAAACCTCTGCCTGAAGCATCACAATATACTGAAAATCCTCCGGTCCCATCTGGAAGCGTGAGAATGGGTGCCGTCATCAAGCCTCGCTTCAATATCTCAAAAGAATCCTGGCACTATGTTGTCCAAGCAAACTGCACATCCTTGCGGGTCAACTGGGTCAAGGGCGCTGAAATCCGAGCAAAGTCCGAAATAAATCGCCGGTAGTAGCCGGCCAATCCAACAAAACTACGAACTTCGGCAACTGTACTGGGCACTGGCCATGACTCAATAGCCACAATCTTCTGGGGATCCACTTCTACTCCTCCTCTGGTGATGATATGACCCAAGTATAAAATGCGATTGAGCCAGAACTCGCATTTACTGAACTTGGCATATAACTGGTGCTCTTGGAGAATCTGAAGAACCACTCGGAGATGCTGCTCATGCTCCGCTACACTCTTGCTGTAGACTAGGATATCGTCTAGGAATACAATCACGAACTGGTCCAAATACGATATGAAGATGTGATTTATGAGGTCCATGAATACAACCGGCACATTGGTTGCTCCAAGTGGCATCACAAGGAACTCCTAATGCCCATATCTCGATCTGAATGCTGTCTTCGGGATGTCCTGCTCTCGGACTCTGATCTGATGATATCCTGACCGCAAGTCGATCTTCGAGAATACTGCCGCCCCTTTAAGCTGATCAAACAAGTCATCTATCCTCGGGAGAGGATATCTGTTCTTGATTGTCACTGAGTTCAAGGTACGATATTCTACACATAATCTGGACGTACCATCCTTCTTTTTCACAAGAAGCATCGGGGCTCCCCAAGGCGATCCACTAGCACGATGAATCCCTTGGTCCTGAGTTCTTCAATCATCTTGTATAATATCTCTAACTCTGACGGCGCCATCCTGTAGACTCTCTCTGACACTGGGGCTGTCCCGGGGATCAAGTCGATAGTGAACTCGATCTTTCGCTCCGGCAGCATACCTGGAAGCTCTTCTGGAAAACATCAGAAAACTCCTCGACTATCCGAGGCAACTGCACCGCTGCTACTGCCATTCGTAATACTGGAGAAGAAGGTTCAACTTCACCTCGGGAGAAGGAAAACTCTGGCGCGCCTGGAATGCTAAAAACAATCCTGCCAATATGGCAGTCTATTCTAGCATACTGGTTCCTCAACCAATCCATCCCTAAGACCACATCATAATCGGCCATCGGGAACTCTATCAATCTAGCGAGAAATTCTCTACCGCTAACTAAGATCCGACACGAGGAAAACACTCTATCTACTCCCACAAGTCCGTTACCAGTAAGTATATCGAGCCTTACTGATAATGACTCGGGCTCCAATCCTACCCGTGTCGCGAATCATGCAGACATAAATGAATGCGATGCACCAGAATCAAATAAAGCTGAAGCCGGAAAGGAGTTGACGAGAATAGTACCTGCCACCACCTCTCCTGGCGCCAATCCTTCCTCTGCGGTCATCACCATAGCCTGACCATGCCCTCGGGGTGCTGGTCCCCTCTACTAAAATCCTCGCTGCCTGCTCTGGACCTGGGCTTGGGCCTGTGCATACTGCTGGAGGTGTTGTTGTTGGAATGCCTGGAACTGAGGCAGTAAGTGTAAGCCCCTATTTTTCAAATTTTATTTTAATTACTGTTATTTAATTTTTAATGACAATTTTAGCCTTAAAATAATTATTTATATTTTTTAGAATTTTTCTAGAATTTTTAAATGATGTTTAAATGAGTTTTAAAATACAAAAATATTAATTTGTAATTTTTTAAATTGTTTTAATATCATTTTGTAATTTATTTAAATGCTTTAATACCATTTTGTAATTTTAGAATTGTTTTTATATCATTATGCAATATTTAAATTATTTTAATAACTGTTTGTAATTTTCCAAATTGTTTAAAAAGTTATTTTGTAATTAGTTAATTGTTTTTGTATGTGGAATGCAAATTTGTTTTTACACATAGACTCTGATAGGACCTTAGTGTAATAACCTAAATCTAGGGGGACCTAAGTGCTAATTTCCTACCCACCCCCCTGTCCGACGACCGACGACCGGCCTGCCCCCGCCATTTCCGGCTGCCCCGACCGACCTAGGACCGCCTCAACCCCCTATTTAAACACCCTCCCTCTTCCCAATCCTGACCCTAACCCTAAAACCCCACCACGACCGCCCACGCCACCGTCTCTTCCACTTTTCCCCCACCGGAACCCTAACTCTGGCTAAACCCCCAGCGCCGCCCCTACGACGAACGCCATCCCTACCACCGCCACCAAAGGGTTCGCCGTGACAAGGCGAACGCGTCGCCACCCGAGCGCCGCCATCCCGATCGCTCCTCCGCCCGCCAGCACCCTCGAAATCCTCCTTCGACGACCGGACACGTGAGTAGCAGTGTCTTTTCGTGTCGTGCGTGTCTCGTGTTGGGCCTATGTTGTTCGCCTGTCCTGGCGAGCACGAGTGTGGACCTAGACACGTGAAACTCGTGTCGTGCGTGTCGAAATCGACCCGGACACGTAAATACCTGTGTCCCTAACTGTCAGTACACAGGACTGTGTTTATATTTTTTTTTTATCATTTAAACACTTAAAACCTAAATAAAATTAACCTACTCCTAACCCTAACACAAGTCGTGGGCTGACCCCCTGGCCAGCCCGACCCGACTTAACCCCCCCTCCCGCGCGTTCTTTGGCTCGAGTTCGAGCCCCTGTGTTGCTTTTCCTTTTTCTTTTCCTTTTTCTTTTTCTTTTTGTTTTATATATATATTTATATATATATATATGTATACTTGTATTTGTATATATATATATGTATTATTATATATACTATATTATATATATATATATATATATATATATATATATATATGCTGGTTTTATATATATATATACATATATATGTATACTTCATTTTTAGTACTTTATTATATTATGTATGTATATATATATATATATATATATATATATATATATATATATATATATATATATATATATATATATATATATATATATATATATATATATATATATATATATATATATATGTATTATGTACACATATGTATATATGTATATATTTTCTTGTGTATATATATATTTTTATATATATATGCTATTATATGTATATGTATACAATATCTGTATATACATATATATATTTTATAGTTAAGTATTTTCTTACACACACACATATATATATATATATATATATATATATATATATATATATATATATATAATTTTTAACATATATATATCCATCATGTAGATATCCATATATTTATGTGTATATATATTATAATATATGTATACCATTTTATATATATATTTCACTATACTTAGTGTAATTATTTTTCTATGTAAATATACTTATCATATTAACTACTATGTAAAATTTTGCCTTATTAAAATATTAATATTTATTTTGCACTTTTAACAATTTATATTTTAGTGTATTTAAATTACTGCAACCATTTGGTGTCCAAGCCTAGCATGGGTTTTTGGGCCCAAATATGTTTTCACACATTCAAGACCTGTACAAGTCATATTGGACTTGATTCATGGCCTTGGGTCCTGTATTTGAACTTTGATTCAAATTATGTACATGGACAAAATACGCAGATAATTAATTAATTATTTAATTTTAATTGTGTGCAATGCTGTTTTTGATTTTCTAAAAATACTTAAAGTACTATTAAAATTCTGGAAAAATAGTATTTAGATACTATGTTAATTTAACTAATTTAGTATAATTTTTATAGTATTTAAATTACAGTTTTGCCACTAGTTTGGCATAAGGAACCAAAACTCATTTTCTGTATACTTAGGAAAACTGATTTTTATAAAATACTTGTACTGGTTAATAAATTCCAGAAAAATTATAATAAATTTCTATAATTAGCAAAGATCATTTTGGTACTTTATTTTATGTAAAATTAAGCTCTTTGTCTATCTCAAAAATTGTTAGAACACAATGGTCATTTGATTTATTTATTGATTAATTACGACTTGTAACTTTTTGTGTTACTTTGAGTTTTAGCCGTGTTGAACCTCACCCCTCACTAGTGTATAGACCCTAGAAAGTTAGTTAAAGTAGTGTGTCACCCCACATTGGTCTCCTATGCTAAAATCATCATTTTGGCTAGGTGCCCAGTCACAAGTCGTGTTTCACCAATTAGTGTCTTAGCGTTTTAGCTTAGTGTAAAAACTGAGTTATTGTATTTATTTCTATAGTGACGAGTTACTGAACATCCATAGCACTTTTATCGCAGCTTGTTTTGCTTTGCTTTGCTAGAGACAAGTACTTTCTACGAACTTTACATACTGCTATAACAATAAACTGTGATTTACCCACCATGTTAAATACTGATCCTTGGGATAGCAAGTTAGAACTTTACATGTTGTATTACTTTTAGTCTCCACCATGTTTATACAGTATCTCATATCTCTCATATAATTAAATAACGGGTTAAGGAGAAACTGTTAGTATTGTACGTGAATATGATCCCCTTCTCCGTATGTATTTACCGTGCTCGGTGACATTCTATATGTGACCTTGCCGTATGTTCTGATATCGTGTTTGTGTATGGATATACACTGATGCCGTTCGTGCACGTATGTGCATACCAAAAAACTTGATATGTACCACAGTACATCCTGTTCACCTATTGATCGATTCACGTACATGCTACAGTTTTAAACTTTTAAAACTACATGTGGTTATTTATAAAATAACCAATTAAAACATGATATGCCATGATTCCAGTTTATTACATTCTTATTCATGCTTCGTATATTTAGTTTGCTAGAATCAGTACTTGCTCCCGTTCTGACAGGATAACATTGTAGGTGTCCTTACTGAGGAGGAGTTACTCTGCGACACATATTATGGAGTTACAGCCGAGGACCCGGCTCTGCTTTACGAGGATGTTCCTGCGGGAAACCTCGCCTAGTTGTCTTTTGTTTTTAGACTTTTGAGAGTAGTTATGTATTAGGCTACATATTTTGTAACTGGACATGTATCCAGATTTACATTTCAGATCACTTGTACTTGGACATTTTACTATATGTGAGATGACTTTTGTGTTTGGAGCATTTATGACTTTTATTCACTTATAGAACTGTTAGCACATTTAGTCTTATCCTGTTGTCTTTAGAACAGCTTACTACGTTTTATATCAAACGTAGGCTGGGCATGACTCGGCCTGGCCCAACAATTTGGGTAGCGGGTCGTGACATATTTTTAGTGGTGGCCCATGCAGGTCCTGACTAAATTATTTGGTTACGTTATTGTACCAAGCATGCCTGCAATTAGGAACTTAAGGTAATTAGACAAAATTATGAATGACGCTTAGAACACCTAGAGGAATGCTAGGATTGTAACATAGGAAATATATCACATGTTTGCTATTATAATTAGGTTTTCTTGTCTATGATTGCTTACTTTAAACAAGTCCTTATAAGTCCTTTTTACTTTTATTAGATGGTGCTTACTCGTTCGTCCCAGTATGTTACACCTGAGAATAGTGCACTCCATATCCAGTCAGCTGACCAGTTGACTGATACACCCCCACCTCCACCTACCACACTCCCCCACTCCACAGATCCACAGACCCAGATGCTTCCACCACCTTCCACATCCCAGTCCCAGCAGGCCCTGATACTTCCACCACCCCCTATCATCATACCTACCCAGGCTTCCGTCACACTCGACGGGAACCAGCTGCTCACTATGATCCAGGGGTTCCTAACAACCTATAAGGAGCAGACTGCCCTACTCCGCCAGAGCATGGAGCGTTCTGAGGAGCGTCCCGTGGTCCCACCACCTGTAGAGCCACGACAGAGAGCGGGGACGATCAAGGACTTCATGGGTCTGAATCCCAAGGAGTT
Organism: Iris pallida; assembly: GCA_029216955.1. Lineage (NCBI taxonomy): Eukaryota > Viridiplantae > Streptophyta > Magnoliopsida > Asparagales > Iridaceae > Iris > Iris pallida. The sequence continues at coordinate 2,089,540 of JANAVB010033819.1, forward strand.
CTCAGGGACTGAGGGCATCGTAGTAGCAGATGATTGGCTAGATTCGGTAGAGAGGAAGCTCCTAGGAGTCAGGATGCCGGGTGACCTCCAGGTCGAGGCAGCAGGATTTCTGCTGATAGACTTGGCAGGAGTCTGGTTCCGGAATGAGCCGTTGTTTGCGAGAGGGAGAGCCACTTGGGATCAGTTCAAGACCCAGTTCAAGAAGAAATTCTTCTCGACCACTGCTAGAGTAGCCATGGGGCTACGATTCCAGAACATCCAGCAGGAGAACCGTTCTGTTGATGACTATACGGCAGAGTTTAGTCGCCTGAGCCATTTTGCTCCTAGTCTAGTTGCAGATCCAGAGGAGATGACTCGTAGGTTTTGCCATGGTCTAGTTCCAGACATCGGCATTCTTATAGTGGCGAACGGTACGACTGACTACTACCAGAGCCTAGAGTTGGCCCGGAGCATCGAGGAGCATCTTTTGTCTAGCAAGAGGCCGGCTTATGTACACCATAAGGGACCGTCCAAGCGTCAGGCTTTCCAGCAGAGAGTACCGACGCCGCCCCAGCAGACTTACCGTCCCCCTACATCACATCATCAGACCCCGCCAGTTAGAGCCCCGGGACCCCGACATTAGCAGCAGCAGCCGAAGGGAGCTTTTTGTGTATACTGAAAGAGGCCAGGCCATGACTCTCTCATCTGCAGGAAGCGGTTGGGTCAGTGTCTGGCTTGTGGGTCTCCCACCCATCAGCTTCGAGAGTGCCCAGTAGCGAAGACTAGAGGACCGCTTCCGACTCAGCAGCAGAGGTTTGGGCAGCATCTGCAGCAGCAGAAAGGACCTCAGGAGGGTATATAGTCTAGCCCTCGAGCCGGAGCCGAAGCAGGTTTCGGAGCCGGATTACTTAGCTGACGTCATCACAGGTCATGTTTATTTGCATACTTTTCTAGCTGTATGTTTGTTTGATTCTGGTACATCTCATAGCTTCCTATCATTAGAGTTTATGCATAAAAACTATCTAGTAGCTACACCTACTGCGGAGATTAGTAGAGTGATGACGGGAGGAGGACCAGTGCCTATTAGATCTATCTATAGATGTTCTATTTTTATAGCCGGGAGAGAGTTTAGGGGACGATTCTTTGTGATGCCACTCCCCGGTTATGATATCATATTGGGGATGGACTGGCTTAGCTATGCCGATACATCTATAGACTGTCATGAGGGTAGTATTTTGTTCAGTCCCCCAGGCCCAGCACCATTCAGTGTCAGGAGGACAGGGCCGGAGATCAGCCTAGAGCCGAACTGTTGTGCGACAGTTGGGGACGTAGCACCGCCACACCCTATCATTAGGGAGTTTATGGATGTATTCCCAGAGGATCTTCCAGGGCTTTCGCCTGACAGAGATGTGGAGTTCACTATAGATTTAGTATCGGGTTCATCACCAGTATCCCGAGCTTGCTATAGAGTGAATCCCAAGGAGGCAGTAGAGATAAAAGAGCAGATTGATGACCTGTTGAAAAAGGGTTTCATTCGATCCAGTGCTTCTCCATGGGGAGCACCAGTGCTCTTTGTGTCTAAGAAGGATGGTACAGTCCGATTGTGTATTGACTTCCGGGCGTTGAATGCCATCACCATCAAGAACAAATATCCTCTGCCCAGGATAGATGATTTGTTCGACCAGTTGAGCGGGGCGAAGGTGTTTTCCAGGATAGACTTGAGATCCGGGTACCACCAGGTGAAGGTTAGAGCAGCAGACATCCAGAAGACGGCGTTCAATACGAAGTACGGGCAGTACGAGTTTCTGGTGATGCTATTTGGTCTCACAAATGCGCCAGCTGTCTTTATGAACTTGATGAATAAGACATTTCACCAGTATCTGGATAAGTTCGTCGTAGTGTTTATCGACGACATCCTGATATACTCGAAGACGCCAGAGGAGCATGTAGAGCACTTGCGGATAGTTTTAGGGATTCTGAGGCAGGAGAGATTATTTGCCAAATTGCCGAAGTACGAGTTCTTTTTAGATCGAGTGGAGTTTCTCGGCCATGTAGTCACTGGAGATGGAATCTCGGTGGATCCCAGGAAGATTGCTGCAGTTGAGACATGGAAGGCTCCGACGTCAGTTTCAGAGATCAGGAGCTTTCTGGGTTTAGCAGGCTATTATAGAAAGTTCGTCCAGGACTTTGCTAGGATAGCTGAACCCATGATGAAGCTGACGCGGAAGGACGCAGAGTACATCTGGTCAGAGGACTGCCAGGCAACGTTTGAGGAGCTGAAAAGGAGGCTGACGACCGCTCCAGTTCTGACATTACATTCAGGTTCTGGAGGTTTCACCATATACAGCGATGCTTCTGGGAAGGGGCTAAGATGTGTCCTACAGCAGCATGGGAAAGTGATTGCTTATGCATCTAGGCAATTATGGACTCATGAGAGAAATTATCCTACCCATGACCTAGAGTTAGCTGCGGTGATCTTTGCACTCAAGTTATAAAAATATTACTTATACGGAGAGCGTGTGGAGATCTTTACTGACCACAAAAGCTTGAAGTATGTGTTCACACAGAAAGAGCTGAACATGAGGCAAAGATGATGGTTGGAGTTAATGAAAGACTTCGACATCGATTTACAGTATCACCCTGGGAAGGCAAATGTGGTGGCGGATGCGCTGAGCAGGCATCCGATGGCATGGTACCTGATGATTGATCGGCATTTGCGGGAGGATCTGGAGAAGCTCGGTATCGAGCTAGTTCGGCCAGGATCAGTGATATAGATGATGGCGCTTGACATTCAGTCAGGTTTGATGGAGCAGATCAGGGAGGCACAGTCTACAGATGAGAGCCTTCGCAGACTTCGAGCCCAGGCGTTAGCTGGATTACTGGATGACTTCACGATAGCAGAGGATGGATCCTTGAGGTATGGCAGCCGATTGTGCATGTCGAAGGGAGAGCTGGTAGAGGCAGTCTTGTAGGAGGCACACCGATCGAGATATTCTATTCACCCTGGTACCAACAAGATGTACCGTAACTTGCGGGAACATCTTTGGTGGCACGGGATGAAGAGGGATGTATCACGTTTTATCTCGAGATGCCTAGTTTGCCAGCAGGTCAAGGCGGAGCGCCAGAGGCCAGCTGGGTTGTTACAGTCGTTACCCATTCCCGAGTAGAAGTGGGAACATATTACGATGGACTTCGTTTCAGGGCTTCCTCGTTCCCAAGGAAGGAAGGATGCCATTTGGGTCGTCGTGGACAGGCTGACGAAGTGTACGCACTTCATACCCTTCAAGGTGGGGCTTTCCACCGAGAAGTTGGCGGAGCTATACATACAGCAGATAGTTCGCCTACACGGAGTACCGATGAGCATCGTGTCAGACAGAGACAGCAGATTCATATCCCACTACTGGAGGAGCTTGCAGGAGGAGTTGGGCAGTAGGCTCAAGTTCAGTACGGCGTTCTACCCGCAGACAGATGGGCAGTCCGAGAGGACGATACAGACACTGGAGGATATGCTGAGGACCTGCGTGCTGGACTTCGGAGGATCATGGGAGAGCTATCTGCACTTGGTAGAGTTTTCATACAACAACAGCTACCAAGCCAGTATCGGTATGTCTCATTTCGAGGCACTTTATGGACGACGATGCCGCACACCGCTCTTTTGGGATGATGTTGGAGACAGAGTTATGCTTGGGCCAGAGATGATCACGGATGCAGCAGAGAAAGTCGAGATGATCAGAGACAGGCTCAGAGTAGCTCAGAATAGGCAGAAACACTGGGCTGATGCTAGTCGCAGGCCGATAGAGTTCGCAGACGGTGATATGGTGCTAGTGAAGATATCACCTACTAGTGGCATGATCCGGTTCGGATGAGGAGGAAAGCTGAGCCCCAGATACATCGGGCCGTTCGAGATACTTGGCAGGATCGGAGAGGTAGGTTACAGGGTTGCACTTCCACCCAACCTAGCAGGAGTTCACGATGTCTTTCACGTATCTCAGCTGAGGAGATATGTTCCGGACCTCAGTCATGTGCTAGATCATTCAGAGTTGGAGGTCGGACCGAGCCTTACAGTTTCTGAGCAGCCAGTGGAGATATTAGACAGGAGAGAGAAGAGGCTGAGGAACAAGGTTATACCCCTAGTGCGAGTAGCTTGGAGCCGTCACTCCCCGGGTGAATCTACTTGGGAGAGGGAGTCGGACATGAGGGAGAGATACCCTTACTTGTTCGATCCAACCGCTGCGAGGGAACCATCCGTTCCCGCTTGATACCTTAGAGGTTAGTTTCGATCGCAGCCTTAGTCATTTTGTTGCATTACTTGCGATGTTAGAATATTGTAGGGTCTTCAATCCTTGTAAATTTCGAGGACAAAATTTTTCAAGTAGGGAAGACTTGTAAGCTCCTGTTTTTCAAATTTTATTTTAATTAGTGTTAATTAATTTTTAATGACAATTTTAGCCTTAAAATAATTATTTAGATTTTTAGGAATTTTTCTAGAATTTTTAAATAATGTTTAAATGAGTTTTAAAATACAAAAATATTAATTTATAATTTTCTAAATTATTTTAATATCATTTTGTAATTTATTTAAATGCTTTAATACCATTTTGTAATTTTTAGAATTGTTTTTATATCATTATGCAATATTTAAATTATTTTAATAACTGTTTGTAATTTTCTAAATTGTTTAAAAAGTCATTTTGTAATTAGTTAATTGTTTTTGTATGTGGAATACAAATTTGTTTTTACACATAGACTCTGATAGGACCTTAGTGTAATAACCTAAATCTAGGGGGACCTAAGTGCTAATTTCCTACCCACCCCCCTGCCCGACGACCGGCCTGCCCCCGCCATTTTCGGCTGCCCCGACCGACCTAGGACCGCCTCAACCCCCTATTTAAACCCCCTCCCTCTTCCCAGTCCTGACCCTAACCCTAAAACCCCACCACGACCGCCCACGCCACCGTCTCCTCCACTTTTCCCCCACCGGAACCCTAACTCCGGCTAAACCCCCAGCGCCGCCCCTACAACGAACGCCACCCCTACCACCGCCACCAAAGGGTTCGCCGTGACAAGGCGAACGCGTCGCCACCCGAGCGCCGCCGTCCCGACCGCTCCTCCGCCCGCCAGCACCCTCGAAATCCCCCTTCGACGACCGGACACGTGAGTAGCAGTGTCTTTTGTGTCGTGCGTGTCTCGTGTTGGGCCTATGTTGTTCGTCGTGTCCTGGCGAGCACGAGTGTGGACCTAGACACGTAAAACTCATGTCGTGCGTGTCGAAATCGACCCGGAGACATAAATACCTGTGTCCCTAACAGTCAGGACACAGGACTGTGTTTATATTTTTTTTTATCATTTAAACACTTAAAACCTAAATAAAATTAACCTACTCCTAACCCTAATACAAGCCGTGGGCTGACCCCCTGGCCAGCCCGACCCGACTTAACCCCCCCCTCCCGCGCGTTCTTTGGCTCGAGTTCGAGCCCCTGTGTTGCTTTTCCTTTTTCTTTTTCTTTTGTTTTATATATATATTTATATATATATGTATACATGTATTTGTATATATATGTATGTATTATTATATATACTATATTATATATATATATATATATATATATATATATATATATATATATATATATATATATATATATATTATATATATATATACTTCATTTTTAGTACTTTATTATATATGTATGTATATATATATATATATATATATATATATATATATATATATATATATATATATATATATATATATATATATATATGTATTATGTACACATATGTATATATGTATATATTTTCTTGTGTATATATATATTATTATATGTATATGCTATTATATGTATATGTATACAATATATATATATATATATATATATATATATATATATATATATATATATATATATATATATATATATATATATATATATATATATATATATATATATATTTTATAGTTAAGTATTTTCTTACACATATATATATATATGTAATTTTTAACATATATATATATCCATCATGTAGATATCCATATATTTATGTGTATATATATTATAATATATGTATACCATTTTATATATGTATTTCACTATACTTAGTGTAAGTTATTTTTCTTTGTAAATATACTTATCATATTAACTACTATGTAAAATTTTGCCTTATTAAAATATTAATATTTATTTTGCACTTTTAACAATTTGTATTTTAGTGTATTTAAATTGCTGCAACCATTTGGTGTCCAAGCCTAGCATGGATTTTTGGGCCCAAATGTGTTTTCACACATTCAAGACCTGTACAAGTCATATTGGACTTGATTCATGGCCTTGGGTCCTGTATTTGAACTTTGGTTCAAATTATGTACATGGACAAAATACGCAGATAATTAAATAATTATTTAATTTCAATTGTGTGCAATGCTGTTTTTGATTTTCTAAAAATATTTAAAGTACTATTAAAATTCTGGAAAAATAGTATTTAGATACTATGTTAATTTAACTAATTTAGTATAATTTTTATAGTATTTAAATTACAGTTTTGCCACTAGTTTGGCATAAGGAACCAAAACTCATTTTCTGTATACTTAGGAAAACTGATTTTTATAAAATACTTGTACTGGTTAATAAATTCCAAAAAAATTATAATAAATTTCTATAATTAGCAAAGATCATTTTGGTACTTTATTTTATGTAAAATTAAGCTCTTTGTCTATCTCAAAAATTGTTAGAACACAATGGTCATTTGATTTATTTATTGATTAATTACGACTTGTAACTTTTTGTGTTACTTTGAGTTTTAGCCGTGTTGAACCTCACCCCTCACTAGTGTATAGATCCTAGAAAGTTAGTTAAAGTAGTGTGTCACCCCACATTGGTCTCCTATGCTAAAATTATCATTTTGGCTAGGTGTCCAGTCACAAGTCGTGTTTCACCAATTAGTGTCTTAGCGTTTTAGCTTAGTGTAAAAACTAAGTTATTGTATTTATTTCTACAGTGACGAGTTACCGGACATCCATAGCACGTTTATCGTAGCTTGTTTTGCTTTGCTTTGCTAGAGGCAAGTACTTTCTACGAACTTTACATACTGCTATAACAATAAACTGTGATTTACCCACCATGTTAAATGCTGATCCTTGGGATAGCAAGTTAGAACTTTACATGTTGTATTACTTTTAGTCTCCACCATGTTTATACAGTATCTCATATCTCTCACATGATTAAATAACGGGTTAAGGAAAAACTGTTAGTATTGTAGGTGAACATGACCCCCTTCTCCGTATGTATTTACCGCGCTCGGTGACATTCCATATGTGACCTTGCCGTATGTTCTGATATCGCATTTGTGTATGGATATACACCGATGCCATTTGTGCACGTATGTGCATACCAGAAAACTTGATATATACCACAATACATCCTGTTCACCTATTGACCGATTCACGTACATGCTACAGTTTTAAACTTTTAAAACTATATGTGGTTATTTATAAAATAACCAATTAAACCATGATATGCCATGATTCCAGTTTATTACATTCTTGTTCATGCTTCGTATATTTAGTTTGCTAGAATCAGTACTTGCTCCCGTCCTGACAGGATAACGTTGTAGGTGTCCTTACTGAGGAGGAGTTACTCTGCGACACATATTATGGAGTTACAGCCGAGGACCCGGCTCTGCTTTACGATGATGTTCCTGCGGGGAACCTCGCCTAGTTGTCTTTTGATTTTAGATTTTTAAAAGTAGTCATGTATTAGGCTACATATTTTGTAACTGGACATGTATCCAGTTTTATATTTCAGATCACTTGTACTTGGATATTTTACTATATATGAGACGACTTTTATGTTTGGAGCATTTATGACTTTTATTCACTTATAGAACTGTTAGCATATTTAGTCTTATCTTGTTGTCTTTAGAACAGCTTACTACGTTTTATATCAAACGTAGGCTGGGCATGACTCGGCCTGGCCCAACAATTTGGGTAGCGGGTCGTGACAGTAAGGGCCTCTGAGGCTGATACTGCTGCTGCTGGACTGGAGCTGGTCCTCTCACCGAAGAGCTAGAAAGGTTGGACGAGGATGAACCACCCCTATTCGGGCAGGATCCAACCTTATGATCTGCTGCTCCACAAGCCAGGCACAATTCCTGCGCCCGGCGATATTCTGCCCCCACATGTCCTGGCTTCCCGTAATGCGAACATCCCACTGCGGAAGATTGCTTCTGCTTCTGCTGCTGAGGGTACATCGGGATGGAATGTTGAACGGATGTCACTGAGGCCGCCCGCCTCGGAGCTCCAATGGTCAAAGCCCTGACTGCCGGGGCTGGTACAGAAGACTGATTCATCTGGCCGTGAGATCTCTTCCGACCTCCGGCCCTATCCACGATCCTCTGGGAGGTATAATCATGCCTTCTAGCTGCTCTTAAGACTGCATCAAAAGTCTGATGCTCAAACTGCTCCACCGCCAATAAAATCTCCAAGTGAAGCCCCTGCTGGAATTGCTGGGCTCTATCATACTCGGTTGCCACCAAGGTGGGAGCAAACCGACTAAGTCTGGAAAACTCGGCCGCATATCCGTCGACCGTTCTGCCCATCTGCTTCAGATTGGTGAACCTCGTATGTAGATCGTATCGAGCTATAATGTCGAAATACTTGGTCTGGAATCTCTCTCTGAATACTGCCCAAGCAATGGGTGTTGCTAATCCAACGGCCTGTGCCATCCACCAGCTGCGGGCAAGATCTAACAACTGCAGGCACACTACGGCCACCTTCTCATTCTCTGGAGTCCTGGCTGCTTCTAGAATCACCTTTGTGTCCTGAAGCCAAGCATCGGCGGCGATCGCATCTTCGCTACCATCAAAGAATGGAGGGTTCAGGCGCTTGAAGCTGTTGGCCGTGCTGTTCCCTGGATGACCGCCTCTGGTCAGAGCATCTGCCACCTCCTGGTGCAAGGCATCTCCACGACGATCTTGGGAAGCTATCAAGGTCCTGATGAGACCTACCAAAGTACCATCATCAGGCTCTGCAGGCTGTACTAGCTGGACTGGTGGCTCTCCTTCAGTAGACACAACTCTGGAGGCTACTCCTGAATGCTGGGCTTGATCTCCAGGTTGCTGCTGGCCCGCAGGAGGTGCTCCACCTTGCCGATCGGCAGGTCCAGGAACAATGCCGCTGAAGAAGACGTCATGGGGAATAATAAGAAAAGACCAAGACAAATCAACGATACAAGCATGTGATCAGGTCAAGATTACAAGGATTTAGAAGATACGAGCAGAGATCAAGGATGAGTACTGATTGAGACATCTATTCGGTAAACCCTCACATATCTTGATTTATAAGACCTGCATGGGCCACCACTTAAACCATGTCACGCCCCAGAACCAGAATACTGGAGAGCGGGGGCAGACATAGCCAGCTACGTATATTAAAGTGCAACCCACATCGCTATACGGTCACGGCTGTCTAGATACATGAGGGTTTAACTACAAGCCATCAGTCTCCTATGGTCAAGAACAAGCCTTTTGTCTCAATCACAAGCAAGTAAGTAAATGTTTACAAGTTGTAAGACCACCAAATATACAATAGTATGGCATCCCAAACATTACATATTTAGCTAATCATGAAGCTAGTCGTTACAAAATGTTAGGACTAGCAAGAGTTTAGTCATACATGATCAACCCTAGGATCTGTCAATCATGTTACAGCCCGTAGGCAGAGAGTAAGTAAATGCAATCGAGCTAAACAGGTGCTCGTCGGCTAAACGTCTCAAAAGAATATTTCTACAATAAAGTGGGAGACCAAAATAAACCCACTCGTTGTCCTGGTTATGCCTGGTGGTCACCATCGGGCTGGAAAGTCGGTAGATCCTCTGGTGCTGCTCCGAAATCTGGCCATACAAAACCAGCTGGGTCAGCCTCCAGAAAGAGCAAGTGCCACAAAGGAAGCTTCACTTAGGAACTAAAACCAGCAATTAGCACAGAAGATATTAATAATATAGTAAAACTGGAGAGATGTAACATCACGAGGATATACGGTAAGATAACCATAGAACCATTCAGATAACCAGGTTACAATCCTTAAACCAAACAAGGACCAAGATTGTAACCCTTCATCTGAACCGAACTTGGTTTCTCCAATTTATCAGCAAGATAATATAAGAAAATTAAGACATGTAACAATCTTATACAGGATCAAGACAATACTAGACTGATTATTCCCCATTCAACAATCACGGCCAAGCAATAAGTACGGTTTGATACTTAAACTAACTAGGGTTATCACAGGCCTAGTTACTAGCAAGATGCAATAAGATTATTCTACAGCCACAAGCCCTGCAGACCATCCAGGTTACCCAGGTCGAAAATTAGGGGTTGAATTCAGGTAGGTACACCGTCCAGGAAATGTATGTATCCTTAGGTAGCTTGAAGGGTGCAACACATGACAATGTGCTAGAAATGTGCCCTACTCGACGGCAGGCTACAGATCCCAAGAGCGCCCAGGTAACGGGATCGCCTGTAGCTGGGAAATCTCTTCATGACTAATGTGTTAATCTAGTTATTAGCCTTAGTCTATTTCAGTAGGTACTCCTGACCGTGGTACTGAGGAGTCCCATCCTAACATGATGCAAGACAAGACTGGTTTATTTGTACAAGCACAATCACCCACGGTGTCCAAGTTATTTATACTCGTCATATCAGGTAGCCGTCGCAACATCTTATCAAGATATATCATGTCAGGTTACTTGTCAGGAGTACGCCACGGCGGGCCACTATTATGTCATGTTACTGGTCAAGAGTGCACCACTACGGGTTACTGTCGTGTTCAAGTACAAGTACAGGATAACATAGTACAAGCATTCTATCAAAACACCCAAGTTATACTGAGAGTCACAAGGCATGAGTTAGTAAAATCACTAAATAATAATAATTAAATAACAAGGCAAGGCACAGGGAGGAGCCATGCGGCTCAGAGAGATGAGTTCGTGTGGCTGGATTAATGCGGGTTCATGCGGTGGAAAACTATATGCGGCTGGATCACTCTTACGGCAGGAAAGGACTAGTCCCCATGCGGCCAGAAATGGAAGGGGGCGCATGCAGCTCAGTTAGAAGCCCATGCGGCTGGGTTCAATTAAGGGCGCATGCGGTCAGGAGAAAATAGGTGCCATGCGGCTCACGGGGGAGGGGGTTCTCATGCGGCTGGAACGAGCAGGAGTCTCATGCGGCTGAAACGAGCGGGAGTCTCATGCGGCTCGTATAGCAAAGGTCCATGCGGCTCGCGGAACAAGGGTCCATGCGGCTCAACTGAGTTGTGCCCCACGCGGCTGGGGATGAAAGGGGTCTTATGCGGCTAGGGAAGTGACGGTTGCATATGCGACTGGCGGAGATCAAGGCTCCATGCTATTCAACTGGGAAAGGTTAATGCGGCCAGAGCTCACCCTCAGTCATGCGGTTAAGTAAGAATGACTTCATGTGTCTGGAATTATCCATACGGCTGAAAAGAACTCTAGCCACATAAAATAGTCATGCGGTCAAGTCAAGTACTGTTCTTCTTCTCCAAATTTTTCGAGGCGAAGAACAGTGAAGGTCATGCTTCCAAGCTCCATAATTCCATCATCCAGAGCCCAAATCCGAACTTCCCTGGGTCAAAATAGGATAGAACGAAATTCTCTACAACATGGAACCATCAAAACTTAAAAATAACAATATTAAATAGATCAAAACCCAAAAAATACAAAAATGAAATAAACTTAGTTCTACAAGAATTTAGCTATAGAAATTAAAAATGCCAAGCACTAAAGTGCTTTAGAATGCTGTGAAGAAGAGAATGGAACAATAAAATTTGGATTCCTCCATGAAGCAAGATGCACTTGCCTAAGCTCTCCCTCTCTCTCTCTTACAGGTTGGTAAGGAGTTAATAGAGAAGAAGAAGATTAATGAAGAGAGAGAAAGGAGAATGGGTTAATAAATGGGGTTGGTGGTGGTAGGTAGGTGGGTTGGTTCTCAACCAAAATCGAACCAAGCCTAACCAACACAAGCCGAACCGAACCAGGATGAGCCACGGAAAGTAAATGAAAATACCCAATAAACCAAGCAAGGAGACATGCAATACAAGATAAAATACGTACACGTATTCCAAAATACGTAATACGAACAACAGGCATTACAGATACCAATATTATGAACCTTGATACTAAGTTTATATATATATATATATATATATATATATATATACTAATTTATATACTATTCTACGATACTCCGATCCTTAACCGCCGATACTACCGATATCGCCGATACCAATACTCATAGGAATAGTCCGATACCGATTCCGATACTTTGAACCTTAATACTAAGTTTATATATATATACTAATTTATATACTATTCTATGATACTCCGATGCTTAACCGCCGATACTACCGATATCGCCGATACCAATACTCATAGGAATAGTCCGATACCGATTCCGATACCGATACTTTGAACCTTGATACTAAGTTTATATATATATACTAATTTATATACTATTCTACGATACTTCGATCCTTAACCGCCGATACTACCGATATCGCCGATACCAATACTCATAGGAATAGTCCGATACCGATTCCGATTCCGATACCGATACTTTGAACCTTAATACTAAGTTTATATATATATACTAATTTATATACTATTCTACGATACTCCGATCCTTAACCGCTGATACTATCGATATCGCCGATACCAATACTCATAGGAATAGTCCGATACCGATTCTGTAACTCCTCTTCCCAGAATTTTTGATAATATATTTTATTTATTTATTTATTTATTTGAATTAAATGGTAATTTTTAGAATTTTTATAAATAATTATTAATTAATTATTACGGTAGATAACTTTAACCATGGTGGGGTTTTGAAGTACAAGACGGCTAGGAATCGAGGCACGGATAGTGTAAGGGCGTGCTTTGACTAGTGTATTAGCCCTGGTAGGGAAGGCCGAGCCATACTGATGTCCTAACTAGGAAAACCAGCTTAGTTGCGACTCAACTCTTACCGAAGATTTATTTATTTATTAATTATATTATTGAGTTTTAGGGAAACCGGTTATACCATTTTAGCCCGGACTGGACCCGAACTGAGCCCAAGCCCATGTAGGCATCCAGTGTACACAAAAATTCTATGTAGACATATTTTAAGTGGATGCAATGCCGATTATTGGATATTTTATTTCATTATTGTTATTATTATTATTATTATTATTATTATTTTATTATCAATACTATTGAGGTTATTATTATATTATATTATATTATTATTGTTGGTTATACTATTTTTTTGTCAAATAATTATTATTATATATAGTCATTAGGAATAGATAATATTGAGGTGTATTTAGATTTTATGGGGAATATTATATTAAAATATATATAAATATATAGATATATGGATGCCTATTAAATAATTGTAAATATATACTCTCATTATTAATTATAAAAAAAGTATGTATTGTAGCTCCCCTTCCCGAAAATATTTTCTGAATATTTATTTATTCATTGATTTGATTTAATGGTGATTTTTTTAAATTTGTTTTTATAAATAATTATTTAGTTAATTATTTCGGTAGATGACTTTAGCCATGGTTGAGTTTTAAAGTATCAGATGATTAGAAATCGTGGCACGGATAGTGCAATGGCGTACTTTGACTAGTGTATTAGCCCTGGTAGGGAAGGCCGAGCCATAGTAACGTCATAACTAGGAAAACCAAGCCAAGTTGCGACTTAACCGTACCGAAGATTTTATTTATTATTTAATTATATTATTGAGTTTTAGGGAACTCGGTTGTACCGAACCTGTCCAGATTGGGTCCAAGTCAAAACCGAGCCCATGTAATCTTGTAATGAGACCAAAGACGACCATGTAGGCATATTTTATGTGTGTACAAATATTTTCTAAATTATTTTGGGTATTGATGTACATTTGTAATTATTTGAATATTTGTACAAAAAATTGGTATTCTTATTATTAAATATTGTTTTACAATATTTGTATAATTTTCTGGACCCAAATAAGTGTGAGTAGTACGGATTCACCAAACCACCAGTTAAGTATTATTTTATTATTTTATGGTGATTAGATATATATATATTTATTGCTATTAGATATTATTATTATTGGTTAATTGAGTATATATATATATATATATATATATATATATATATATATATATATATATATATATATATATATATACTTGTATATGGATGTGTATATAAATAAATATATATATGTGTATGTGCGTATGTGTATGAATATATAAATATATATATATATTTGTGTGTGTGTATAAGATATATATATATGCGGGTATATATAAATAAATATAGTAATATGTATACGTATATGTGTATATATATATATGGATATATATTAGACTAATAAATGAAAAAGAAAAGAAATAAAAAGGAAAAACAAACAAAGAAAAACCAAACAAAAACCCAAACAGGAGTAAGCCCAGCCCCACATCAGTCGGGCAAACCCAGGCCCAACTCGATCTTGGACCCGAGCCCAAATAAAATTATCTTCCCACGCAGTAAACGTTCCCAGAAAACAGAACCCGATCCTGTGTATAAGTATGACGATGACGTCAATAACAAGAGAACCCTCTAAACCCTAACACCAGCGCTGACCCCAACCCCAGGTGGTCGTGCGCGCCCACCACGCTGCTGGCCGGCCACCGCCAGGCCAGCCGTCGACCAGCAAAGCCACGGCTGGAGCAGTTACGCAGAACACCACAACCGAAATCGTGCTTCATGAAGCCATATTCTTCGCGCAATATCGCGACACTCGATCGACCGATTCGCAAGCCGTCTTTTCTGGTATGCTCCCAACCCAACCGTCTTTACATCCCATTAATTAGATTGGTATAGATCGTAATAAAAGCCTCGGAGAAATCGACTTAAAGTCAAGGAAAAATTTGTTGAAAACAGGGTACTAGAGCAGTCCCAAAACCCGAATTGGAAGGCAATTCCTAGCCGAGCCATCGACAGTATCGAAAATCTATTTGAAGATAGTCATAGACAATATATACGGCAGTAAAACTCTCCTTATAAATTCCAATTCCATTCAGTAGGGGTAGAGTTATTCGATTCTAAAAATCGAGAAAATACTGTGAAAACTATTTTCAAAAACTAGAAAATCCTTCGATACGACGTGCGTTCCGCCAATCTGGGCGACGTGGTCGCACACCATAAGCATCGAAAGACGCGTACGGATACTGCGGACATGTGGGATTTGACAAAATTCAAATTGGTCACGTGTACGCGGTGAATTTGATGCGTATCTGTCGAAATTTACCGTATCGACCTCTGTGCAAATTTCTAATTACTTTGTGTATGTTCGTCAGATCGAGACAAAACTTATGCCATCCGGACCGTATCATTTTTCTGGTCCTGTATGCCAATTTTGGTCCAATTCTGAGACAGTTGATCGGATTGCCGTTTTGCGGGCCCCACCATCCGATTCAACGGACAATTTTGTGCACGGTCCACCAGAATCCACAATTGGACATACCATTGGATTCGTATCATCAAAAAAATTCGTAAACATATAGTTTAACGACTTTAGAGACCGTTGACTCTGGCACGCTTTTTGGTACAAAGCGGATCCAACGGCGGACACCGTTTTTACCCGAAACTACCGTTTTGTCCCTGTGTCCAGAATTGGACTTAAGGATAGGCAATCCTAGCTAATTTGACTATTCTGAGAATGTTGACAATGTCTATTTTAGCTTTCGGAGACAGTTGTGAAGATTTGGATTCTATGGCTTGCCAGTTGACGGTATATTATTGGATCTTCGCGCTACCACCGTACAAGATACCTTGCCTCCCTCTACAGTTTATTTACATTCATATTATTATTATCTAGTTTTACTAGTTGATTATTCATATGTGATTTGTACATCGTGCATGCTAGTATGTACATATAGTCCTTGTTTATAGTTAGCTTGTAGTTCATATTGGATATACATATATGGTTCTTGTTCATAGTTAATTTTGTATTTCATATTGGATTGGTTCTCTCGTGTATCTTGATTGGGTCGTGTCGTGTCATCACTGTACTTGGACTGAGTCGCATCATGTCATAGGATGAAGAAGTCATAACGGAACTGTTGTACCTTGAAATTCTTGAAGCTAACCTGCGAGTCCATATTAGGGACGAGGGTTAGTAGTTGACGCTAGCCTGCGAGCCCACACTAGGGGCGAGGGTTAGTAGTTATTGATCCACACCTGCGAGTCCACATTAGGGGCGAGGGTGATGCTAGCCTGCGAGCCCACATTAGGGACGAGGGTTAGTAGTTAAGCTAACCTGTGAGTCCACACCAGGGACGAGGGCTAGTAGTTATCTGTCCACACCTACGAGTCCATACTAGGGGCAAGGGTGATGCTAGCCTGCGAGTCCATACTAGGGACAAGGGTTAGTAGTTATCTGTTCCACACCTGCGAGCCCACACTAGGGGCGAGGGTGATGCTAGCCTGCGAGTCCACGTTAGGGGCGAGGGTTAGTAGTTGATCAAACCTCCGAGTCCATACTAGGGGCGAGAGTTTGAGTATTCGATTGGTTATCCATTGACATCGTGATATCGTGTTCTCTTGTTCTCCTCCAGCAGTTCGTTTATACGTAGTAGTTCTTCCAGTCGTGTATAGTCGTGTTTTCATATTGATTGGTCATTTCCCGTTTATTTTCTTGTATTTTCTTTATTGCATGATAAACTGCTAGATAGGCACGTTTTTATGTATCTTGCTATGTCCCCTGAGGACCTGATGATCTCTTCAGGTTTAGCAATTGTATGGAGTTAGCTAGTAGTTCTGGATGACAGATGTGATGATACGCTTGCGGGATTCAGGTATCGTTATTGTGTTTATTATCTGCTCGTACTTTCATACCTTATCATGAGATATCCTATTTCTTGATTCAGTTTTAAACTCTTGTTATTTTCTTTAGAGTCTTATCGGACATATATGCTAGTAGGCTGCAGACCACGACCCATACTTGTTCATTCTTATTTATTATTCTTATTGTGGATTGAGATATAGTTTTGCCTTGCCATGATTAGGCCCATTGCCATAGCCGTGATAGCGTTTACGTATTCGAGTCGGGCTGGAGTCCGCTTGATGCGTAGCTGGCTTGCTCACGCTCTCGCGTCCGAAAAGTGGGTACGGGTCATGACAAGTTTTTTTGGTGGCCCATGCAGGTCAGAGCATATCGTACCGGTTACGTAACTGTACTGGTACGAGCCGGCGACTATGACTAAACCCTTAGAAATCTCAATCCACTCTGCTTTGAAAATTCTCCTAGAAATTCTCTACGTCCTTGAAAACTCCATATTTGTTCTCGATTATACTTCCTTGCTTCCCGTACCAATGATTATTGTCCCTCTTTATTTCGAGGGGACAAACGATCGTGCTGTCTAGGATTTATCAGGAATTCTTAAATTATAGTATAATATTGCATGATTATTGAGTTTTGGTTGTTTTTAGATATGAAGGATTATAGTTGCCATATGCCTAGATATCTGTCGGTATAATTGTTAGCAACTAGTTATGAGACCATAAGATTTAGTGACCATGTTTTGAGGAGTAGTGTGACCAAAGGTGGGTAGAAGTCCTCAAGTATTCGGAGTTATGAAATGGCTAGAGAAGGTCATAAAATATTTTTGGAGAAATTAAATTGAGGAGATTAAGGTAATAGTAGAATTCCTTTTGAATTTTAAGGGATAGTATAAATTAGAATTTCGAGGACGAAATTATTTTTAAGGTGGAATAGATTTGTAGCTCCCCTACCCGAAAATATTTTTTGAAATATTTATTTATTCATTTATTTGATTTAATGGTGATTTTTTTAAATTAGTTTTATAAATAATTATTTAGTTAATTATTTCGGTAGATGACTTTAGCCATGGTTGAATTTTGAATTATCACGTGATTAGAAATCGTGGCACGGATAGTGCAATGGCGTGCTTTGACTAGTGTATTAGCCCTGGTAGGGAAGGCCGAGCCATAGTAACGTCCTAACTAGAAAAACCAGACCAAGTTGCGACTTAACCGTACCGAAGATTTTATTTATTATTAAATTATATTATTGAGTTTTAGGGAATCCAGTTGTACCGAACCTGTCCAGATTGGGTCCAAGTCAAAATCGAGCCCATGTAATCTTGTAGTGAGACCAAAGACGACCATGTAGGCATATTTTATGTGTGCACAAATATTTTCTAAATTATTTTGGGTATTGATGTACATTTGTAATTATTTGAATATTTGTACAAAAAATTGGTATTCTTATTATTAAATATTGTTTTACAATATTTGTATAATTTTCTGGACCCGGATAAGGGTGAGTAGTACGGATTCACCAAACTACCAATTAAGTTTTATTTTATTATTTTATGGTGATTAGATAAATATATTTATTGCTATTATATATTATTATTATTGGTTAATTGAGCATATATATATATATATATATATATATATATATATATATATATATATATATATATATATATATATATGTATATATATATATATGAATATACATGTATATGGATGTGTATATAAATAAATATATATGTGTATGTGCGTATGTGTATGAATATATAAATATATATATGTATTTGTGTGTGTATAAGATATATATATATAGTAATATGTATACGTATATGTGTATATATATATATATATATATATATATATATATATATATATATATATATATATATATATATATATAATATATATAATATATATATATATATATATATATATATATATATATATATATATATATATATATATATATATATATATATATATATATATATATATATATATATATATATATATATTAGACTAATAAATGAAAAAGAAGAGAAATAAAAAGGAAAAACAAACAAAGAAAACAAAACCAAACAAAAACCCAAACATGAGCAAGCCCAGCCCCACATCAGTCGGGCAAACCCAGGCCCAGCTCGAGCTTGGACCCGAGCCCAAACCAAATTCTCTTCCCACGTAGTAAACGTTCCCAGGAAACAGAACCCGATTCTGTGTATAAGTATGACGATGACATCAATAACAAGAGAACCCTCTAAACCCTAACACCAGCGCCGACCCCAACCCCAGGTGGTCGTGCGCGCCCACCACGCTGCTGGCCGGCCACCGCCAGGCCCGCCGTCGACCAGCAAAGCCACGGCCTGAGCAGTTACGCAGAACACCACAACCGAAATCGCGCTTCATGAAGCCATATTCGTCGCGTAATATCGCGACACTCGATCGACCGATTTGTAAGCCATCTTTTCTGGTATGCTCCCAACCCAACCGTCTTTACATCCCATTAATTAGATTAGTATAGATCGTAATAAAAGCCTCGGAGAAATCGACTTACAGTCAAGGAAAAATCTGTTGAAATAGAGTACTAGAGCAGTCCCAAAACCCGAATTGGAAGGCAATTCCTAGCCGACCCATCGACAGTCTCCAAAATCTATTTGAAGACAGTCATAGACAACATATACGGCAGTAAAACCCTTCTTATAGATCCCAATTCCATTCAGTAGGGGTAGAGTTATTCGATTCTAAAAACCGAGAAAAAATTGTGAAAACAATTTTCAAAAACTAAAAAATCCTTCGATACGACGTACGTCCCGCCAATCCGAGCGACGTGTTCATGCACCATAAGTATCGAAAGACGCGTACGGATACTACGGATGTGTGGGCTTTGACAAAATTCAAATTGGTCGCGTGTACGTGGCGAATTTGATACGTATCCGTCGAAATTCACCGTATCGACCTCTGTGCAAATTTTTTAATTACTTTGTACATGTTCATCAAATCGAGACGAAACTTACGCCAACAGGACCGTATCATTTTTCTGGTCCTGTATGCCAAGTTTGGTCCAATTCTGAGACAGTTGATCGGATCGCCGTTTTGCGGGCCCCACGATCCGATTCAACGGGCGATTTTGTGCACGGTCCACCGGAATCCACAATTGGACATACCGTTGGATTTATATTATCAAAACAAATCTGTAGACATGTAGTTTGATGACTTTAGAGACCATTGACTCTGGCAAGCTTTTCGGTACAAAGTGGGTCCAACGGCGAACACTGTTTTTGCCTGAAACTACCGTTTTACCCCTGTGTCCAGAATTAGACTTAAGGACAGGCACTCCTAGCTAATTTGACTATTCTGAGAATATTGACAATGTCTGTTTTAGCTTTCGGAGACAGTTGTGAAGATTTGGATTCTATGGCTTGCCAGTTGACGGTATATTATTGGATCTTTGCGCTACCACCATGCAAGATACCTTGCCTCCATCTACAGTTTATTTACATGTATATTATTATTATCTGGTTTTACTAGTTGATTATTCATATGTGATTTGTATACCGTGCATGCTAGTATGTACATATAGTCCTTGTTTATAGTTAGCTTGTAGTTCATATTGGATATACATATATGGTTCTTGTTCATAGTTAATTTTGTATTTCATATTGGATTGGTTCTCTCGTGTATCTTGATTAGGTCGTGTCGTGTCATCACTGTACTTGGACTGAGTCACATCGTGTCATAGTGTCACCCTCGTTTTCCGTTCTACGTATTTCCAGTATACGTATACGGAATCCTGACGTGTATTTTATTTTCCTGCCTGGCTAGCTAATTTCAGTTTAATCATGATTAGGTTCATCCTGGTTCATCATGTTAAACCCACCATCCTCCTTTATAACCCACCTAACTTTTCTCTCTCCTCCATTTTCTCATTAACTCTTTTTCCTTCTCCATTAAACCCACCACCAACCAAGAACACCCCTTAGGCAAGTGCAACTTGCTTCCACAAGAGAACCTATTTTTATTGTTCCAATAGCTTCTTCTTATGTTTTTAAGACACATTAGAACTTGTCATTTTTATTTTGAGGCTTTAATTTTTGTAGATCTAGAAATTTGTCATTTTCAGATTTTGGTAGTTTTGATCTATCAAACTTCTTTGTTTTCAAGTTTTGATGGTTCCATGTTGAAGAGAATTTCATTCTACCTAATTTTGACCATTTAAAAGTTGGATTTGGACTTATTTTGACCAAGTTATGGACCTTTGAAGCTTTGGGTTCAACCATGGAGTTCTTGCTGATTTGGAGAAGACAGTGAGCAGTGTGCGCGAGCTTTTTAGCTTACGCCACTGAGTTGCGCACGCTCTTTAGCACAGCACAGTCTAGCCTCGTGCACAGTCTAGCCTCGTGCGCCGTCTAGCCTCGTGCGCAGTCTGACCCGTGCGCAGTCTGACTCGTGCGCAGTCTGACCCATGCGCAGTCTGAACCGTGCGCAGTCTGACTCGTGCACAGTCTGACCCGTGCGCAGTCTGGCTCGTGCGCAGTCTGACTCGTGTACAGTCTGACCAGTGTGCAGTCTGACTCGCGCGCAGTCTGACCCATGCGCAGTCTGACCTCGTGTGCAGTCTGACTCAGGCGCAACCTAGCCTCGCGCAGTCTAGTGCCTAGGCGCAACCTGACGTTCAGGCGCAACTGGACTTGACCCTACTTGCCTTGGCGCAACTTGGCTAATGCCACTTGTTGGCCATAGTACCCCTTGCTCCTTCCCCTTGGGCGCATTATGTCCCCATATCCCCCTTTTTAGGATTTTTGCACCCATTTTATATTCTTACGCCTTTTTGATATAAACTCGACATGAACCCGATGTGATCATGACATTATTTATGAATGTTAATCTGAACACGGCTTAGTGATGGAATTGCATGATCAGTGACCCGTTGTGGTGCACTTGCATAAACACGAAATGGCATTATGACCTTACAGGATAACTCTTGATAGTGACACGCCGTGGTGCACTCTTGACAAGTAAATTGACATGATAATTCTTGATGATGGTCCGTTGTGACGCACCCCTGCCTTGATAAGTAATCTTGATAAGTAACATGATATGATGGTGACCCACCGTGGTGCACCCTTGACAAGTAATCTTGACATGATAACCTTGATACGCTGTTACGACAGCTAACCTGACATGCTAAGTGAATTCTTGACACCGTGGGTGAATGTATTGAATATGCTTGTATAAGCAACCAGTCTTGTCTCGCATCATGTCTAGGACATGTATCCCTGGTTACCACGGTCAGGGATTCATACTGAATCTGACTAGGTTAATGACTAGATTGATCACGTAGAGCATATAGAGAGGTATTCCGGCTACAAGCAATCCCGTTATCTGGGCGCCTTCCTTGATGGACTTGTAGCCTACCGACGAGTAGGGCACATTTCCAGCTCACTGCTATGTGGGGTACTACATAAAACGATTACTATGCACACTGTCATGTGTTGTATCCAAGTCACCTAACAAGGCATGATAACTCTAATCTTGAACCTTGCGTCTGGATAACCTGGATAGTCTGCAGGGCTTGTGGCCGTAGGCGTACCTTATTGCATCTTGCTAGTAACTAAGCTTGTGATAACCCTAGTTAGTTAAGTATCAAGCCGTACTCTTTGCTTGGCCGTGAATGATGGATGGAGTCCTATCTTGTCTAGTCTTGCCCAGATCCGGTGCATGGATATCTCTGGACATGCTTGTTTATGCTTTACTTTATCGATAATTGGTTCGAGGCTAAGTTCTGTTCAGGTGAAGGGTTACAACCCCGGTCCTTGTTTGGTTTACGGGTTATAACTTGGTTAGCGGAATAGTCCTCTAGTTATCTTATCGTTTATCATCCTATTTTTTAACTCATGTCTTATGTTATTTCACCTATGAATTTATGTACTGACATGCTGGTTTTAGTTCTTAAGTGAAGCCCCCTTTGTGGCACTTGCTCTTTCTGGGGTCTGACCTAGCTGGTTTTGTATGGCCAGATTTCAGAGCAGCTATCGAGGATCTCCCAACCTTCCTGCCAGATGGTAAACACTAGAAGGAATCCCGACAACGAGTGGGTTTTTATTTTGCTCTCCCACTCCATTGTACAAATATTCTTTTAAGGCGTTTAGCCACCGAGCAAGTGTTAGCTCGTTACAACTTTACTTACTGTCTACCTACGGGCTGTAACATGATTGACAAATCCTAGGGTTAATCATGTATAACTTAAACTCTTGCTAGTCTTCGTATTTTGTATGACTAGCTTCATGATCATCTGAATATATAATGTATGGGAGGCCTTACCTTGTATGTCTGATGATCTACCATCTTGTTATATCTACTTGTTGCTTAAGATTGAGACATTAGGCTTGTTATTGACCTTAAGAGACTGATGGCTTGTAGTAAACTCTCATGCATTTAGACAGCCGTGACCGTATTGTGAGGTGAGATTCACTTCAATGTACGTAGCTGGCTGTGTCTGTCCCCCGCTCTCCAGTATTCTGGTTCTGGGGCGTGACACGGTTTAAGTGGTGGCCCATGCAGGTCTTGTGGATCAAGATGTGTGAGGGTTTTACCGGATAGATGTCTCAATCAGCACTCGCCCTTGATCTCTACTCGTACCTTCTGATCTTTCAGAATCCTTGACCTGATCACATATTTATATCCTCGATCTATCATGGTCCTTTCTTATTGTTCCCCATGTCGTTTCTTCAGCGGCATTGTTCCTGCCGATCAGCAAGGCGGAGCACCTCCAGCGGACTAGCAGCAACCTGGAGACCAAGCCCGGCACTCTGGAGAGGCCTCCCGAGTCATGTATTTTGGGGGACCTCGAGCCCCCAGTTCAGCCAGTCCAGCCTGCAGAGCCTGACGATGGCACCTTGGTGGGTCTCATCAGGACATTGCTTGCGTCTCAAGATCGTCGGGCGATGCCCTGCACCAGGCAGTGCAGGATGCCATGGGTCGTGTTGGTTATCAAGAGAATAGTGCTGTTAGCAGTTTCAAGCGCCTCAACCCTCCATTCTTTGATGGATGTAAAGACGCTATTGCAGCTGATGCGTGGCTCCAGGACATTGAGATTATCTTGGATGCAGCCCAGACTCCAGAAGGAGAGAAGGTAGCTGTGGTGCACCTACAGTTACTGGACCTAGCCCGCACCTGGTGGGCGATGATAGCAGTTGGTTTGGCAACGCCTGTCCCATGGGCGGTATTCAGTGACAAGTTTCAGATCAAGTACTTCGATGCTGTAGCTCGGCACGACCTACAGACGAGGTTAACCAATCTCAGGCAGATGAACAGGACGGTCGATGGATATGCGACCGAGTTTTCAAGACTGAGTCGGTTTGCTCCCACTTTGGTGGCAACCGAGTTCGATCGAGCGCAGCGGTTCCAGCAGGGACTCCACCTAGAGATCATTCTAGCAGTAGAGCAGTTTGAGCATCAGACCTTTGATGCTGTTTTGCGGGCAGCTAAGAGGCATGAGTATACCTCGCAGAGAATTGTAGACAGAACTGGAGGACGGAAGCGGTCCCATGGTCAGATGACCCAGTCCTCAGCCCCAGCCCCAGCAGCTAGGGCCTTGAGCATTGGAGCTCCAAGGAGGGCAGCATCAATTACGTTGGTTCAGTATTCGACTCCGACGTATCCTCAGCAGCAGAAGCGGAGGCAGTCTTTCACAATGGGCTGTACCCATTATGGAAAGCCTGGGCATGTAGTGTCAGAATGTCGCCGAGCACAATGATTGTGTTTGGCTTGTGGGGCACCGGATCACATGATAGGGTCCTGCCCCCAGAGAGCCGGTTCATCCTCATCAGCCCAGACTAGTCCCTCGGTGAGGGGAACAGCACCAGTGCAGCAGCAGCAGTATCAGTCTCCGAGGCCATTGTCGCCTCAGGCTCAGGCATTCCAGCAGCAGCGACCGAACAGTATGCCCAGGTCCAAGCTCAGGTTCAGAACCGCCAGAGAGGTTTCCAGCAGAGGGGACCAGCACCCAGAAGGCACGGTCAAGCGATGGCTTTGACCGTAGAGGAGGAGTTGGCATCAGGTGAGGTGGTGGCAGGTACCATTCTCGTCAACTCTTTTTCTGTATTAGTATTATTTGATTCGGGTGCATCGCATTCATTTATGTCTGCACGATTTGCGACACGAATAGGACTGGAGCCCGAGTCATTATCAGTAAGGCTCAATATACTTACTGGTAACGGACTTGTGGGTGTAGATAGGGTATTTTCCTTGTGTCGAATCGTAGTTAGCGGTAGAGAGTTTCCCGCTAGGTTGATAGAGTTCCCGATGGCCGATTATGATGTGGTCCTAGGAATAGATTGGTTGAGGGACCAGTATGCTAGAATAGATTGCCATGTTGGCAATATTATTTTTAGTATTCCCGGTGAGCCAGAGTTTTCATTTTTTTGAGGCAGAGTAGAACCTTCTTCCCCGGCATTGAGGATGGACGTAGCAGCATCAGTTCAGTTTTCCAGAGTTATAGAAGAGTTTCCTGACGTATTTCCCGAAGAGCTTCCAGGCATGCCCCCAGAGAGAGAGATAGAGTTCACTATCGACTTGATTCCAGGAACGACACCAGTGTCAGAGAGAGTCTATAGGATGGCACCATCAGAGTTGGAAGTCCTGTACAAGATGATTGAAGAACTTAGAACCAAGGGATTCATTCGTGCTAGCGGATCACCTTGGGGAGCTCCGATGCTTCTTGTGAAGAAGAAGGATGGTACGTCAAGATTATGTGTTGATTATCGTACCTTGAACTCTGTAACAATTAAGAACAGATATCCTTTACCAAGGATAGATGATTTATTTGATCAGCTCAAGGGAGCGGCAGTATTCTTAAAGATTGACTTACGGTCGGGGTACCATCAGATCAGAGTCAGAGAGCAGGACATCCCGAAGACAGCATTCAGATCTAGATATGGACATTGGAAGTTCCTTGTTATGCCATTTGGAGCAACCAATGTGCCAGCTGTATTCATGGACCTCATGAATCGTATCTTCATGCCCTATTTGGACCAGTTCGTGATAGTGTTCATAGACGACATCTTAGTCTATAGCGAGAACGAGGCAGAGCATGAACAGCATCTTCGTGTAGTTCTTCAGATTCTCAGGGAGCACCAGTTGTACGCGAAGTTCAGTAAGAAGAGTTTTGGTTGGATCGTATCTCGTACTTGGGTCATATCATCACCAGAGGTGGAGTGGAAGTTGATCCCCAGAAGATAGTGGCTATAGAGACATGGCCAGTACCTAGCACCGTCGTAGAAGTTCAGAGTTTCCTCGGATTGGCCGGCTATTACCGACGCTTTGTGTCAGACTTTGCTCGGATTTTAGCACCACTAACGCAGTTAACCCGTAAGGATGTGCAGTTTGCTTGGACAGCAGAGTGTCAGAGTTCATTTGAGAAGTTGAAGCGAAAATTGATGACGGCTCCCATTCTCACTCTTCCCGATGGGACGGGAGGATTTTCAGTTTATTGCGACGCATCCGGCAAGGGATTAGGATGTGTCTTAATGCAGCATGGTAAGGTAGTCGCTTATGCGTCACGTCAGCTTCGTGACCATGAGAGGAATTACCCAACCCATGACCTGGAGTTAGCAGTCGTAGTTTTTGTATTGAAACTTTGGAGGCATTATTTGTATGGAGATCGGGTGGAGATTTTCACCGACCACAAGAGTCTAAAATATGTGTTTACCCAGAAGGATCTTAATATGCGTCAGAGGAGATGGCTAGAGCTACTTGTGGATTATGACATCAGCTTGCAGTATCATCCTGGAAAGGCCAACGTAGTGGCAGATGCATTGAGCAGGAGAGCTGGAGTTTATTTTCTAACGACGCAGCCAGAGTTGTTAGTAGATCTTCAGAAGATGGGTATTAAAGTTGTTCTTCCTTCCAGTGTGGCATTGATGGCCAGTATGCAAGTTCGGTCTAGTATAGTTGAGAGGATCAAGTTAGCTCAATCAGTAGACTCTAAGCTTCAGCGGCTTAGGGCAGAATGTGTGGCAGGACAGAGACCAGAGTTATGCATTCATGAAGATGGTACACTCCGACATGGAATGCATCTTTGTGTACCCAGTGGTGATATCAGACAGGAGATCATGGCAGAAGCCCACAGTTCTCAGTATTCTATTCACCCCGGCGGTACAAAGATGTATCGTGATATTCGGCAGCATTTTTGGTGGAATGGCATGAAGAGGGAGATAGCCCGGTTTGTCTCTCGTTGTTTAGTTTGCCAACAAGTAAAGGCTGAACATCAGAGACCAGCTGGACTTCTTCAACCTTTACCGATCCCGGAATGGAAATGGGAGCACATTACCATAGATTTTGTAACTGGATTACCTAGATCTCCAGCTGGGAGAGATGCCATCTGGGTTATAGTTGATCGTCTCACGAAGGTAGCTCATTTTCTTCCTTTCAGAATCGGTCAGTCGACGGATCAGCTTGCAGAGATGTACCTCAGACAGATAGTCAGATTGTATGGAGTGCCAGTCAGTATTGTGTCCGACAGAGATTCGAGATTCACATCTCACT
This sequence comes from Iris pallida, assembly GCA_029216955.1. Classification (NCBI taxonomy): domain Eukaryota; kingdom Viridiplantae; phylum Streptophyta; class Magnoliopsida; order Asparagales; family Iridaceae; genus Iris; species Iris pallida. Next base: position 2,116,932 of record JANAVB010033819.1, read on the forward strand.
TTTGACGAAGTCTTCAAAAAATTTTGGGGACTCGTCTCAAGTTCAGTTCAGCCTACCATCCGCAGACAGATGGTCAGTCAGAACGCACGATCCAGACTCTTGAAGACATACTGCGGTCATGTACACTCGACTTCGGTGGTTCGTGGGAAGATCACCTGCATCTCGTGGAGTTCTCCTATAATAACAGTTTCCAGGCTAGTATCCAGATGGCACCTTTCGAGGCCTTGTACGGCAGAAAGTGCAGATCTCCTTTAGCTTGGGACGATATCGGTGAGAGGCAAATGCTTGGACCAGAGATGGTGACGCGGACTATTGAGGTGGTCAGATGAGTCAGAGATCATCTTCGAGTTGCCCAAGATCGCCAGCATCATTGGGCCGATTCTCATCGACATCCCCTTGAATTTTCTGTCGACGACCATGTATTCCTTAGGATCTCGCCTACCCGTGGCATTATTCGATTCGGCGTGTGGGGAAAGCTTAGTCCTAGGTATATAGGGCCGTTTGATATCCTTGAGCGAGTAGGTGATGTGTTCTATCATCTCGCTCTTCTACCGTCGTTACGTGAGGTGCATGATGTCTTTCATGTATCCCAATTACGACGGTATATCCCGGATCCGAGTTATGTCCTTGATCATTCGAAATTGGTTGTTGGTGCCAACCTTTCGTATGAGGAGAGACCCGTATCCATATTGGACCGGAGGGAGAAGATACTCAAGAACAAGACTATTAGTTTAGTCCGTGTTGCTTGGGGTCATCACTCTTTGGGTGAGTCAACATAGGAGCGTGAGGATGATATCCGATCGCGATATCCCGACCTGTTTGACTCGTAAGGTATAATGTCTTTCTTATGCCTTATGCTTAAGTTCCTTGCTTGCATGAATGATTGCTTGATTGACTGCTAGTCATATATTGCCTGCAATTGATATACCTTGCTCGACATATCTAGCCTCTTGATTAAATTCCGAGGATGAAATTCTTTTAAGGTGGGTAGAGTTGTCACCTCCATTTTTCGTTCTACGTATTTCCAGTATACGTATACGAAATCCTGACGTGTATTTTATTTTCCTGCCTGGCTAGCTAATTTCAGTTTAATCATGATTAGGTTCATCATGGCATGTAATGGTTTAACTTGGTTTATTTTGAGTTGGCTTGATTTATTCTTTGGTTCATCATGTTAAACCCACCATCCTCCTTTATAACCCACCTAACTTTTCTTTCTTCTCCATTTTCTCATTAACTCTTCTTCCTTCTCCATTAAACCCACCACCAACCAAGAACACCCCTTAGGCAAGTGCAACTTGCTTCCACAAGAGAACCTATTTTTATTGTTCCAATAGCTTCTTATCATGTTTTTAAGACACATTAGAACTTGTCATTTTCCATTTTGAGGCTTTGATTTTTGTAGATCTAGAAATTGGTTATTTTTATATTTTGGTAGTTTTGATCTATCAAACTTCTTTGTTTTCAAGTTTTGATGGTTCCATGTTGAAGAGAATTTCATTCTACCCAATTTTGACCATTTGAAAGTTGGATTTTGACTTGTTTTGACCAAGTTATGGACCTTTGAAGCTTTGGGTTCAACCATGGAGTTCTTGTTGATTTGGAGAAGACAGTGAGCAGTGTGCGCGAGCTTTTTAGCTTGCGCCACTGAGTTGTGCGCGCTCTTTAGCGCAGCGCAGTCTAGCCTCGTGCGCAGTCTAGCCTCGTGCGCAGTCTGACCCGTGCGCAGTCTGACTCGTGCGCAGTCTGACCCATGCGCAGTCTGAACCATGCGCAGTTTGACTCGTGCGCAGTCTGACTCGTGCGTAGTCTGACTCATGTGCAGTCTGACCCGTGCGCAGTCTGACTCGTGCGCAGTCTGACCCATGCGCAGTCTGACCTCGTGCGCAGTCTGACTCAGGCGCAACCTAGCCTCGCGCAGTCTAGTGCCTAGGCGCAACCTGACGTTCAGGCACAACTGGACTTGACCCTACTTGTCTTGGCGCAACCTGTTACCCTGGTACAACTTGGCTAATGCCACTTGTTGGCCATAGTACCCCTTGCTCCTCCCCCTTGGGCGCATTATGTCCCTATATCCCCCTTTTTAGGATTTTTGCACCCATTTTATATCCTTACGCCTTTTCGATATAAACTCGACATGAACCCGATGTGATCATGACATTATTTATGAATGTTAATCTGAACACGACTTAGTGATGGAATTGCATGATCAGTGACCCGTTGTGGTGCACTTGCATAAACACGAAATGGCATTATGACCTTACAGGATAACTCTTGATAGTGACCCGCCGTGGTGCACTCTTGACAAGTAAATTGACCTGAGAATTCTTGATGATGGTCCATTGTGACGCACCCCTGCCTTGATAAGTAATCTTGATAAGTAACATGACATGATGGTGACCCGCCGTGGTGTACCCTTGACAAGTAATCTTGACATGATAACCTTGATACGCTGTTACGACAGCTAACCTGACATGCTAAGTAAATTCTTGACACCGTGGGTGAATATATTGAATATGCTTGTATAAGCAACCAGTCTTGTCTTGCATCATGTCTAGGACATGTATCCCTGGTTACCACAGTCAGGGATTCATACTGAATCTGACTATGTTAATGACTAGATTGATCACGTAGAGCATATAGAGAGGTATTCCGGCTACAAGCAATCCCGTTATCTGGGCGCCTTTCTTGATGGACTTGTAGCCTACCGACGAGTAGGACACATTTCCAGCTCACTGCTATGTGGGGCACTATATGAAACGATTACTATGCATACTGTCATGTGTTGCATCCAAGTCACCTAACAAGGCATGATAACTCTAATCTTGAACCTTGCGTCTGGATAACCTGGATAGTCTGCAGGGCTTGTGGCCGTAGGCGTACCTCATTGTATCTTGCTAGTAACTAAGCTTGTGATAACCCTAGTTAGTTAAGTATCAAGCCGTACTCTTTGCTTGGCCGTGAATGATGGATGGAGTCCTATCTTGTCTAGTCTTGCCCAGATCCGGTGCATGGATATCTCCGGACATGCTTGTTTATGCTTTACTTTATCGATAATTGGTTCGAGGCTAAGTTCTGTTCAGGTGAAGGGTTACAACCCCGGTCCTTATTTGGTTTACGGGTTGTAACTTGGTTACCGGAATAGTCCTCTAGTTATCTTATCGTTTATCATCCTGTTTTTTAACTTATATCTTATGTTATTTCACCTATGACTTTATGTGCTGACATGGTGGTTTTAGTTCTTAAGTGAAGCCCCCTTTATAGCACTTGCTCTTTCTGGGGCCTGACCCAGCTGGTTTTGTATGGCCAGATTTCGGAGCAGCTACCGAGGATCTCCCAACCTTCCTACCAGATGGTGAACACTAGAAGGAATCCCGACAACGAGTGAGTTTTTATTTTGCTCTCCCACTCCATTGTACAAATATTCTTTTGAGGCGTTTAGCCGCCGAGCAAGTGTTAGCTCGTTGCAACTTTACTTACTGTCTACCTACGGGCTGTAACATGATTGACAAATCCTAGGGTTGATCATGTATGACTTAAACTCTTGCTAGTCTTCGTATTTTGTATGACTAGCTTCATGATCATCTGAATATGTAATGTATGGGATGCCTTACCTTGTATGTCTGATGATCTACCATCTTGTTATATCTACTTGTTGCTTGAGATTGAGACAGTAGGCTTGTTATTGACCTTAAGAGACTGATGGCTTGTAGTAAACCATCATGCATCTAGACAGTCGTGACCGTATTGCGAGGTGAGATTCACTTCAATGTACGTAGCTGGCTGTGTCTGTCCCCTGCTCTCCAGTATTCTGGTTTGGGGCGTAACACATAGGATGAAGAAGTCACAACGGAACTGATGTACCTGAAAATTATTGAAGCTAACCTGCGAGTCCACATTAGGGGCGAGGGTTAGTAGTTGATGCTAGCCTGCGAGTCCATACTAGGGGCGAGAGTTAGTAGTTATTGATCCACACCTGCGAGTCCACATTAGGGGCGAGGGTGATGCTAGCCTGCGAGCCCACATTAGGGACAAGGGTTAGTAGTTAAGCTAACATGCGAGTCCATACCAAGGACGAGGGTTAGTAGTTATCTGTCCACACCTGCGAGTCCACACTAGGGGCCAGGGTGATGCTAGCCTGCGAGTCCATACTAGGGGCGAGGGTTAGTAGTTATCTGTTTCACATCTGCAAGCCCACACTAGGGACGAGGGTGATGCTAGCCTGCGAGTCCACGCTAGGGATGAGGGTTAGTAGTTGATCAAACCTGCGAGTCCATACTAGGGCGAGAGTTTGAGTATTCGATTGGTTATCCGTTGACATCGTGGTATCGTGTTCTCTTGTTCTCCTCCAGCAGTTCGTTTATGCGTAGTAGTTCTTCCAGTCGTGTAATGTCGTATTTTTGTGTTGATTGGTCTTTTTTCGTTTATTTTTCTGTATTTTCTTTATTGTATGATAAACTGCTAGATATGCATGTTTTTATGTATCTTGTTATGTCCCCTGAGGACCTGATGATCTCTTCAGGTTTAGCGATTGCATAGAGTTAGCTAGTGGTTCTGGATGACAGATGTGATGATACGCTTGCGGGATTCAGGAATCGTTATTGTGTTTATTATTCGCTCGTAGTTTCATACCTTATCATGAGATATTATGTTTCTTGATTCAGTTTTAGACTCTTGTTATTTCCTTTAGAGTCTTATCGGACATATATGCTAGTGGGCTGCAGACCACGACCCATACATGTTCATTCTTGTTTATTATTCTTATTGTGGATTGAGATATAGTTTTGCCTTGCCATGATTAGGCCCATTGTCATAGCCGTGACAGCGTTTACGTATTCGAGTCGGGCTGGAGTCCGCTTGATGCGTAGCTGGCTTTCTCACGCTCTCGCGTCCGAAAAGCGGGTGCGTGTCATGACATGTATATATATAGGATTATATAAGTATATACATATAAATGTGTATATCCAAATATATTATATATGTGTGTATATATAGATAAATATAAAGGTATATATGTGTGTGTTTATTTATATATATATAAATATATATGTATAAATATATGTATATGCATATATACATATAATAATAAGAAAAAAACAAAAACAAAAACAAAAGCATCAACAACATCTTTGACCCGAGTATTGAACCCGAGCTCTAAAAGGGCCCAACCCGAGAGAAAAGTCTCTAGACCGCTCTCTTTTATACGCGCACGGGGGAGTTTTCGTCGACAACAATTAAACCCTAACACCGCCACCACCCATCCTGCGAGCCCTAGAGGCCTTGACCGTGACGCCACCCTGTGCGCCACCGTCCTGTGCCACCATCGGCTGGCCAGGCGCGGGTACCCGCGTGCGTGTAACAGAGGTGACAGCAGCAATGGTAGGGCGAAGAGACGACTTTGTAACGCATTTTCTCAGTGCTCGACCGATCATTGTTCGATCGGTCACTTCAGGTATGATAACAACATATACGCCTTCCAATCCCTTTAATTGGTTTTTATTTAGACGAATTAGGTCGTCCAGAAAGTCGACACGAACTTTTTCGAAAAACTGTTCTTGAACAGTTCATAGAACAGTCCCGATACCCTATTTGGAAGGCCGACTATTGGCAAACCATTAGGAGTTTTAGAAAAATATTTAAAAATAGTCCTAGAGAAGCTATAGGGCTCTGCAACCTATTTTGTAGAAGTCAAATTGATCGACTGAGCGTCGAGAAATCGGTGTCTCAAATTGACCAAAAACCCGTTTTCAAAATATTAGAAAATCATAAAAACCCTCGATACGACGTGCGTCCCGCATATCCGGGCAACGTGGTCGCGATTCGGAAGCATCGAAAGGTGTGTAACGGTTTCATGGACGTGTGGGCTTTGACGGAATTCAAATTGGTTGCGTGTGCGCGACGAATTTGATGCGTATCCGTAAAAATTCACCGTATCGGCCTCTGTACAAATTTCTTAATTACTTTGTGCACGTTCGTCAGATCGAGATAAAACTTGCGCCAACAGGACCATATCATTTTTCTGGTCCTGTATGCCAAGTTTGGTTCGATTCTGAGACAGTTGATCAGATCGCCGTTTTGCGGGCCCCACGGTCCGACTCAACGGGCGATTTTGTGCACGGCCTGCCGGAATCCAACTTTGGACATACGGTTGGGTTCGTATCATCAAAACAAATTCGTAGACAGGTAGTTTGACGACTTTAGGGACCATTGACTCTGGCACGCTTTTCGGTACAAAGCGGGTCCAACGACGGACACCGTTTTGACCCAAAATTACCATTTTGTCCCTGTGTCCAGAATTGGACTTAAGGACAGGCAATCCTAGCTAATTTGACTATTCTGAGAACATTGTTAATGTCTATTTCAGCATCCAGAGACTGTTGTATGAATGGTTCGGATTGTCGGTTTCACCAGCAGAGGACCCCAGACGAGTACAGTTTATTGTCTGTTTTTCGATATTGATCTTCACTATATTTCATTGATTGGTCATTGAGTATGTGATTTTATATTATATTATAAATTGTTGAGTCAGGAATGAGAAGTACCAAGGATGTGTGATCCGACCGTAGATATTATTTATTTTCATGCAGTAGACCTCGTAGACATTGTTTGTTTTCATGCAGTAGACCTCGTAGACATTGTTTATTTTCATGCAGTAGACATCGTAGACATTGTTTATTTTTATGCAGTAGACCTCGTAGACATTATTTATTTTTTGCAAGTAGACCTCGTAGACATTGTTTAATTTCTGTAAGTAGACCTCGTAGATATTGTTTATTTTTTGTGCAAGTAGACCTCGTAGACCTTGCTGTGTAGTGCCCCAGACTGATCACATATCAAAGGTACTTCTAACAGTTGTAAAAGTATTTTTGTCTATTTATTTGCTACTAATTTTTTGTCTTTTCTGTTTATTTTTTAAAACATATAATTGATGTCAAATCTCTGTTGTATAGTCATTTTCATTATTTGAACTACATTCAATGAATTGTACTCGTTCCATTCCTGACTGAAAACCAATATTTTTTAGGTTAGCCGTGGATTCACTTAGCATGAAGAATTGCGGGTGTACTTATAGACGAAAAGCCTAGAGACTAGCTAGATAGATGAGTTGTGGTCATTCCAATATTGTACGAGTTTATATTTTCGACAAATGTAAAACTTGTGAATATTGTAAGTTAAATTAGTTTTGTGAATGAGCATTATTTTATTTATTTGATCATCATGGCCGTGACAGCGTTCTACCGTCGACATTGCGGCGTATGCTGGCTTGGATACGTCTCGTATCCGGGAAAAAAAAAGGTGCAGGTCGTGACAAGTTTTTGTGGTGGCCCATGCAGGTCTGTCTTCGTAAATCATGCAAACTCGTGATAGTACTTAAGTTAGTCGTACTATTGCGAGCCTGCGACTAAGAAATGCTCATTCATGAGTTAGGGATTAATTTAATTTAAGAGAGTGACTAGGACTAGGAGTCCTTTATACAAATTTATCGATGGGTAGTCTAGGCCATGCAATGTAGATGAAGGTTATTAATTTTGATAGTTTACTAGATCCCCATAGGTACACTATTACCTCTTGATATGATGATATGTTCCAATGTGGATAGATTTTTCACTTGGTGAGACAGGGCTTCATTGATGATCCAACCTTGATAATTTGTTCAATTCCTTGCCCCTTAGATATCATCCTCATATCTTAGCTCGAATTACCTATTTAGTTCCTATTTTGCCCTAAGAATTATTATTTTATATAATTTTTGATTAGATTATCCATATACGAACCTTGAATTTGTGTCGATTCAAAGTTTTTCCTCAAAGGTTTGAATACACATGGAATAGTTAGAAGGGTTGTATTTATTTGTCTTCAGTTATTTCCTCCCTGTTCATCTTTTATTTTTAAGGGTTCTGACTGATAGATACTTACGCTTTATTTCATAGTCAACTTATTTAAATCTCTAGAAGCTCATGAATTTTTAAGGATAGAGTTAAAGGGATGTTAGTTAACTCATAATGGCAGGACAACAGTGCACTGCCGCCATTTATTTGAATTATGGAGACTATAGATTCACTGCAGCCGGCAGCGCACTGGCGAGGCACGACCCCTAGAGTTGAGATTAGTTTAGGAAAATATAGATTATAGAATGTTGCTAAAACTATGGCTAGTGGTCTTCTTTTGATCATAGCTACCCTCGTGTCAATGTAAGGTAGAGTATCGGATAGCATATCACATCTGAATCACGAAACCAAGGGTTTACCACAGCCAGAGTGTACGGGCAGGGCATAATCCTCGGTGAAATGATTTCAGTCGTGATTACAAGTTTAGGATACTATGGAGGATAGGACAATGCCATGTATATCCCATAAGATCCAAAGCCAATTTGTAACTCCCAAATTCATATTTGGTAAATTTTAGGATTTTTCTAATTTTTCTTGAATTTAAATATTGTTTCTTACGAAAACCTAATTTCGATTAAATTAGTTGATTAAAATAAATTTCGGGTGTTAATGAATTTTCCTCAATTTGAAAAGTATTTTTGAATACTAATTTACGTATTTCAGAGGAATTACAATATTGTTATTGTTATTAATATTGATTAAGTTTTCTAAATCACTCTTGGGTACTGATTAATCTGTTCTGGTGTATTAACTTTCTAATTTGGCTACTGTTGGAATAAGAGTAACTGGTTATTCTTCTCAACTAAATTACTAATTTTTATTTACTAAGTTATTGATGATAATTATTTTGGGTCTCTAATACCTACCAAAGCCCAATGATCTGGGTTGTGGGCCTCGGCTTACTAGATGATCCTAGGGAGGGAATTGGTTATAATTTCGTAGATTAGTTATGATTATTAATTGGCAGTAATTGGCAGTTAATTCATTTCTACAATTAGTTATTCAGTTTGGAATCTATGGAGGGAATAATTATTTCCGAAATTCTATTTTAAAAACTGTTTTTGAATTTTCGTTTTGAAATCTATTGGAGGGAATATTTGGATGTGGAAAGCTGTTTTGAAAATCATTTGAATTTTGAAAAATTGTTTTTATTTAAAATTCTGTTATTCTGTTATTAAACATATCTCAGCCCCCAGATCTATACTTTATTACCTACATTGCCACTATGCTAATTACCCCCAGATCTACCCTAATTTACATCATTGCCACTCATTAATTTACTATAAATAATATTAAAATATTACACTCTTTCCAACGTACTGACACACACTCTCTCTCTCTCTGATACGTCACAATCAATCTATCTCTCTCTCTGTTCTCTCTCTCCTATTCTCTCTCTCTGCTCGGACGACCATCGCCGTCTTCCACCACCGACCGGAGCTCCACCAGAGTTCACCGGAGTCCAAATCGTCGCCGTGCTATTCTCGAAGACTGTGCGCGCTCATCGATTTCCGTGCTGCCTCGACTGCAGCACCTGTCTTGGAGACTGTGCAATGCCATCAGCGCTGAGCACCTTGGGCCATGTGTACCGCCATCAGTGCTCCTCGATCATGGAGTTCCTGAGCCGCGTGGCTCGACTCGAGCGCCGAGCCTCTGACAACTGCCGTCTCGATCTCTGTACCCTTGCTTCGAGCAAAGAGCGCCTTAATCCGTACACCACCGCCATCAGGGCTGAGCGGAGCCCGAGGAGACACCTTCTCGTAGTCGTTATCGCCGTCAAGATCCAGCAGTAGCGAGAGCTGTCGACCAGATCCACCAGAGGAGCGCTACCGCAGTGCCTCGTCGTCAGGATCCGCCGTCCAGTGGCCGGATCTGCTCAGTCATTGCCAACCGCGGGCCGCTGTCGTCGAGGATCTGAACGTCGACCGTCGTCTACGTCGTCCAAAGCGCCTGGAGCCGAGGATCGACGTCCCCATCACAGCCGAGGGTGAGTTTTCGCCTCGATCTGCTCGATCCCCTTCTTCCTTCTTATTTATGCTAGAAATTAGGGTTTCCTAGCCATAGGAGTGAGGGATAGAAATTAGGGTTTCGAGTTGGAGAAGTCTGAGGAAGATGGAGGCTCGGGATCTAGGTAAAAGATGGGATCTACTAGGGTTAGGGTTCTTGCTGAAGAATTTTTAGGGTTTCATCTAGGGTTTTTGAAGCAAGTCGAGAGGAAGGAGATGAAGCTAAAGTTAAGGTTTCCATCGGGCCAGAGGAAGACTTAGGGTTTCCTGAACCTAGATCTAGGGTTTTCGCCGAAGAAGGAGTTGTGTAGATCCAGGGTTTCGTAGCTAGCGGATGAGCTTTTGAAGTCGGTCTTACGGCTGAGAATTGAACGCTGGAGCCTAGGGTTTAGAGGAAGAAGACGAAGTAGGGGGTTGCTCGTTGCTGAGAGCAGCGGGAAGAAGACGAATAGCTGAGCTCTGTCGGTAGAGGAGAATCTTTAGGATTAGAGTTTGAGAGCAACTGAAGACGAAGGATTGAAGAAGAGTCCACAGTTTCTGTTCGTTTGAAGTGAACTGAGAGAAGAGAGAAAAAGAAGTGATAGACATTGGGTGAGCTGATGGGCCGGGTTTTCGGGCCAACGGGAGTTAGGCTCTGGGCTGGGGTGTTTCTTTGAATAAATTTTTATTAAGTCTGATTAATCAGTGTAAGAACTGGTCTGGGTGAGCTGATGGACTGGATAAATGTGCTCCAGTATGTTCGATTATTAACAGTGAGAAATTAGTAGGATTGGGTCAATGAAGGATTGGGCTGTTGGATTTGGGCTCTGGGCTGAGTACTGGGTTGGGCTTTTAGTTTAGTTCGTAAATTAAATTGTTGGGATTAAGGTTTATAACTAAGATGGACTTGGGCTGGTTTGGTAATATCCATATTAATTTATCTATTATTGTGTCTTCCTATTTAAATTGTAATATTATTTTAAATGTTTTTACTAGTATAAATGTTTAGTAGAATTGTTGTCCTTGCTAAAATTATTACTGATCTTACTGAATAACTCTGGATAAATATAATTAGTAAATTGCAAAATATTTTTAATAGCAAATGTTCTATTGTTTTCTAAATATTTTCTTTATTAGATATAGCTTAAAAAAATTATTTTGATAGGCTATGTTATATAGTTTCAAAAGCAGTATTAGCTTTTCTTGCCTATAATTATTATTAGTTAATATTGAATACTAGTAAATGTTTTCCTTTATTACCAATTGATAAATTAATAATTTCTTATAAAAGTATTTTGTGACTTAAACTATTTTAAAGGTTATTAAACTATTTTCATAGTTAAAAGTTAGATATTGGTTAGAAAGATATTAGATAGTTATTGTAGTTAATTCAAACCCTGATAACTTGTACAAAATATAACAGGTGATCCATTGCAACCATGCAGTACTACTCTCGTGCAACCAAACCGAGGCAAGTACACTGACTCGACTTGTACCTTATTTTCTGTCTTACATTCATGTGCCATGTTCTCATATCGGACACGAGATACACACGATTGCCTTGTACATTGTTCATTGCTTGTGATTCATTGTTATTACGGGGATTGGGAGAAATATTAGCTTTTGTGTGACCACACCCAACATAGGATTGTGGATAGCCTAATCGTACACTTCACGTACGATGAAGCCGTACCTTGTAGAATTGATTGACTCATTGACTCATTGATTGATTGCTCCTAAGCCGGTCACACATTAGTTTTAATATTTCAAATTGTCACAATTGCATATTGATTATCGTGATTCATTGCCTTGTACATTGATAGCCGTGTTCATTGTCTAGCATATTGATTGTCGTCCATTGTCTGCAGTTTTTACATTTCATCTCTGGTACCGCAGTTTCATTTCATGTTCTACTATTCTGGTATTCTGGTTTTACCTTGTATTCTGTACTACAGATTATATTGTATATTGTCTGGCCAGGGTTGTACTTTGTTCCTTTTCTGACAGGATACGTTGCAGGTGAGTGGAAGATTACATGGAGCTTGTGATTGCTTGGATATTGCAGCTTTCATTTTCAGTTTACTTTTCTGGAGATTGTATCTTGGATATTCATTATTGTATATTATTTTATTTGACCGGATTTGTCTCCGGCTGGATTTTGTACTTAAAAGACTTGATGGATATTGGTGATCTTTCTGGGACGTTTATAAAAGCTGTGTTTGTTTACATTATATTATGACTTGGAGTTTTTTTTAGTATTGTACAGCTTACTTCGTCGTGTCCATCGACGAAGGCTGGGCGTGTCCGACTCGTATCCGATTATTCGGGAGCGAGTCGTGACACAATATTAGTGGAAGTTTTGTAAGTTGGGCAGCATGTCTCCCGATCTAGCATTCCGTAGTCCTTGTGACTTATTGACGAGGTAATTGACTAACGCTGATAGGTTTACCTAGAATATAGAATTTAGAGGTTCATAATCCATTAGTCGACCAAGGCCTTATGGGTAAGAAGGTAGTGGGATGACGGTATAAGCAAGAACACCAGGTAAGGTTTTAATTTTTACAAAACTCAAACTACTTGTGCCTCCTTTCAAAAAAAAATCTCGTATACTTGTATTTTGACTATCATGACCAATGTTGCTATTACAGCCTAGTTTTGTAAGCTCACTCTGTTCTCGAGCTTGATTCATGACATATGTTTAGTGGGGACGCCTACTAATATATTGTCTAATCAGAATCGATGTATTACTGTCTGATCAACAGTAGTGCACCCGGTTCGCTCTCCCTCTGATTAACCTACGTGGAATGAGATATAGATGTCTCTAGGATCTCATCCGCGACTGCATTGACAATTCCTCTTGAATTATACATTCGCCTTTGAATCACGTAATTGTATTCAGTAATATCTCCCTTGAACTCTATCATTTTTGTCTTTCACTGATTTGGAAAGACGAAAGCTCATAATTGGTAGAGAGATACGGAGTATTCCCATGGCCATGATAGTTGTATATACAAGTGTAGCTACCATCGGCCAGCCATGTGATTGATTTATTCGTTCTCCTCTCAACCCTCAAACTACTATTGTGACCTTCTAGCCATATGAATTTGAGAATGATTAGGGTTTTACCCTTAGTCAAATGCCAACCTAGGAAACTATATATCCTCAGGAAACAAATATTGTGAGTCTCTAATTATTTGCTTGAAGCTCGCTTTAACTAGCAACTCTTAAGCCTTAACCCGACCCTTCCTCGGCCTAAGCCCACAGTTAGACATGAGATGAGTGGACAAAAGAAGGGACAATCATTTACCGTGACTATGGTAGACCCTCATCCCGAGATTGGTTTCCAACAAATATTTTCCTAGTTATGTAAATTTTATTATTAAGACCTAACTAGTATTGGAACACCACAGTCACTAGCTTAGACAATACCATAGCTTAAAAACCCTGCCATATTATGATCTACCAACAAAACATGATCACTACAACTCTTGTGACAATAGTCTGACAGCCTGACACAAATAGAGATTCACGACTCAGTTGTTAGAAATCTTTTCGTATGATGTGCCTCAGAGTTGGTTACCCTGTCGATAATTCTTGTATACCATAGACAAGTAGATCATTCTATTTTATCGACCATGTGTCATTGTACACACTCGTTTCCATTTATTGAGGAACGATCCTTGGATTGACTTATATCTACCGTATCCCGTTACGCCGCACCTTATTCCTTATTAACAGGAGTCGCGGAACAATACCCGGACCTTGGAATTCTTCTAACCTCATTATTCCTAAGACCATGTCCTAACTTCTAAGGTGGACAGACTGTAAGCTTTCAAAAAAAATTAGGGATATACGAGGATTATCGATTGATTAAATAAATTCCATTAGGATGATAATTAGTGCCCCCATGGACTCCCACTTTCCATTTAGATTATTTTGTGTCCCCGGCCGTGTCATTAACAATCGGAGCACGAGACCAGCTGTTACCTTCCAACAAATTTCACATACAAGATCTAAACGAGTCCACCTTCATCTAGGTATATCATGTCCCACTCAAACACGTCCCCTTGTACACTATTTTTATGATACGACTTTCAGGTCAAAAGGACTAGCTATAATCCTTACCATGATAATCGTATGCTTCCCGATTACAATTAGAGACTCAACCTCGACTCAAATCTTTCAACCCAATATATGGTTGTGATCTACTCGAAGTCCACTACGTACATAATACTAGTGTGCTACTCAATTGTGTCTTCTCGTGCTACTTAAACATAAAAGTCACTGAAGACAAAATTTTGGGCTTTAGGGACCTAGCTAACCAACCTGACTGACAATTAGCTCAACCACGGGGCTGGAAACCTATTCTAGGTTACCCTAGCCTAGTAAGAAATAGTTTTACCATTAGGATCTTGTCCAGTCCATATAGATTGAAATCCATGGTTCATCCAACCAACGATTGGTGTCCAATCAGGGAACCCATTAAGATCCAGTAAAACCCATCCATACTAACCACCATTTTTGGAATATATAAAATCGAACTATTTGAGATAGGTCTCTATACCGATTATGTAGCCTCCATCTCTTAGAATGTGATGTCATTCATAACCCTTATTTCATCTACCTGGAAGTCGCAATACGATTTTGTATTGTATTTATATCCCATGCTCGTGTGTTTAAATAACCACAGAAAAGATCACAATCTTGATTTCTCAAATTTTGTTCTATTATGGAACCTTGTTTGGATTGAATTCGAGAACAGAACTTCTGTATTGCACGAATTGCAAGCTCCTATAAGAAATGAAGGGATCTTCGAGTTAGCAAGTGACTGGACTAGAGTAGCCCAATCTAGAAAATAAGTTAATGGTTTATAAACCTTCTTTCTGTCTCCATCATTGAACACTCTCTACCGCTCTGGAAACTTCATATTGCTTCCAATTATTCTTCCTTATCATCCAGTCCTTCTTATTGCAGAGCGACGAATGGTCATGCTTATTAGAATTTACTAATATCCTTAGCTACTTGTACAAATTTGTTGCTTGTTAAATTTTTGGGTTACTTGATAGATAAGAGAGGATTATAGATGCCATATACAGTAGGTACCTATCGATAGCAATTTTAGCAATTAGTTGGAAGATTATAAAGTTTAAGCGACATGAGATTTGAGGGAGTAGTGTGACCAAAGGTGGATAGAAATCCTCAAGGATTCGTAGTACGAAATGACCATGAGAATATATGATAACTAATGGAACCCGTCTTCTGTCATAACTGATGGACTCTTCCCTTAAATTTCGAGGACGAAATTATTTTAAGGTGGGTAGATTTGTAACCCCTCTTTCCGAAATTTTTGATAATATATTTTATTTATTTATTTATTTGAATTAAATGGTGATTTTTAGAATTTTTATAAATAATTATTAATTAATTATTACGGTAGATGACTTTAACTATGGTGGAGTTTTGGAGTACAAGACGGCTAGGAATCGTGGCACGGATAGTGTAAGGGCGTGCTTTGACTAGTGTATTAGTCCTTTAGGGAAGGCCGAGCCATAGTGATGTCCTAACTAGAAAAACCAGGCCAAGTTGCGACTCAACCCTTACCGAAGATTTATTTATTTATTAATTATATTATTGAGTTTTAGGAAAATCGATTATACCATTTTAGCCCGGACTGGACCCAAACTGAGCCCAAGCCCATGTAGGCATCCAGTGTACACAAAGATTCCATGTAGACATATTTTAAGTGGATGCAATATCGATTATTGCATATTGTATTTCGTTATTGTTATTATTATTGTTTTTATTATCAATACTATTGAGGTTATTATTATATAATATTATTTTATTATTATTGGTTATACTATTTTTTGTCAAATAATAATTATTATATATAGTCATTAGGAATAGATAATATTAAGGTGTATTTAGATTTGATGGGGAATATTATATTAGTATATATATAAATATATAGATATATGGATGCCTATTAAATAATTGTAAATATATACTCTCATTATTAATTATAAAATAAAGTATGTATATATATAGGGTTATATAATTATATACATATAAATGTGTATATACAAATATATTATATATGTGTGTATATATTGATAAATATAAAGGTATATATGTGTGTGTTTATTTATATACAGATATATATGTATAAATATATGTATATACATATAATAATAAGAAAAAAAACAAAAACAAAAACAAAAGCATCAACAGCAGCTTTGACCCGAGTATTGAACCCGAGCTCTAAAAGGGCCCAACCAGAGAGAAAAGTCTTCAGACCGCTCGCTTATATACGCGCACGGGGGAGTTTTCGTCGACAACCATTAAACCCTAACACCGCCACCACCTATCCTGCGAGCCCTAGAGGCCTGACCGCGGCGCCACCCTGTGCGCCACCGCCATGCGCCGCCTCCGGCCGGCCAGACGCGGGTACCCGCGTGCGTGTAACAGAAGTGACATCAGCAATGGTATGGCGAAGAGACGACTTCGTAACGCGTTTTCTCGGTGCTCGACCGATCATTGTTCGATCGGTCACTTCAGGTATGATGACAACATATAAGCCTTCTAATCCCTTCAATTGGTTTTTATTTAGACGAATTAGGTCGTCCATAAAGTCGACACGAACTTTGCCGAAAAATTGTTCTTGAACAATTCATAGAACGGTCCCGATACCCTATTTGAAAGGCCGACTATTGGCAAACCATTAGGAGTTTTAGAAAAATATTTAAAGACAGTCCTAGAGAACCTATAGGTCTCTATAACCTATTTTGTAGAAGTCGAATTGAACGACTGAGCGTCGAGAAATCGGCGTCTCAAATTGACCAAAAACCCATTTTCAAAATATTAGAAAATCATAAAAACCCTCGATACGACGTGTGTCCCGCATATCCGGGCGACGTGGTCATGATCCGAAAGTATCTAAAGGTGCGTAATGGTTTCGTGGACGTGTGAGCTTTGACGGAATTTAAATTGGTTGCGTGTGCGCGACGAATTTGATGCATATCCGTCGAAATTCACCGTAGCGGCCTCTATGCAAATTTCTCAATTACTTGTGCACGTTCGTCAGATCGAGACAAAACTTGCGCCAATAGGACCGTATCATTTTTTGGGTCCTATATGTCAAGTTTGGTCCAATTCTGAGACAGTTGATCAGATCGCCGTTTTACGGGCCCCACGGTCCGACTCAACGGGCAATTTTGTGCACGGTCCGCCGGAATCGAACTTTGGACATACGGTTCGGTTCGTATCATCAAAACGAATTCATAGACAGGTAGTTTGATGACTTTAGGGACCATTGACTCTGACACGCTTTTCGGTGCAAAACGGGTCCAACGGTGGACACCGTTTTGATCCAAAATTATCGTTTTGCCCCTGTGTCCAGAATTGGACTTAAGGACAGGCAATCCTAGGTAATTTGACTATTCTGAGAACATTAGTAATATCTATTTTAGCATCCAGAGACTATTGTATGAGTTTGACTATTGTGGTACACTGAATGGTTCGGATTGTCGGTTTCACCAGCAGAGGACCACAGAGGAGTACAGTTTATTGTCTGTTTTTCGATATTGATCTTCACTATATTTCATTGATTGGTCATTGATTATGTGATTTTATATTCTATTATAAATTGTTGAGTCGGGAATGAGAAGTACCAAGGATGTGTGATCCGACCGTAGACATTATTTATTTTCATGCAGTAGACCTCGTAGACATTGTTTATTTTTATGCAGTAAACCTCGTAGATATTGTTTATTTTTATGCAGTAGACCTCGTAGACATTATTTATTTTCATGCAGTAGACCTCGTAGACATTATTTATTTTCTACAAGTAGACCTCGTAGACATTGTTTAATTTCTGCAAGTAGACCTCGTAAACATTGTTTATTTTTCGTGCAAGTAGACCTCGTAGACCTCGCGGTGTAGTGCCCCAGACTGATCACATATCAAAGGTACTTCTAACAGTTGGGAAAGTATTTTTGTCTATTTATTTGCTACTGATTTTTCACCTTTTCTGTTTATTTTTCAAAACATATAATTGATGTCTAATCTCTGTTGTATAGTCATTTTTGTTATTTGTGTTGGCCCATTGGTCATATGGTCAAACTGATTTTAATAATTGATCAAACTCTGTCTCGATATATGGAGCTAGTCAGGACAACTCGGACTCTTGGACATGATCAAGAACGGCTATCTACTCAGTTCAAGACCGAAGCGTTGTTTGTCTGTTCGAGTCTGTATTTCTTTGAGCAATGTAATCTTTTATTTTATTGAGTCTAGAAATACAATGTACACCGAGTCGTACTGGCAAAATAGGCTATTCTAAAATGATTTCAAAATGTTTTTAAAATGTCCTTAGTTTTGAAAAATATTCGTATTTACAAAAGCTCCAAAAAGGTTTTCAAAATTCCCCAAAATCTATTTTGAAAAACCCTAACCTAACCCTGACAGAACTCGGCCAGAGTTCGGTTAGTGGCCGTTTTATTTTTGAATTCCTTGGAACTTGGTCCTCCTGCAGTTGCAAATTTGACCGAGATTTGCTCATCGAGTTCTGCCCGAATTCTGCCCGAATTCTGTCCGAATTCTGCTAGAATTCTGTCTTTGGAACTCCTATAAATAGAGAAGAATTTCGATCATTTTAACTCACTCATTCACTTTCAATCTTCTCTCTACTTAAAGCTTTCAGTCTTCGAAAAAGTTTTTCTCGAGCTTTAATTTTCAGATCCCAAGCCAGTTACAATCCTCTAGTCGATTTGCCAGTACGGTACGGTCTAGAAGTTTCAGAGTGATTGTAATCAGAAGGCTTGATAGAAGAATACATCTTCACAATTGAAGTTGGACGAGTTCTTCGTATCAAAGCTCGCATTGTAGAAGTTACAAGGACTTCGTAAGAAAACTTGCAGTTTTGCCAATAGTGGATTCAACTGGTATCAAGAGTTCTGTAATACCTGTTGTTCATATTATGTATTTTTGGAATACGTGTACGTATTTTATCTTGTAATGCATGATTCCTTGCTTAGTTTTCTTCATGGCTTGGTTTATTCTTGGTTCGGGTTGGCTTGGTTCGGTTGGGGATTGCTATTGGTTCATCATGGACCAAGGGGTGAACCCCTACCTACCACCACCTTTAGTATTTATTACCCACTTCCTTCTCTATCTTCATTACTTATTTCTTCTTCTCCATCTTTACTCTTCACCTACCAGGAGAGAGAGAGCTTAGGCAAGTGCAACTTGCTTCATGGAGGAACTCTAATTTTATTGCTTCATTATCTTCCTTACAATATTTTATCTTACTTTAGTACTTGGCATTTCTACTTTCCATGGCTAGATTCTTATAGATCTAAGTTTATTTTATTTTCGAATTACTTGAGTTTTGATCTACTTAATCTTGTTATTTCTGAGTTTTGATGGTTCCATGTTATAGAGCATTTCATTCTGCCCTGTTTTGACCTATGGAAGTTCGAATTTGGGCTCCGGGTGATGGAGTTATGGAGCTTGAGGACTTGGCTCTCATGGTATTCTTCTTCTCGAAATTTTGGAGAAGATGAACCGTGCTTGACTTGACCGCATGAATAATTCATGCGGCAGGTGTTCTATTCAGCCGTATGACTGGAAGTACTTTGGGCCGCATGAGGGCCGAACTCACCTAGCCGCATAACTCGCTCAATTCCTAGCCGCATAATACTCTGAACTTCTTGAGCCGCATAAGACGCTACCTTTAGCCGCATGCGCCCTTCCCGCTGGTCGCATGGACCCCTCTTCTTCCAGCCGCATGTGGTTCATCCTCAGCCGCATAATTCCTTATCCCCTGGCCGCATGGGATTTGACTTGATTCAGCCGTATAGCCCTTTGCTCTTGAGCCGCATATATCTTCTGGTCTCGCTAGCCGCATAGATCTGCTTCCTGCTTGCCGTATGGAACTCAGTCCATTCCTAGCCGCATGAGAATCCACTTCTCAGCCGTATGAATGCTATGAATTAGTCGTATGCGCCCCTCCCCCCTTCCTGGCCGTATATACCTGATAGTGGCCTGCGGCATACGCACAGCTTCTCCGCTAGCCGCATAAGCTGCTCTTGTTTCGAGCCGCATGGGCTCTTAACCCCGACCCGCATGGACTCCTTTCCCCCAGCCGCATGAAGCTTACTTCCCTCTGGCCGTATGATACTCTGCTGCATGACCCTGAACTCTTTGAGTCGCATGTATTCCCTTAGACCCGAGTCCCCTCCAGCCGCATGGGCTGCTCCCTCCTCGACCGCATGAGATCATTCTTGGCTGCCTATGCTCGAGCCGTATGGCTCTTTTCCAGGCTTGTATTTTATTATTTAATGATCGTTATTAACCCGTACTTGTAACGCCCTGTGTAACTTGAGTTCCTATAGCGTACACCTTACCCTATTGTATATTTTTCAGCCCATTTTATATCTTTACGCCTTTTTGTCCCGAACTTGATAATCCCGATTTAATTGACATGATTAAATAACAATTGTACCTGGCACGGTGTGACCTAGAACTGATATGCTTGGTAGTGGCCCGCCGTGGTGCACTCCTGACATGATAACTTGACCTGCTATATCTGAACACGATAGTGATCCGTCGTGGTGCACTCCTGACAAGTGAACATGACATGACCTGATAGTGGCCCATCGTGGCGCACTCTTGACCAGTACTCTTGACATGATAACCTGATATGACACATCTTGATAAGCTGTTGCGACGGCTACCTGATATGACATGACCTGTATAAATAATCTGGACACCGTAGATGATTGTGCTTGTATAAACTACTAGTCCGATTGTGTCTTACATCATGTCTAGGGCATGATCCCTGAGTACCACGGTCAGGGATTCATACTGAATCTGGCTAGGTTAATGACTAGATTGATCAAATAGTTTATGGAGAATTTCCCAGTTACCGGTTTTCCCTTTGGTCCCGGCCTTATATATATATATATACATGGAATTTGTTGCTATCCATCGAGATGAGCGCACTTCCAGCCCGCCGTCGAGTGTGGTACCTTAGGACACATGTATCTTACTACAGTGTGTCTGCTATATCCTGCTATCTTTTCCTTTTCTTGCTGGGATCACTCAGGTAGTAACAAATAGGTAATCGGACTTAGAATTTTCATTGGATCTTGCTAGTAACTAAGGCTTATGATAACCCTAGTTAGTTAAAGTATCAAGCCGTACTTATTGCTTGGCCGTGAATGATGGATGAAGTTCAACCAATCTAGTCTTGTCTTGATCCTGTACAAGATTGTTACATGTCTTGATTTCTTATATTATTTTGCCGATAAATGGTGGGAGAAACCAAGTTCTGTTCAGACGAAGGGTTACAACCCCGGTCCTTGTTTGGTTTACGGGTTATAACCTGGTTATCTGAATAGTTCCATGGTTATCTCATCGTATATCACTTGTCATGCTTGATACGGTTTACCTTACCAACAAGATTTGGTTTAAGGGTTGTGACCTGGCTACTTGAATGGTACCCTCGTACTCTATTTTGACTGTTGTTATTCTTTAATATCAAGCTCTTTTGTTACTATCTTTCATGTAATTATATTCTTATGCTAATTGCTGGTTTTAGTTCCTAAGTGAAGCCTCCTTTGTGGCACTTGCTCTTTCTGGGGTCTGACCCAGCTGGTTTTGTATGGCCAGATACCGGTGCAGCACCAGAGGATCTACCGACCTTCCAGCCATATGGTGACCACTAGAGGGAATCCTGGCAACGAGTGGATTTATTTTGGCTCTTCCACTCCATTGTAAAATTATTCTTTTGAGGCGTTTAGCCGCCGAGCAAGTGTTAGCTCGTGTACATTTTTACTTACTGTCTGCCTACGGGCTGTAACATGATTGGCAACCTAGGGTTGATCATGTACGACTGAAACTCTTGCTAGTCATCATATTTTGTAACGACTAGCTTCATGATCAGCTGAATATATAATGTTTGGGATGCCTTACTATTGTATATTTGGTGGTCTTACATCTTGTAACATCTACTTACTTGCTTGTGATTGAGACATTAGGCCATGTTATTGACCCTAAGAGACTGATGGCTTGTAGATAAACCCTTACATATCTAGACAGCCGTGACCGTATAGTGGAGTGGATCCCATTCCATTATACGTAGCTGGCTATGTCTGCCCCCGCTCTCCAGTATTCTGGTTCTGGGGCGTGACATGGTTTAAGTGGTGGCCCATGCAGGTCTTGTCAATCAAGAAATATGAGGGTTTACCGGATAGATGTCTCAATCTGTACTCGCCTTTGATCTCCACTCGTATCTTTTTATCTCCTTGGATCCCTGACTTGATAACATGCTTGTATCATTGTTCTATCCTGGTCCTTCCTTAATATTTCTGATGTCATTACTTCAGTGGCATCGTTCCTGTTGATCAGCCAGAAGAAGTTCGACCGGCAGCCCAGCAACAGCAAGAAGATCAAGATCAGTCCTCAGCAGCCGCCTCCCGAGCTATGCCTTCTGGAGAACCAGTGCCTCCAGTCCAGCCAGTTCAGCCAGCAGGGTCAGAGGATGGGGTCTTGATAGGGCTCATCCGTGAGTTGCTTGCGTCTCAGGACCGTCGAGGTGATGCCTTGTAGCTAGCAGTACAAGATGCTGTGAGCGGAAGTGGTCCTCGAGGGAATTGTGCGGTCAACAATTTCAAGCGCCTGAACCCACCCTTCTTCGACGGCAGCGAGGATGCTATTGCTGCAGATGCCTGGCTACAGGATATTGAAGTTATCTTGGAGGCAGCCAGGACCCCTGAAGCAGAGAAGGTGGCGGTGGTGCGCCTGCAGTTACTAGATCTAGCCCGCAGCTGGAGGGCTATACAAGCAGCGAGTTTGGGTACGCCTGTCATGTGGGCGGTATTCAGTGTTATGTTCCAGACCAAGTACTTCGACGTAGTGGCTAGATATGACCTGCAGGCCAGGTTTAGTAATCTCAGGCAGATGAGCAGGACGGTCGACGGATATGCGGCCGAGTTTTCAAGGTTGAGTCGGTTTCCTTCCACTTTAGTGGCAGTAGAGCAGTTCGAGCATAGAACTTTCGCTGCCGTCTTGCGAGCAGCGAGGAGGCATGAGTATACTTCCCGAAGGATAGCGGACCGGACCGGAGGTCGGAAGCGATCTCACGACCAGATGAACCAATTCTCAGCACCGGCCCCAGCAGCTAGGGCCCTGACCATTGGAGCTACGAGGACAGGTTCAGTTACCTCCTTACAGTATTCTGCCCCGACCTATCCCCAGCAGCAGAAGCAGAAGCAGCCTTTCGTAACCGGTTGTTCTCATTGCGGGAAGCCCGGGCATGTTGTTACTGAGTGCCGTAGAGCACAGGGATTGTGCTTGGTTTATGGTTCGCCGGACCACATTAGGATCTTGTCCGTTCAGAAACAGATCATCGTCGACAGTAACTCGTCCCTCGGTTATGGGACCAGCACCAGCACCAGAACCAGCTCCAGTTCACCAACCACAGCAGCTCCCGTTCCCGGGTCCATTGCCATCTCAGGCCCCGGCCTTCCAGCAACAGAGGCCTCAGCAGTTCGCCCTGGCCCAGGCCCAGATCCAGAATCCGTAGAAAGGTATCTGTGTCCTATTGTCTTGCTTTCCGCCGTCGTTATACGGGACACATATCATGTTTCATGTATCCTAAATTACAACGGTATATCCCGGGCCCGAGCCATGTCCTAGATCATTCGAAAACGGTTATTGGTACCAACCTTTTCGTATAAGAAGAGGCCCGTGTCCCTGTTTGACCAAGGAGAGAGACCACAAGCGCAAGTCTATTAGTTTAGTTCGTGTTTGCTTGAGTTCATCGCTCCTTGGGAGAGTCAAACGTGGGAGTGTGAGGATGATATCCGATCACGTTATCCCAATCGGTTTGGCTCGTGAGGTGTAATATCTTCCTTATGCTTTGTACTTCGATTCCTTGCTTGCATGTATGATTGTATGATTGATTGGTAGCGTAGATTGCTTGCAATAGTATAGCTTGTTCTTGTTCCTCTAGCCTCTTAATTAAATTCCGAGGACGGAATTCTTTTAAGGTGAGTAGAGTTGTAATACCTGTTGTTCGTATTACGTATTTTTGGAATACGTGTACGTATTTTATCTTGTAATGCATGATTCCCTGCTTAGTTTTCTTCATGGCTTGGTTTATTCTTGGTTCGGATTGGCTTGGTTCGGTTGGGGATTGCTATTGGTTCATCATGGACCAAGGGGTGAACCCCTACCTACCACCACCTTTAGTATTTATTACCCACTTCCTTCTCTCTCTTCATTACTCATTTCTTCTTCTCCATCTTTACTCTTCACCTACCAGGAGAGAGAGAGACAGCTTAGGCAAGTGCAACTTGCTTTATGGAGGAACTCCAATTTTATTGCTTCATTCTCTTCCTTACAGCATTTTATCTTACTTTAGTACTTGGCATTTCTACTTTCCATGGCTAGATTCTTATAGATCTAAGTTTATTTTATTTTCGGATTACTTGAGTTTTGATCTACTTAATCTTGTTATTTCTGAGTTTTGATGGTTCCATGTTGTAGAGCATTTTATTCTGCCCCGTTTTGACCTATGGAAGTTCGAATTTGGGCTCCGAATGATGGAGTTATGGAGCTTGAGGACTTGGCTCTCATGGTGTTCTTCTTCTCGGAATTTTGGAGAAGATGAACCGTGCTTGACTTGATCGCATGAATAATTCATGCGGCAGGTGTTCTATTCAGCCGCAAGACTGGAAGTACTTTGGGCCGCATGAGGGCCGAACTCACCTAGCCGCATAACTCGCTCAATTCTCAGCCGCATAATACTCTGAACTTCTTGAGCCGCATGAGACGCTACCCTTAGCCGCATGCGCCCTTCCCGCTGGTCGCATGGACCCCTCTTCTTCCAGCCGCATGTTGTTCATCCCCAGCCGTATAATTCTTTATCCCCTGGCCGCATGGGATTTGACTTGATTCAGCCGCATAGCCCTTTGCTCTTGAGCCGTATATGCCTTCTGGTCCCGCTAGCCGCATAGATCAGCTTCTTGCTTGCCGCATGGAACTCAGTCCATTCCTAGCCACATGAGAATCCACTTCTCAGCCGTATGAATTCTATGAATTAGTCACATGCGCCCCTCCCCCCTTCCTGGCCGCATATGTCTGATAGTGGCCTGCCGCATACGTACAGCTTCTCCGCTAGCCGCATAAGCTGCTCTTGTTTCGAGCCGCATGGGCTCTTAACCCCGACCCGCATGGACTCCTTTCCCCCAGTCGCATGAAGCTTACTTCCCTCTGGCCGCATGATACTCCGTTGCATAACCCTGAACTCTTTGAGCCGCATGCATTCCCTTAGACCCGAGTCCCCTCCAGCCGCATGGGCTGCTCCCTCCTCGACCGTATGAGATCATTCTTGGCCGCCTATGCTCGAGCCGCATGGCTCTTTCCCAGGCTTGTATTTTATTATTTAATGATCGTTATTAACCCGTACTTGTAACGCCCTGTGTAACTTGAGTTCCTATAGCGTACACCTTACCCTATTGTATATTTTTCAGCCCATTTTATATCCTTACGCCTTTTTGTCCCGAACTTGATAATCCCGATTTGATTGACATGATTAAATAATAATTGTACCTGGCACGGTGTGACCTAGAACTGACATGCTTGGTAGTGGCCCGTCGTGGTGCACTCCTGACATGATAACTTGACCTGCTATACCTGAACACGATAGTGACCCGTCGTGGTGCACTCCTGACAAGTGAACATGACATGACCTGATAGTGGTCCGTCGTGGCGCACTCTTGACCAGTACTCTTGACATGATAACCTGACATGACACATCTTGATAAGCTGTTGCGACGGCTACCTGACATGACATGACCTGTATAAATAACCTGGACACCGTGGAGGATTGTGCTTGTATAAACTACTAGTTCGATTGTGTCTTGCATCATGTCTAAGGCATGATCCCTGAGTACCACGGTCAGGGATTCATACTGAATCTGGCTAGGTTAATGACTAGATTGATCAAATAGTTCATGGAGAATTTCCCAGTTACCTGTTTCCCCTTTGGTCCCGGCCTTATATATATATATATATATATATATATATATATATATATATATATATATATATATATATATATATATATATATATATATATATATATATATACATGGGTACCTTAGGACACATGTATCTTACTACAGTGTGTCTGCTATATCCTGCTATCTTTTCCTTTTCCTGCTGGGATCACTCAGGTAGTAACAAACAGGTAACCTGACTTAGAATTTTTATTGCATCTTGCTAGTAACTAAGGCTTGTGATAACCCTAGTTAGTTAAAGTATCAAGCCGTACTTATTGCTTGGCCGTGAATGATGGATGAAGTTCAACCAGTCTAGTCTTGTCTTGATCCTGTACAAGATTGTTACATGTCTTGATTTCTTATATTATCTTGCCGATAAATGGTGGAAGAAACCAAGTTCTGTTCAGACGAAGGGTTACAACCCCGGTCCTTGTTTGGTTTACGGGTTGTAACCTGGTTATCTGAATAGTTCCATGGTTATCTCATCGTATATCACTTGTCATGCTTGATACGGTTTACCTTACCAACAAGATTTGGTTTAAGGGTTGTGACCTGGCTACTTGAATGGTACCCTCGTACTCTATTTTGACTGTTGTTATTCTTTAATATCAAGCTCTTTTGTTACTATCTTTCATGTAATTATATTCTTGTGCTAATTGCTGGTTTTAGTTCCTAAGTGAAGCCTCCTTTGTGGCACTTGCTCTTTCTGGGGTCTGACCCAGCTGGTTTTGTATGGCCAGATACCGGAGCAGCACCAGAGGATCTACCGACCTTCCAGCCACATGGTGACCACTAGAGGGAATCCTGGCAACGAGTGGATTTATTTTGGCTCTTCCACTCCATTGTAAAATTATTCTTTTGAGGCGTTTAGTCGCCGAACAAGTGTTAGCTCGTGTACATTTTTACTTACTGTCTGCCTACGGGCTGTAACATGATTGGCAACCTAGGATTGATCATGTATGACTGAAACTCTTGCTAGTCATCATATTTTGTAACGACTAGCTTCATGATCAGCTGAATATGTAATGTTTTGGATGCCTTACTATTGTATATTTGGTGGTCTTACATCTTGTAACATCTACTTACTTGCTTGTGATTGAGACATTAGGCTTGTTATTGACCCTAAGAGACTGATGGCTTGTAGATAAACCCTCACATATCTAGACAGCCGTGACCGTATAGTGGAGTGGATCCCATTCCATTATACGTAGCTGGCTATGTCTGTCCCCGCTCTCCAGTATTCTGGTTCTGGGGCGTGACAAGTTCTACCGACTGGACTAGTCCTCAACGGAGGAAAACCAGTATACATCGTTGTCTTTGCGTTTGCTTTCTTATCTCTGCCTTTACATTATTTAGTTGTGATTATTATTCTGTGATCTTGCTGCTAACAATTTTTAATTAGCATTATTCCGCTGCCAACTCTATTCATCCCCCCTCTAGAGTATTCTGCTTTACGATTTCGTTCCTATAATTGGTATCAGAGCGGGTGTTACAGGTAAAGCAAGGTAACATTATAATTATTTATTCATTTAATTAATTGTTATATAGATCACAGCACAACACATGGCAACTGTAAAATTCACAAGTGAAGGCCAGGCCACAAACAGACCTCCACTGTTTGATGGTACGAATTATACCTATTGGAAAACACGGATGAGTTTCTTCTTAAAATCACTTGACTTTGATTTATGGTCTATTGTTATTGATGGCTATCAAAAGCCACCTCGTATAAATGTTGATGGAGTTTTAATTGAAAAACCCCATAACAGATATACAGAGGAAGAAAAGAAAAATGCCAGTCTTGACGCACGTGCTATTAACGCTTTATTTTGTGCTTTAGACAGAACTGAATTTAACAGGGTGTCTATCTGTACAACTGCTAATGAAGTGTGGAAGCTTCTTGAAGTCACATATGAAGGCACGACTCAAGTCAAAGAATCAAAGGTCGACAGACTTACTCAAGAGTATAAAGATGAAGCCCAACGAAACAGTTACTCAGATGTTCGAAAGATTCTTGGATATTGTAAATCCTTTGTCCTTCCTAGACAAATATTACAGTAACCATGAAAATATTCACAAACTACTGCGAGCACTTACCAAGAACTGGATTCCAAAGGCTACTGCAATCATTGAAGGGAACGACCTCACAACTAAGTCCCTCGAAGTACTCATGGGTAAGCTACTCACTCATGAACTGGAGCTACAAGATTTTGAAGAGCCTGCACCAAAGGAGAAGATGATCGCTTTCAAGGCTCAACACAGAAATGCTGCTGAAGGTGATTCAGACAGCAGTGAATCTGATGCTGAAGATCAAGCACTCCTAGCAAGAAAATTCAAAAGATTCATGAGATATGAGAAGAAAGCCAAAGAAAACAATAGCAGCAACAACTGGTATCAAGATGATGTTGTTTGCTATGGCTGCAAGAAGAAGGGACACATGAAGAAGGATTGTCCTACAAACTCATCATCAAGCAAGAAGAGCAACAGGTATGAGAAAGGGAACCTGAAGAGATCAACATCTCGGAGGTATGCCAATACCAGCATATGGCATGAAAGTGAAGCCAGCGACTCAGAAGACGAACAATCAGAAGACGCTGCAAATGTATGCTTTATGGCATCCGATCAGGTACTCTCTGAACCTGTAGTTGATACATATGATGACTTCACCTTTGAGCAATTAGGAGATGCCTTCAGTGAACTGATAAGTGATTACAGGAAACTGCGTAGCAAATATCAGACCTCTAAGAAGGTACTCAAAGAGTACAAAGGTGAAATAAGAAGACTTACCGACCTACTAGCTGAGGTTAGAGATAATGTTAGTGAGTCTGGTGAGCTTTCATCTGTCAAGCTCATATTACACGAGACTACCAAGTCTTCCGAAGAAAAAGACAAGGTTATTGACCAACTGAAAGAAGAACTTTCTAAAGAGAAGAAAAGTCTTCAATGTGCACAAGTCAGAATGGAAGCACTCACTTCTGACTATACTAAGTTGTATGACACCTCCAAAAGATTGGAAATTAGGTTAGGAAAACAGCCTGAGACTGCTGCTTCCTACCCTAACACGTGTCACTTACCAAATAATCGAAACATTCCCAAACCAAACACTGTCAGACCTAACCATATCAAACCTTTACCCCAAAAGGTTAAGCCCAAACAGGATTATAGGTATGCTTTCTTCTATACTAGAAAACCTAAACCTACCAACCATGCACATCACTCAGCTTTCAACACTAAACGTGCACAATGTCATTATTGTGGCCACACTGGTCATATTTCTCCTGCATGTAAAATCAGAAAGCTTGTTGATTTAAATATTTATACATGGATACCAAAAGCTAACATTTCAGGACCCTACAAGAAATGGGTACCAAAAGTTTCATCTGCAAATTATTTTGTAGGTGGAACACCTTTCACATGCTAAAAGCAAATAGATCCTCGACAGCGGTTGTTCACGGCATATGACCGGTGACGCTACATTATTTGCAACACTGTCGAAGAAGAAGAAGGAAGGTTATATCTCCTTCGATAATAACTTGAAAGGGTATATCATTGGTATCGGTGATGTTGGTAAATCTCCCTATCCTGTGATTAAGGATGTCTGTCTGGTTACCGAGTTGAAACATAATCTACTCAGCATAAGTCATTTAGCTGATCATAGTTATAGCATCAACTTTGGCAAAGACAAATGTACTATAGTTGATAGCTCAACTGGTAGTACTATCTTTGAAGGTATCAGAGAAGACAACATATATGTTTTCTATTTGTTGGAAGAAACTAACATTTCAGGTAGATGCTTAATGGCTAAAAGTGATGAGAGTCATCTGTGGCATATGAGACTCGATCACGCAAATATGGACACAATCTCAAGATTATCCACGAAGAAGCTAGTACGCGGTTTACCGGACATAACATTCAAGAAGGATTCGGTATGCAGCCAATGTGAAAAGAACAAAGCTACCAGATCCACATTCAAGTCAATAAACGCAGTATGTACTACTAGACCTCTATAATTGCTATATATGGACTTATTTGGTCCTAGCAGAGTTGCTAGCCTCGGAGGTTATGCGGCCAAGAGCAAAGGATACAGAGTCTTCAACAAACGAACTATAATCATCGAAGAATCAATCAACGTCACCTTTGATGAATTGAATCAAATGACTATCGATGACAATGACGAAGATCTAACTGTACCAAGCTCAATACCAGCTGATTCTCTACCAACACCAGCTGATTATCCAAGAAAAGAACCCGAAAGCAGCTACCTTCAGAGTCTGCCTAAAAGATTGAAATTTACGGCTGATCATCCAAAGGATTTGGTAATTGGTGATATTACCAAAGGTGTAAGTACTCGTACATCCAGTAGAGATATTGTTTCTAGTGTTGCATTCATTTCACAGCTAGAACCCAAAACTATTGATGAAGCAT
Source organism: Iris pallida (assembly GCA_029216955.1). NCBI lineage: Eukaryota > Viridiplantae > Streptophyta > Magnoliopsida > Asparagales > Iridaceae > Iris > Iris pallida. Next base: position 2,147,301 of record JANAVB010033819.1, read on the forward strand.
GTAGTGATAATTTTTGGATAGATGTTATGCAAGAGGAATTAAACCAATTTGAACGGAATCAAGTTTGGGAACTTATTTCCAAGCCTATTGATCATCCGGTCATTGGCATCCGATGGGTATTCCGAAATAAACTGAACGAGAATGGTTTAGTGACTCGTAATAAGGCTCGACTCGTAGCTCAAGGATACAATTAGGAAGAAGGTATCGACTACGATGAGACTTATGCCCCAGTTGCGAGATTAGAATCCATTCGCATGTTATATGCATTTGCATGTTTTTATAATTTCAAATTATTTCAAATGGATGTCAAGAGTGCATTTTTAAATAGTTTTATAAAAGAAGAAGTTTTTGTAGCACAACCTCCAGGTTTTACAGATTTTAAAAACCCTGATCATGTTTTCAAGTTGAAGAAAGCTTTATACGGTTTAAAACAAGCCCCTCGTGCTTGGTATGATCGTCTAAGCTCTTTTCTACTTGACAACGGTTTTTCAAAGGGCAAGGTTGACACTACACTTTTTATTAAGTCTTTTAATGGCAAGCTTCTCTTAATATAAGTCTATGTTGATGATATTATATTTGGATCTACTGATGAATCTCTTTGTCAAGAATTCTCTAAGTGTATGCAGAATGAGTTTGAGATGAGCATGATGGGAGAGCTGAAATTCTTTCTCGGACTGCAAATCAAACAAACTGACAATGTGACATTCATAAATCAAGCCAAGTACACAAAAGATTTGCTAAAGAAGTTTGATCTGGACAATGTCAAACCTATTGGCACTCCGATGGCAACTTCAACAAAGCTTGATATTGATGAACAAGGCAAGTCGGTCGACACACGTAAGTATCGAGGTATGATCGGTAGTTTACTTTATTTAACTGCTAGTCGTCCAGATATTATGTTTAGTGTTTGCCTGTGTGCATGTTTTCAAGCTAATCCAAAGGAATCACATCTGTGCGCAGTTAAGTGTATCTTTCGATACCTTAAAGGCACTTCTTCTGTTGGCTTATGGTATCCCAAAACCAAGTCCTTTGACCTTATTGGTTACTCGGATGCAGATTTTGTTGGATGCAAAGTTGATAGAAAAAGTACCAGCGGTACATGTCATTTCTTAGGCAAGGCTTTAGTCTCATGGTTTAGTAAAAAGCAAAATTCTGTAGCCCTATCAACAACAGAGGCTGAGTATATCATCGCAGGACGTTGTTGTGCTCAGATTTTATGGATGAAATAAACCTTAGAAGACTATGATTTATTTTTCACACACATTCCCATTTTCTGTGACAACACGAGCACAATTAATTTGACTAAGAATCCAGTATGTCACTCTCGTACTAAGCATATCGAGATTCGACATCATTTTCTTAGAGATCATCATCAGAATAGAGATATTGGCCTTGTATACATAGACACTGAAAATCAATTAGCTGACATCTTCACAAAATCTCTAGCTGAAGATCGTTTCAATTATTTACGTCAAGAATTAGGAATTTTGGACGTCAATAATGTTAATTAATTTTGTTTTATGATTATATTTCAATACACAAAAACTGTGTTAGAGACAAGCCAATAAAGAGTCTGTCTGTCACCACAACTACGGTTGAAGCGAAGCGGTACTTAAGAGTTCTCCGGTGAACCTCCGCCAGCTGGGACAGTACTCCTACAGCTAATCTAAGACAGTCGCTGTGTAACGATATTTAATCTAATAAAATAATATTAATTATATTAATTGAAGGTTAAAATTACTAATCGTTGAATTAAAATTTTGAAATAAGTCAATGAAAAAGAAAATGGCCCAAACCAACTAACAGAACCCCCAGACGAATTCGGCCAGAGTTCGGACCGAATTCGGCCCGAGTTCGGTTAGTGGTATCTGGTTATATAACCAGAACCCAAGAGCCTCTTCTTCTTCATTGCTTCTAAAACCACCTCTACAGTAACAGCAGTCGCGCGAAGTTCTCCAAATCCTAGTTCTTCACCACTTCGTTTCTCCCAATCTACGTGGTGAAATCCATCCAAATTTTGGATTCGTGCGAAGATCGTTGTCCTCTACAGCATACTTGAATCTCAGGAGGTATAACTCCGTATTTTTCCTCTTTTCAAATTCGTGTATATTTACTTTATTTGTACAATGCCACCTAAGGGATTCAACCCCTTCAAGAGGAAGAAGACGACCAATCCTAGTGAGGAAGGATCATCTTCAAATCCACCCACGGATTTCTTTTTTTTACCGTTTCAATCGAGCGATGGCGCGTTCGATGGGTTTTATTTTCAAACCCTAGATCAAGCCCTTCTGTGGTATGGAGACTTTTCTATGAGATCCATATGCACAGGCGCTCCTATCAAATGGACTGTGTTTCCAGAACACCGCCCCTATTTTGAGGCATTAGGGTTACAATACTTTGTTAAACTTTGTTTCCCAGTAGCTACTAATGCCATTAGACTTTTCTATTGCAATATCGTACTAAACACGTTTGACGCAAGTACTCGTGTTGGCGGACTAGATATCGAGTTCAATGATGTCCACTTAGCGAAAATCCTTGGTATTTTTAACGAAGGTGCACCGCTTGATGATATCACTGAATTTGATTTCCCCGACGGCACGACACTTGCTAGTTTCAAAGCTGAACTCTGTGCCCCTGATCGACTTCGCTCTGGAAAGTTCAAGGCAAATAACTTGAACTTGTTTAGTTATGAATTGCATCGCATCATCTACTCCACTCTCATTCCGAAGTCTACTTCAAAGGATGATGTCACATCACTTGAGCTGTCTGCTATGTATCATATTCTTAAGGGGATTCCTTTTTCTGCCCCTAAGACTATTATCCAGATGATGGGACGTTGTCATACAAGAGATAGAAATCTCTCTTTTGCGATGATTCTCCCACGCATCTTCCAGCATTTTGATATTGATCTGTCAACTTGTACTCAAGACCCTGAGCCCAAGTTTCTTAAACTATCTCGTCGTAGTATGACTGCTACTGCTCCTCCTACTACTCTACCTTCTCTACCTACTCAGCAGTATGCCATGACCTTTGAAGGCATACACCAGCATCTTTCTGATTTGCACGTCTCGATGACGGATATGGCCTGCGAACGTGAGTTCTACGATGTCACTCGTTATCAGGCGATAGCAAATTCTCTAGCTGATCTCCGATTTGCTCAGACTGGACATTCTGTCGGTTCTATTCCTAGAGATCCAGCCTTTTCTGGTTACCACTGTAAGGATGAGGCTGTTCATGCCTACTTTCAGTCCGATAATGCATATGATTGGTATCGTTCTGATCGTGCCCCTCCTCGAGACTTTGTCGATGAGTTTTACGCTGGCGCCCCTCCTCACCCTTCTGGCGCTGGTACTTCTGGAGCTGGTCCTTCTGGACATGCCGGTCATGCTGATGATGATGATGATGATGATGATGATGATGATGAGATGTGATGATGATATATTAGCTGATTTTGAGTTTTAGTTATTGTCTACTGTACACTTAGAAATGCTCCGACATTTCAAGTTTCTTTCTTTCTAGTTTTTATGTTCATTTCTTTTGAGGACTTGTACTGGATATTTCTTGATGTCTCTTGAACATCATTTTACTTTTATGGGATGCGTAGTTTATCTTTCATATCAGCTTATTTATTCTTTATAAGCATCTTTATCTGCTTCTATATTATAAACTGCCTGTGAACTACTTCTCTGTTATGTCTTGTATATTCTCACTGCATGAGATATTTTACTTCATAATTGTAGCTTATGCATTAATTGCGGGGGAGCCTATTTCTTCGTAATTATTTTGCTAAGTGACAACGGGGGAGAAAAAGTATCTAACATTTTTTTTGAGAATAATACAGGGATTGAACAATTTTTGAACAATTTTTGTGGTATCTTATCTCAAAAGATGTTATATCATTCATAGTTTGTCAATTATCAAAATGGGGGAGATTGTTGGCCCATTGGTCATATAGTCAAACTGATTTTAATAATTGATCAAACTCTGTCTCGATATATGGAGCTAGTTAGGACATCTCGGACTCTTGGACATGATCAAGAACGGCTATCAACTCAGTTCAAGACCGAAGCATTGTTTGCCTGTTCGAGTCTGTATTTCTTTGAGCAATGTAATCTTTTATTTTATTGAGTCTAGAAATATAATGTACACCGAGTCGTACTGGCAAAATAGGCTATTCCAAAATGATTTCAAAATGTTTTTAAAATGTGCTTAGTTTTGAAAAACATTCGTATTTACAAAAGCTCCAAAAAGGTTTTCAAAATTTCCCAAAATCTATTTTAAAAAACCCTAACCTAACCCTGACAGAACTCGGCCAGAGTTCGGCCAGAGTTCGGTTAGTGGCCGTTTTGTTTTTGAATTCCTTGGAACTTGGTCCTCCTGCAGTTGCAGATTTGACCGAGATTTCCTCATCGAGTTCTGCCCGAATTTTGCCCGAATTCTGCCAGAATTCTGTCTTTGGAACTCCTATAAATAGAGAAGGATTTCGATCATTTTAACTCACTCATTCACTTTCAATCTTCTCTCTACTTAAAGCTTTCAGTCGTCCAAAGAGTTTTTTTGAGCTTTAATTTTCAGATCCCAAGCCAGTTACAATCCTCTAGTCGATTTGCCAGTACGGTGCGGTCTAAAAGTTTCAGAGTGATTGTAATCAGAAGGCTTGATAGAAGAATACCTCTTCACAATTCAAGTTGGACGAGTTCTTCGTATCAAAGCTCGCGTTGTAGAAGTTGCAAGGACTTCGTAAGAAAACTTGCGGTTTTGCCAATAGTGGATTCAACTGGTAGCAAGAGTTCTACCGACTGGACTAGTCCTCAACAGAGAAAAACCAGTATACATCGCTGTCTTTGCGTTTGCTTTCTTATCTCTGCCTTTACATTATTTAGTTGTGATTATTATTCTGTGATCTTGTTGCTAACAATTTTTAATTAGCATTATTCCGCTGCCAACTCTATTCACCCCCTCTAGAGTATTCTGCTTTACGATTTTGTTTCTACAATTTGAACTACATTTAGTGAATTGTACTCGTTCTATTCCTGACTAGAAACCAATATTTTTTAGGTTAGCCGTGGATTCACTTAGCATGAAGAATTGTGGGTGTACTTGCAGACGAAAAGCCTAGAGACTAGCTAGATAGATGAGTTGTGGTCATTCCAATATTGTAGGAGTTTATATTTTTGGCAAATTTAAAACTTATGAATATTGTAAGTTAAATTAGTTTTGTGAATGAGCATTATTTTATTTATTTGATCATCATGGCCGTGACAGCGTTCTACCGCCGATACTGCGGCGTAGGCTGGCTTGGATACGTCTCGTATCCCAAAAAAAATCGGGTGCGGGTCGTGACAGATTCCGATACCGATACTTTGAACCTTGATACTAAGTTTATATATATACATACTAATTTATATACCGATACCAATACTCATAGGAATAGTCCGATACCGACTCCGATACCGATACTTTGAACGTTGATACTAAGTTTATATATATACTAATTTATATACTAAGTTTATATTCCGATACCGATACTTTGTGTGTGTGTGTGTACGCGCGCGCGTGTGTGCGTGCGTGTGTGTGTGCGTGTGTGCGTACGTGTGTGCGTGTGTATGTGTGTGTGTGTGTGTGTGTGTGTGTGTGTGTGTGTGTGTGTGTGTGTGTTTTATTACCAGTGGCCCCCGACCCCCACCCCCACCACCGCCGACCGCCATCCCCACCACCGCAACCCCCACCCCCACCCCAAACCCCCACCCCCACCACCGTCGACCGCCATCCCTACCGCCGCCCGAAACCCGTCGCCCCCCGTCGCCCCGACCCGAACCCCTCATGTCACGACTCGTACCCAAAGTAAGGGCACGAGCACGTGGGTACGTCCAGCCTACGCCGCATTATCGATGGTAGAACGCTGTATAGTTCCTCTGTAACATACAATATCTAGACACAATATAATGGTACCTGTCATCTCCACACGGAGGTATATAATGTCACAACTCGATCACAAGACTTCTAAGGAAGATAGCACGAAATATGAAAATATGATAGAAAAAAATAACTGGAAATAAGTACGAGATCCCTAACACAAGTTTAGAGATATAGACACATAACAGAAACCCAAAATAATATAGATACTACAGTCTGAAGTACCAGCTGGATCGCAGTCCAGGCAAGCCTATCTAACTAGTCTAAGCAGACGGTGCATCCTCTAAGGGCACCGGCTCCACAGGTGCATCCAAGTCATACTCGTCGTCTATGCCATAGCCATAGAAGGTCGACCAGTCGGCCTCTAAATCATCTGTAAACATCAACGGGGTTATTCTGTCAGAATATGAGCAAGTACAAAATACTAACAACAGTTCCATATGAATTGACAAATTCTATAAGAGACAATCATAATGAAAAATAAGATGAAATATCAAGACAAGAAATATAAACAGGATATATAAGCTGGGTATCATGTCATGGTATAAAATACAGAAATGTAGACTGTAACAGGGATATATGATGTATAAACGTAAACATAAACTGTGCCATGAGTTATTAGAACATTATGTGATCGGCTTGGGTCAAGATCAGGCTATACCATCTGACTGGCTATGAACAAGAAAAAATAAGAACTCTGGGTCAGGCTAGCCAGCATGGAAAGTTATGAACAAGTAGGGTCAGGCTTTACCCTACGTGAAGTGAGGGTATAGCTATGAACGTGTATAGGAATACAAGTATGGTATTGATCACACACTACAACAAATATGGCCTACAATAGCAGTTTTTTTATAGCGTTCAAGTGTCCCTGCTATAAAATGTTATTAACAATAGCGTTATTTCTACAGTGCTATAAAAATATCTATCTATAGCGTTTCTTGAATGTTGTAAAATCTATAACATTCATATGTTCGTATGTCAAAGCAGATCTCATATTCAAATCCTAGGAGAAACAATGTAAATTTTTATTTTATATGATAAAAGAATACGTGTCCAATATTTACAAAACCCATAACCTAAACCCCATAATATCCCTTCTTCCCGCTCTCTTATTTTTGGTCCTTGTAAATCATTTGGTTATTATGTGCCTTCTTCAAATAAAGCTGCCAAGTGTCTTTCTGCTCAAAAGGCCGTGGGTTATGAAAGTACTATGAAACTGGAAGAGTCCACTGCTGGAAAGAGGTCCTATGCTTCAGTAACTCACAACACACAACCAAAAGCTCGCTACTTTCTAAGGAGCTCTACCAGCAGTAGGAATCTTAGTTCTCTGCAGGGAAACTTTTCTGCATCTTGTTTGAAGAATAATTCGATGGTTTTGGGGACCGAGCTTAATGAGATTTGTGCAGGTCCAAAGATTGTTGCGGAGAACAGTGTCAACTATCACATGCTCACACCAAATAGTAAAAAAACTCAGAATGAACAGGCAAAACCTAGGTACCTTTTGAGAAGCCTGAATAGTCATGATAATGTTACTTTAAGTGCAACAAGTCATGTAGGTTGTGGGATACAATCAATGAAGACAATCCCTGACGCATGTGAAATTACTTGGCCTAAAAGAAGAAGAATTGACAAACAATCAAGTATTATTCATGGAACTTCACCAAGACTAAGGTTCAAGCATTTCTTCCGCAATCAGGAGACTAGCGAATGCAGATACAATATAAATAATGCTCCAGTGGACTATGCAGACAACCGAAATTAGGGATGCTGCCTTGGAAAGCCCCTTAGAATTGCTACGCTCCAGCAAGAAACACTGCACAATGGAGGTACTGCTTATCACACAAAAGAACATATGTTTAATGGTTCAGTAGATTACTTAACTTCCTCTTTTATAGTTGGATATCACGACCCTTATTGTCTGAAGGGACGATTGTGTTATGGTTTAGGTTGAAAAAGCTGTACTATTCTCGGCCATATCTAATAATTATTCCATAAAGTTTGATCTATGAAATCCGAGTTATCTCAATGTTGCTTTGAGCATTACCAATCTAATTCCAATACATATATTCGTGGATAATTCTAATACATATATTCATGGAATTCTCTTGTATATGTCTTAGTCATTGTCCTGCATGTATTATTGGCTGTTGATCATGTTAGTTCATGCTGCCCAAACAACATGCCTACTATCTTAGGCATTTTTGTCCTATTTTCTTTAGGCTCTTTATTATGTAATATTATAATTGTTAATGTAGAGCAATTTTTTTATTTCTTAGTTTCTCTTGTCACAACAATCCATATATGATTCAGGCCTTATGAATCCAGGATTGTCTTTCCATGAAAGAAAATGACCAAGCTGTGGTGGTTCCTTTGCTAGTTGAGCAAACACAGGAAGAACGATGTACTGTTCGTGGCACTGGGATCCTTTTCAAGGATGAAACAAGAGCATCTGAGTTGATGACTTCTGAGCCCCAAAATTTATATACTTCAGATGATGGCCATGAATGTGTACTTGGGTATGACTTATAATTCTGACGCAACAGAATACCGAATAAGAAAGAAATATATTGGAAGTTGACAGCAACATAAAAATGGGCTATCTTGTAGATATTGTTAATTGCTTGCTGAGCTGTAGTTTGCTCACTCTTATTGTCAGGTTAATAGATGAATGAGAGTTATTTGGAGCTCCAAAATTCTGTGATAGTAGTGCAAGAACGCTATGTTAGAAGAGGTTTACTTTATATACCAAAAAGTTATCCAGGAGTAAGCTCAAGACTCGTTTATAGAATCTGATAACTCAATATTCATATTGTATTCTTGATTGTACATAGAAGGAACACCATATGTCGTGATATACAATTGTTGGTTTATGCTTATGTCTAAATGGATATCTATTACATAAGACTACTGTTGGATATCAAGTATTGAGGTATGTGTGTAAAGTATGAATATAATTATAATTGAAGTCTATGGATCTACTAAAGTATATATATTCTATGTTAGTGATCATGTGATAAAACATGATTATACTTATTGGGAGAGAAGGAAAGAAACAAGTCATTTTTCTAAAACCAAAAAGCTTTGGGTTTCAGGTCATGACAAAAGTAGCAATCATTCCTTTTATAAAATGTACTATGTAGTTAGAAGAAATTAACTACAAAGTAATTGATTAGATGAGTACTATAACAAATGAATAGTAGCATATGCATTGCCATAAAGTATATAGTCTAAAGTAATAAGCCATTACTGAGCCGATCTTGAGCTTGCACTTCAAGCTCAAACATGTGTTCAAGCTTGAGATTGACTAGACTAGAGAGAAAATTGGCATAGATCGTGCATCGAACTTGTTTCTTATCAATACTTGAAGCTGATTTTCGTAGGTCAACCTTCTTCTCAAGTTAAGGTAGGTGTATTATACATGCATATATAGGAAAATAAACTATTAGTCCGCAAGTCGTTCTTGTTTACGAGCTCACATCTGGAGCATCCTATGTTCAAAGCCTTTTACATTTACACTCCTTTGTATCAAAGACTACCAAAAAATAGTTCAAATCCGAACTGAACTTTTGGGTTGGTAATACACATTGTACTAAAGAGTGTCCGGTTGGACCAGCGACGAGATTGCATGTGTACTCTTAAAGTTCTTGCTAAACCTTGGGGGTGGGCTTGGCTGCCCTTGGTTCCCCCTCCTTCTGGTTTACCAAAGCATTCTCTTCTTGTCATTAGATAATGATTGGTGTGCATTACAGGAATTCAGTTGGCCTTGAAACCATTAAGAAGGCTGCAGGTGCTGAAACGGACTCTTGAAGTCAACTCCACAAATCATTTTATATAAATTTTCCTAGTGCTTATAGGGATGATATCCAGGATTTAGTGGTACCAATTGGTTTTGAGTTTGATTCAGACAAAGAGCATTACCATGTGAAGGTATCATTTTGGTCTAAGTTCTATAGCATTTCTATCAGAAACCACTTGTGGATTAAGATTTTTTTGGTCAAGTATGATAATAAGGCAAATACTACAACAACAGTGACAACAAAAAAGCCTTTATCAATGCAAATATTACATATCAAATTTTGGAACTTTGTTTCAAGAAAATTTACTTCTTTATGAATCAGGTATTTGACAAGTGCCAACCAGGTTCAATATTATCGTGCAAGTGTACAGTTGTGAAGGATAATCAAGAGCTTCAAATTTAAAAGGTATGCATACTTACCTATTAATGTAGTACGATATCCTAGTTCTGGTCCTAAATCATGTTATAGAACCCATTTGCTATTAAAAGTGTACCCAGCGCTTTGCTTATACGAAGTGCGCCACTGCATCCAAAGCGCCACCTAGGTGTGTGCACCTAGGGGTTGAGGCGACAAGGCGCTTAGGCACACATCTAGGATTAAGTGTGCTGTTCTTTAGTGTTTTGTAATAAAAAGGAAAAAGTTGGCCAAAAAGGGCTAAGGCCCAAAATGCTTGTCATTTCATTCCTGTTTTTCCTGAAGTAGATATTGACCCATAATATTGCTCACTATATGTTAAAATCTTGAAGGGTTGTTGAGAAATTCTTGAAATTGATGTTAGACCACCTATGTAATGGTAGGTTTAGAACTGAATCTGACAGGCTTCACAAAACTTACTTTAGTTTAGGCACAAATTTGGGACTCACAAAAGTATGAGCTAAAGGGAAAAAACTAAATTTTCTTATGCAACTTATTGGCAGTGTTCTTGAGGACGCTACAATATATTACCCATTTTTTCTCAAAACGATACATATGATATTTATGGGTGATATATGTCAGTTTAGGCCTCATACAGAAATATCGGCCCATATCACTGATATCTGTAACAATTAAGATCTTTTATCGAACAAAGTCGATTGAGCTTGAGAGTTGCTCTACTCATTTGCAACCCTTCTTCACTGAAGGAGTGAAGGAGTTCCTTATCATCTTTCTTCAGTTCCTCTCACCTATCTTTTTTATTTCTTTGTTTTTTTTTACTTTTGCAGTATACTTGTTGCAGTTACGAAGTGCTGTGAACCTTGGCAATACAAAGCTCCTAGTTCATTTTGTAGGATAATGAAATTATTCTTTTAGCTGTGCAATGTACCACCTTCGCTGTAATTTTTGGCATGCCCCACTATGTTTTGAAGTGCAGATTTAGGTGCCTTGCTACAGTAGGAACATTTTATTGATAAATAAATGAAAATTAATTGGAGAGTATTACTCTCCATTGATGGTTTCAGAGGAAAATATCCAACTTCATTTGTTTTTCCTCTGATTCTCATGATGTTCTACTTTGTTCAGGGACTTTCATTTTTATTTGTTGCTCAATAAATCTCTAGAGACGAAACACGAATATATGTTAACATGATATCAACTGATCTTGACATCTTGGTGCAGCCCTCACCTTCTCTTTTCATGTGTAACAAATAGATTCTGATGGAGCTGCCAGTGGAGCATGGACTCTTACTAGGCAATCTCTTGGACCTTGCTCGTGCTCCTTTTACTCACACCTCAACATTTGCCAAAGGATGGAGTGTTCCAAGGTCAGTTTCTCGCCAGAAATCAACCTAAAAGATGTAGCCATTTTCGCCTACTTTTTCGAGCTAACATCATATATATATATATATAGAAACTTTTAAGCTTGGTGACGTTCTTAACACCTAAGTTTGGCCTCCAAGGATATTGGGATCCGTACCCCATCGACATGGAATTTTATCCCCTTTGCATCGTCCTGTCCAAGATCGGGATCGCAAAGCCTGGGAATCTACAGTGGCAGAATAGTACCAGGCAATGCTCGACTCACCTACACCATCTACATGTGTGCTTGCCCGTCTCTAGAGGGAAAACAAGGTTATTGTACAAAATGTCATTGGATTTTGCTCCTCTGCTTAAACATGTCCCCTTCATGCACATCCTGTGGAAATACTTCGCGGATAAGGTATGTCTGGCAGTTATACATGACTAAGTTGGCGTAGGAATTATTTTCTGACTTGTACCAGAATATTTACCTCTCTCTCTCTTTAACATGCCTTAGTATAATAGGTCTTGAATGAGGATCTTTGGCTTGTAGTTGGCCAACATGAACGTATAATCAATGGAGCAAACATTTGGAACTTCCCAGTGTTGCACGACAAGCTAGGGGTCAGGTACAGGTTATGGAGGGACTCTCTCGAGTGTGACTCCAGGAAGTTGCCTTTCACTAACCAAGACAAGTAGCCAATTTTAACTCCCCATCTGCACACACTGATCCTAACATGGACCTTAGTTTCTGTAGACATGGAATATCATTATTTTTCACTATTTGGCTTAATGTGTCATACGGATTAATGCAGTTTTCTATATCAAATTGTTCGCCAATGAATCTTGATGCAAAGATGTGGCCTGATGCTCCAGCTGATGACGCATCTTCTTTCTATAAGGTAAATAACATGTTTAAAATTTGAAGTTTATTTTTACATAAATTGGATGAACTTGAAAATGTTTAGTGAAACAGAAATATTTTGTGAACTTGAGTATCAGAAATATTTTTATCTTATTTTTTAAAATTTGAAGGTAAATAACATGTTTAAAATTTGAAGTTTATTTTTTACATAAATATTTTTTACATAAATTGGATGAACTTGAGTATCAGAAATATTTTTATCTTATTTTTTATATCATAATGTGTTTTCTTCTTAATTTTGTGTAGGTTGGCGTATATGTTTTTGATGGTTGTGGATAGCTGCTAGAAGGAAAGAGGCGATCAAACTGTTTTTTGGCCTACAGATATTTGTAAATGGAATGGTTTATTTTGGACTACAGATACTTTGTAAATGGAATGGTTTATTTTGGCGTACAACTACTTTTTCTACATCTTGAATGTTTTAATGACTACTACTTTTTGTACATCTTGAATGTTCTAATGAAACATTTCATATTTTGGCAAATCTTTACTATATCTTGATTGATCGAAATGCAAGTTGCGATTGAAATTGTCTGCGATTATTGTTATTTATATGTGATACAAAACAGGTTATGAAATATGAAATTCTGTAGCAGATATGAAATAATATGAAATTCTGTAGCAGGTTTATAGCACTCAAAACGTCTAAATTGCTGCTACCACGACAGCATATGATGAACGCTATAATAAATCAAACCATTCATCAAACGCTATAAATTATCCACAGCATTCACAAACGCTATAAATAATCCACAGCATTCATAATCGCTATAAGTAATCTACAGCACTCACGAACGCTATAAACTATCTACAGCGTTCTAGAATGCTATAAAGTATTTATAGCATTCATAAACGCTATAAACCATCAACAGCATACACGAACGCTATAAACCTTCTACAGCATTCATGAACGCTATAATGTTATAGCGTTCACATGTCTGGACATACTATAGCGTGGGCGATCATAGCAGACAGAATCTGCTATAGAAGGCTTTCTCTAGCATTCTGCGCATGCTATTGTAGGCCATATTTGTTGTAGTGACATAACCACTAACAACTCCCTATCTCCGAGTAGTATCACGGATCCGGACATGGTACGTCATGACACGGGATTCAAAAGCAGGGGGTCAGCCCACTTCCAATCGGTGTCTATACAAGTACAGCAAACAAGAAATATCATGTACCAATATACCAAGAAAGTCCTGGAATAACATCTCATGACATGATCCGACGTATACTAGTCCGTGAACTATCGTGTCAGGAATCAAGTAAGACACTATAACTAAATCGGATATAACAGATATCAAGATAATAAAAACTATCAGTGAATGTACTCGCCTACGGTCCTGAGCTGTCAGTATGAACAGATGCTCAGTGAAGTCACAGACCTAGAGATGAGATACCATGAGTCAAAATAGGGTTTGATAATGAAAGGCATGCTAATTTAGTTATGCTGTGCAAGTCTGAGTCAACTAAGCCAAACTAAGTCAAACTAAGTCAAACTAAGTCACACTAGGTCACAGGAAGTCAAACCAAGTCAAACTAGGTCAATTTTGGTTAAGGATTGACTTATAGTTGACTTTTGGTCAACTGGTCAACTCTGGTCAACTCTAGTCAACTCTAGGTCAACCCTAGGTCAAACTAGGCATATGTTGACTAAAAGTTGACTTTCAGTCAACTGGTCAACTCTGGTTGAGTTTTAGACCATTCTAGACAAAGTGTTGACTTCCGGTTGACTTTTGGTCAAAACAGTCAACCGTGGTCAACCGGGGTCAAAACTAGTCTAAAAGTCGTATTCCTAAACATTACCAATCAAGACATCCTAAATATAGACCAATCTTGTATTCTTAAACCCGTATCTTAGTTTTACCCGATTACCTTAACTTACCCCTTTACATTGTATTTACCCTTTACATACTAACACTAAGGCAAAACCACTTTGCCTTGGGAGTATCCCTCCCGGTATCCTAGGGTAGCAAGATACTAAACTATCTAGTAATTACCAACCATAATCTCTCACTATCTCGAATATCCAATCCATCTTTTCTAATATGTTAGTTTCCTACACATTATCTTAAGGTAATCTTGATATATCAAGATACCACATACTAACATAACATATTTTCTAAACCACACTCACTCACCCTCACTTACCATCATCTATTTGTATCCCAATGTATCACTCACTCATGTATCATAGAGTATCTCACACTCTAACCTATTAGGATACTAACTCATGACACTAACTCTCTCATTCAACATCCCCCCCCACAAACACTCAACTTCCCTTCACATTTTCACTCACATTGACACTCCTTCTAGGCTCTATATTTGGGCTTCCTATAGAGTATATATAGGGGTATTAGTGGGCTATTAATGGGCTTAGGATGGGGCTAAATAGGGGGGTTAAATGGGTGCAAAAGGGGGTAAAATGGGGCTGCACAGCAGCCCCATTGCTACTATTTGCTGCTGCTAATACAGCAACCAAGGCTGCTGCTACTGCTGCCTGTAGCTGTTGTTTCTGCTGCTCTCCTTCTTCTTCTTCTTCTTCTTCTTCTATCAATCAATCTAGCCATCTATCCATCTATCTAACTATCTATATCCATATATCTATATATATATATATATATATATATATATATATATATATATATATATATATATATATATATATATATATATATATATATATCAACACACACACACCAAACATATAAACACACACATCTCCAACACCACCACTACCACAACACACACACACACTACCAGCACCACCACTACTACCACACACCAACACACTCCCCATATAAATATATACACATACACATACACATATACTCCTAAACGACCCAAAACCTTATCCGAATACCCAATCATTGCAATTCTACCCTCTAGGGCCTAGACACGTGCTCCACACAAGCAATCTAACTCGCGCATGCGAGCGAAAACGAGAAACGAGGTCCGAATGGCCAAATGGCCATTCCGGCGACTCCGGGGCGTCCGATTCGCGATACCGCGCGATACGGACACCAAACCTATCCGAATTCGACCCAAACTCTACCCACGAGTTCTAAATAATGATCAAAACCTATTCTAAGTGCTAACTTGCCGATTCTAATGTCGGTGCAAAAAGTCACCCGTGTGTTGGAACCTGAAAATCCCGAAAAAGCCTATTTTTATGATTTCTCGTGAAACGACTCAACGTATCCAAATATGGACACGTACCTAGCCTCATCTCACCCAAACTAACCTAATTAGGTCTAATTAGGCTAGAGGCAACACCCAAACATGTCAATTTAGGGTTTTGTTTTCCAAATTTGGCACTAAACCTAGGATAAAAGTCCCAAATTGAGTCCAATGGGTTCCAAACCTCTTCTAATGGGTTATCCTACACCTCGGGAATCCTCTAATATGCAAATGACACTAATTAGAAGTAATTACAAGGTTAGAGTGAGGGTTTACCTCTTGGGAGTTGGAATCCCAAGGAAAGGTCCCAAAATCACTTCTTTTAGGTCAAACTCCAAAATCTATGCCTCCACTACCACCAAGCTAGATCTACCTAGATTAAAACCACAAATGAGAGATAAAAAAGGGTTAGCACCAAGATTAGAGAGAGATTTAGAGTATTGAAGAGAATTAGAAGAGATTTGACTTACTTTGGAGCTTAAAATCCAAAGGAAAAAGAAAAGTTTTTGTAGAATGAGAGAAAGGAAGAAGAAATAGAGCTTTCTTGCAATAAAAAGAAGGGAGGGGGTGTGTGCTGCTGGCCTGCCACATGTAGGGGGTTTAGGGCATTGTGCAAAGTCACAAATGCCCTCCAAGTCAAGGAAATGAGTAGTTTTGAGTTGGGGTCTGTAACACCCAGTTTTCTAAAATGAGAGTAATTTTAAAATTTTGTATTTTAATTTATTTAATTATGATATTTAATTAATAATATGATTTTTGGTAATTTTTAATCATTTTTAAACTTTTAAATCATGACTTATGATTTTGGTGTTTGACTAGTGTAACCTTGGAGACTGTTGACCTAGAGCCTAGCCATGTGATTAGAATGTTTGATTAGTACATTTTAGCCTAGAGGATATTTTGGTCATTTTAGGATTTATTTGAATTTTTGGGAATTTTTAGAATTTATTTTGGAATTGTTTGAATGAGGGTTGACTAGGTTGACTTTGACTAGCAATGACCATGGTAGACTAACCTAGGAGCTAACCCTAGTTGAGATTAGACTTGGTTAGGTTATGCAACCCTAGTTAGACTAGAGTTGACCCATGGTATGGTTATTTGACTTAAGTTAGATTTTTAAGTCATAAGCCATGACTTGTGATTAAACCTTAAATCAATAACTAGCCATAGAGGCCCAAAGCCCATTAACTAGTGCCCAACCCTAACCCTAACATTTTTGTCCAGCCACTTAACCCATCCTTGGGATCCCCCCTTATAAATATTCTCTTAAAAATTAGGGCTAGCCTCTAAGGAAGAACAAGCTTTAGAAAGAGGTAATGTCCCAACTTCAAAAATCCCTAGAAATTTCATTTTACCTCTTTTTTCCTCCAAACAAATTGCAATGGATTTTAAATGAAGTATTCTTGCTGTTGTTACATGTTATTCTCAGATTCAAATCAATTTGGAGGAGTTTGACCATCAAGAGGAGCACCTCCCTTTGAAGCTTTTTGAGGATTTTGATACTCATAGGTAATTTCCATTCCACACCATAGAATTATAAAATTCTTGCATATTTAGGGAGCCCTAGACCTAACCTAACTGTAGGAATAGGAAACCCTAGAATTCGTGTCCATTTCGTGTCCTAATTGGACACGTATTAGTATCTCATGGCATGTGTTTGATGAAATACCCCAATGGGCATTTCGTGTGTTCTTTAGGAAAGTATTTGAACAGAAAATTAGGTTTAGGTGTCGCTTACATGTTTCTTGAGTCCTTGTGTCATTTTCGTGTCGTGTCGAGTCTGCACAGACACGTGTACACGTGGTCGTGCGCGCATGCACAGGCACTGTGCATGCCCTGCTGCTCGGGCGCGATTGCGACACGGACACGCGACGTGGACACTTGATACTTGACACACATCGAGGGGCAATGTCTGCCACCCCGTGTGTCGAGTTGCACGAGCTCTCGTGTCGTGTCGGACACGCACGAGCGTGCGCACGGGGAATACACTGCACAGTCGGCTGTCACTTTTGGTCACCGATACGCGTGTCGTACCACACGCACGCGTATCGTGGACACGTGGCAGGGTGTCCTAGCCCTAGCCCTACACTTGGTCAACCCTTGGACACAACCACGTGGGTTGTGTCGTGTCGTGTCGTGTGCACGGACACTGTGAACACGTGCACGACGTTTGGTCTGTTATTGCACTGTTTGAATTTTGTTTTGATTGGACACGTTTGTGTCCACTCTGGTGGACACAAACTCGTTGTGGGACACGTACACAATGTGTATTAACATTACCAACCATTTAACTATCATTTTAATTTGATTTTGTAGATCAATTCTCCAAATACCTAATTTCCTGATATCCTACATTAACTGTCCATTCTTCAATGTTTCCAGAATTTCAAAATCGAGTTTCAGCATTGATTTTAACCTATCTATACTGTTATTTACATGAAATTAAAACTATAATATGTGCACCTACGTGATTCCTAAGTGTGTGTCAAAATTTGGTATGTTTGGATGTGGTATGGGGTTCAAAATCTGAGATTTAAAGAAGGGACTGAAAACTGAATAAATTGTTAACTGTTAAACTGATTTTTGGGTCCCTTTTGAATTGTATATGTGGTTCTTCAATATGTATTAACCTGGGCATTATGTTTGGACTGTTAAAACTGATTTTGGGGGTTTTGTTTTGAACTGGATTGAGTGTTGGCTGAACTGGAATTGATTCCCATTCTTTTCTTCACTGTTTTGATCCCAGATTTACATTGTATACCCTTCACTGATTTTTACTCTTTCCTACATGTTACACTAGCACACACACTTGATACCACACTCTCATGTACACTCTTCACACACCCTAGTGTCTAAAGCCTCACACACTCTCAAGTCACACACACACACACACTAGTATATATGTATATGTATTGAGATATACAAATAGGTACCCTATATATATAGATGAGTGTGTTCTATATATATATTGGATATAAATATGTATGTGTGGTATTCACATGGAAGCCTACATGCATATATGTGTATTCTATATTAAGTTGTGTAGGCTATATTACATTAAATAGCCATATCAATATGTGTATTCCTATATTAGAGAATATAATTATATCCATGTGTATTATATATTAGATACATATATGTGTCATATGTATGGATGTTTTGTACGTTGTTTATGCATGATATTGCCTTGGCCTATGGCCTAGTCTCTTAGCCTATGGCCTATGGTTGTGTTTGCTTAGCTAGTGAGCATAGATTTGACTTGTGTAGTCTTGTTAGACCTAGAATAGACTAGTTAGACTAGTATAGGCTAGTTTGACCTAGTTTAGACTTGTTTGACCTTGTTTGACCATAGTTGACCAAGTTTGACTTATAGGGTTGACCAGAGTTGACCAAGAGTTGACTTTGGCCTAGATTGACCTAGACTCATGTAGAGTGCATAGTAGAACTTCATCTTACCATTTTAGACTTGTTATGACTTGTGTTGTTCTGATTAGGAGCCAGACACCACTCCTCGGACAGTACTTTCATCTTGGACTTTCAGATAGCAGGCGAGTACATTCTCTGATCGTTTCATACTTGTCTGGATTTACATTCTTGCTCTAGATTACTGTACTTGATGCTGACACGATTGTTATCACGGATTGGTACTATATGGATCTTCTTTTGAGATGTTATCCCCATTGTATTCACTAAATACATATTGTGATGTGCGTTTCATTTACATATTATATTTATTGAATACCCATATCATTCTATACTCATTGTGCATATTGTACTCTTATTATCACATGAGTTCTAGGGATAGACCATTGTACTCTATTGTATAACATTGTACAACTATTGTATAACATTGTACATCTATTATATAATATTATACATCCATTGTATAACATTGTACACTATTGTATAAGATAACGTAACTGGAGTGGATCCTTGTGTATTGATTGGGGAGGGGGGTAGAATTGGTTATGTACTCAATTCCTATTGTACAATATTGTATAACTATTATATATGTCTATTGTACACACACATACAATGGAGTTACCATTGCATTGTCCTAGACCGTTTACATAACCATATTGTACTCTAAATCACAGTTGACTTACAGTTCTTACTTATCATATATAGATATTTCATGTTATCAAATCTCTACTGTTTTTCATATACATTCCTCTTTCAGCGTTTCATGTACCTTACTCTATTGTATGCTTTATATTTTCTAACATGATATGAACTGTGTGAGATATTTTGTGCTCGCTCCCGTCCTGACTGGACCTGTTAAAAATATTACAGAGGATGAAGATGAGGCCTGCGTAGACACCTTCTATGGGACAGCTGTAGATGGCTCTTGTGACCCAGATTTTCAGTCGGATCTACTAGCTTAGAGACTGAGGCTCCCTAGTCTAGGTTTTACTATTTCTGTCTTCTGAGATCTGGATTGTATATATTCTTTCATATTCAGTATTAGAGACTTGTATTGAGCTGGATGTTCTATTTTGTATGGCAGTAGACACTTAGACTCTCTCTGATTGTATCATGTGGATCTTTTATTCCAGTATTTATCTATCTATCTTTTATCTTATCGTTCTGCCTTAGATGTGATTGAGACTGTATATTGCTATGTCACCTCCATTCGGAGTGTATATACTGTACAGTTACCTTTATATTGTTAGATGATTGACCTAGGACAGCGTTCTACCGCCGATACTGCGGCGTAGGCTGGACATTGTTACGTTCTCGTACCCTCTTAGTGGGTGCGGGTCGTGACAGGGTCAAAATGGTAACTTGAAAAACTCAAAATTCTAAGTTCTAAATCTAATTCTAATCCCTAATCCCACTAAAGTCAAATGGAATTAGTCAAATATAAATATCTGGGTTTGGTCATGACAAGTTGGTCGGTTCTAATTGGGTCCAAAACTGACCCGGGTCGCAAACACAAGTCGAAATAAGAAAAAACTCAATGAAATAAAATCCCAAAATACAATATTAATACATAAATATTCACAAAAATAATAGAATATGAAAAATGACAAAATTACCCTAAATTTGAAAACTGGAGGTGACAACCCAGCGACCCCACCTCCAATACCGCGATCCCCACCACCACCGCCCCCCGCCGCCCCGACCCGAACCCCTCCCCAGCGATCCCCACCACCACCGGCCCCCGCCTCTCCCCGCCGCCCCGACCATACCCCCCAGCGACCCCCACCCCCACCACCGTGACCCCCACCCCCACTACCACCGACCCCCACCGCCCTGTCACGCCCCAATTTCGTAGAATCGATAATCGTCCCCCGGGCGTGATGCCGTACAAACCTAAATTGCGCTCGCACAAGGCATAGTTATAAGGTTATCCGAAACACAATAACAAGAGAATGCACAGAGTAAATTGAACACACATTATAAAGAAGAAAACTTAAGCTTTATTGATAATGAACATCATTTTACAGACTCGATACAGGGGCGCCGCGCGGGCTTTTTACAAACTGACTCCATTACAAAATAAACGTCGATGAGATAGCCATTTCATACATTCATCCCTTGATTATACAACCAGCATTATAAAACCACCTGGGATGGTGGGAAGTCACTCCATCTGTCTTCTGATCTTCAACAGCGGAGTCTTCAAAAGATTTGATCCAAGCTTCGACCGTACGGACGAAGCTTCAAAACACACGAGCGTTGCCTCCCTTCACGTGGCACGCTCCTCCCGATTTATCGTACCTGTAGAGAGATCGAGGATCAGTACAATCAACATGTACTGGTGAGTGGCTAATTAATTTCCAGGCTCTCATTTGGTTCAAAAATTTAGATAAAATTTACAACTTGCTTTTAGTGGTCTTTCTAGCCATCCTAGATATTTTTCATACGAAGCATTTTGACGAAACATAACCCAAGTAAGTTACACCAGAATTTTCCTCGACAGAGCGCACCGTGCAACATAATACTTACCATCACCTTCCCCGTTAGTTAATAACAATTTATATCAAGTGTTTGATGTGGAGGTCACTGGCATTAACTAGCCATCCTGGACATAGCCTGGTAAATGGGACCCTTGCAACGCAAGTAGCGAGCTCCGATGCAAGTTCCCGTATTACCGATTGCCTATTACCCAGCTCGGCTATAACCTGTTTCTTCCTAGGCCGAGTCGGTCCCGTGGCCCCGGGTTGCCGCTCGAAGAAACCATCGCCCTTGTCGACAAGTTGTCCAAAGGTATATTTTGGGGGTACCGTTGGGGATTGTTATGTAATCGATTCATTTACTTGGTTGTTTTGCAGGCCTAAAATAATTCTATCTCTTTTCTACACAACTCATCTCTTTTTCTCTTCTAGCACATAGGACTTGTATTCTTCAAGCAAATTATTCAATTTCGATATCATTACCTGAGTTCTCATTTTGAAATAGAGGGTCGAGAAGAAGGAGGTCAGCCACTCACCTTGAGTTTTTTGCTTGAGGCGAGAGACTTGTTGGCCATGCTAGACGTCGCCTACGCGATCATCTAAAATCGCATAAGCAATCGATTAGAACACTGTATTATGCAAGAAGTTCGATAGGAAATGCGAGTTCGAAATATAAGCCATGAAAACCATCAAAAATATTCACGAAAATGCATTCAGAAAACCAAAGCCAAAACCAACGCAAGCGGCTTGAAAAGCAGAGCAACGGGAAGTCTCTCCCGACTCAGCCGCAGAGTCAATCCTTGAGGCGCTACCCGCTGAATATGGGACTTGGTTTCGAAGAAGCCATTCCATAACGAGGAATGGATCTTAATTCAACCGTTCCCGTTCGATCGATTCGATCGATCCTGACCTATCGGTCCCGACCGAATCGATAGCGACATTGTTCCTTTCTCGCGCACCCCGTGGACGGAGAACTGGACACGATGTAGGGACGGGGTACTATACCATAACCAACTAAGAAAAAGTTTTATCCTCGAAACTTAAGAACAGAAACTACCTCTATGAAAATAATGAAGGAAACTTCTCCTTCATCTCTGACTCGAGTTCCCATGTCGACTCTTCCGCTGCATGGTTCCTCCAGAGTATACGAACAAGAGGGATCGCTCGATTCCACAACACCTTATCCTTACGTTCTAAGATTTGAACTGGCTCTTCAACGTAGGATAAGTCGGACTTCAGCTCTAGCTGGCCAAAATCCACCACGTGGCTAGGGTCGTGTATGTACTTCCGCAATTAGGAGACGTGGAAGACATTGTGTACACCTTCAAGCGCTGGCGGTAGGGCAATTCTATAGGCTACTGGGGCGACCAGCTCGAGTATTTTGAACGGTCCAACGAATCTCGGACTCAACTTTCCCTTCGTACCGAACCGAGTAACTCCTCGCATGGGCGACACCTTCAGGAACACGTGATCGCCCTCCAGGAACTCAAGTGGTCTTCGATGGGTGTCGACGTAGCTTCTTTGACGACTCTATGAAAACTTCAGCCTTTCCCGAATTAGCTTGACCTTTTCCACAGTCTGTTCCACCAGCTCCGGGTCGAGTATCTGCAGTTTCTCGACCTCATCCCAGCAAATGGACGATCTGTACTTCCGGCCGTACAAAGCTTCATACGGCGCCATTTGGATACTGGACTGGTAGCTATTATTATATGCAAATTCTGCCAGCGGTAGATGGATGTCCCAGCTTGATTTGAAGTCAATTGCGCAGAGTCGTAATATGTCTTCGAGAATCTGATTAACGTGCTCCGTTTGGCCGTCGGTCTGAGGATGGTAAGCTGAGATGAACTGCAACTTGGTACCCAGCGCCGACTGAAGGCTACTCCAGAATCACGACATGAACTGTGAATCCCGATCGGAGACGATGGATACTGGAACTCTGTGCAGCCGTACTATCTCATCAAGACAAATATGTGCCAGGCGATCAACGCTCCAAGTAACTTTGATGGCAATGAAGTGCGCTAACTTGGTTAGTCGATCGACGATAACCCAGATGGCGTCGTTCCCCCGTGGTGTCTTCGGCCGGCCAACAATAAAGTCTATAGTGACATGATCCCATTTCCACTCTGGAATAGCAAGGTTCTGCATCTCCCCGCCCGGTCTCTGATGCTCAGCTTTTACCTGCTGACAGGCCATGCATTATGACACGAAGAGTGCCACATCTCTCTTCATCTCGTGCCACCAAAAGGTCGTGCGGAGGTCCTTATACATCTTGGTACTGCCTGGATGCAAGGTATATTTTGCATAATATGCCTCCGACAGTATCTCCTTTCGTAGTTCTGAATCATCTGGAACACATAGTCGGCCATTCAATCTCAGCACGCCGGTCTTATCTTCCGCAAAGTCGGTTGCACTATCTGTTGAAATTCGCTCGCGTATTTTCTTCAGGTACGGATCATCCTTCTGAGCGGTCTTGATCTTTTCCAGCAAACTCGGCTCTAACTGTACTTGCACCAACTGTACATCCCTGAATCGAACCCGGAGGTCGATACCCATTTCTTCTAGATCCTGTAGTAGTCTGCGGTTGATGGATAGCGAGACAAGATATTTTTGACTCAAAGCGTCCGCCACAACATTTCTCTTGCCCGGAGTGTAGTCGATCGTCAAGTCATAGTCTTTGTTCAGTTCGAGTCAGCGCCACTGTCGTAAGTTCAATTCCTTCTGGGTGAAGAGATACTTGAGGCTCTTGTGGTTGGTATAGATCGCGCATGCCACGCCATATAGATAGTGACGCCACAATTTCAATGCAAACACAATCGTCGCTAACTCCAAGTCGTGCGTAGGATAGTTCTTCACGTGCGGCTTCAACTGTCTGGAGGCAAAGATATCACCTTGTTTCGCTGTATGAGTACACATCCCAAGCCCTGGCCTGAAGCATCGCTGAATATCTGAAATCCCTCTGGCCCATCCGGAAGTGCGAGTATAGGGGCCAAAATTAGTCGTTGTTTTAGCTCCTGGAAGGAAGCTTCACAGTCATCCGACCACTTATACACGACTCCCTTTTGAGTGAGGCGAGTCAATGGCGATGCAATCTTCGTGAAGTCTTTCACGAAGCGTCGATAGTATCCCGCCAAACCAAGAAAGCTTCGAATCTCACTAGCAGACGCAGGCCGCTTCCAATCAGCAACAGCTTCCACTTTCTTCGGATCGACTGCAATGCCTTCGGACGAAATGATGTGACCAAGAAAGGATACGCTGCTTAGCCAAAATTCGCACTTACTCTGCTTTGTATATAACTGATTCTTTCAAAGTGTCTGGAGCACGGTCCGCAGATGTTTCGCATGCTGTGCCCTGTTCTTCGAGTAGACGAGAATATCGTCAATAAAGACTACCACGAATTTATCAAGAAAGGGTCGAAATACCCGATTCATCAGATCCACGAAGGCGGCAGGGGCGTTCGTTAGGCCGAATGGCATCACCAGAAACTCGTAGTGGCCGTACCGAGTACGAAAGGCTGACTTTTGCACGTCGTCTGACTTGATCTTGAGTTGATGATAACCCGAGCGAAGATCAATCTTCGAAAATACCGAGGCGCCTTGCAGCTGATCGAATAAGTCGTCTATGCGGGGCAAATGATACTTGTTCCAGATGGTAGCCTTGTTCAGCTCTCGGTAATCTATGCACAGACGCCTGGACCCATCCTTTTTCTTTACAAACAACACATGCGCTCCCCACGGTGAAACACTAAGCCGGATGAACCCTTTATCAAGCAAATCTTATAACTGGACCTTGAGTTCCTTCAGCTCGGCGGGGGCCATTCTATACGGGGCCTTGGAAATCGGTCGAGTATCGGGGAATGTATCAATGCTGAACTCGATTTCTCGGTCGGAGGGCATGTCGGGTAGCTCGTCCAGGAACACATCAGGGAATTCTGCCACAACGTCGGTCTGACCCACGTTTGCACCATCCTGTCGTGTGTCTCGAACGGACTCCAAATAGCCTTCGCACCCAGAATACAGCATCCTTCGAGCAAAAATTGCCGAGATTAGCATGCAGGTCAATGACGCCTCACCACACGAAAAGCAGAATTCAGGCACTCCTGGTATACGGAAGGTGACCGTCTTTCCGGCACAGTCTATGGTTGCATTGCACGGCCCGAGCCAATCCATTCCCAGAATGACATCAAAGTCATTCATGTCCAGAACTATCACATCAAGACCGATCTTTTGACTGCCGATACAGATAATCCCGTCGACGCAGGCTAAATTAGTGAGTATTGGTGTGCCCGAAGGTGTACTTATGCTAAGGTCAAGATCTAATGATATTATCGGAAATTTGTGCTCTGCGGCAAAGTTCGTCGATATAAAACTATGTGAATTGCCTGAATCAAATAGTACACGAGCAGGCACATTATTGAAATTTAGTATACCTGTCACGATCGTATCTGATGCAAGAACTTCATCTCGAGTCATGGTGTAGACGCGGTCCTGGGCATTGGGGCGATGGTCTTGGCCATTTTGCGGTGCGGGTTGATGGGCTCGAGGCGCTGGTCCTTGATTCCCTGGTCGGTGCTGTTGGGGTGCCGTTGGACGGTGCTGTTGGGGCGCCATTGGACGGTGCTGTTGGGGCGCCGTTGGGTTCGGCCTTCTGGTTGGACAATCAGCACGAACGTGGCCCCTCTTGCCACAGTTCCAGCATCCACCCTCTGGTATCTGGCAGTCGTCGATAGTGTGACCGACATGGTGACATTGATTGCAGTAAGGCCGTGGATCACGCCCTTAATATCCGTCTTGGTGCCCGTTGTTCGGACGCTTGGTCATGTTGTTTTCTCCTGCGTGGCTTGGGCGTTTGTGATTATAGGTATGCACAGCGCTGGTAGCACCTGGAGGGTATTGGCATTCAAGGCGGAGGGTGTGGTTGAGAGACTCCCCCATCGTTGTGTATTACAGAACAGACACGTGGGCATAAATAGATGGTCGCAGACCCACTTCGAACCGTCGAGCACGACTGACCGTAGAGGACAGGAATTCTCCAGCAAATTTGGCTAACTTGTTGAACTCAGCTGCATACTGCCGCACCGTCATATTTCCTTGCCTTAGCTGCATAAATTTATTTTCCTTCTCTTGTCGAACGGCTTCGGGGAGGTACTCGATCTCGAATGCCTTTCGGAAGGTGGCCCAATCAATTGTCGTAGTCTCGTTGTCGCGTCTGATCGCTCGCTTTTGTACGGCCCACCAGTCGTGTGCGTTCAATCGGAGTAGAAGTTGAGCGCATGCGACTTTCTTGGACTCATCGACGCCAAGAAGCTCGAACCGGTCCTCCAACTCCTCCAACCAATCGATCGCCAAAGAAGGGTCTTCAGTACCACAGAAGGAAGTGCGAAAACTTTTGCTGAATTTTGACACCTCAAAGTTGGAACTTCTCGGTGCTGCAGGTGTAGGCTCGGGTACCTCCGGTTCGACTTCACTTTGTCTGGCCGCAGGCTCGGTTACGGTATGGGTTGTCGTGGAGTTGTTGTTGTTGGCCACCACTGTCTGAACAATCTGCTGAAGAGTATCAAGCTGCTTCTGTTGCAACTTTAATTGTGCATCGAATTGGGCCTCGAGCTGAGTCTGGCATGTCTCCATCTCCCGTCGATGTTGCTCATTCAGGCGTTGACTCTCCTGATCTTGTTGTTGTTGCACTTCCAGCATACGCAACATCCATTCCATGGCATCGTTAGAGGGTCATGTCACGCCCCAGAACCAGAATACTAGAGAGCGGGGGCAGACATAGCCAGCTACGTATATTGAAGTGCAACCCACCTCGCTATACGGTCATGGCTGTCTAGATACATAAGGGTTTAACTACAAGCCATCAGTCTCCTATGGTCAAGAACAAGCCTATTGTCTCAATCACAAGCAAGTAAGTAAATGTTTACAAGATGTAAGACCACCAAATATAAAATAGTAAGGCGTCCCAAACATTACATATTTAGCTAATTCAGGCGTCGATGTTGCTCATTCAGGCGTTGACTCTCCTGAGCTTGTTGTTGTTGCACTTCCAACATACGCAACATCCATTCCATGGCATCGTTAGAGGGTCATGTCATGCCCCAGAACCAGAATACTATAGAGCGGGGGCAAACATAGCCAGCTACGTATATTGAAGTGCAACCCACCTCGCTATACGGTCATGGCTGTCTAGATACATGAGGGTTTAACTACAAGCCATCAGTCTCCTATGGTCAAGAACAAGCCTGTTGTCTCAATCACAAGCAAGTAAGTAAATGTTTACAAGATGTAAGACCACCAAATATAAAATAGTAAGGCGTCCCAAACATTACATATTTAGCTGATCATGAAGCTAGTCGTTACAAAATGTGAGGACTAGCAAGAGTTTAGTCATACATGATCAACCCTAGGATCTGTCAATCATGTTACAGCCCGTAGGCAGACAGTAAGTAAATGCAATCGAGCTAAACATGTGCTCGTCGGCTAAACGTCTCAAAAGAATATTTTTACAATAAAGTGGGAGACCAAAATAAACCCACTCGTTGCCCTGGTTACGCCCGGTGGTCACCATCGGGCTGGAAAGTCGGTAGATCCTTTGGTGCTGCTCCAAAATCTGGCCATACAAAACCAGCTGGGTCAGACCCCAGAAAGAGCAAGTGCCACAAAGGAAGCTTCACTTAGGAACTAAAACCAGCAATTAGCACAGAAGATATTAATAATATAGTAAAACTGGAGAGATATAACATCACGAGGATATACGGTAAGATAACCCTGGAACCATTCAGATAACCAAGTTACAACCCTTAAACCAAATAAGGACCGGGATTGTAACCCTTCATCTGAACCGAACTTGGTTTCTCCAATTTATCAGCAAGATAATATAAGAAAATCAGGACATGTAACAATCTTATACAGGATCAAGACAAGACTAGACTGATTATTCTCCATTCAACAATCACGGCCAAGCAATAAGTACGACTTGATACTTAAACTAACTAGGGTTATCACAAGCCTAGTTACTAGCAAGATGCAATAAGATTATTCTACAGCCACAAGTCCTGCAGACCATCTAGGTTATCCAGGTCGAAAATTAAGGGTTGAATTCAGGTGGGTATACCGTACAGGAAACGCATGTACCCTTAGGTAGCTTGAAGGGTGCAACACATGACAGTGTACTGGAAATGTGCCCTACTCGACGGCAGGCTACAGATCCCAAGAGTGCCTATGTAACGGGATCGCTTATAGCTGGAAAATCTCTTCATGACTAATGTGTTAATCTAGTTATTAGCCTTAGTCCATTTCAGTAGGTACTCCTGACCGTCGTACTCAGGAGTCTCATCCTAACATGATGCAGGACAAGACTGGTTTATTTGTACAAGCACAATCGCCCACGGTGTCCAAGTTATTTATACTCGTCATATCAGGTAGCCGTCGCAACAACTTATCAAGATATATCATGTCAGGTTACTTGTCAGGAGTGCGCCACGGTGGGCCACTATCATGTCATATTACTGGTCAAGAGTGCACCACTATGGGTCACTGTCGTATTCAAGTACAAGTGCAGGATAACATAGTACAAGCATTCCATCAAAAGACCCAAGTTATACTGAGAGTCACAAGGCATGAGTTAGTAAAATTACTAAATAATAATAATTAAATAATAAGGCAAGGCACGGGGAGGAGCCACGCGGCTCAGAGAGATGAGTTCGTGTGGCTAGATTAATGCGGGTTCATGCGGTGGAAAACTATATGCGGCTGGATCACTCTTGCGGTAGGAAAGGACTAGTCCCCATGCGGCCAGGAATGGAAGGGGGCGCATGCGGCTCAGTTAGAAGCCCATGCGGCTGGGTTCAATCAAGGGCGCATGCGGTCAGGAGGAAATAGGTGCCATGCGGCTCACGGAGGAGGGGGTTCTCATGCGGCTGGAACGAGCGAGAGTCTCATGCGGCTGAAACGAGCGGGAGTCTCATGCGGCTCGCAAAGCAAAGGTCCATGCGGCTCGCAGAACAAGGGTCCATGCGGCTCAACTGAGTTGTGCCCCACACGGCTGGGGATGAAAGGGGTCTTATGCGGCTAGGGAAGTGATGGTTGCATATGCGGCTGGCGGAGATCAAGGCTCCATGCTATTCAACTGGGAAAGGTTAATGCGGCCAGAGCTCACCCTCAGTCATGCGGTTAAGTAAGAATAACTTCATGCGGCTGGAATTATCCATGCGGCTGGGGAGAACTCTAGCCGCATGAAATAGTCATGCGGTCAAGTCAAGTACTATTTTTCTTCTCCAAATTTTTCGAGGAGAAGAACAGTAAAGGTCATGCTTCCAAGCTCCATAATTCCATCATCCAGAGCCCAAATTCGAACTTTCCTAGGTCAAAATGGGATAGAACAAAATTTTCTACAACTTAGAACCATCAAAACTTGAAAATAACAATGTTAAATAGATCAAAACCCAAGAAATACAAAAATGAAATAAACTTAGTTCTACAAGAATTTAGCCATGGAAATTAAAAATGCCAAGCACTAAAGTGCTTTAGAATGCTGTGAAGAAGAGAATGGAACAATAAAATTCGGATTCATCCATGAAGCAAGATGCACTTGCCTAAGCTCTTCCTCTCTCTCTCTCATAGGTTGGTAAGGAGTTAATGGAGAAGAAGAAGATTAATGAAGAGAGAGAAAGGAGAATAGGTTAATAAATGGGGTTGGTAGTGGTAGGTAGGTGGGTTGGTTCTCAACCAAAACCGAACCAAGCCTAACCAACATAAGCCGAACCGAACCAGGATGAGCCAAGGAAAGTAAATGGAAATACCCAATAAACCAAGCAAGGAGACATGCAATACAAGATAAAATACGTACACGTATTCCAAAATACGTAATACGATATACCTATAGATATCTACCTTTGATCTTCGATTTCTATATACATATACCTATAGATATCTACCTTTGATCTTCGATACATATATGCATAAATATGTATCCTAGATTACCTACAATTGATACCAAGATATCTATATCCTTACCCTATGACATGTATAGCTATAGATTATAGCAATATGTTTACCTATATTCCTATATATCAATATTGTCACGTCCCGACCCGGAATCACTCGAATCATTGTCCTCGCAGGGGGCGTGATATCGTACGAGCCTGGAGTTGCGCTTTGCAAGACAAAATGATAAGTTCTCAAATGGTTATCTTTGAGTTGATATTAACAACAGAAGGAAAACAGAGTATACGAAACAATTCTCTTTATTGATAATCGAACTGAGATTATAAAGGATTTCGATAGCCTAACAATATATGCCAGATTGGCCATAAAGGATTTCACCGTTCCATACATCATGCCTTCTATATCTCAGCCGCATCAATCTTGTTGCATGTTCGAGCGTCAATTCAGTCGCATGCTTCAATACACTTCGGCATTCCAAGCCTCAACGTGTTCAAGCGAAGCTCCGCCACGAGCAAATCCATTCCATGTACCCTGCATGAAAGCTAGTGGAGGATCAGTACGTTCGTCCTCGCATGTACTGATGTAAAGACCTTCTTTCTAAACCGACATTGTAGTATTTATGTTGAATCATGCAACTTAGCTTATGATCTTGCTATATTCTCCTTAGGGTCGATTTCATGGCATATTCGAAAGCGGTAAAGCATGTTATCATGGCAAATATGTTATTCGAATTGAATAGGCAAGCAGACAAGCAATCTCGTATTTGTTTCGTGGCGCGACTTCTTACCAGCATAGACGCACTCGCCCTTGTACTGACGTAAGGTGAATACGCCCTATTCTTTCCCTGTTATGTTATAAGTACATCTCTAAGCAGGATCTATGTACGGGATACATACGTGCCTGTACTTTCAACACATCGTTCCTTAACTATATGAAGGTCGTTGGCGTATTCGTGCCAAAATGGACTAAAGGCGTTTCTTTCTTTCTTTTCTTCTCTCTTTCTTTTCTTTTTTCTTTCTTTCTTCTCTTCTCTTTTTTTTCTTTCTCGAATTTGGGTAGCCCGACGCCTCTAGTAGTGGGTTGCTGTCCCAATTACGGAGATCTACTACTGCATACCATCATTTGCAGCTTTTCACATCTTGCTAAGCGGTCGCTAATCGTCTTACGGATGTGCGCCTATCAAAGATTCTATCCCTCCTAGGCCGAACGGTCCCGGTGACCCGAAGCAGCCCATTCGGAGGGAACATTCCGTGCACGGAAGATTATCTCAATTATCTCAAGTCCATTCCATTCGACCATGCAACGCACTATTATTCAAACAACTAAGTATAGTCTTGAGTCCGAGACTCAGACTTTATCATCTCGTATTTCTTCCGTTAACTTTCTATGTTCTTATATTTCATACTTCGCTTCAATGTTCAATGGCATCATGTCTCAATTCAATGTTTATCAACCGAACGACCCGAAGGTCTCGAACACCTTTTGAGGCATCATGTCATATCCGACAGTTCCGCCACATTTATGCCACAACTGTATTCTTTCGCAACGAAGCCATCTTTTATTATCTTATGCACGTAGGCACGTTTCGACACATTTATCATCTTTCCTTCGCGTCGTGCACTTGTTGCACACATCGAAGCCGTATTTTCATGTTCTATGCCTTAGTGTTCAATGTTCGTGGCTTGCACGCTAGGGCGCTCGCCTATTATCTTTCAATGTTCTAGCCTTCTAACTTGTGCGCGAAGGCACGGAATGGCTCGTGCACGAAGGCACTCGTCAATTACAGTTATCCCATGTTCTTACGGCTTGCACACCGAGGCGCTCACCTTTGCGATATCCAATGTCCCATAGCGACTTGTGCATTTGATGCACGTTTCACTTCAATTGTTCTAACTAGTGTTCGACACACACTATAATTTATCTTCTGATCGGACCACGCCCGTGGCGTCGATAGGTTAACTTAGCATACAGTGATATATTATGACAGACATGAAGGAGTAAAAAGAAGAGTCAATCCTCCCACCTTGAGTCGATATGCCTTGTCATTTTGCCGAGCCTATGTGGCTCGATTTCTTAACTTCGTTGCACGACCAACTCTTCTGACTTAGCCATTCGAGCACTTCGTGCTTCTGTCATGCCCCAAAACCAGAATACCGGAGAGCGGGGAAGTGACTTAGTCAGCTACGTATTACGGGTAGATGAATACCGTATAATACGATCAATGTTGTCTAAAAGACGAGGGGATGCATACTATATGAAAGTCTCACTATGGTCACTCCATATCTATTGTCTCAATCATTCAAACAAGAAGCAATAATAGAGAACATGTAAGATAAAGTAGTAAGGCGTTCCAAATGCTCAGTCGAAATGTTCTTGAGATCTGACAGTACAAAACATAGCCAGATGATATAGCAAGGTATACACAATTGTTATCAGCTGCAGTCTGACTTAGTTACAATTATGTAGAAGTAAGTACAAGACAATCCGACTAACATGTCGGTGCCAAACGGCAAAATATAAAGTAAGTAGCAAAACGAGCGGGGAAGTAAGAAACCCACTCGTGTCCTTCTGCGATCATCCCTATAGTGTTGACCATCTTGGAGGTAGAAGTAAGCTGAGTCCTCAAAAACTGGCTCTAAATCTGGCCATGCAAAACCAGAGAGGTTAGACCTCTAATAGCAAGTACCACAAGAAAGCACGACATGAGAATTAAAACCAGTGATAAGAATTAAGAATATAAAAATTAGTCTTCACTTGCTACTGGGATTCACATAACATCACGACACTTCAAACCAACTTCCCAACCAAACAAGGACAGAAGTTGACCCGTCATGTCCTGATATTCTGATCATCTCGGTAGTTAACAGAGTAGGTACAGTACACAAACAAATTAATTTAAACGGCCATGCAACTACTACGGCTTGCTACTGTAAGTTCCAAGTTACCCTGGAAGTATGCAATAAGGATTCCTCAGTTCTTACTATGTACAAGCAAGACTAGTCTACCCAATCAATCAATTGCGTCAATCATGAATTTAGACGAGTCCCAGCGGGACGCCGGTCATCAATATACAATAAATAATATAAGCAGATACCGCTCCATGTCCGTGTGGCAGATTTTTAGTATCTGTAGGAACCAGCCGGCATGTCGGAACAATAATTGTCCCAAGGATGGCTGCCATGTAAGAACTCGGGAATCCATTCTCTCCATGCAATCGTTATTTTATTTAACTTAGTAGTCTCTATGTTAAATGAAATCCCATGTCGTGGATCACAGTCATTCAGAATGAGTACTTTCGTACAAGGTACGATATAAATAATTCTACAACGATGCCGGTACGGTTAGGTTGTAGGTCTTACATAGCGTAATGCAGCAATCAAACCTAGCCACAGAATAATCATGCCTTGACCATAAGGTACACATGCTGCTTATGGGAAATAAATTAAAGTCTGTACGTGCCCTTATGCCAATGTTCGAGATCGGCCAGTCGATTGCAATAGTTCATAGTTAATATGAACGTGTCTCATTCAATTTTAATAAGACGACTAGCCAGTCTCTTAGTTCCAACTAGGAACGCATGATCAATCATTTAGTCAAGATAATAATCAATGTCAATTCGTGACAAAGCATGAAAGTCAATTAGTATTTAGTATGGTCGAGTCTATAACTCTCAGGGTTAAGTTCCAGTTAGGGGTGAGCAAATACCGACCGCTACCGAAAAACCGACCGAATACCGATTAAAAATATCCCGAAAAATCGAACCGAAATTATGTACCGATACCGAATTACCGAACCGATTAAAATATGGTATAATGGTAGTGGTAACGGTTTGAATGTAATACCATACCGAAAATACCGAACCGAACCGATTATATATATATATATATATATATATATATATATATATATATATATATATATATATATATATATATTTTATATATATATATATACATTTTTTTGTTAGAATGTTGTTCGTGATTAATTTTATATTACTCTTTTTCATTTTTATCTTTGTTTTAGTTGGAAACTAGTTTGTTAGAACTTAGAATGGATTTTGGTGGACTTGAAGTTATGTTAAGAATGCTAAGAATTGAGTTTTGGTCTTTTGAGCTTATAATTTTGTGTTTTTATATAATTTTGAAATGAATTTTAGTGTACTTAAACTTGTACTAAGAATTAAACTTAGTGATCATGTTTGATCATTTAAGCTCTTTTTTAGGTTTTTGCGACTTGTTACATATTATTCTAATAAATTTGATTAATTGCTTGCTTGGTAGAGACTTGGCTTTGAAATTTAATGCTTCCAAAAAAAAGTAAAAAAAAATATTTTTCTAGGTTAAGAGGTTCATATTAAGTGTGTTGATTGATCAAATATTAAATGGTAAAATATCGATACCGAACAAAAATCGACCGAATACCGATTTAACCGAAACCGAAAAAACTGATTCTAAATGGTACGATATTGGTATTGATTTTTCAAATACCGATTTAAAAAAATATCGAAAAATCCAACCAAATACCGACCGATTATACCGACGCTCACCCCTAGTTCCAGTCATTCTGGGTATCCACAAACCAAATCAAGACACGTGGTACATTCCATACGACAATATGTATTAACTATGTTAACATATCATGATTATATCAAGTTCATGTCAAAAAGGCGTAATGATATAATAAGAAATGCAATGTACGCCAAAGGGGTACGCTCAATGAATTACGCCAAGCCAGAAAAGTATGCCCAATGAAATACGCGTAAAGAAAATTTACGCGGGAGGAAAGTTTACACGTAAAGGAATAAAGCTTACGCGTAAAGGAGTACGCTCAATAAAAGAATAAAGTTGCGCATAAAAACTCGTCTTACGCCAAGCCAGAATAGTGCACGTAAAATAGAGTTACGCGTAAAAAGTAACGTTACGCGTGAAGCAGGGTACGCATAAAAAGTCAAGTTTACGCATGAATCTTGTATACGTAAAAAGTAATGTTACGAATAAAATATTGTACGCGTAAAAAGAACAATATTACGCGTAAACCAAAATTGCGTAAAGAAAATTATGCCAAGCCAAGGAGTACGCATAAAACCTAGCTATGCGTAAAGAACAGTATTACGCGTAAAACTTGTATGTGTAAAAAGAATAACATCACGCGTGAACTGATACGCGTAAAGAATCAAGTTTATGTACGAATGAGTATACGTAAAAGTAATACGCCAAGCCAAGTCGACTTGCGTAAACAGATTCACGCTGACACGAATGATCGTGGGCGTAGAGTTCGATATTACGCTGACACGTAAAAACGTGGGCGTAGAATTCTTCCAAAACTTCCAAATTCATGAGAACTTCAGTCTAAACGAGAGCGTAGAGAGCTTCCACGGATCAAAACGAGTTATAAAACAAATCTCAACAACCTGGGATGATCAAAACTTGAAAGTAAGGAAGTTTGATAGATCAAACCCCCCCCCCAAATCCGAAAATGGCAAATTCTAGATATATAAAAATAAAACTTTCAAAATAAAAAATGTCAAGTTCTAAACTATCTTAGAATCACGGAAGGAAGATAAATGATCCATAAAATAGGTTCTCATGTGGAAGCAAGGTGTACTTGCCTATGGGTTTGGTAGGTGGAGAGAGTTATGAGGAAGAAGAAGAGTAAATGAGAAAGAAGTAATGAAGAGAGAGAAAGGGTTGAGGCTTAAATGGGGGTGATGGTAGGTTGGTCGGGTTCATGATGAACCACCCAAAATTCTGAAAATAAACCAACCCGGGCCGAACCCAAAGCAAAGCTAAAGCAGAGAATAAAATACAGAAAAATAATTAGCATAAAATTAAAGAAAGTTAAATACAGAACAATGCATGATAAATATTAAATAAATACATTCAAGCAATATACGTATAAAAATATGTATTCTGAGAACGGGGAGTGACATCTCTACCCTCCTTAGAAAAATTTTGTCCTCGGAATTTCAAATTCAAGCAGGATAAAAATACCAGAGCTAAACTAACCTAAGTACAAGAAATTTTAGCGAGCAAGCAGTCATCTTACAATATCAATAGCAAGTAATATATCTATATTTATCAATCGACGACATCTAGCAATTCTACTCATAAGGTGATAAGCATGAGGAATCAAGACAATCAAGGTACACGGAAAGAAATATATCTTATGAGTCAAATAGGTGCGGATGCCGTGATCGGATATCATCCTCACGTTTTCACGTTGGCTCTCCTAAAGAGTGATGACCCCAAGCAACACGAACAAGGCTAACTGTTCGGTTCTTGAGTATCTTCTCTCTTCGGTCCAAAATGGATACCGGCTGTTCCTCGTAAGATAGGTTGGTACCAACAACCAGCTCAGAATGATCGAGAATATGGCTTGGGTTCGATACGTACCTACGTAACTGAGATACATGAAACACATCATGTACCTCTCATAACGAAGGTGGAAGGGATAAACGATAAGCAACGTCGCCTACCCTATCAAGGATAGCAAATGGGCCTACGTATAGTGGACTCAACTTCCCACGAACGCCAAATCTAATGACCCCACGAGTAGGTGAGATCCGCAAAAACACGTGGTCCCCAACAGAAAATTCTAGCAGCCTATAATGCTGGTCTGTCCAATGACGATGTCGATCTTGCACGACTCAAAGTTGCTCTCTAATTCCCTTAACCACTTCAACCGTCTGAACAATCATTTCCGGGCCTAACATCTTTCTCTCTCCGATATCATTCCATACTAGTGGCGACCTATACCTCTTACCATATAGTGCTTCGAATGGCGTCATCTGGATACTGGCTTGATAACTGTTGTTGTACGAAAATTTAACCAAGTACAGGTGACTCTCCCAAGACCCTCCAAAATCTATGGTACAAGCTTGTAACATATCTTTTAAAGTCTGAATTATTCTCTCTGATTGCCCGTCTGTCAGTGGGTGGTAAGCCGTACTAAACCTTAACTTGGTACCCAGGCTATGATGTAAACTATTCCAGAAATGTAACGTAAAATGGGTATCTCTATCTGACACAATACTGACAGGGACTCCATACTGTCTGACTATTTGCTGCATATACAACTCTGTCAACTTTTCTGTAGATTGCCCTACTCTAAAAGGAAAAAAGTGTACCACCTTCGTAAGCCGATCCACTATCACCCAAACAACATCTTCACTACTTGATGATCTCGGTAAACCGGTCACAAAGTCTATTATGATATGCTCCCACTTCTATTCCGAAATAGGAAGCGGTTGTAATAATCCAGCTGGCCTCTGTTGTTCTGCCTTCACTTGTTGACATACTAAGCAACGAAAAATAAATCTAGCTATCTCCCTCTTCATTTCGTTCCACCAGAAGTGCTGTTTGATATCTTGGTACATCTTGGTCCCAGGGTGTATAGAATACTGAGAACTGTGGGCTTCTGTCATAATCTCATGTCTGATATCTCCACTAGGCACACATAGACGTGATCTAAATCTAAGTGTACTATCTTCATGAATTTTCATCTCCTTCCTGAGTCCCGACTTACATTCTGTCCTAAGCTTCTAAATCCTTAGATCTTGTGTCTGAGCTGCCTTGATCCTGTCTACCAAGTCGGATTGGACTCGTAGACTTGCCAGAATTCATGTATCACTAGGAAGTATAACCTTGATGCCCATCTCCTAAAGTTCTTCTAAAATGTACTTTTGTGACGTCAACATAAATGCGTCGCCTCTCCTGCTAAGAGCATCTGCTACCATGTTAGCCTTGCCTGGATGATACTGAAGCTCCACGTCGTAATCCTTGATCAACTCCAACCACCTTCTCTGTCTCATGTTCAGTTCCTTCTGAGTAAAGATATACTACAGACTTTTGTGGTCTGTGTATATGTCCACTCGATCACCGAACAAGTAATGCCTTCATAGCTTCAAAGCAAATACTACTGCTGCCAACTCCAAGTCATGAGTCGGATAATTCTTCTCGTGGTCTCGAAGTTGCCTGGACGCATACGCTATCACCTTTCCATGCTGCATTATGACACACCCAAGTCCCTTTTCTGACGCATCACAATATACAGTAAAACCTTCGGGTCCAACCGGTAAGGTAAGAATAGGTACCGTAATCAATTTTTGCTTCAAATTCTCAAATGATGCCTGGCACTCTGTCGACCAAATGAATGGCACATCCTTCCGTGTCAAGCGGGTCATGGGTGCTGAAAGTCTTGCAAAGTCTGATACGAACCTTCTGTAATATATTGTCAATCCCAAAAAACTTCGTACATCTGCTACGGTCTTAGGTACTGGCCAACTCTCCACTGCTTCTACCTTCTTGGGATCCACTGCTACTCCAACCCCTGATATGATGTGTCCCAAAAATAAAATATGATCCGTCCAAAACTCAAACTTGCTGAGCTTGGCATACAATTGGTTCTCTCTCAGAACCTGTAACACTTTCCTGAGGTAATCTTTATGCTCTTTTTCACTCGCTGAATATACAAAAATGTCGTCGAGGAACACAACGACAAATTGATCTAAGTACGACATAAAGATGCGGTTCATCAAATTTATAAATATTGCTGAAGCATTGGTCAAACCAAATGGCATTACCAAGAATTCGTAATGCCCGTACTTCGACCTGAATACTGTCTTGGGAATATCCTCTTTTCGAACCCTCACTTGATGATACCCTGATCGAAGATCTATCTTGGAGAAAACTCTAGCTCTGCTCAACTGATCAAACAAGTCGTCGATCCTTGGTAGTGGGTACTTGTTCTTTACTGTTGCCGCCTTGAGCTTCCTGTAGTCAATGCACAATCTAGATGACTCATCCTTCTTCTCCACAAGTACCACTGGTGTTGTCTACGGTGATTCGCTAACTCGAATGAAATTTTTCTCCTTCAGTTCCTCTATGTGCTGATATACCTTGGCCTGCTCTGAATCTGCCATTCTGTAAACTCGATCTGATATCGGTTTAATTCCATGTGCCAATTCTATACTGAACTCAACATCTCTAACCGGTGGTAGACCTGAAAGTTCTTCGGGAAATACATCTAGAAACTCTTCAACTATCTTTGGGACTTGAACTTCTTCCATTGTCGCCACTACTCCTTGCTCTTGTTGAGTTGCCACTGATCTGACTAAGGTGAACCATTTTATGCCTGGAATATTAAAAGATACACTTCTTCTACGATAATTTATTGTCGCATGACTGTCTTTCAGCCAGTCCATGCCTAAGATAACGTCAAAATTTCTAACAAAAAATTCTATCAACCTGGCGGGTAAGGAATGCCCGCAAACTACAACGCAATACGCTAGAATAACTCTACTAACTCCTATGAGTCCATTACCAGTGAGTATATTCAAAATCCCTGGCAATGCCTCGAATTCTATTCCTAGTCGTGTCATAAATTATGCAGATATAAATGAGTGTGATGCTCTCGAATCAAACAATGCTACTACGGGATAGGAGGCGACGACAATGTTACCTGCCATAACATCTCCCGATGCCAATGCCTCTTCTAAGGACAGATTGAATGCCTGTCCTCGGTCTCCTTGTTGGTTCCCATGTTGTGGCCTAGTCTGATGTTGCTGCTGGCCCCTGCCTTGGTGATGCTGGGGTGGTCGTTGTTGTTGTTGCTGCATCGGCGGTCCCTGCTGCCGAAATATTTGAGCCTGTGATATGAACGGGCATTGTGCCAACGGTCTTACTGCTACCGCTGGTCCTTGATAGTGCCCTGCCCCTGGTACTGGCAGCGTAGGAAATTGTTGTACTGGTCCTCCTGACCTCGAATTCATAGGACATGTGGAAACCCGATGATCTGAACTTCCACATATCAAACACTGTCCGTTCAATGCCCGACACACACCTCTAGTGTGCCCTGCCTTCCCACAATAGGTGCAGCCCACTGGTGGTTGCTGGTTCTTCCTCTGCTGCTGCTGCCTGGTTTGTGGTGTGGCCCTCGTATTGCCACATCGTAGATGCGAATGCCAGAGGATGGTGCTGTTATTCGGGGCGCTACTCCCCCTCCTCCTTCAATCTGAGCGTGAGATCTCTTCTGACCTCCAGTCCTTGCCGTGATCCTCTGAATTGTGATCTCATGCCTCCGGGTGGCCGTCAATAACTCATCAAAGGTCTGGTAGTTGTGCCCCTCTATCAATTGTAAGAGTTCTAGATGGAACCCTTACTGAAATCTCATAGCCCTCTGGCTCTCCGTTGCTACCATCTCTGGGGCAAACCTACTCAGTCTGCAGAACTCTGTCGCATAAGTATCCATTGTCTTACCAGCCTGCTTGAGGTTGATAAACTTCTGCTGTAGCTCAAACTGTGCCACAACTCCATAGTACTTCATCTTGAATCTTACAGTAAAATCACCCCATGCTATAGGACGTCTGATGCCCACTTCTTCTGATTCCCACCAATCACGTGCGAGGTCCTGAAGTAACAGCTTCACTTGACCTACACGTTCTTCCACCGGCACCTTAGCCATTGTCAGAATAGCTTCGATGTCCTTAAGCCATGTATCTGCTGAGATAGCATCTTTCGTGCCCTCGAAATGACGGGGATTGTACTTACAAAATCTGGTTAACGCCCCTGAATCAGTCCTCACTCCTCTTTCCAAAGTCGTTTGTAATCCTTGGTTGAGCAACACATTCTGCTCTTGCAACTGAGTGTGCATGTGTTGCTGGGCCAATATCTTATATTGCTGAGTAGCCATCATCCATCTCATGATCTCCAGAAGGGCTGGTGTGTCTACTTCTATGGGGGTAAGCGGAACTTTAGGTGGTGTTGGAACCTTCGGATACTGCGGTCCAACTGCTGGTTCCACTATCACCTCTTCTTGGATGGTCTTCTGAGGTAGTACTGGCCCTTGTTGTTGATCAACAGGGTCTTGTTGTCCATGTTGCCCTTGTTGTGGTTGTCCAGCTCTAGCAGTTGCGGATAAAGTACCCCTAAGAAAAGGGATAAGAGAGCAATCAAACGATCGGACATGAAGGATCAATGAAGTCAAA
This sequence comes from Iris pallida, assembly GCA_029216955.1. Classification (NCBI taxonomy): domain Eukaryota; kingdom Viridiplantae; phylum Streptophyta; class Magnoliopsida; order Asparagales; family Iridaceae; genus Iris; species Iris pallida. Next base: position 2,188,664 of record JANAVB010033819.1, read on the forward strand.
GAATACTGGAATGTCAAGCTAGGGTTGAGAACAACGAATCATGAGATCAAGGGAAAATATGTATGATTAAGACATCCTATAAATTAAAATACCCCACAAGTCTGAAATCGGACCTGCATGGGCCAACGCTAAAACCTTGTCACGCCCCAAAACCAGAATACCGGAGAGCGGAGGAGTGACTCAGCCAGCTACGTATTACGGGTATATGAATACCGTATAATACGATCAATGCTGTCTAAAAGACGAGGGGTGCATACTATATGAAAGTCTCACTATGGTCACTCCACATCTGTTTGCCATAAAATATAAAAGAACAGAACAATTATCGGAGGACTGGACTTTTACTTCACAATACAAACTCGCTTGTACAAAGAAAGCCTAGGGACAAAAACCTAGGTACAGCAATCTAAGTACAATTGTTTATTTTAGATTCTGGGGGGTGACGGTAGAGGCTCGGGAAAGCGACGGCAGCTCTGCCTTACTCCTTGGATGATCGGATGCAGCCTTGGTTCCGGGAAAGAAATGCTCTCAGGATGCTCTCTGTGTGCCTTTTTCTCTCTGCTCTCTCTCTTTAAGTCTCTCCAGGTGCTCTGGTGCTCTTCGAAAAAAGTTCTCTCTCTCTATATATCCTTTGCAAGGGAATGGCACCTTGCTATTTATAGGAGTGGGATGCGATCATTAGGGTTTGCCAATGATTGCCTCCTTGATAAGTCGACGGTTAAGGATTAATTAATCTGGGCCATTAATTCTGATTGTAGCAAATCTAGGCATTAATGTGGATTGCATCAAATCTCTGTGGGCAATTAATGATGATTGCCATAAATCCTCATAATTTGTTATGCCAAGCACGGATCTCCCGCCACGTGTTCAATTTGCTAGATTGCAAATGATCTGATTTGATCCCAGTAATTATGAGGATGGCACTAAATCTAATTGTTGGAATTCGTTGATGAATCTTGATTGATTTGATGCCACGTGTCCTAACCGCAAGCCACTTAGGAAATCTGAGCCGTATGAGGATTGTTCCCTACTGAGCCGCATAAGGCTGGCCACGTGTCAAGACTGCTTGGACGGGGCCTCTGAATATTTGAGCCGCATGGAGATGGTCTCCATGATCTGAGCCACATGAGCGTAGGCAACCGTATGATGGTGGCTTCTCAGTGAGCCGCATAAAGATAGTCCTCGTGAGCCGCATAGGGTAGACTCTGCCTAAGCCGCATGAGGTGGCCTCTTTCTGAGCCACATGGGACTGGCCACGTGTCAAGGCCGCATGAAGGGTGGATTGTGTCGGAGATTTCTTTCGTTTCCCTAAGAGTCTGCCATTATGACAGAGTCATCATTGCAGCTTTATGTCAAAGCCGTCAGTTCTCCTTTATGTCAGAGCATTAAATAGGGCCTTTGCTTAATGGCCAATTTGTAGGAGCGAACCGCAGAAGGCCACGTGGTGTTGCTTGAGCCGTATGTCCGAGCTGGTGACTTTTGAACCGCATGATGCTCTTGAGCCGCATGAACACTACAACAAAAAACCCTTTTAATGACGCTCGACAAGGAGTTTTAATGACGGCTGATACATAAACGTTATTAAGTTGAAAATACCTTTTTTCTATGACGGTTTGGGCTAATTCTGGGCTTTTTATAACGTTTATAAAATAAAGCGTTATTAATAGCTTAGAGCGGTGGCAAACTTGTAATTCTTTCACTGTATAAAAGCTAAGTAGGAGAGAGAAAATTTATTTCTCATCCATTTTCTAAGGGAGCAGCATCTCTCCTCCTCAAACCTCTTCTCCCCCAATTTTCCACTTTTTATTTTCCCTCCTTTTCGGTTTGACTCCAATTTCTTCCCAAACTCCAGATCTACGCAAAGGTTCAATTTTTCTTCCAATTTCTCTTCGGTTAGGGCTTATATTTTGTTTATACTTCGTCGATTTCTAGGGTTTCTGATGGATTTCTTGTTCGATTTCTAGGGCTTATATTTTTTCTTCTTCGATTTCAATTTCGTTTCGCGATCGGGATCCTCGGGAAGAGCCAGCGCCGCCGGGTCACTCGTCGAAAAAATGCGGCGGAAGGGCGTCGCACCGCCGCCGCTGCCGCTGATCCTGATCAGGAATCACCGTGCCGCCAGGGAGGCGACATCAACGCATTCGAGCTCGGGGTCGACGGGCTCCTGGGGCTTCTGCGCGTGCTGTGCCGGCACAAAGAGCGCGGCGGACAAGGAAATTTATTGGTATGCTTTTATGTTGATCTGGTTGAGTTGTATTCTTTTTATTCTTGTTTATATATCTTACAACCTTTATTATCGCACAATCTGATGGTCAATATAGAAGAGTGCAAGAATACTCTTGCTTCATGGTGTGACAAGGAAATAATAACTGATGCTGAGGAGTGAGGACCTAGCCTTCTAGACTACTTTGTGCATATACATCCAATATTCTAAAGTGGAGGGGATATTTGCACCCTTGTGGTTTGTCGCAAGGAGAAAATGGCCATTCCTGCAAGTGTCAATTCAATATGGATAGGTGCTTAAGTAGCTTTTCTTGATACTACAATCTGTTTCCATGGTGTGAACAATTTCATGAGCTGTTTCCATGGTGTGTACAATTTCATGGGATGCAGCTTATTCCTTTGCTAAACCAGTTATGCAACCTAGTTATATATTTGTTTAGGAGGAGCTCTATTTTACTGGAAATAACTAGTGATCAGCATGTTATCTTATTTCCTTGTTATCATAGAAACACTCACCTGGAACGTATAATTACTATTTCCTTTGCTAAACAATATGCAACTAGACTATATGTTTCTTTCTGTGGAGCTCTATGTTACTAGAAAAACGTACTATTAGCATGTTACCATCATTCCAGTTTCCTTGTTACAATATTAACATTCACTTGAATTTATAATTACTCTTTGCAGATTTTCAGTAGCTGCTTGTGCCTCTGCCAGCTTAGCAAACAATTTATTTGGGATGTAACTTATGTGCCATTGGCTTTGTTTTGATTGACATTTATTTGGGATGATATTGTTTATCTGAACCAAACACTCACTAGACTTTTTTTTTGTGGACATTTGTTCATTGAGATTGCATATATAAGAAAGCAAGTTTGTTTTAGGGGGAACAACACACCAAAATTGTTCCATGAAGACAAATCACAAGGGAGTGAAGATTACTCAATGCTCACAACTAGTAACATCCATGATCAAAATCCACCTGTGTCATTCTGATTTCTCAGCCTTTAAATGGATATAAATTTTTCTGTTTTACAGACAAATTAGTTTCATATGGAGAAGGGAATATCTGCAAATTTTTCCAAGAGTGCTAAGAAGTAAGGGAAGAGTGGCCCTAATATTTGTTGTTTTGGAGGCTTTGTACAGAAGAGGAGGAAGTCACCCATAAAAGCTATTTATTAGACTAAACAGTAAGGTTTGCAGTATCGGTATCGAAATTAGTATCAGACCCTTCCTATGAGTAATGAGATTGACAATATCGGTAGTATTGGCGGCTTCAGCTGTGTAGCCCATCAACTATTATATTCCATATTAGTTGGTTATTGAATTGGTGGCTCTTTCGGTCTAAATTCTTTACAGATTTCATTTGAGATATCCGATTATTAGCTAAATTTCCTAGATTTGTTGTCATGACATGCTATTTCTGGTATGCTTCTTGTATTGGTTCTCTGTTTTGATCATCGAAAGAGGAGAGAGACTGGCAATCTGGTAGACACATCCTCGAAAGGGCCCAAGTATGTATGGTATGCACTTTTTGGGTATGCAGTTGGGTTGGTCACCGTCTTAGCTACTGGGATCTTGTCTCAGTCTCCTCAACCTTCTCTTCTTTATCTGGTAAGTTTCTTACTAACGAGCAAGTGAATTTTTTTTTTAAAAACTGAGAATTTCTGATACCTAGTGCAATATTCATCTGATATTGTTTTCACAACAATTATCTTGCCATAGTTCAACTTGCATTTCTATCTGATGCTAGTCTTGATTAGTGTGGTGACTGGAATGTCAAATGCGAGGCTCGAGTTTCTACCATACTAGAGAAATTCTGGAAAATTTTTGTAGTATTTACTTGACAATAGGATAAACCAACTCAAATGTCACAACTAGTCGTCCAGCAATCGGCATCATGTTCAAGCAGGTAACTTGGAGCTGCTTAAAATCATTCATGCACACATTCAGCATTCTCAGGAGTAAAATTTAAATGATCTAATCAATGTGGGATTGCGATTATGGTGTACCATTTAAGATGTTTCAAAATATTGGTATTGAAACTTTCCTTAGTACTGACAAGTGTGCATATGGCTAATAAAGTTTTGCTTAATGGCTTTTGGGTTTCCAGGCATTGGATGTTCTTCTACAAATTCTCGTGGCTTTTCCAAATATCAAGCCCTTGCGCAATAGGGTAAGTACTTGATGCAACCACTTCTTTCTTTCTGCAATGTCCAAATTCACCTTATCTTCAACCCGAACAAAATGCAGGTTACGTCCTTTCTTCACCGCATGGTAGAAATTCTAGGAGTATCTGTTTTTCCTTACCTTTCTATTTAACCTTCTCTTTATAACTACATGACTCCTTGCAGTTGTTTGTTGTTGTGTACTCTACTACTGGTACCAGTAATGTGTCACAAGTTGATTTATTTTAATTTTTAAAGTGTGATTTTATTTTGTATTTATTTGATGTGATCTACTTATGTTAGGTATGATTGGGATGCTGCTACAACATTCTCTTTTCTCCAGAAATATAGCCTTGCAGGTAATTCCTCATGCCATCACACTCGTACGAAGAGCATTACCTCAATGTAGGCATTCTGTATGTTAACTCCTTTCTCGTGAAGAATTTATGCAGTTCAGCATTTGGATATTAAATATGTATTATGAATTTGAATTGTTCCCAATAAGTATCAGGCTTTTGCTACTTGTGTAGTTGGAAGTATTATAATCTTGGGAGCTAATTCCTTATATTTGCTTGTTTTTATCTTTTTCAGGGTTTTGCTACATGTTCTGTGGACAGTTTTGATGTGGCCCAGTTTTGATGTGGACAATTTTGGTAGTTGTAAATATATATATATATATGTATTTGGATATTCAATGTAATGAAGATATTGATATGTACTCTATTTTGAGAAATGTAATAAAGATGGTGATATATAATGTTAAGTTTTTGGAATGTAATATATACTTTGCAGTATAGAGCATTATAAATATGCTAATTTGAATAGTATAAAGTGTTATAAATGTGCTGCATTGAGCCTATACATATTATCTATTCATGACGTTTTAAAATTGTTCTGAATTGTGCACTATATATTAACTATTCATAACGCTTTTATAGAAACTATTCATGACGGTTATTTTATGACGCTTTTAAAAAATATTTATAACATCCGTTTTCATAACGACTTCTGTGAAAAAAAAAGCGTCATGGTTCGTCATTAATGACGCTTTTTAGCCGTCATTAAAAGGATTTTTTGTTGTAGTGGAAGCTCGTCTGCTTTTGAACCGCATGGTTTTTCCTGTTCTGAGTCGCATGGGCAATCATGTTCTTTTTTATGCTTCTACAAGACCCCTTCAAAGTTTTCAATTTGCAAAATTGAAATACTTTGAATAAGAAGCATGGCTATGTGAAAATTCTTCGGACCGCATGGATATCTCAGCCGCATGATCTCCTCTGTCACTTGGATTTCTGAGCCGCATGGCCTCCTCAGCCGCATGACCTTCTGAGCCGCATAGTCTCCTTGCCGCATGGCCTGTCTAGCCGCATTCATTTCCTAGCCGCATGGGCTCTCTGCCACGTGTGCGTGTCATTAATTACCTTTAATTCATTTTAGAGCCGTCTTTTGGGGGAATCCCAAGGGTCGGTTCATTAAATCTTTGGATTTTATGTCCTGGGTGAATCTCCTTTACGAGAGAGGGGCGAAATCCGAGGAGTCGATTTTGTTTTGCCTGCAGCACACGACCCGAAGCGATTATTGGTCTACGTGTCCCTTCTCTTTTGTCCTCCTATAAATAAGAGAAATTAAGAGAAGAAATCTCTTTACTCTCTCCTTCAATTCAAGCCTTTCTTGCCCTAACTGTCATCCTCTTCTCCGATCACCGATGGCTCCCAAGAAGACTGTTGCGGCGAAGAGCAAGAATGCGGCGTCTTCGTCGGCTGCGGCACCCGAAGCTTACTTCGCTGTTCGTCCTGCTGTTAAGGGTAAGGATTTAGGAAAGTCATATTCTTCGAAACCCTCACGACGGCTCTGTTGCATGCTGTATGCACAAGCCTTTAATGCAAACTGTTTCGAGTTGTATGGGCCGCATATATATCCCATAACCGAGCCTCACAGGGGTATACCCCATGTCCGAACCGTATGGGAGTTATCGTAGTGGGCCGCATGAGCACTTCGTAAACCGAATCGTATAATGACCTGTCGATCAGCTCCGCATGAGTCTCCTGTGTAAGGCTCTGACCATCCTTTGACTTTGTTTCTTTTTATTTTTGATTCTTGCAGCAACCTTGCCGAAGGCTGAGATCATGGTGAAGGAAGAGTTGCTGCCCCCTTTCAAACAAGAATCATCGCTTGTTAAGGAGGAGGTAACACCAGAAGTGGAGGAACAGAAAGGAGAGCTGGAGCCCATTGCTGTAAAGGAGGAGCCCCAGTCTGACGGCGGTAGTACTGGGAGTTCTGATCTTCCGATTTCGGACGAGGATCTTGCTCAAGTACATCCTTCATATGCAAAATGTTTGAGGGATTGGTATATGCGTCCCCGTAACTAGGATTCGTGGGCTCTCACAAATTTCCGTCTTTATTTTGGTAATTCTGTCTGTCTTTAGCTGGTTTATGTCTTGCTTCTTTTGGATATTGATGTAAGCTTCTTCCCTTTTGCTTGAATGAAATAATAGAGAACTTTTTTGGCTTGCTCATGTGATGTAATCGTGTGAATGTGACTGACTTTGAACAGAACACATTTGCTCTATTCTTGGCTTTGTAGTAGTTTCCCCCGATGAGAGACTTTTTGTAGACCTATTATCCGTGGCGTACCCTATTTCTGGATATGGATAATAAGTTGGGAGAGAACCAACATATTTACTCAGAGGTAATGAGGACATGGCAAATATGAGGGTTTCTTCGATGGAGCCTTTCCACTCAGAGGTAATGGGGACATGGCAGGAGAGGGCTCCATGAACGGGTACATAGGACGACTCATAGGTAATAAGGACATGGAAGTTCTATGTAGAGGGGTGATTTGTTTTTGGCGGAAGTGAAATGACTCAGAGGTAACATCGACGTGGTCGTTTTAGAAATTTTGTGGATCTATTACCCTTTTTGTGCACTGAGAGTGCGGATAGTGGATCATGAGGGAGGAGCTCTTTCAGAGAAATAATTTCAGAGGTATGGTCATACATGACTTACTATCTAAAAGAGTGAGCAGAATGTAAGTTCAGAGGCACCTGCGGGTACATAACTCGATGATCTGGAAGAGTTGGAGTCGGCATGTGAGTTCAGCGGTACAAAAGAGTACATGACTCGACGATCTAGAATTTAGAGAATATGAGTTCAGCGGTACCGGAGGGTACATAACTCGGCAATCTGGGATTTGGAGAATGTGAGTTCAGCGGTACCGGAGGGTACATAACTCGGCAATCTGGGATATTTGGAGGAAAAATGTGAATACGAGTTCAGAGGCACCTGCGGGTACATAACTCAACAATCTGGGATCTGCGTGTGTGAGTTCAGCGGTACCGGCAGGTACATAACTCAATCATATGGGATTTTGTGAATGTGAGTTCAGCGGTACCGGCTGGTACATAACTCAATAATCTGGAATTTCTGGAGGATGTGAGTTCAGCGGCACGAAAGAGTACATGACTCAACAATCTAGAATTTGGAATATGAGTTCAGCGGTACCGGCGGGCACATAACTTAATAATCTGGAATTTTGGAATATGTCGTTTAGACATAATATTTTTTCAGGAACTTGCCGTTGATGGGCAACATGAGCAAGTCTCCGTTTAATTTTGCGAGGCGGTAAGCACCGTTGGAGAATACGGCCTCAATGATAAATGGACCTTCCCATTTTGGCTGGAATTTGCAGACGGTTTTGTGAGTCATGACCATCGACCTCCGAACTGCCAGAACGAGATCGCCCACTTGGAATATTCAGATTTTAACCTTCTTGTTGAAGGCTCCAGAGATGCGTGCTTGATATAACTCGATTCGTTGCTGAGCCAAGAGGCGCTTTTCATCTAAGGCCTCCAACTCTTGTAACCGGCGACGATAGTTATCGTCTGTCGTCAATTGGTAAGTGAGAGCGACTCGAAGCGAGGGTATTTGAGTCTCCAATGGAAGAACTGCCTCACTTCCGTACACCAGAGAGAATGGTGTGTTCCCTGTGGCTGTTCGGACTGTGGTACGGTATGCCCATAAGCATTCACCAAGCTTCTCGTTCCAGTCGCGTTTGTTGGACGATATGAACTTCTTGAGAAGTTTGATAATTATTTTATTGAATACTTCTGCCAACACATTCGCTACTGGGTTGTATGGCGTTGAAGCAATATTCTAGATGCGATGCTTGTCGCAGAACCGATAGAAGGCGTGGCTTGCGAACTGCGGACCATTATTATGGATGATCCTTCGGGGCAGTCCAAAGCGATAGATGACGTGATGCTTGAAGAAGCTGATCACGTTTGAAGTCTTCACTTCTGCCAGTGGAACAGCTTCCACCTATTTGGAGAAGTAATCTGTGATGGCGAGTATGAAGCGATGTCCTCGAGAAGAAGATGGAGTGATCGGACCGATGATATCCATTCCCCATGCTTCGAATGGCCAGGATGCCACTGTCGGATGTAGAAATTCGGATGGCTAATGGATGAAGTCCGCGTTGACTTGGCAGGCTTTGCACTTTCTTGCATAGTCTATCGCATCTGCTACCATCGTGGGCCAGTAGTAGTCCATTCGGCGAAGACGGTCTTGCAATTTTGGGCCAGGCTGATGGGCCCCGCAGACACCGTCATGGGCTTCGCGTACGGCTTCTTTGGCATCTGCGTTCGACAGACATCGAAGCAATTGTAGCACCCAGTTTCCCAAATAAGGGTAATTTTGAAATTTTGTGTTTATAATTATTTTAATAATGATATTTAATTCGTGATATGATTTTTGGTGATTTTAAATCATTTTAAAATTATTTAAATCAATGACTTGTGGTTTTGACGTTTTGCTAGTGAAACCCTAGAGACTGTTTGACCTAGAGCCTAACCATGTGATTATGATATTTTAATATCATTTTTGGCCTAAGGATATTTTTGCATTTGACCTCTTTGAATTATTTGATATTATTTTATTATTTATGATATTGTTTTGGGGTTATTTGAGTCGGGTTCGAATTTCAACTCAATCCGACTTGAAACGGGAACCCGGGGGTAGTTTGACTCTAGTGGGACCCACACACTAGTTAGGCATGGCCCACATGATATTAAATTTAGTCCACATGATAGAAATATTTTAGTTAGAGGTTAGACTAATTATTATGGATAAGGTTAGTGTGATTAGAGACTTTAGAATGACCAATTTAGCCCCAACCAATTAGCCCTTTCCTAATACTCATAGAATAGGTTAGTGGGGGCATTTTGGACCTTACCATAATAGGACAAATAGCCCCATATGGCCATCCACTTTGGGAGAGGATAGGCTCAAGTTCATTTCATTATTCTCATCCACACTCTCTCTCTTGTTCTTCCCCAAATTCCTAGAGAGCAATCCCTAGCAATTTCTCCACCAAATCCTTCCATTTCGCCACCAAATCTTCTTCTTTCCTTCTCCATTCTAGCCAAGGAGGAAGCTACCCAAGTTTGGGAGGATTCGGAGCTCGTTAGTGTCCTTTTGGAATCTCTACGTGTCGGTGTCGCTCCGGGAAGGCTTTTCTTCGATTCGATCTACCGGGAGGTATAAATTCCTTCTCTTTTTCATTTTCTCATGCATATAGGTCTATTTTGAACCCATAGGAATGACTCCCATGGTTGTATCTCCATTTGTGTCCATTTCGTGTCCATTTGGAGGTCATAGGAGTGTCCTTTGTGTTGTGGTTGTGTCCATGTGGAAAAATCCCAAATTTGGACACACTATGTGTTGTTGTTATGTATGAATGAATTATTACATGTTTAATCTCATATTTTTGTATTGGAGATGTGTTCTATAGTGTCTCATATATATATATTAGTGTAGAGAGTGAGTTCTTGATATATTATGTTATATACTTGTGTTCTTTTGTCTCAAACTACCCAAATCCGTCATGATTTTTATCTACGTTTTTAATTTCAGCCCTAACTTAGAAATATCATAACTTCTAGCTCAGAGATCGGTTTAATCTCCCATTTTTTTTAAAAGAAGCGTATTGAAGTTAGATTTCCAAAAACATGTATTAATAAGCCTAATTCTTTCTGTAACTTTCTGGAGAATTATTTGAGTGTCAGCTGTACGAAAGACAAACGCGTTCTCGGTGTTTTCGCGATTCCGGGAGTTTCCGGAAACGAAAACACAATCCGTTTGAAGTTTCGGAAAGCTAACACATAGATCTATAACATACTTTAATTCTAGATTTTAATTCATGCTGAGATGGTACAATATTGATTATTAGTAGGAGTTACTATTCGGCATATGCATTTTGTGCACCCTTGTGTGTAATATAATGTTCTATTTGATTTTAACCCATGTTAATGTATATACATTATGTAATTAAATAGAGAATACAAGCATGAGTAAATATTTAAATAAATGATGTATGAGGTGTAAGTATCCTATCTAATGTAAGCATGTATAAGTATGGCTTGTAATGAATATGTAGGTTCCATAGTATGTAATGTATGGTGCATATAGTGGTACAAGAGAATAAATGAATGATGAATGAATGCAAGCATGAATGTAATATAATAATAGATGTAATGTATGCAATATACAAGTTAATGAGATGTAATGTTCTATGTTAACACAAATCCTATATTACCTCATGTACCCCCTTACACTATGTTGACACTATCACACTTGACATATTGTTCACTTACACTTTGACACTCTTTGATATATATACACTATGTATGCCCATCTAACCCTCACTTGCCCTTTTGTCATGTTCACATACACGCACATAGCCTCTTAAATAAGTATTTATGAATATAGTTAACTTAGCTATGTATGTATATTATATATATGTTAGCATATTGTGTTGTAATATATAAGTTTATATAAACATTTGAAATGCCATGATTATAGACCTAATGTTGAATACCAATATATGCATGTGTATATATGTGTAGACATATATAGCTTAAAGTAATAGATTACCTAGTGTATATCCAATGTGAATTCTTGCCTATTTGAGTATTGAATAATTGCATGCTATATAGAGTTGGGTGTATGTTGGCTTGTATAGCCTTGTATTGATGTGTGCTTGCTAGGATAGTCTTGGTTAGGCCTAGTAAGACTTGCTGGATTAGGACATGACCTAGTTTGACCTAGTTTGACTAGTGCAGTTGACCAAGGGTTGACTTTGGCCTAGTTTGACCTAGATTCATGTAGAATGCATTGTAGTGCTTTGTATTACCCTTCTGGATATGTTGTGACTTGTGCTGTTCTAATTAGGAGCCAGACACCTCTTCTCGGACAGTATCTTTACCTTGGACATTCAGATATCAGGCGAGTATATTCTCTGATCATTTCATATCCTACTTAGAATTATTTTCTGCATTAAATTACTTTACTTGTACTGTCACATTGGTCACACGGGTTGGTACTATACGGATCCCTTCTTGAGATGTTATCCTTAGGGAGCATCGGATACTACATGTTCTGTGCGTTTTACTTACATGTCGTATCACTATGCTTCACATGTTCTTCGATCACTTGTGACATATACTCTTATGATCACAGAGTCTCCTAGAATCCCCATTTTTGGGACTACTATGTATCACCCTTCGGGGGCTTATCACCTTTTGGAGGCTTATCACCCTTTGGGGGCATATCACCCTTTGGGGGCTTATCACCTTTCGGAGGCTTATCACCCTTCGGAGGCTGTTACATAGAATCATAACATAACTTGGTTGGATCCTTGTGTACTGATTGGGGGTACGGGAGAGTAGAAATAGACATGTAAATACTATCCAAGTAGTGTAGCATCAGAATCTCTTCTATAGTGTAGCATCAGAATCTCCTATGCCATTTATATGTCTATATTGTACTCTGACTCACTAGCCACTGTTAGTCTTTATTATTAGTAGATATTTCTATTACAGCTCTCTCTCTGTTTACATACTGTATTTCTTTCAGTACCTGTATCTTACTTTACTGCATGATTATATTTTCTAACCTGCTATGAACTGTTGAGATGTAATGTGCTTGCTCCTGTCCTGACTGGACCTGTTGATAAATTTTACAGATAGCCTGGAGGTTGCCTGCTAGCCTAGAGGAGACAGTAGAGGTTGCATAGATAGCTAGGATTTTTGCTTATAGTTTATTTTCAGTCATCTTGAGTTGTAGTTATGGATTACTGTATTTGGGTTTTGAGATATATTCTAAGTTTGTATCTTAGACACTTAGACTTCTATCTGTTGTATCTCTTTTCGATTTCATATTTTATCTATCTTCCTTTATGCTCTACCTTAGATGTGATTGAGTTTACATTCTGCTATGTCACCCCCATTTGGGGAGTATAAACTGTTTAGTCTTATACTGTTAGATGCATTGAGACCTAGGACAGCGTTCTACCGTCGACACTGCGGCGTAGGCTGGACGTTGTTACGTTCTTGTGCCCTAACTCTAGGGTGCGGGTCGTAACACATTTTTAGTGGTGGCCTATGCAGGTCGAGATTCGCATTAGTACGATTTCATAGTAGCACAACGACTTAGTTGTACTACTACGAGCCTGCTATAGGATATATAAATTAAGGTGTTAGGATGAGAGGATACTCAATCACTGTTAGGATTCCTTGAGAGATTCCTAGGATGACCCTTGAGAATCTCATTTTGAATTCCGATTTAAATCTTTTTCCTTGTTTTGATTCACCTTTTTCCTTGATTTGAATTTGATTTTGTGGATTCATTGTAGAACTTTGAATCCTGGTATTAGTTGATGATTTTGATAAAATTTTGTAGTTGTTGATTTAATTTTGTATTTAGATTAATATTTTCAAATCCAAGGTACTCAATCACACTTAGGATTCTTTGAAAGATTTCTGGGACGACCCCTGAAAAACTCATTTTGAACTTCAATTGGAATTCCTTTTCCTCTTGTTTGGATTTACCCTCATTCCTTGCTATTGAATTTAAGCTTGATGGGTTCCTCTCGTTTGAACCGATGAGAAGGAACATATCTTCATTATTCTTTCTCGCCATTATTCCCTTGCATTCTTATTTACCTCTTATCTTAAACTCTGTCTCATTACATTAATTATCCATATCTTGTCGTCCCTACCAGATGTACTTCAAAACCCTTGAATCTTCGTATCTTTTGCATGGGGAAGGCTAAGGAAGTGACGTAAATTATGTAGCTCAGAGAAGACATAACTGGTTATTTTATGATGATCTAAAGGAAATCAAATGTGGAGTGTTCCATATGGAAACTTGAGATAGAAATGTGGTAAAGGTCTCGAATAGAATAAAGAGATGTATACTGCCAATCTGGAAACAATTACATTTAGAAAAATTTTGGAGTTATGAGATAGTTTATAGGTGTATTCAAAACTAATGAGGATATCAGAGGTCAACCTAGTTTTGAGAACTTAGAAAATCTTGGTTATTGATTCTGGGAAAAACTTTTACTCTGAGGCTATGTAGAAGGTTAGTAATGGAAAAGAGAAGTTAATTATGTTTAATAAGGATATTAAACAAGATGTTGCGAGGAAATGACTAGGGATAGAGAGAACACAAAGTTATGGAAGTTTAGAGATTGTTGTGAAATATTTTTAGGAGAATAATATTCAAGGGTGTATGTCGAAAAAAATACGAAAGTTGATTTTATGATGAAAGATAAGTTTTGTAAGGCCTAGAGATTTAAATTAAATAATACGAGGAGAACAATTTGAATAAGTTCAAGGAATTCGTAAACATGATTTAGAGGTTTTGGGTCAAATTTAAGACAAGGTGAAAGAACTTGGAAATTTAAATAAATGGTTAATGTTGATTCCTAAATGTGAGGGTTATGCTTCAAGAGTGATGTTTGGAAATTGGGAATTGCCTACGGTAGTCATGGTAAGGGTTTAAGTAAAGGTTAAATTTTCATATGGAGACTGGTGAGGTAAAGATATGATTGGCAAGTTATGACCAGATGAACTTAAGAGTATCAGAAGCAGATGACTAACTCGATCTTCATTATTTTTGTGCATTAATTACCACCTCTTGAACTCCCACTTTCTAATTGAGATCCTTGACGTTCCTTATCGTGACTTTGATATTCGGAATGTAATACTAGCTGTTACCCTCTAACAAATCTTATATGCAAGACCTAGACGAGCTCACCTTCGTGTAGGTATATCATGTCCCACTAAAACCCGTCTTCTTGTACTCTATTTTCTTGATATGATTTTCTGGTCAACTGGCTAAACTATAACCTCTACCATTATACTAAATTTCTTCTTATTTCAATTAGAAATCCAGCCTTGACTCAATTCTTTCGACCCGACATGTGATGGTGTTCTGCTTGTTTCTTTAGATGCTTAACCTTGTACCTTATCTGATTACTTGACCTGTTGGTTAAGAAACTTGGACTATGTAATTCCTTTCATCATTACCACCCTTATATCTTGTGTTGCTAAATTAGCCTTAGTTTTGCAAGCTTATCTATTTTCGAGCTTGGTCATGACATATTTTATTGGGTGGCCACCCACTAACATATTGTCTAATCAGAATCGGTACATGATGGTCTGATCAACCTATTGCACTTTGGTTCGCTTTTTTATGTAACAATCTACGAGAATGGAGACATAGTTAAACTTGACCCTAGAGTCTCATTCGCGACAGCCTTGACAATTCTCCTAGAAATCTTTTCATCGCCTATGAACCTCGTATTCGTACTCAGTCGAATTAAATTTAATCATGACCTGAACCTCCATCATTGGATGCTCGTGCTCATACTTTGATTTTATTGATTTTCCTTCTTGCCCAAATCTCGTTTTATCCCGAAATTGATCAACTTAGATCGTGTCAAGACAAAAATCTATTTGTGATTTGTTGTGCCTAAATTTTTAATTTTTGCCATTTTATGGAATAGTAACCTTTTAATAATTTCTTAGTTGCTTGTTAATGACCAATTTTTATATAGGATAGTAGGCAGCCCTACAACCTTGATGATTGTTGTTCCCTTACCTTCCCAATTAGGACATCCTAGATTGTTTGTGTGTTGATACCATAGTACTGTTTTGACCTAGAATGACCAGTGCATCTAGGTGAGACTTCCAACTGCTACGGTATGCCCGGACCTTGTATACTATTCCTTCAAATTGCATGATTTAGATAAAAAAAAATTAGACCTTGATTGTTGGGAAATAGGGACGTCACCCCATTAGTATCAGTTGTAGATATATATAGGTTAGTCCTTGATGTGGGGATGTGTGTCTCTAAACATGTAGCTTATGAGATTTATGAGACATTATAATATCAGCCTTGATAGGATGTATTAGTCTTTTGGTGAGTATAAATGTGTTATGAGAAATAGGGGCCTATATGTCTTAGTAATGCATCGTTCCTATGGTAATAGAATGTATTAATAGATGGTTAATAGGAAGATAATAGTTTGAGCATACCTATAGCCTACGATCAGTTCCTTTTCATCCTTAGTTAAGACCACTTTAAAATAGGTCCAGTCCCTTGGATATAGGTTTCCAGTCCATATTTTATTGAAGTTCCATTACCGCCGTACAGCAGAGCAGTATTGGAGGTATTCCTAGATTGACACTTTTTAGATGTCCGTTTATTATTCCAGTGTTAGGAAGTGTTACCTTAGATATTGGGTAGGTTAGAGGCTCTAGAAGGAGTACTATCGATCTTAAATTTCGAGGACGAAATTTTTCTAAGGTGGGTAGAGTTGTAGCACCCAGTTTCCCAAATGAGGGTAATTTTAAAATTTTGTATTTATAATTATTTTAATAATGATATTTAATTCATGATATAATTTTTGGTGATTTTAAATCATTTTAAAATTATTTAAATCAATGACTTGTGGTTTTGACGTTTTGCAAGTGAAACCCTAGAGACTGTTTGACCTAGAGCCTAACCATGTGATTATGATATTTTAATATCATTTTTGGCCTAAGGATATTTTTGCATTTGACCTCTTTGAATTATTTTGATATTATTTTATTATTTATGATATTGTTTTGGGGTTATTTGAGTCGGGTTCGAATTTCAACTCAATCTGACTTGAAACGGGGACCCGGGGTAGTTTGACTCTAGTGGGACCCACACACTAGTTAGGCATGGCCCACATGATAGAAATATTTTAGTTAGAGGTTAGACTAATTATTATGGATAAGGTTAGTGTGATTAGAGACTTTAGAATGACTAATTTAGCCCCAACCAATTAGCCCTTTCCTAATACTCATAGAATAGGTTAGTGGGGGCATTTTGGACCTTACCATAATAGGAAAAATAGCCTCATATGGCCAGCTACTTTGGAAGAGGATAGGCTCAAGTTCATTTTATTATTCTCATCCACACTCTCTCTCTTGTTCTTCCCCAAATTCCTAGAGAGCAATCCCTAGCAATTTCTCCACCAAATCCTTCCATTTCGCCACCAAATCTTCTTCTTTCCTTCTCCATTCTAGCCAAGGAGGAAGCTACCCAAGTTTGGGAGGATTCGGAGCTCGTTCGTGTCCTTTTAGAATCTCTACGTGTCGGTGTCGCTCCAGGAAGGCTTTTTTTCGATTCGATCTACCGGGAGGTATAAATCCCTTCTCCTTTTCATTTCCTCATGCATATAGTCTATTTTGAACCCATAGGAATGACCCCCATGGTTGTATCTCCATTTATGTCCATTTTGTGTCCATTTGGAGGTCATAGGAGTGTTCTTTGTGTTGTGGTTGTGTCCATATGGAAAAATCCCAAATTTGGACACACTATGTGTTGTTGTTATGTATGAATGAATTATTACATGTTTAATCTCATATTTTTGTATTGGATATGTGTTCTATAGTGTCTCATATATATATATATTAGTGTAGAGAGTGAGTTCTTGATATATTATGTTATATACTTGTGTTCTTTTGTCTCAAACTACCCAAATTCGTCATGATTTTTATCCACGTTTTTAATTTCAGCCCTAACTACTTAGAAATATCATAACTTCTAGCTCAAAGATCGGTTTAATCTCCTATTTTTTTAAAAGAAGCGTATTGAAGTTAGCTTTCTAAAAACATGTATTAATAGGCCTAATTCTTTCTATAACTTTCTGGAGAATTATTTGAGTGTCAGCTGTATGAAAGACAAACGCGTTCTCGGCGTTTTCACGATTCCGGAAGTTTCCGGAAACGAAAACGCGATCCGTTTGAAGTTTCGGAAAGCTAACACATAGATCTATAACATACTTTAATCCTAGATTTTAATTCATGCTGAGATGGTACAATATTGATTATTAGTAGGAGTTACTATTCGGCATATGGATTTTGTGCACCCTTGTGTGTAATATAATGTTCTATTTGATTTTAACCCATGTTAATGTATATACATTATGTAATTAAATAGAGAATGCAAGCATGAGTAAATATTTAAATAAATTATGTATGAGGTGTAAGTATCCTATCTAATGTAAGCATGTATAAGTATGGCTTGTAATGAATATGTAGGTTCCATAGTATGTAATGTATGGTGCATATAGTGGTGCAAGAGAATAAATGAATGATGAATGAATGCAAGCATGAATGTAATATAATAATAGATATAATGTATGCAATATACAAGTTAATGAGATGTAATGTTCTATGTTAACACAAATCCTATATTACCTCATGTACCCCCTTACACTATGTTGACACTATCACACTTGACACATTGTTCACTTACACTTTGACACTCTTTGATATGTATACACTATGTATGCCCATTTAACCCTCACTTGCCCCTTTGCCATGTTCACATACACACACATAGCCTCTTAAATAAGTATTTATGAATATAGTTAACTTAGCTATGTATGTATATTATATATATGTTAGCATATTATGTTGTAATATATAAGTTTATATAACCATTTGAAATGCCATGATTATAGACCTAATGTTGAATACCAATATATGCATATGTATATATGTATAGACATATATAGCTTAAAGTAATAGATTACCTAGTGTATATCCAATGTAAATTCTTGCCTATTTGAGTATTGAATAATTGTATGCTATATAGAGTTGGGTGTACGTTGGCTTGTATAGCCTTGTATTGATGTGTGCTTGCTAGGATAGTCTTGGTTAGGCCTAGTAAGACTTGCTGGGTTAGGACATGACCTAGTTTGACCTAGTTTGACTAGTACAGTTGACCAGAGTTGACCAAGGGTTGACTTTGGCCTAGTTTGACCTAGATTCATGTAGAATGCATTGTAGTACTTTGTATTACCCTTCTGGACATGTTGTGACTTGTGCTGTCCTAATTTGGAGCCAGACACCTCTCCTTGGACTGTATCTTTACCTTGGACATTCAGATATCAGGCGAGTACATTCTCTGATCATTTCATATCCTGCTTAGAATTATTTTCTGCATTAAATTACTTTACTTGTACTGTCACGTTGGTCACACGGGTTGGTACTATACGGATCCCTTCTTGAGATGTTATCCTTAGGGAGCATCGGGTACTACATGTTCTGTGCGTTTTACTTACATATCGTATCACTATGCTTCACAGGTTCTTCGATCACTTGTGACATATACTCTTATGATCACAGAGTCTCCTAGAATCTCCATTTTTGGGAATACTATGTATCACCCTTCGGGGGCTTACCACCCTTCGGGGGCTTATCACCTTTCGGTGGCTTATCACCCTTTGGGGGCATATCACCCTTTGGGGGCTTATCACCTTTCGGAGGCTTATCACCCTTCGAGGGCTGTTACATAGAATCATAACATAACTTGGTTGGATCCTTGTGTACTGATTGGGGGTACGGGGGAGTAGAAATAGACATGTGAATACTATCCAAGTAGTGTAGCATCAGAATCTCTTCCATAGTGTTGTATCAGAATCTCCTATGCCATTTACATGTCTATATTGTACTCTGACTCACTAGCCACTGTTAGTCTTTATTATTAGTAGATATTTCTATTACAGCTCTCTCTCTGTTTACATACTGCATTTCTTTCAGTACCTGTATCTTACTTTACTGCATGATTATATTTTTTAACCTGCTATGAACTGTTGAGATG
The DNA here is from genome assembly GCA_029216955.1 of Iris pallida. NCBI lineage: Eukaryota > Viridiplantae > Streptophyta > Magnoliopsida > Asparagales > Iridaceae > Iris > Iris pallida. Next base: position 2,208,037 of record JANAVB010033819.1, read on the forward strand.
TAATGTGCTCGCTCCTGTCCTGACTGGACCTGTTGATAAATTTTACAGATAGCCTGGAGGTTGCCTGCTAGCCTAGAGGAGACAGCAGAGGTTGCATAGATAGCTAGGGTTTTTGCTTATAGTTTATTTTCAGTCATCTTGAGTTGTATTTATGGATTACTGTATTTGGGTTTTGAGATGTATTATGAGTTTGTATCTTAGACACTTAGACTTCTATCTGTTGTATCTCTTTTCGATTTCATGTTTTATCTATCTTCCTTTATGCTCTACCTTAGATGTGATTTAGTTTACATTCTGCTATGTCACCCCCATTCGGGGAGTATAAACTGTTTAGTCTTATACTGTTGGATGCATTAAGACCTAGGACAGCGTTCTACCGCCGACACTGCGGCGTAGGCTAGACGTTGTTACGTTCTCGTGCCCTAACTCTAGGGTGCGGGTCGTGACAGCAATAATCCATCGTAGGATCGACGATACAGCATTTTCGTCTCTGTATCATAGAAGAATCTGAGAGAATGCCTTCTGATAGAGGTGGCTTCCTTTGGGTCCTCTGGCAGGATGTCGTAGACTACGAAGTCTATGAATGGTTGTCTCCAGTCTGGGACTTCATCGATCGTCTGAGCGGAATAACTCGCCACGAATTGAACATTGTTCTTGGGACAGACCAGTTCATGGCTTATCACATCCACCGATTGATGAGCATAGTTCGGAACCGCTAGGAAAGCGGCAAGACCTGCTAAGGCATCGGCTTCGATATTTTGGAGTCTGGGGACGTGTTCGATGAAGAACCCCTCGAACGACGAGATGATGTTGATCGCTATTTGGTGATAGGGGATCATGTCTTCATGGCGGACTTCGTATGAACCCCGGATCTGATTGACGATTAATTGTGAATCGCCGTATGCTTCAAGATATTCTACCCCCAGCTCTCTTGCAAGTTGGAGGCCAATGACTAAAGTATTGTACTCGGCCACATTGTTAGAGCAGGGTTTTGTGAGGGATTAAGCACGATTGATCACCAATCCGGAAGGAGAAACCAGCACCACCCCGATTCCAACTACGATGTTGCCCTTGGGTCCGGTCCTTGAAGCACCGTCGAAGAACATTCGCCATATATCATCGTGAGAGTTTGCATGCGAGTCGGCGACCTCATCTGGGATGTCTTCGTATATTCTGGCCGACTCCGGGCCTGGGTGGGCTGCTAAAAAGTCTGTCAGAGCTTGACCTTTAACAGCCTTTTACGGGACGAAGATCATATGGTAGGGGGACAGTAATATTGCCCATGTAGCGAGGCGAGAGCTGAGTGCCCCTGGTTTAGTCATGAGGACCCTTAGGGGGTTGACTCGCGATATCACATGTATGGTTTGTCCCGTGACATAGTGTCGCGTCTTTTGAATGACGAACACTAGGACGAGACATTCCTTCTCTACGGCAGTATATCGGTGCTCTGGCCCGATCATAATTCGGCTGAGGTAATATATGGCTTACTCATGGCCTGCATCATTGTTTTGTGTTAGCAGAGCGCCGAGAGAATGCTCTATTGCTCGTACATATAGCAGGAATAGTTTTTCAGCAACCGAGGCCACCAGGACTGGAGGGTTCGACAAATATTCTTTGATGCTGTCGAAGGCACGCTGACATTCTTCATCCCATACGAATAAAATGCCCTTCTTCATGAGGTGAGTGAATGGCTGACATCGCCCAGATAGGTTGGAAATGAACCTCATGATGTAAGCTAACCTCCCTTGGAGGCCTCGAAGTTCTCAGAGATTTCTCGGAGGACCCATCTCCATGATTGCCTTCGTCTTTTCAGGGTCTACGTGGATACCCTCGGAGGTGATGATAAAACCTAAGAACTTTTCGCTGGATACGCCCAAGAAGGATTTCGTGGGGTTCATTTTCATGTTGTGTGCTCGCATCAGGTCAAACACTGTCCTTAGATTATGCAGGTGGTCTTCCTTAGAGCGGCTTTTGACGGCGATGTCATCAACATAGCACTCCACGGTCTTGCGTAAGTGGTCCCAGAAGATGATACTCATGGCTCTTTGATATGTGGCGCCAGCATTTTTTAAACCAAAAGGCATGACTGTGTAGCAGTATGTGCCAATCGGTGTTCGGAATGATGTATGCTTTTCATCGTCGGGAGACATCTTGATTTGGTTGTACCCCGAGAAACCATCCATGAACGACATGCGTTCGAAGCCGCAGATGTTGTCGATCATGATGTCTGTGATAGGGAGGGGGAACTCATCTTTGGGGCACGTCTCGTTCAGATTACGGAAGTCGATGCAGATTTGAATCTTTCCATTTTTCTTGAGGATCGGTACTATGTTGGCGACCCAGTCCGGATGTTGTTCCTTAGGATTGAAGCCGCTGGCTATCAGTTTGTTGACTTCGGCTTCGATCGCATCCATGATGCCTGGGCAGAAGCATCGTTGTTGTTGTTTGACTGGCTTTGCATCTGGCCGAATGTTGAGCTTGTGAAGAGCAATATCAGGATTTAAACCTGGCATGTCTTCATAGTTCCAGACGAACACATCAATATATTCTTTGACGAGTTCCAGTAGGATTCTCGCTCTTCGTCTGTCAGGCTTTTACTCACGAAGATTGGTTTTGGAGAAGAGTCGATGCCTAGATCCACTTGTATGACCTCATCTTCAGTAGGAGGCTCTCTTTGTTCAAACCGCTTCTCCCATTACGCATCCAGCTATTGGGCCCACAGCTCTAATTCGAGGAGTTCAGGAAAGTCTTCACCTTCTTCGTAAGCATCAGCGAATGCCATATTGACAGACAGGACCTGCCTGAATACATCTTCGATACTGATATCCGAATCAGAATTTGGTGATCCGGTTGAGTGTGACTGCCAGTCGCATTCCTCATCTGAGCTTTCAGGGGTCGTTGTAGACGTAACATACCCCAGTCCGTATCGGGTCTTGTTGTAGTAGTCCTGTGGTTTGCCAGCTGGGACCGGCGACTTTAAAGGTAATCGTCGACCAGTACCGTACTTCAAACCTGGCGTAGTCTCCAGATGTAATGTTCCAAATTCGTGATACATATTTAGTGTACGTATACGTGTTTTGGACCCATATTTTATTTATTCATGGTTAGTTATCTTGGTTTATTTTGCATTGGCATGGTTTTATTGGCATTAATAGTTTAATTGGTTTTAATGGTTCATTAGTTTATTTGGGCTTGGTTTATTCTTGGTTTGGGTTGGCTTGGTTCAGTTTGGGATTGCTCTTGGTTCATGATGAACCCAAGGTGAACCCCCTACCTACCACCACCATTTGTATTTATTAGCCCTCTTCATTCTCTCTCTTCATTATTCATCTTCTTCTTCCATTTACTCCCTTCACCTACCAAAGAGAGAAGAGAGAGGTCTAGGCAAGTGCAACTTGCTTCCACAAGAGAACCCATTTTTATTGTTTCATTAGCTTCTCCTCATGTTTCTAAGACACATTAGAACTTGTCATTTTCTATTTTAAAGCTTTAATTTTCGTAGATCTAGAAATTGCTTATTTTTGGATTTTGGTGGTTTTGGTCTATCAAACTTCTTTGTTTTCAAGTTTTGAGAGTTCCATGCTGTAGAGAATTTTATTCTACCCAATTTTGACCTTTGAAAAGTCGGATTTGGACTTATTTTGACCAAGTTATGGACTTTTGAAGTTTTAGGTTCAAACCATGGAGTTCTTGCTGTTTTGGAGAAGACAGTGAACAGTGAGCTTGCTTTTTAGCTTACGCCGCTGAGTCGTACGCTGCTCTTTAGCGAGCGTACGCTAGCCTTCGTACGCTGCTCTTTAGCGAGCGTACGCTAGCCTTCGTACGCTGCCTTCTAGCGAGCGTACGCTAGCCTTCGTACGCTGCTCTTTAGCGAGCGTACGCTAGCCTTCGTACGCTGCTCTTTAGCGAGTGTACGCTAGCCTTCGTACGTTGCTCCTTAGTGAGCGTACGCTCACCTTGATACGCTGTCTGTTGGCAGCGTGTCTTCAGCGTACGCTAGCTTGAGCGTACGCTGACCTGTAGCTTGAGCGTGCCCTTGTGTACGCTGACCCTTGCGTACGCTTCCCATTGGGAGTGTATGGATCCTTTGGTACGCAGACCTGAGCGTATGCTGACCTAAGCGTAGCCTGACTTGAGCGTAGCCTGATTACCCTTGATCTTTTATAGCCTTGTATATTGATATTTCATTAGATATTTTATGTCCATTTTATATCCTTACGCCTTTTGTCCTGAACTTGATAATCACGAATTTACTTGACATGTTTGGAATTGATAATTGAGCATGACGTGATAGTGACCCATAGTGGTGCACTCCTGACATAATAGCCTGACATGACCTGATAGTGGCCTGTCGTGGTGCACTCCTGATAAAGTACACTTGGCATGATAACCTGACCTGATATATCTTGAATAGCTGTTGCGACGGCTACCTGACATGACATGATCTGTTTAATTAATCCTGACACCGTGGACGATTGTGCTTGTACAAATAATCCAGTCCTGTCTTGCATCATGTCTAGGAGGGGACTCCTGACTACCACGGTCAGGAGTACCTACTGAAATGGACTAAGGTTAATGACTAGTATAATTCATTAGACATGAAGAGATGTTCTCCAGTTACAGGCGATCCCGTTATCCCGGCCGCAAATGTTTGGACTTGTAGCCTGCCGACGAGTAGGGCACATTTCCAGCCCACTGTTATATGGGGCACCTGCCATTGTCACTTAAATGATTGAACTCTATTGTCACTCTAATGCATTGTACTCTCTAAATTGTCACTATAATGATTGCCTGGATAACCTGGATAGCTGCAGGGCCTGTGACTACTTGGAGCATCTCATTGCATCTTGCTAGTAACTAGGATTGTGATAACCCTAGTTAGTTAATGTAGAAAGCCGTAGGCAATGATTGGCCGTGATTGATTGGATGGAGTCTAGTCCAGTATAGTATTGTCTAGAAGTGATTGATTGAAAGATTATACCAGAATGATTGAATGATTGTCACTCCAGATTGTCACTATAATGATTGTCACTCCAGATTGTCACTATAATGATTGTCACTCCAGATTGTTATTATAACGATTGTACTCTATTGTCACTCTAGTGTATTGCACTCTTCATTGTCACTTTTATCATTATACTCTCTCTTTTTACCTTAATGATTGGCACCTTGAGCAATAAATGATCAGAGACTAAGTTCTGTTCAGGTGAAGGGTTACAATCTCGGTCCTTGTTTGGTTTAAGGATTGTAACCTGGCTTCCGGAATAGAACCTTCGTTTTCTCTTCATATATTGTCCAGCTATATTTTATTTAGCATGATTCTCCAGTTCTTTTATGTCAATGATGCCTCACTTAATTATTTTTTTTGATTGGGATAAGTGCATTGGTAGTGTACAAACCTCAATCTGTGTTACTTATTATTTTCTTACATGTTGAATGCTAATGATTTGTTGGTTTTAGATCTTAAGTGAAGCCTCCTTTGTGGCACTTGCTCTTCTGGGGTCTGACCCAGCTGGTTTTGTATGGCCAGATACCGGAGCAGCACCAAAGGATCTCCCTTCTTTCCAGCCCGATGGTGGTCACCAGGCGTAACCAGGGCATCGAGTGGGTTTCTTTTGTTCTCCCACTGTAATATTGTAAATTATTCTTTTGAGGCGTTTAGCCGACGAGCAAGTGTTAGCTCGATTGTACTTACTTACTGTCTGCCTACGGGCTGTAACATGATTGACAAGCCCCGGAGGTTGATCATGTATGACTGAACTCTTGCTAGTCCTCACATTTTGTAACGACTAGCTTCATGATCATCTGGATATGTAATGTTTGGGACGTCTTACAATTGTATATTTGGAGATCTGATATCTTGTGATTATTATTAGTTGGTTGAGATTGAGATAATAGGCTATTTTATGACCTTAAGAGACTGATGGATTGTAGTGAAACCCTCACATATCTAGACAGCCGTGACCGTATAGCGGTGTGGATCCCATTCCGTTATACGTAGCTGGCTATGTCTGCCCCCGCTCTCCAGTATTCTGGTTCTGGGGCGTGACACAAGATCATACTCCTGTTTTTGCATGAGATATTTGGAGTGGGGACTATATAGATAGAGAGGCAGCCTCCCGGCGTCCGATTCGAGATCGACTTCTTCTATGGTGAAGGGTTGTGGATCATTTTTCCGTATAGGTAGGAGTCTGAGTAGTAGGATTCGACCCCTTTGAAATGATCGATGTCGGCAAATTTTGTCCTCACGAAGTCGTATTTGTCGACATATTTGAAGCACTGGTGCAGCGTGGAAGGCACGATCATGTAATCGTGTATCCAAGGGCACCCCAAGAGGATATTGTAGGAAGTGTCCGCATCTATGACGTAACAGGTCACTTCTGACTGAAGATCGCCAATTTGGCACTTCAAGCGAATCTTTCCAATCAGGTAGCTCCTGCCCGAATTGAAACCGCTGATGGCGGTGCTTGTTGGCATCAGGCGATGCATAGGAATGTGGAGATGATGTAACAGACCCTTCGGGATGATGCTTATGGAAGAACCAGGATCAATGTGCATCTGATCCACCTTTACGTCGCCGATGTATCCAGTATAATATAACGGACGATCGTGCAGGTTGGTTTTGATGAGCATGTCTTGTGGAGTGAAGACAATGTTGGGCATCGCTCCTGTGCAAGCGCTGTCTTGGAGATCTGCAGGCGGACTCTCTCCCGTGAGGTTGACCTGAGCTAGATATGCGTCGGCGTTCTGGAGTGCATCGCTCAAAGCCGCACGAACATCTTTGGAGAGTCTCAGGATCTCGTATAATGACAATTTGGCCGGTGTGTTGGCCAATTGTGCCAAGATGTCAAAGTTGTAGGGCCTTTCTAGCCCATGAGGTGCCTCTTTTCGGAGGGATTTGTCAAAGCGAGTCTCCTTCGGCCTAGGCTTGTCGGTCGTCGGAGGTTGGAAATGTCCCGGAGTGTCAGCAGTGGCCGGCTGATGCTTTTCAGCCGAGTTATCTGGCGTAGGTTGGGATTGAGCACCAGACCGAGTGACGACAGCTGTGGCTTCTTCGACATCTGCCGAAATTGTGCGGCAGGATCTGACCTTTCTATTCCCTTTTTTGCCAATGGAGGGTGGTGTGGACTGAGTCACTTCTGGTACCAAATTTGGATGGACCCACATGACCTCCCCTCGTGACGTGGTGAGGGGTACCAGGCCAGTAGCCTGATCTCAAGGAGGTAGAAGATTAGCAATCTCACCCGAGGGATGGGTATCACGCCGTCTTGAGTCTCTGTCGGAGGGAAGCTGCCAAATTGTACGGACACCATGTTGGCTGCTACGGTTACCTCCTCGAAATAATGGCCAGAGCCTTCGAATCGATGAGATATTGGATGTATCGCTTTAGTTGGTAGCAGTCGTGTGTAGCATGGTGGACGTAGCGGTGGTAATGGCAGTACTTTGGGCTCTCTATTTCTGTCGGCTGAGGTTCCCGTCTTGGTGGGGGGAGCTGAATTCTATCTCCTTGTATGAGCATGTCCAAGATGGGCTTGACATGGCCGTCTTCGAAGGAGTAGGTCATTTGCGGCCATTGCTTGTCTGCCGGTTTTGACTCAGGCTTCTGGGCTGTGTCGGCCACCATAGCCTGTTTGCCCTTGTTGTCCCGACTGTTGGAGAAGTTACCACCATTGTTGTTGTTGGTATTAGGGCGCCTGCCCTTGTCCTCTCCCTCCGAGATGTACAATCCCAGTTGGCGAGCCTTCTTCAACCTGTCCTCGGTGCTAGTAGCACTGATGATGAACGTCTTCCAGTCCTTGAATTGACTTTCACCCATCCAGAGGCTGATTGTTGGAAGCAGTCTCTTTTGGCAAATTTCAATTAAGGAGAAATTCGGATTACCGGATGGCAACTTCATGGCGGTTTGGCGGAACCGCTTAATATAGTTCCTTGTCAGCTCTTTCTTCCCTTGAACGACGTCCATGAGGGTGGACATTGTGATGTCCTGTCCTACTTCGTAGAATCTCTCCAAGAACATGCGCTTGAAGCTGGCGAAAGAGTGGATGCAGTTGTCTGGCAGGTTACGGTACCAGTCGAAGGCAACCCCTTCCAATGCTCCGATGAATAATCGTGTAAGGATGGCATCGTCATGGGGTAGATGGTCGGTGGTGACCTCGAAGTAAGTAATGTACCGACTTGCGGAGGTCTTTCCATCATATGGATTGATGTGGAATGGTTTATACTTTGGTGGGAAGGGAACATCTCTCCACGCAGCGGGATATGGTTGTCGTATCCTGAGATCTTGGCAATTTTCTCGGGCGTGAAACATGGTTCGGAGCTCTTTGACCTCTCTTCCTGCCTCCCTGGCCTCGTCTGCAGCGGTAGGAGCCGACATTTCAGGAAGATTATTGCCCAGGTTCGGTGCCGCTGAGTTTGAGTCTGCATTGACCGTGGGACACAAGTTTGTTTGGCCAGGCGTCCCTCCTTGCAGAGTAGGAAGGGATGCTTTGATCTCGTCCACCGATTTGACCAAAGTGCGCAGTATGGCCTCCAGAGTGTCGATGCGTTGGCGATCACTGGGACCATCTTGTTCGTCGTTTGTCATGAATGCCGTCCTGACATGAGTAGAAGTGGAAGGGACGGTGGATGACGTACACTCCGAATCATACCCCTGTACCGAGAAGTCATCGGGGTATGTGGGAATGTTTTTCTCTGATTCGGACTCAGAAGGAACAGTACCCCCAGCTTTCGAGGTCGCCTTGTCGTAGGAATTGTGGACGTCCTCGGGGACGTCGGGATTTGCTGCATCTAATGGAAGAGTTGTTTCCCCCAGCTCGTCTCCTTGGGACATTAGATTGTCGTGAATGTTCGGAGGAGTGCTACCCCCAGTTCCGGCAACCCCCAGTGATGTGGATGATGAATTTCCCCATGTAGCAGATTTCGCCTTTGAACGGGTGCCCTGGAAAACTCCGGTGGTGGGCAACCGTTTAGACAACAGTTTCTTAGTTATAGTGGTTGAAATCTTCGGGCTGGAAACGTTTATCTTCTTCCCTCTCCCATCGGCGAGGATTTTCTGAGTAGAGTTGCAGGCGACAACGAGAGGCGCCTCATCCTCTGAGCTCGGCTGTTGTAATCTTTGGAAGACGGACTGCCGGTCTTCTCGTACCGTCGCGTTATTGCAACAGCAGTTGATGATGACTTGGGTGCAGTGACGTCCGTGGGAGGACTCTTTACACCCTGAAGCCTCTTCTCTTTCCTTGCGCTTGTGGAGGATAGCCTCACGCAAGTCAGATGGGTCCGGAACGACCATGTTTGCTCCCTGGATTTTGGAAGACTTTTGGGAACCATTCTGTCCGTTTGCCGCCGGGGGCTGGACTCGAGTGGTTCTATACAACTTCCCATCAGAGGCCTGCATAACAGTATATGGAACACTCGGATGGTCAGAGGGTGGGCCAGCGGACTGAGCTTGCTAAGCTCGCGCTGCCCTAGACTTCTTCACTCTAGTGCGTGAGGGCACATAATAGAAAGAGTCTAAGTGGTGCTGGAGAGAGTCAGACATGTTTTCTCGGAAGCACGAGAGATCAGGACCATAGGAGAGGCGGTCGAAGACTGAGCCGCGTGGAGCAGGCGGCATGCGGCTGGAATCAACAGGCTTCATGCGGCTGGCAATCATAGCCGCATAGGCTTTCTTCATGCGGCTGGAAGTCTCAGCCGTATAGGTCTTCTTCATGCGGCTGAAAATCCTAGCCGCATGAGTGTTATGTATTCGGCTGGCAGTTTCGGCCGCATGGACATCATGCATGCGGCTGGCAATCTCGGCCGCATGAGTCTTCAGCCTGCGGCTAGTGCCTTTGTTCGGCTTCTTCCTGGAGCACATAGAATCACTCTTTGCCCCTGCAAGTCCAGCATCGTAGTGCTTTCCTCTGCCGGACTTGGGGACAGCAGAGTCTTCTATGGCTTGAAGTGGGGCTGCATGAGACTTGCCTTCGCCGTCTTGGGCAGCAGAGAGTACTCCGTCCAGAGCTTGGGGAGGAGCAAATGACTTTGGCATCCATTCCTTGCGAGCTTTTTTCGTGCGGGTTCTCTTCTGGACCGGGCCAGCGCTCCCGTCGGAGAGCATTTCTTCAAACTCCTGTTGGTCGAAGTGGACGACCATCTTCTGTTGTGTGGAGCCAAGTTTGGCTGCATTCGATTGTGTCACCAACTCCTCAGCCGTGGAAAAGTTTGTCTCCAGCAGAGTCGCCATCGTGTTTGCCATGAAAAGAACAGAACAATTATCAAAGGACTGGACTTTTACTTCACAATACAAACTCGCTTGTATAAAGAAAGCCTAGGGACGAAAACCTAGGTAGAGCAATCTAAGTACAATTGTTTATTTTAGATTCTGGGGGGTGACGGTAGAGGCTCAGGAAAGCGACGGCAGCTCTGCCTTACTCCTTGGACGATCGGATGCAGCCTTGACTCCGAGGAAGAAATGCTCTCAGGATGCTCTCTGTGTGCCTTTTTCTCTCTGCTCTATCTCTTTAAGTCTCTCTAGGTGGTCTGGTGCTCTTCGAGAAAAGTCCTCTCTCTCTCTATATATCCTTTGCAAGGGAATGACATCTTGCTATTTATAGGAGTGGGATACGATCATTAGGGTTTGCCAATGATTGCCTCCTTGATAAGTCGGCGGTTAAGGATCAATTAATCCGGGCCATTAATTCTGATTGTAGCAAATCTAGGCCATTAATGTGGATTGCATCAAATCTCTGTGGGCAATTAATAATGATTGCCATAAATCCTCATGATTTGTTATGCCAAGCTCGGATCTCCTGCCACGTGTTCAATTTGCTTGATTGCAAATGATCTGATTTGATCCCAGCAATTATGAGGATGGCACTAAATCTAATTGTTGGGATTCGTTGATGAATCTTGATTGATTTGATGCCACGTGTCCCAACCGCGAGCCACTTAGGAAATCTGAGTCGTATGAGGATTGTTCCCTACTAAGCCGCATAAGGCTGGCCACGTGTCAAGGCTGCTTGGACGGGGCCTCTGAACATTTGAGCCGCATGGAGATGGTCCCCATGATCTGAGCCGCATGAGCGTAGGCGACCGCATGATGGTGGCTTCTCAGTGAGCCGCATGAAGATAGTCCTCGTGAGCCGCATAGGGTAGCCTCTGCCTGAGCCGCATGGGACTGGCCACGTGTCAAGGCCGCATGAAGGGTTTGATGGATTGTGTCAGAGAATTCCTTCGTTTTCCTAGGAGTCTGCCATTATGACAGAGTCATTATTGCAGCTTTATGTCAGAGCCGTCAGTTCTCCTTTTTGTCAGAGCATTAAATAGGGCCTTTGCTTAATGGCCAATTTGTAGGAGCGAACCGCAGAAGGCCACGTGGTGTTGCTTGAGCCGCATGTCCGAGCTGGTAACTTTTGAACCGCATGATGCTCTTGAGCCGCATGAAGCTCGTCTGCTTTTGAACCGCATGGGTTTTCCTGTTCTAAGCCACATGGGCAATCATGTTCTTTTCCATGCTTCTACAACATCTATTGTCTCAATCATTCAAACAAGAAGCAATAATAGAGAACAGGTAAGATAAAGCAGTAAGACGTCCCAAACGCTCAGTCGAAATGTTCTTGAGATCTGACAGTACAAAACATAGCCAGATGATATAGCAAGGTATACACAATTGTTATCAGCTGCAGTCTGACTTAGTTACAATTATGTAGAAGTAAGTACAAGACAATCCGACTAACATGTCGGTGCCAAACGACAAAATATAAAGTAAGTAACAAAACGAGCGAGGAAGTAAGGAACCCACTCGTGTCCTCCTGCGATCATCCCTCTAGTGTTGACCATCTTGGAGGTAGAAGTAAGCTGAGTCCTCGGGAACTGGCTCTAAATCTGGCCATACAAAACCAGAGAGGTTAGACCTCTAATAGCAAGTACCACAAGGAAGCACGACATGAGAATTAAAACCAGTGATAAGAATTAAGAATATACAAATTAGTCTCCGCTTGCTACTGGAATTCACATAACATCACGACACTTCAAACCAACTTTCCAACCAAACAAGGACAGAAGTTGACCCGTCATGTCCTGACATTCTGATCATCTCGGTAGTTAACAGAGTAGGTACAGTACACAAACAAATCAATTTAAACGGCCATGCAACTACTACGGCTTGCTACTGTAAGTTCCAAGTTATCCTGGAAGTATGCAATAAGGATTCCTCAGTTCTTACTATGTACAAGCAAGGCTAGTCTACCCAATCAATCAATTGCGCTAATCATGAATTTAGACGAGTCCCAGCGGGACGCCCGTCATCAATATACAATAAATAATATAAGCAGATACTACTCCCTGCCCGTATGGCAGATTTGTAGTATCTGTGGGAACCAGCCGGCATGTCGGAACAATAATTGTCCCAAGGATGGCTGCCATGTAAGAACTCGGAAATCCATTCTCTCCATGCAATCGTTATTTTATTTAACTTAGTAGTCTCCATGTTAAATGAAATCCCATGTCGTGGATCACAGTCATTCAGAATGAGTACTTTCGTACAAGGTACAATATGAATAACTCTACAACGTTGTCCGTGCGGTTAGGTTGTAGGTCTTACATAGCGTAATACAGCAACCAAACCTAGCCACGGAATAATCATGCCTTGACCACAAGGTACACATGCTGCTTTTATAGGAAATAAATTGAAGTCTGCACGTACCCATATGCCAATGTTCAGGATCGGCCAGTCGATTGCAATAGTTCATAGTTAATATGAACATGCTCATTCAATTTCAATAAGACGACTAGCCAGTCTCTTAGTTCCAACTAGGAACGCATGATCAATCATTTAGTCAAGATAACAATCAATGTCAATTCGTGACAAGGCATGAAAGTCAATTAGTATTTAGTATGGTCGAGTCTATAGCTCTCAGGGTTAAGTTCCAGTCATTCTGGGTATCCACAAACCAAATCAAGACACGTGGTACATTCCACATGACAATATGTATTAATTATGTTAACATATCATGATTATATCAAGTTCATGTCAAAAAGGCGTAAGGATATAACAAGGAATACAATGTACACCAAAGGGGTACACTCAATGAATTACGCCAAGCCAGAAAAGTATGTCCATTGAAATACACGTAAAGAAAATTTACGCGGGAGGGAAGTTTACACGTAAAAGAATAAAGCTTACGCGTAAAGGAGTATGCTCAATAAAGGAATAAAGTTGCGCATAAAAACTCGTCTTACGCCAAGCCAGAATAGTGCACGTAAAATAGAGTTACGCGTAAAAAGTAACTTTACGCGTGAAGCAGGGTACGCGTAAAAAGTCAAGTTTACGCATGAATCTTGTATGCGTAAAAAGTAATATTACGCATAAAACATTGTACGCATAAAAAGAACAATATTACGCGTAAACCAAAATCACGTAAAGGAAATTATGCCAAGCCAAGGAGTACGCATAAAACCTAGCTATGCGTAAAGAACAGTATTACGCGTAAAACTTGTATGCGTAAAAAGAATAACATCACGCGTGAACTGATACGCGTAAAGAATCAAGTTTACGCACGAATGAGTATGCGTAAAAGTAATATGCCAAGCCAAGTCGACTTGCGTAAACAGATTCACGCTGACACGAATGATCGTGGGCATAGAGCTCGATATTACGCTGACACGTAAAAACGTTGGCGTAGAATTCTTCCAGAACTTCCAAATTCATGAGACCTTCAGTCTAAACGGGAGCGTAGAGAGCTTCCACGGATCAAAACGAGTTATAACACAAATCTCAACAACCTGGGATGATCAAAACTTGAAAGTAAGGAAGTTTGATAGATCAAACCCCCCCCCCCCCCCCAAATTCGAAAATGGCAAATTCTAGATCTACAAAAATAAAACTTTCAAAATGAAAAATGTCAAGTTCTAAACTATCTTAGAATCACGAGAGGAAGATAAATGATCCATAAAAATGGGTTCTCATTTGGAAGCAAGGTGTACTTGCCTATGGGTTTGGTAGGTGGAGAGAGTTATGAGGAAGAAGAAGAGTAAATGAGAAAGAAGTAATAAAGAGAGAGAAAGGGTTGGGGCTTAAATGGGGGTGATGGTAGGTTGGTCGGGTTCATAATGAACCACCCAAAATTTCGAAAATAAACCAACCCGGGACGAAACCAAAGCAAAGCTAAAGCAGAGAATAAAATACAGAAAAATAATTAGCGTGAAATTAAAGGAAGTTAAATACAAAACAATGCATGATAAATATTAAATAAATACATTCAAGCAATACACGTATAAAAATACGTATTATGGGAACGGGGAGTGACAGCTTCATTGAATTATACGTCCGATTTGGCTTATCGTGCCAACGTCTCAGTCCGTCGCAAGACGACGATTTGGTTTCGCGGACCCCTTACTGAATAAGGCAAAATGTCGACCTCTAATATTTCAGCGTAAACGTATAGCCTGCACATGAAATCAACTAAAATCAATACTTGCATCGATTCGGACTTGCGCCTTGGTCGATTCGATTTCTTAGAATCTTCGAGCCGACTCGACATACTTATCCTTCGGGGCAATACAGCGCTTTGCATCGATTCAACTTGATGCATTCTTTGGGACAATACAATTCTTCACATCGACTTAGTTCGATGCATTGCTCGGGACAACGTAACTCCCGTATCGATTCGCATCGATACATTTCATTTGGTCAACGCGATTCGCTGAGTCAATGTCTCAGCGTAATGCACCGTGCACAACGGGGCATTACAGAATATACCACTCAAAATAATGTTCGTCCTCGAACCAAAACTAACACTCCGATTAAGTGTTTTATAGATTATTTCACGATCTCGTCCCACCCACGTTTTCAGTTTCGCACTATCTTGCAAGCTTTCATTAAAATTCTAAAGTCTTTCCTGCAGCTCGATTTGAATTTGTATACAACTCGATTTGGATCCATACCTATATTCAAGGCGTCCCAAAGATATATGTATTTCGACCAAGTCCAGTGGTAGCAAATTGGAACAAAGCTAACAGGTAATTTCAATCATGTGCTTGCCATCTCGTACTCTCGATCAGACTTATCTTTAGCAACTGTTCTCGAAATTTTATCGCTTACGTATATTCGATACGTACGTGATTCATTCAATGAAGTCACTGTATGTGTCACGCCACAGAACCAGAATACCGGAGAGCGGAGGAATGACTCAGCCAGCTACGTATTACGGGTAGATGAATACCGTATAATACGATCAATGTTGTCTAAAAGACGAGGGGGTGCATACTACATGAAAGTCTCACTAGGGTTACTCAACATCTATTGTCCCAATCATTCAATGAAAAGCAGTAGTAAGTAGAGAACATGTAAGAATGAACAGTATGATGTCCCAAATGCTCAGTCAAAATGTTCTTGAGATCTGGCTTTACAAAATATAGCCAGATGATATAACAAGGTATACACAATCGTTATCAGTTGCAGTCTGACTTAGTTACAATTATGTAAAAGTAAGTGCAAGAAGTCCGACTAACATGTCGGTGCCAAGCGTCAAAATGTAAAGTAAGTAGCAAAACGAGCAGGGAAGTAAGGAACCCACTCGTGTCCTCCTACGATCATCCCTCTAGCATTGACCATCTTAGAGGTGGAAGTAAGCTGAGTCCTCGAAAGCTGGCTCTAAATCTGGCCATGCAAAACCAGAGAGGTTAGACCTCTAATAGCAAGTACCACAAGGAAGCATGATATAAAAAATTAGAACCAGTGATAAGAGTTAAGAATATGATAAATAAGTCTTCGCTTACTACTGGGATTCACACAACATCGTGACACTTCAAACCAACTTCCCAACCAAACAAGGACAGAAGTTGACCCGTCATGTCCTGACATTCTGATCATCTCAGTAGTTAACAGAGTAGGTACAGTACACAAACAAATCAATTTAAATGGCAATACAACTACTACGGCTTGCTAACTGTAAGTTCCAAGTTGTCCTGGAAATATGCAATAAAGGATTCCTCAGTTCTTATAATGTACAAGCAAGGCTAGTCTACCCAATAATTAATTGCGCCAATCATGAATTAGACGTGTCCCAGCGGGATGTCCGTCAACAATATATAGATAAATATATAAACAGATACCACTCCCTGCCCATATGGCAGATTTGGAGTATCTGTGGGAACCAACCGGCATGTCGGGGCACTAATTGTCTCGAGATGGCTGCCATATAAGAACTCTGGAATCCACTCTCTCTATGCAATCGTTATTTTATTTAACTTAATAGTCCCTATGTTAATTGAAATCTCATGCCGTGGATCATGGTCATTCAGAATAAGTACTTTCGTACCATATGTATAACTCTACAACGATGCCCGTGTCTTATATAGCGTAATACAACAATCAAACCTAGCCACAGAATAATCATGCCTTGACTGTAAGGTATACATGCTGCTTTTATAAAAAATAAGTTGAAGTCTGCACGTGTCCATATGCCAATATTCGAGATCGACTAGTCGATCGCAATGGTTCATGGTTAATATGAACGTGTCTCATTCAATTTCAATAAGATGACTAGCCAATCACTTAGTTCAAACTAGGAACGCATGATCAATCATTTAGTCAAGGTAACAATCAATGTCAATTCGTGATAAGGCATGAAAGTCAAACTAGTATTTAGTATGGTCGAGTCTATAACTCTCAGGG
Organism: Iris pallida; assembly: GCA_029216955.1. Classification (NCBI taxonomy): domain Eukaryota; kingdom Viridiplantae; phylum Streptophyta; class Magnoliopsida; order Asparagales; family Iridaceae; genus Iris; species Iris pallida. Next base: position 2,224,694 of record JANAVB010033819.1, read on the forward strand.
TTAAGTTCCAGTCATACTGGGTATCCATAAACCAATCGAGACACAGGGCACACTCCATACAACAATATGTATTATATTAACATGTCATGATTATATCAAGTTCATGTCAAAAAGACGTAAGGATGTAAAAAGGGGTGCCATGCGCCCAATAAAGGTAAATCTAGGGCAATGGATGTCAGGGCCATACTACGCCGGGCAAGGAGGGTAAGATATGCTAGTGCTAGGAAGCCTCCGGGCAGGGGAGTATGCCAAATAAAATACGCTAAGGGGAGTACGCCAAATAAAATACGCCAAGGGGAGTATGCCAAATAAAATACGCCAAGCCAGAGGAGTACGCCAAATGAAATACGCGTAAAGGAATAAAGTTTACGCGTAAGAAAAGTACGCATAAAGGAGTACGCCACAGGAATAAAGTTTACGCGTGAGAAAAGTACGCGTAAAGGAGTACGCCACAGAAATAAAGTTTACGCGTGAAACTTGTTTAACGCCAAGGTAGAGTAGACTTTGTTTTACGCGTAAAACAGTCTTGACTTGCGTAATCTAGATTTCATGCTGACACGAATAATCGTGGGCGTAGAGCTTGATACTACGTTGGCACGAATAAACGTGGGCGTAGAGCTTGATACTACACTGGCACAAATAAACGTGGGCGTAAGGAACCTCCAGAACTCCAAATTCCATAAAATCTTCAATCTAAGCCAAAAATGGGACTTCCATAGATCAAAATGGGGTATAACACAAATATCAACAACCTAGAATGATCAAAATTTGAAAATAAGAAAGTTTGATAGATCAAGACCACCAAAATCCGAGAATGTCAATTTCTAGATCTATAAAAATAAAACTTCAAAAAACAAAATGTCAAGTTCTAAACTATCTTAGAATCACGAGGGGAAGATAAATGAACCATAAAAAATAGGTTTTCATGTGGAAGCAAGATGCACTTGCCTATGGATTTTCTTAGGTTAGAGGAGAGGTTAATGGAGAAGAAGAGGAGTAAATGAGAATAAGTGAAGAGAGAGAGAAAGTAGTTGGGCTTTAAATAGAGATGGTGGTAGGTAGGGGGTGGGTTTATGATGAACCACCCTAAACCAAAACAAACCAACCCAAGTCGAACCCAAGTTAAAATAAACCAAGAGCAAAACAAAAGCAGAAAATAAAATACAGAAAATTAATCAGCGTGAAATTAAAGGAATTAAATACAGAACAAATGCATGATAAATATTAAATAAATGCATTCAAGCAGTACGCGTATTAAAATATGCATTCTGGGAACGGAGAGTGACAGCATGCGACGTGATTCAAAATCGCATTTCTCGTTTCGTATGTTTCGTATGGACTATCAACTCTATGTGTCGCGTCGAGCCATCGCGCATCCGATCGCAACGATCCTTCACAATGCCTTGCGTTCGAAGTCACCACCCAACTATTTCCGAAGTCTGGCTATACAACTTATCTCGATATGATTTCCTTTGTTGACTTGCAAATGCATCAACATTCAGGACTACGTCCGCTAGGTTACTTACCTAGACACCGTGCTTAACTTCTCCCGACGCAACTTTAAATTGACATTACACAAAGGCCACAATCTATCCGACATAACAGTTTATATCGAGGCAATGGTGCTCAAAGTAACGATCGCCTTGACATGAAGGTCTTTACGATGTGCCTTACGTTCGATTCCTATTGAGTAGGAAATTTCTAACCAAATTCCCAACTTATCTTTCTCGTAACATCGAACATAAATTCGATTCACGCAAGCTCAAGTGCAAGGTGAATCCAAATCTAACGACATAACTCGTAAGTCATTCTCTTATCGTTCTCTCTCGTGCATAGCACGATTCTCGCAATCGCCTATCCGAATCACCAAGTTCGTTGGTGAATTTCTAGTTCGATCGTCGACCAATATAACCATTCAAGTATTCATCCGATGAATACTCAAATCTAACTATATAATTCTAAATCGAAAGTTGTTCCAATAATTCTCGATCGCCTAGACTTATCGTCAACATGCACCACATTGTATTTGTTATCGATGCAATTTCATATGCGACGTCGCGTGGGTTATCTTATGGGTCTGTAACATTCAATTTGATTTGGCGGTCAAGTCTTCTAAGGTCAGCTATCCCGAAGCTACGTTTGATAATTATGGATCATCACCGGAGGACAGTTTACTACGAACTATGCTATATCTTATTTCGGAGCTAAATCACGTTCCGACGATTTCTATGCGACTATCCAATTTTGTACAAAACCATTCTTATCGACGCAACTGATGCGCAACTATCCTCCGAGTAAAGTCATGCACTACCGTCGATGATTTCACAATTTTACGAAACATCTACTCGTATCGAGTTCGAGTCTATCTTATTTACGGTCGACACACGAGATGTTATATGCATCGAACAATCGTCGATGACTTATAGTCTCGTCTTAATCAATCACAAAGTTCATGATCAACCAGTTCGTTCATTCTCGTATTGTTATTTACCAAAATTTTGATAGCGCGAGGCACACTCCATTATGTATTCGTATATCGTGCTTACGTTTTCTTATGTAACGCCCTAGTCCCAAAATACGTAGGACCAAGTACGTAAATATGCCAGCTGTATACATACGAAGTACAGGGGCCTTGTATGTATACATAAGCTGTAAAATGTAGTAAACCACAACTAACTAATCTCATCCACAAAATAAGGGAATAAAAGATATCATATAATGAATTGTCTTGGTACAGTATGTTGGGTGGAGACACATCCACTACCAACCAAAATAAAAAGGAAGAAGTACATGATATATAAAAGTATCGACGAAGGTAGCAAGATATATCCAAGACGCATCATCTTCGAATAAATGGAGAAGACCACGATCCAGGCAAGGATACCTGCGGAATACATGAACACACACCTGGGGAATAACCATGTCCTCAGAGGGACGTAGCAAGATACAGGAAGAACATGCTAATATAAACTGTCAAAATAATAATAATATGTAAGACTCTCCTAGACACCAATATGCAAAAGGGAATGCTAACCATCTATTGTGCAATTTAGAGGACAACTTTTATGTACATGGGTGAAATTTTTGGCTATAAGTACGCAACTGGCATCCAGTCATACGTATCCGTCCGTAACGTCCAAAACGTCAGAGGGCATCCATAAATATATCACCATAGTTCCTTTTAAAAACTATGGGTTACCTGTTTAGCTTCCCATACGCACTAGCGACTGTCCTCTCCCAATATTTCTCACACTGTCCAAGTCATGTCCATAACTCATCCAGTTTTGTAACTGCTTGAGTCTCTAAAACCTAGTCATAGCAGTTACGAATATCTACCGTTATACGACTTTAGAGATAGCTAGTCAATATGTAAGTCGCGCCCCTAATAAAATGCCTCAAACCGTGTAGTGTAAGTGTCATGGCCAGCGAGATATAAAAAAATCCCACAATAGGAGGTAGTCCGCTAAAACTAAGTTAACATGCATATAGTAAAGTAAAACAACTAATAGAGTCGCTTGCACCCAAGTGTGGCCTGGACGCGCAATTTATAACAAAGAAAACAAACAATATGAAACAAAGTAAATAATACAAAAAATAAATAATATGACAGTAAATTAGTAAGGTATACTTGTCTGTTGCGACGCTTGGTGAGCTGCCTGGTGTGGTACAATAAAGGTGGCACAAGATCGACTTCGGTGTTACAACTACGCAAGGGAGCCTCTGTTGACGACACAGACGGTTCCATCGGGTCCAGAACAATCCAATTGGTCAGGGCGGACATAAGGTAGACCAAAATTGGTTGAGGGAAAGGAGTAATGGGCTTTGTCACGGACTGGGGATAATCGGTGGAAATTTGATAAATATACGATTTTAGAAAATATTTTATAATCTTTGAAAAATATATTTTATGAGTAAAATAATTTATAGATAAATACTGAAAAGTATAAAAAATAGTTTTAGGCAAAACTCTAGATTTATATAAAAATGAAGTTGAGATAGAGAAACTATATTTATTTAGTAAATATATTTTAGATAGTATTTGAGAAATGCCAACAAAAGTATTTTATAATTTGTAAAAATACATTTTTATTGATCAAATATTTCCATATACTTTATCTAGGGAAATGTAATTAAATAATATCTCTAGGGATTTCGAAATCCTATTTTGGAAAATAAGTATAGGGTCAACCCTATATAATATTTGTATTTGCTAGTAATACAAAATCGTTGGTAAAAATAAAAGTAAAAATTTTATATGTAATTATGGAATAAAGAAAATCTAAAAGTAGCAAATATCTTACTAATAATAATATTAATAAGAATAAGAATAAAAATAGTAATAATACTAATATTGGTATAAATTTTTAAGAGAGAAAAAAAAAAGGAACAAACAATGGTAATAATAATAATAATAATAATAATAAAACAACAACAAATAAAAAACAATTAATTACACAAAACAACAAAATAATAATACTTTTAATAATAACAATAATAATGTCAACAAAAAATAATAATAATAATAATAACAATTAATAAACTAAATAACACAAAAAAAAACCATTAGAAAGGGGCTACTGCTCCCTTCTTTAGGAAAGAGGAGAGAGAGAGGGAGAAGGAAAAAGGGGAAAGGGAGAGAGGGAGCGGAGGAGAATATCGGAAAGCGGCGGAGGAAGCCGATCGACGCGCGCGCGACGAGGCGGAGTTCGCGGCGGCGCTGACAGTTCCGGGGAGGGATAAGCGGCGGGAAAGAGGGGTTTTGAGGAGGACGGCTCGTCGGTTGCTGCAGCGGTGGTGCTGCGGCGGGGTTTTGGACGCCGACGCTAGTACCGGAAAGAGGAGGGCGGAGGGTTGACGACGATGGTGGAGGCGGTCAGCTCTCCTGGTGGTAGACGTCCCAACCAGCGGCCGCGCGAGGAGCGACTTTGCTTGCTAGAGCGGGTCGACGATGGGAGAAGGGTTTCAGGCCGGAAAGAGACGGCGCTCCGGGGAGCAGTTGGCACGGCGACGGGGTGCACCACGGGCGGCTGTTCAAATCTCCGGTCGACGGGGACGGGATGAGCTGCGGCGGTGGACAACGCTATTGGAGGATGAGTCGGTGGAGAGGGTTTCGAAAACCGGACACGGAGCGGCGGAGGCGCCCGTCGGTCTACAGACGACGGTCAGCGTCGGTTTGTGCAAACCAGCGACGGCGCTCGGTGATGGTGTCACTGGGTTCCGACGGCGGTGGCTCCTCGCAGTCGTTATCGAGGTGGTCGACGACGGTTTTGACGAGGTCACAGCGGAGGTAAGGTTTGGGTTTTATTTTTTTGTGTTTTGGTGGTGATGATGGAATTTGGGGTTTCGACGGTTGATTGGGGTTGCCAAGGAGGTGGTTTGTCGAAGGTTTTCCGCTGTGATGGTGTGGTGAAGCTGGTAGCGACAGGGTGATCGGGGGTTGTGCGGCAGGAGGCTGCGGTGATGATGACAGTGGGGGTGGTGCTGTGGGTTCGATGGTGGCATCGGCGATGGTGGTGACGGGTGACGGGGTGGTGATGGAAGTGGCACCGGTGGAGGTGCGGTGGTTGTGGTCGGATAACAAGGGGTCGGATGGCATGCAGGCTGGTTTCGGTGGGGTTACGGTTAGGACGGGGGTGACGGTGGAGGAGTTGCGGGTTCTCTAGAGTTGGGTTTTAGGTTTAGGGCTTGGTGTCGGGGATGTATCCGTCATGGAAACGAGGATGATGATGTGTCCGAGTGTGTCGGATATGATGGCTGGAACATGTAAATGTAATATAAAACTATAGTGGATTGGATGGAAACACGGACACGATGCACAACACATTTGTGGAGAAACTCGTGGAAGAACTGAGGAGAAAATAATATGGGGCTCCCCTATTTATAGGGTTGAGGAATTCTTGACAGGTAAAGATTAGGATTAATTTAAAACTCTCGTAGATAAATTATAATTTATTTCTAATCAATTTAATACCAATCAAATCAAAATCCGATCTAATTTGAATCTATATATAGATATATCTATAAATCAAATACATTCAATAAATCAAATCTTAATTTAGATAAATCTTATCTATAAGTTTAATCTATTTTAGAAATAAATCAATAAATCAAATCTGAATTTAAATTGCCATAAATGGTTAAGCATTAAATCCATAAATTTTAAAATATCTTTGTAATAAATAATAATCATAATTAATTTCAAAAATTAGTATAAATATTTTAAATAGTAACAGGAAATATCTTTAAAATATATTTTTAATAATCTAGATAAAATTTTCGAAAATAAACATAATATTCAAATATTTAAAATACTTTCTTGCTAAATAATTTATTATAAATAATAAAATAAATTTTGAAAATACACATGAAATAATTCTCATGTGCTTTACACGAGTAGAATCTTCACATAAATCTAATTTTCTAAATTACCACTATTAAAATAAGATAGCCTTTTATAAATAACTAAAATAATAAGTTTTGGCAATCTCAGTAGATACTTTTCACAACTTTTAATAAAAATAATTATTATATACATTATTTTGAAACCTTCACTGATAATAAAATCAAAAATCATTTTTTTCTAAAAATATGTACCTCGCACATATTCGCACTCGACGAGTAAATACGAAAAACGCAAATTCTCGCGCGACGTACAATACGACTATGCGACATACAAATACAAAAAAAATCAGTACTAAAAATATAGTAGAAATTTTTAGGAATTTTACATCCTACCCAACTTACAAGAATTTCGTCCTCGAAATTAAGAATAAGTAGGGGGGCTTAGAAGGTACAAGGGTATATCGATACGATCAAATCATGGACGACTTTTAACACAAACTTCTATTTAGAAAGTCGTAATTTAGATAAATACGAAAATAATTATAGATATGGCAAATTAATGTAAGAATGAAAATGATCAAGGGTTAAAGTTTGACCAAGATAACATGCGGTAAGGAATAGTGTTGTATCAAGAGAAAAAATAGATTAGAGATCATGAAGATATGGCATCTTGAGAGTAGGTTGAGGGCAGAAACAATTAGAATCACTCATAAATTTGAGTGATTAGAAGGTCATGATAATAAATATAGGGCCGAGAAGAAGGACGAGTAGTTTAAGACGAAGATAAAGTCACATTGAGTGGTAATGGGCATAAGTGATAGGACAGCTAGAGGGAATTCACGTACAAGCGTCTTCGTCCTTCTAAAATAGGTGAAGGCGAAAGCAATTTAGAGTTCAAAGACGATATTATCGAATACGAATACGTGGTTCAAAAGCGACCGAATAATTTCAAAAAAAATTCAAGGCAGTCGTGGATGGGACTCTAGAGGACAAGTTTAGCTATATTCCTATCGACGTAGAACGATAAATAAAAGCGAACCAAAGTGTACTCGGTTGATCAAACCACCATGCACCGGTTCTGATTAGACAATATGTTAATGAGCGCGCTCAATAGCATATGTCATGAACAAGCTCGACAATTGGATAAGCTTGCAAAACTAGATTATAGTAGCAACATTTAGTCAAGATGGTAAAAATATAGGCACGAGAGATTAAGATTGAAGGAAAGTAGAATTTGGTCAAAGTCCTTAAAATCTAATTCATGTCCTATGTTGATACCTATACAGTCATCCTACCGTCTACCTGTCTAAGACATGGTTAAGGTCACAAGGAAGGTTAGGTCGTAAGGCATTCTACCCAACTTACAAGAATTAAACTAGTAGGGTGATGGGACAATGGGTCATGTCCACCTAGTATGGGTTACCTTATTAATCTCTATCAAGCACGAAAGAAGGGCACGAATCACGATAGAAGGGATCAAACAAGATGCAACTCGAGGAGTCAAGCGAGAAGGCGGTCAAGTATGTGGATGAGATCTTAGACTCTAATCCTATACGCAGGCTTGCTTGGTACGGTAAAGTAACCAAACAATTTATCTTGACCTGCATGGGCCACCACAAAAATATGTAATACCCTAGTCCCAAAATACGTAGGACCAAGTACGTAAATATGCCAGTTGTATACATACGAAGTACAGGGGCCTTGTATGTATACATAAGCTGTAAAATATAGTAAACCACAACTAACTAATCTCATCCACAAAATAAGGGAATAAAAGATATCATATAATGAATTGTCTTGGTATAATATGTTGGATGGAGACACATATCACTCCCCGATCCCGCAGAGTCCTTTCGTCCTCGCTTCGGGCTCTTTGGGATCGTTCGTCCTCGCTAAGGCATGATACCGTGCAAGCCTAAGTTGTACTTGCACAAGGCCAAGACCTGTAACAAGACAAGATAGACAAGGTTGACAATAACGTAGCGAAACATATAGCAGATAATTGAAGCAGCAGCGGACATATTTTCAGAATACATGCATTGAACACAATGGTAACAAGAACAATTCTCTTTATTGATTTTATTTGAACAGATTACAAGCTCTCGATTCTCTCTGATACAATGTTATATTCTCTCAGAACTTTACAGATTACAATGATCCCGTTCCCATACATTACATCCCTTTATATACAAAACCAACTCTTGTAACAGATGTCCATCTCTTGGCATCTCTTCTGATTTTTGGCTCCTGAGGATGAGGCTCGGGCTATCGCTTCGGACTATCCTTCTCGATGCATAGTGTACCTGCATGCAGACTGATGGTGGGTCAGTATATCAGTATACTGGTGAATTGTGGACAAAGGGGCTATATTCTTCTGAAACGATCACTGTTCATTTAGTGAGAAAATATTTTCTTATGATGTGATGTTGCTACTTTTACCTATGTTTATTCTATGCATACAGAGTCAGTTTACATCTCTTTTGAAAACATCTTTGAAAAGCCACAGTTCATTTCTTTTCTTTTCATGTCAAGCATACAAGGGACTATTCATTTCTATAGAGTGCGCAGCGTGTTTCATGAGCATAATCATTTCTTGTTTGAAGCAACTCTTAGGGACATTATAAGCACGATGTCATATCTTTTCTGAAAAAGGGGCATAGCATTTCATTGTATAGATAAATCTCTGCAAACAATTCATGTCAAAGACTTAAGCAGTACATATGCATCACTTTTAAGTGATTCTTACCATAGGCGACCGTCCATCCTTGTACAAGACAAGGATTAGCATAAACATGATAAAAACCAACATTTTCTCTGTTCGTTTCTGCATCGTTAGCCCTCAACCAAACATTCTTCTGCCAACTCATGCAACTCGATTGGCAACTGTGACGCAAGGCCCAGCTCTGCACTAATATATACGTAGACGAGTAGTTGTGACGCTCTGGGTCAGCTTGTACTGATAACGCACATACTAGCAACTGTGGCATGGTTCAGCTCTTCACCAACCGACACTTATCTATATGATGGTCCTTGGGAAACCCATGATTTAGCCGTTGTGACTCTTGGGTTCAGCTCGTCGCTAAGTGGATACTCTATACACCTCTTGGTCTCTTTACCGCAGGGCGTTACTCTATCCCCCCAGGCCGAACGGCTCCGGTGCCCCAGAACCGGTCGTGAGGATCTATACTTGTGCACAAGTTGTCCAAGACCAATGTGTAGGAATCCTAGAGGGGGGTGAATAGGGTCAAGCTAACTAATCAAGCACTTAGCACAAGCTAATTGATAATTTAAAAATATAAGTGCAAGAGAAAAAGCAATAACAATACCGACACACGATATATCCTGGTATCCTCCCAAGAGGCACTCCAGTCCCGGAACTCTCTCCGGCTTTAATCCACTATTTGAGTAAATAGTTACACACGAGTTTGGATCCGAAGAACTCGCCAACTTCTTACACGAAAGCTTTAATCCAAAGGCCTCTCCAACTTCAACCGAGAGTTTGGATACGAAGACTCTCCAACTTCAACCGAGAGTTTGGATACGAAGACTCTCCAACTTCAACCTTTCACAATAGGTTTTGATCTCCTTATACAATAAGATGAAGATCTCACTTTTCAACTCAATAACTCTAACATAATTTGTTGATGTCAAATGAAAGCTTTGTAGAGTTGTTTGTGGATAAGCTTTGGTGGTTTATAAATTTTTAGGCTCAAAGCATCAACCTTGAATGAAGGGGTTCAAGGCTATTTATAACCAAAGCATTGAAAAGAGCTCAAAGGCAACTTTTCAGACAGCGACCGGTATACCGTCGGTATGGACCGGTATATCGTCGGTATGCCGGTCTGAAATTACAACGGCTAGAAATATAGCCGTTGGGATCATTAAATGCTCGAAATCCGACCGTTGGAATTTCAACGTTACTGAACCGGTATACCGTCGGTATGAACCGGTATACCGTCGGTATATCGATTTTGTAGACAAAAAACTTTCTGTGAACAAAATCGGTATACCGTCGGTATAGACCGGTATACCGTCGGTATGTCGGTTTGCATTCGAAAATGATCCTAGACTAATTTCTACCCTAGCTTTCGATTTTACCATCCATTTTTTGGGTTTACAAATATTCCTAAGACTCATTACAGACTCCAGAAATACTGTAGCAGGTGCAGGCTTCTTCAGACTTTAAAAGATGATGGCATGGCTTGGCTTCTTCCTTTGATAGGTGTTGGCTTTTTTTTTGGCGGCAGCTGTCCAAAGATATTCAGTTTGTGAAAACTGAATACCTTTCGGGGGCTTCGCTCCCGAACCCACGACGAGGGGCGCTGCCCCCTCGACTCCCGTCCGCTGACCGGGCAGCGGAACCCCCGGTGCGTGGCTCCGAAGATGTCGTCGAGCGGTTCAGAGAAATCTTTGTGGAATACCATCGTCTTTGGCCCACCATAATTTCTTCATTGCATATGTCTACATTTGATCTTGCTAATTGCTTTTCTGCAAATACATGTTAGACGAACAAAGCAATATACATGTAGCAAGAATGATAAGATAAAAGCACATTAGGACTATGCAAAGTTTAAGTATCAATACTATAGTGATAGCATAAATATTAGTGATATCATAATGTTAAACTTAATTGAATAACCATAATCAAAAATATAGTTTTAATTGGCAACCCGATTAAATTTAAGATAGAAAGCTCATATCACTAATATGTAAACCAATAGGCACATATCACCAAAGGTATAAGTATAAGTAGAAATGCTATAGCGATAGTATAAAGATTAGTGATAATGAAATGCTAAACTTAATAGATTAACCATATTCAAAAACATGATACAATCATTGGGCCAACAATCTCCCTATTTTTTATTATGGCAAATCGGTTAAGTTTAGTATTGATACAATAGATGCATGTATCACTCATATACAAAAGACATAAGCAATATCACTGAAAGCATACTACTTAGATTACTTATAAATACATACTTAAACTTACTGAAAGCATACTACATAGATTACTTATAAATACATACTTAAACTTACTTCTCCCCCTTTGACATGATCAAAAATAGGCTCCCCCGTACTAAGAGATAAAATAAAATCAATCTCAAGCATAAAAATCAGAGCATGGGAAACTCATAGACAATCATGATCAAGATATACTAATGAAAAATAATGGAAGAAGGGTGTAATGACATGTTTATAAAACTACATTGCCAATGTAGAACATCAAAATTTTGAAAGAAGCATGACAAAACACAATATAGTTGGTAAAACAAATAAAATTGAAAGCACTCAATTAATAGTTTACCAACTTGAAATCCAAAAAAGAAACTCCAAAACATAATACGATATAAATTAAAACTCTAGTTTTGGAAAGAAGCGATATACCAATTGAAATAAAAGATTTCAATCAAGGATTTCAGTCAAAAGCCCATGAGGATTAGATAATAGCAAAGTAATTGATATAAAATAATCTCTTTATTTGCAAAATCTATTAGCTTACCCAAGTTAATGCATTTGAACTCAATTACCTTATCATGTTATGTGAATTTCCTTTAGAAAAACATGAAGATAAAGGAGAAAAATACTTGAGAAAAAGACATTCAGTCGATTTGAATGCTCCCCCTCAAAGTATTACCAATATAGATAAACATGAATTTTGGGTAAGTCCTCATTAAGAAAAGCCAAATAATTTAAGCAAATAAGGAAAGTCAAATAAATAAAAGCACAATAGTCATCAAGATAAGATATGAAAGTTAATATTAACAAGATGACTTATTTAATCCATATAAAAGAGAGAGATAAATAATAAAGACACTTACATACACTCTCATAAATCCTTCACAAATAAAAATATCATGACCATAATAATAGGATATGAAATTGAAGAAATATGGTCAATGATGAACTAGGTATACGACATATTAAAGGGTATAAATAAATAGGACCGATTAATTTGCTCCCCCTCAAAATATGCGTATCTAGTTCCAAAGCACTTATAGCATAAAAGATAACTACAAGATCTAGGGGTAAATCAACTATGAATTTCTCCCCCTTGCTCGATGCATATAAGGCTACAATATCGTCAAAAGACGAATAATATCATCTTTAGTCAAGAAGAGATATACAATTAATAGCCACTAAAGATGAAGGATCAAAAGAATATTCTAATTAAGCACGTATAATCAAAAGATGGCATACATTAACCTATATAGAAGGATCTTATATATAAATATGATAGATCAATATATGTTATCTTTTGAGAAAATGTCATCATAAAAAAGAATAAAGTCAATTAAGAACAATCATGATGATAGACAAATATAGCACAAAAATAAAGTAAAAATAAAAATATCATATCCATGATTATCTAATTAAGAAAGAATCAATCAATTTAATGCTTTGCATGGACTAGGCATATTTTATCACATATATACCCATCAATTAGGTAATTTCCAGACTTTGCTATATCTAAATGAAAGACCAATAAAGTTCAAATAGTAAAGACACTATGTGATAATCCATGAGTAGTCGAAGTAGAGTAGTAAATTAACTGACATTTATAAAAATAGATAGTTTAGGACTACTCAATCATTATGATCATTCATAAAGAAAGCAAATGAATAAATATGATCAAATGAATCTCATCAAGAGAAAATTAAAATTCCATATTTATAATAAAATCTAATAAATCAATAAAAATATGGAAAAGAGTCATTCTCATTTAAATGATTGCAAATATAATCAAGAAGAGATGTAAATGATAATATGATAAAATTATGACTCAAAAGTGAGAGAAATTTTAGAGATACATGCTAATGACTAATATGGAAGGAAGCTAAGGTAAGGAATCACAAATCTCTTTTGAAAAATAAGATCAAATCAAATGTTTGTCAAACTAGTTTTAGAGAACAAGACATACGTATCTAAAATAGAAATCAAGACAATTCATACATCTTGTTTTTGGAAACTAGCATATCATATATAGATTAAAACGAAAAACAATAGCTAGAAGAGTGAATGTGAACATAGATTATATAGCTTAACAATATACCATAACTAACCAAGCTACATAACTAATTAAGATTAATGAGGTAAGTCATTAACAAGATAAAAGTGCTCATTAAATCTTAAGTCACAAACACTAAAGATACTTGCTTAAGCATAGAGTTCACAAAGAGAGTAATACATTTTGAATGAACAAAATAATTTATAGACTCTTTACTAAGCAAGGATAAGAGCATAATATGACAAATAAAAGAATTAGACTCTTATCAAGTATAGGTCAAAAGAGATATTCATGAAAATATAATAAAATAAATCTCTTTGCCAATTATTGAGATTAGTCTAAGATAATGAAATAATAGATCGATGTAGAGAATGCAAGATATTATAGCCATTATAAAATAAGTGTATTCTCTAGAAATAAAAAATCTCAACACAAAAGCTCAAACCATAGTAGCTAAAGTCATAAGAAATATGATGTATCAATTACATGTATTCCCATGTGCTACAAAAATCATTGGGCAACAATAATTCAAAAAGAATCATAAACTCAAGGAATGAGCAAAGAAAGATCATTAAGATCAAGAAAGCTAAATTGCTAAAGATAGTAAGAATCATATTTTACGAAAATGCTTTCAAAGTGCACAATAGGAGTATATAGAAGATATAGATTTGAAAATGTGCACTAAAAACGGAGGTAAATATAAAAACAAGACAAAGTACAAAACCATGTGATTCTTAAAAGAACTTCCATAAATAGTCAAGTGCAAGACATAAACAAATATTTTCTCTCATCATCCCAACTTAAAGATATAAAACAAATAAATATCAAAAGATAGGAATCTTTTATATATATATATAAAACTATATATATCACGAATAGGCATACATGAAAAGATCAAAAATTAATTAAGAACATGTATCCACAATGCCAACCAAAAAGTCAAGAAGATATCATCAAAAGAAGACTTTAAGGAAGAAGCTAATTGATTCAAGAAGAATAAATTTGGTCAAAGGAATCAATAGCTAAGGTATGAGATAAGCACAAGTATGAAGGTAACAAGTATATTAAAGTACTCTTCAAGTCAATATAAACTTTAGCTTAACTCTTATGCCCACATAAAGATATTTATACAAAAAAATATCAACATAAGAAATACATGATCTACATAGAGATGAAAATATTAATGAATATAGTCATATATCCTTAATGAATGTTTGAAAAACTATCACAAATTTAAAACACATATAAATAAGCTTTAATAGGCAAAGACATAATTGATTCATAAGAGGTTTAATCAAAATAAAACATGAGAATCAATAATGAATATATTATGTGAGCACAAGGTTAAAGTAAAAGTATAAGTAAATACTTGTCAAGTGATAAGAAGCTTGTGCTAAACATATATATTCACAAATACCGATTAAAAAAATATGACATATTAAATACAAATCGACAAAAAAGTAACTATCTCAAAAACTTTAAAGACGGAGAGTTAAAATCATATTAACTCAAATCAAAACTAAGCTCCTATGGACTAGAGTGATATGCATAATTTATAAAAGATTAAGAATAATGAGCATGCATATATAAATGTGTCACACTAATAGAAAATGAGTGATAAACTACATAGTGTGAACTAATTATTTAAGCCGAGTAACTAGTCATACTAGATAAAAGAATTGATAAGAAAATTAACTAAGCATGCTAGTATTATATCTCACATTGATTTATAAAAAAGGCAATTAAAGGATATCAATGTGAGCGAGTAGCAAGACATCAAGTAAAACATGCTAGATTCTATAAATATAAACAATTTAAAGAGAATCGTTTAGCATGTTACCAAAGTGGCTCTAGTGGCCATGCTTGTGTTGGTATAATTGCTTGGAAGATGACCTTTGAGCTTTGCAACCACCAAAACGCTCCTCGGTGCTATGTCCCGATATAAGAAGCTCCACCTACAATATTAGGCGAAGCCTTTGGTATCCAAATAAACTTGGATCCACATTTGTTAGCTTTAGGGACCCATATACTATTTACTTTAGCATTGGTAGCAAAACTCCTACGAATAGGACAAGTTAAGCTCATGTGTCCAATACGAGAGCAATAGAAGCACCTAATACTAGTGTGTGCACATGTATCGGAATGAGTATGATTATGAACATGTGACACACTAGAATGATGAATATCTCTAGAGTGAGCATGCATAAATTTGGTCTTAAGAATATCATGTTCTAATAGGAAACCATCATGCAAACAAGTAAGAGAATCAAATTTAGCATTTAAAGCATAATTCTCTTTTTAAATAAAGCAATTCTAGAAATAAAATTATCATTTTGTTTCTTTAAAGAATCAATAGAAGAATCATGCAAAGAAGTTAACACATGCGTTTGACTTTTAAGATCTTCTATAGATGAGGAAAGAGATTTGATTTTTAAGATTAAAGTCTCATTCAAACTCTTTAAAGAAACACATGATGAGTTTTGAAAATCAAGTCTAGATAATACATCATTGTTTTCATTTCTCAAAAACTCATTTGCTTCTTCTAAATGAATAACCTTTTCAGAAAGTTCTTTATATGTAGAATGAAGGTTGTCAAGAATCTCTAAGGATTGTTTAGCCATGGCTTTCCACTTAGAGCATTTCTTGTATTTAGAAGAAATATGATTGTCTATGCTACTAGAAGTAAAACCCTCTTTATCGGAGGAGGAGTAGGAGGAATACGATGCCATAGAAAAATAATAAGGATCTACTCTAAGGATGTTAAGCCTAACAATAGAGTCCTTGCTCTGATACCAATTGTAGGAACCCTAGAGGGGGGTGAATAGGGTCAAGCTAACTAATCAAGCACTTAGCACAAGCTAATTGACAATTTAAAAATATAAGTGTAAGAGAAGAAGCAATAACAATACCGACACACGATATATCCTGGTATCCTCCCAAGAGGCAATCCAGTCCCGGAACTCTCTCCGGCTTTAATCCACTATTTGAGTAAATAGTTACACACGAGTTTGGATCTGAAGAACTCGCCAACTTCTTACACGAGAGCTTTAATCCGAAGGCCTCTCCGACTTCAACCAAGAGTTTGGATACGAAGACTCTCCAACTTTAATCGAGAGTTTGGATACGAAGACTCTCCAACTTCAACCTTTCACAATAGGTTTTGATCTCCTTATACAATAAGATGAAGATCTCACTTTTCAACTCAATAACTCTAACACAATTTGTTGATGGCAAATGAAAGCTTTGAAGAGTTGTTTGTGGATAGACTTTGGTGGTTTAAAAATTTTTAGGCTCAAAGCATCAACCTTGAATGAAGGGGTTCAAGGCTATTTATAACCAAAGCATTAAAAAGAGCTCAAAGGCAACTTTTCAGACAGCGACCGGTATACCGTCGGTATGGACCGGTATACCGTCGGTATGCCGGTCTGGAATTACAACGGCTAGAAATATAGCCATTGGGATCATTAAATGCTCGAAATCCGACCGTTGGAATTTCAACGTTACTGAATCGGTATACCGTCGGTATGAACCGGTATACCGTCGGTATGCCGATTTTGTAGATAGAAAACTTTCTGTAAACAAAATTGGTATACCGTCGGTATAGACCGGTATACCGTCGGTATGTCGGTTTGCATCCAAAAATGATCATGGACTAATTTCTACCCTAGCTTTCGATTTTACCATCCATTTCTTATATTTACAAATATTCCTAAGACTCATTACAGACTCCAGAAATACTGTAGCAGGTGCAGGCTTCTTCAGAGTCTTTAAAAGATGATGGCATGGCTTGGCTTCTTCCTTTGATAGGTGTTGGCTTTTTCCTTTGGCGGCAGTTGTCCAAAGATATCCAGTTTGTGAAAACTGAATATCTTTCGGAGGCTTCGCTCCCAAACCTGCGACGAGGGGCATTGCCCCCTCGACTCCCATCCGCTGACCGGGCAGCGGAACCCCCGGTGCGTGGCTCCGAAGATGTCGTCGGGCGGTTCAGAGAAATCTTTGTGGAATACTATCGTCTTTGGCCCACCATGATTTCTTTATTGCATATGTCTACATTCGATCTTGCTAATTACTTTTCTGCAAATACATGTTAGACGAACAAAGCAATATACATGTAGCAAGAATGATAAGATAAAAGCACATTAGGACTATGCAAAGTTTAAGTATCAATACTATAGTGATAGCATAAATATTAGTGATATCATAATATTAAACTTAATTGAATAACCATAATCAAAAATATAGTTTTGATTGGCAACCCAATTAAATTTAAGATAGAAAGCTCATATTACTAATATGTAAACCAATAGGCACATATCACCAAAGGTATAAGTATAAGTTGAAATGCTATAGCGACAGTATAAAGATTAGTGATAATGAAATGCTAAACTTAATAGATTAACCATATTCAAAAATATGATACAATCATTAGGCCAACACAATACAAATGCAACTATCAGATAAAACTATCAAGCATCAATCTGGCAACTTGTAAACATTTACTTCTTCTGTTTCATGTATCGAGCCAATGGCTCTACTCTTTTCTCTATACGGACAAGCCGTATCATCTCTTTAAACAGCACAATGTGCCTTCTCTGTACATCTCTTTCTTTATAGCAACAATCGGAGGACAATAAGAAATCTCGGTTTAAGCAAGCATGATAACAAGCATGAATTCTACTCTTGATAATCATACTCTATTCAGGGCATGTAAGCATTCTCTTTCTTTACACATTAAGCATGGCAACAGTTCATTCATTCGAGGCACATATCTAATTTAGCACATCATCAACTCATTGATTTAACAAGGCAACATTTATTCAATCAAGGCATCATGTCGATTCTTATTAGCATATAACAATTCCTTTTTTCTTAGCATACAGATTAACTCTTTTCTTGTTCTTAGCATAGCAACATGTGAAATCTTTTACAAGCATACTCAATGATTACCATCTTTTTATTAGCAACAACATTTATTTAAAAATTCTGATTCTTATTAGACACAAGCGAATCATAAAATGAGTCTTTGTCCACTCACCTAGATCAATCGTCTTCTGTTGCAGAGCCAGCAATCCGATCATTCTGTCTATCTAGTGCCTTCGCGGAGCGGGGCACTACAACACATCCACTACCAACTAAAATAAAAAGGAAGAAGTATATGATATATACAAGTATCGACGAAGGAGCAAGATATATCCAAGATGCGTCATCTTCGAATAAATGGAGAAGACCACGATCCCGGCTAGGATACATATGGAAGACATGAACACACACCTGGGGAATAACCAGGTCCTCAGAGGGACGTAGCAAGATACAGGAAGAACATGCTAATATGAACTGTCAAAATAATAATAATATGCAAGACTCTCCTAGACACCAATATGCAAAAGGGGATGCTAACCATCTATTGTACAATTTAGAGGACAACTTTCATGCGCATGGATGAAATTTTTGGCTATAAGTACGCAACTGGCATCCAGTCATACGTATCCGTCCATAACGTCCAAAACGTCAGAGGGCATCTACAAATATATCGCCATAGTTCCTTTCGAAAACTATGGGTTACCTGTCTGGCTTTCTATACGTACTAGCGACTGTCCTTCCCCAATATTTCCCACACAGTCCAAGTCATGTCCATAATTCGTCCAGTTTTGTAACTGCTTGAGTCTCTAAAACCTAGTCATAGCAGTTAGAATATCTACCGTCGCACGACTTTAGAGATAGCTAGTCAATATGTAAGCCGTGCCCCTAATAAAATAGCTAAAATCGTGTATTATAAGTGTCATGGCCAGCGAGATATAAAAATATCCCACAATAGGAGGTAGTCCGCTAAAACTAAGTTAACATGCATATAGTAAAGTAAAACGACTAATAGAGTCGCTTGCACCCAAGTGTGGCTTGGACGCGCAATTTATAACAAAGAAAACTAACAATACGAAACAAAGTAAATAATACAAAAAATAAATAATATGACAGTAAATTAGCAAGGTATACTTGCCTGTTGCGACGTCTGGTGAGCTGCCTGGTGTGGTACAATAAAGGTGGTACAAGATCGACTTCGGTGTTACAACTACGCAAGGGAGCCTCTGTTGATGACACAGACGGTTCCATCGGGTCCAGAAAAGTCCAATTGGTCAGGGCGGACATAAGGTAGACCAAAATTGGTTGAGGGAAAGGAGTAATGGGCTTTGTCACGGACTGGGGATAATCGGAGGAAATTGATAAATATACGATTTTAGAAAATATTTTATAATCTTTGAAAAATATATTTTATGAGTAAAATAATTTATAGATAAATACTGAAAAGTATAAAAAATAGTTTTAGGCAAAAACTCTAGATTTATATAAAAATGAAGTTGATATAGAGAAACTATATTTATTTAGTAAATATATTTTAGATAGTATTTGAGAAATGCCAACAAAATTATTTTATAATTTGTAAAAATATATTTTTATTGATCAAATATTTCCATATACTTTATCTAGGGAAATGTAATTAAATAATATTTCTAGGGGTTTCGAAATCCTATTTTGGAAAATAAGTATAGGGTCAACCCTATATAATATTTGTATTTGCTAGTAATATAAAAATCGTTGGTAAAAATAAAAGTAAAAATTTTATATGTAATTATGGAATAAAGAAAATCTAAAAGGTGCAAATATCTTACTAATAATATTATTAATAAGAATAAGAATAAAAATAGTAATAATACTAATATTGGTATAAATTTTTAAGAGAGAAAAAAAAGAACAAACAATGGTGGTAATAATAATAATAATAATAAAACAACAACAACAACAAATAAAAAAACAATTAATTACACAAAACAACAAAATAATAATACTTTTAATAATAATAATAATAATGTCAACAACAAAAAAATAATAATTAATAAACTAAATAACACTAAAAACACCATTAGAAGGGCATGCTGCTCCCTTCTTTAAGAAAGAGGAGAGAGAGGGAGAAGGAAAAGGGGAAAGGGAGAGAGGGAGCGGAGGAGAAGATCGGGAAGCGGCGGAGGAAGCCGATCAACGCGCGCGCGGCGAGGCGGAGTTCGCGGCAGCGCTGACAGTTCCGGGGAGGGATAAGCGGCAGGAAAGAGGGGTTTTGAGGGGGACGGCTCGTCGGTTGCTGCAGCGGTGGTGCTGCGGCGGGGTTTTGGACGTCGGCGCTAGTACCGAGAAGAGGAGGGCGGAGGGTTGACGACGATGGTGGAGGCGGTCAGCTCTCCTGGTGGTAGACGTCCCAACCAGCAGCCGCGCGAGGAGTGACTTTGCTCGCTAGAGCGGGTCGACGATGGGAGAAGGGTTTCAGGCCAGAAAGAGACGGTGCTCCAGGGATCAATTGACATGGCGACGGGGCGCACCGCGGGCGGCTATTCAAATCTCCGGTCGGCGGGGACGGGATGAGGTGCGGCGGCAGACAGCGCTGTTGGAGGATGAGTCGGTGGAGAGGGGTGCAAAAATCGGACACGGAGCGGCGGATGCGCCCGTCGGTCTACAGACGACTGTCAGCGTTGGTTTGTGCGAACCAGCGACGGCGCTCGATGATGGTGTCGCTGGGTTCCGACGGCGGTGGCTCCTCGCGGTCGTCATCGAGGTGGTCAACGACGGTTTCGACGAGGTCACAGCGGAGGTAAGGTTTGGGTTTTATTTTCTTGTGTTTTAGTGGTGATAACAAAATTTGGGGTTTTGACGGTTGATTGGGGTTGTCGAGGAGGTGGTTTGTCGGGGGTTTTTCGCTGTGATAGTGTGGTAAAGCTGGTGGCGACAGGGTGACCGGGGGTTATGCGGCAGGAGGCTACAGTGATGATGACAGCGGGGGTGGTGCTATGGGTTCGATGGTGGCATTGGCGGTGGTGGTGACGGGTGACGGGGTGGTGGTGGAAGTGGCACCGGTAGAGGTACGGTGGTTGTGGTCGGAGAACAAGGGGTCGGATGGCATGCAGGCTGGTTTCGGTGGGGTTGAGGTGAGGACGGGGGTGACGGTGGAGGAGTTACGGGTTCTCTAGAGTTGGGTTTTAGGTTTAGGGCTTTGTGTCGGGGATGTATCCGTCATGGGAACGAGGATAATGATGTGTCCGAGTGTGTCGGACATGATGGCTGGAACATGTAAATGTAATATAAAACTATAGTGGATTGGATGGAAGCACGGATACGATGCACAACACATTTGTGGAGAAACTCGTGGAAGAACTGAGGAGAAAATAATATGGGACTCCCCTATTTATAGGGTTGAGGAATTCTTGACAGGTAAAGATTAGGATTAATTTAAAACTCCCGTAGATAAATTATAATTTATTTCAAATCAATTTAATACCAATCAAATCAAAATCCGATCTAATTTGAATTTATATATAGATATATCATATCTATAAATCAAATACATTCAATAAATCAAATCTTAATTTAGATAAATCTTATCTATAAGTTTAAACTATTTTAGAAATAAATCAATAAATCAAATCTGAATTTAAATTGCCATAAATGGTTAAGCATTAAATCCACAAATTTTAAAATATCTTTGTAATAAATAATAATCACAATTAATTTCGAAAATTAGTATAAATATTTTAAATAGTAACATGAAATATCTTTAAAATACATTTTTAATAATTTAGATAAATTTTTTGAAAATAAACATAATATTCAAATATTTAAAATACCTACTTGCTAAATAATTTATTATAAATAATAAAATAAATTTTGAAAATATACATGAAATAATTTTCATGTGCTTTACACGAGTAGAATCTTCACATAAATTTAGTTTTTTTAAATTACCACTATTAAAATAAGATAGCCTTTTATAAATAACTAAAATAATAAGTTTTGGCAATCTCGGTAGATACTTTTCACAACTTTTAATAAAAATAATTATTATATACATTATTTTGAAACCTTCACTGATAATAAAATCAAAAATTATTTTTTCTAAAAATATATACCTCGCACATATTCGCACTCGACGAGTAAATACGAAAAACGTAAATTCTCGCGCAACGTACAATACGACTATTCGACGTATAAATATAAAAAAATCAGTACTAAAAATATAGTAGAATTTTTTAGGGGTTTTACACCTTACGTATCAATCTCGATACGTCGTATCAATTTCGATAGCGTAAGGATCAACTTTGATTCTGTTTCAACGTCGACAACTTGCATTGCATATGTCCAAGTTCTTCACAAACATTTTCGTACGTCTCGAATCATTTCTCGATTCATTACATTCTGTTATGTTTTGATCGCGTAACCGAGTTACCGATTATCCAACATCGAATCCTCGAGTTATACGATCACGCCCTCTTAGGTTTTGTGTGTTTCAGTCGTACTCAAATGAGTTTTACCGTAACGTAACCAACTATCTCTTAGGCACTATTTACCCGTATCAACCAAATCTTCACTGAAGTCGCACATCGTGCGATCCGATTATAATTTGCCTTGCCCAACATTTCTATCGAGATCGCAAGTCATACGACTCATTTATAAGTTCGAGTTTTTCCTTTTCCGTCGATCCGATTATTGCTTCAAGGCATAATCGTTCCGCTAGTCTCCGTCGTCCGACCGACTTATAATTTCTGTCCGACGTATCATTTATTGATACGAATCTCGCCTTATCATCCCAACCGATTTTTGAAGAACACTTGCATCAACATACCGTCATACAAATTTCCAATCGAGTCTCGGTACTCTCCCGTCCGTTGCAGACAAACCTTCCGCAATTCTCACAATGCGTCGATGCAATTTATCGCACAAGTGGTATACCATATACCACTCGGAATCGAGCCATTCATCGCATACGTGGTATGGCATATACCACTCGGAAATCAAGTCATTTCTCTTACATTATACTCGGTATGAACCAACAATCTCTTCTGACTCACGATTTCCGCAGTGATCGTGCTTGATCACAACCGTAACTTTGATTAATTTAAATCCGACACAACTCGGCCAATGTTTTCATTTGCCAACACAAGTTCGGTGTACAACCGAACGATTTATTCTATCGATTTATGCTTTCAGTTTCTTCCATTGTATCTCATGCAGCGATTTATTTCCAATTTCCTTTACACTCCGTGCAACGATTACTTTGATATGCATTGCACCATATGCAATAATTTACTTCCGACACACGTTGCACATCGTGCTACGACTTATTTCCGACATTTATTGCACCTCGTGCAACGATTTTACTTTCGACATCTGTTGTACCTCGTGCAACAATTTATTCTCGACATTCAAAGTCAATGCTCAAATCCGTTCAACACATTCGATATTGACTTATCGCTTTCATTGCAACGCATTATTTAAGTTTTCGCATTGGTGCAACTAATATTCACAACCCATTGCACTTCGTGCATTATTTCATTTCTCATTCAACATGTTACATTGCAACAACAACATCTCAAATCGCATTTCACAATTTGCACTTGCAACAACTAATATTTCATGTCTCGTGCATTCAATGCAACGAAACGTTTCATAACTTTCTCCGTAATATCATGAAAATTCGAAGAACCTGCGGCAACATTACCCGGCTTTGTATTAGACTTATTGTATAGAACATCCAGTGCGGCATCGAGTAGAGTCAAGAGTAATTTCAATTGGTGGTGGACAACTCTTTGGAATTGAAACAAGCAAACGTTCGAAGAAAATTGAGCCTAGAGCTCTGATACCAATTTGTCACGCCTAGACCCGGAATCACCCGAATCATCACGCCCCCTGCGAGGACGATGATTCGGGTGATTCCGGGTCGGGGCGTGACAAATATACCTTCTATTCCATTACTTGTCAAAATTATCCCAGGATATCCTATGCTTACCATACCCTACCAAACATACACACATGGACTCACTCATCCTATTTTTAGCACTTGACATATTGATATTATCTATTACCTAGTTCTAATACCCAATATCTTAGTATCTTGACCAATACCTTATCCTCCCATATACTTATCCAACTAACTTTAATAATAATACTTGATACCAAATATGATACCTTACTCAAATCCTAATACTCACTTATCATTACTCATGATACTTGAGTGTCACGATACTAATATCCTAATGGTACCCAAGTATTACACTAGTACCTTGCCCACAACTTTAATACCTTGACACATAACTTATCTATATTTGGCTTACTTGATAACCATTTGTATCAACATTAACACACACTAAGACATATTATCTAACAATAATATATAATATATATATATATATATATATATATATATATATATCATACATATTCTTGACAACCTATGATACCTACATTCACTTGATATCCATACTACATAAGCTTATAGGATACACAAAATGCCTATGTCGTATAGTCAGTTTTCTATTTAAAACCAATACTATACCTATTAGACCTATTAGCTAAATTATAGAATTAAAGTATGTCGTAGCCCTTCGTATTAGCTTTCTGAAACTTCAAACGGATCACATTTTCGTGGCTGGAAGCTCCCGGAATCGCGAAAACACCGAAACACGTTCGTCTTTCGTTTGGTCAGCGTAATCATGGAATTGGAAAATGAAAGTGATTAATTTTCTACGTTTGGGCGCCAATGGAATTGAGGAGGAAAGAAAAGTGATTTACAATTGAAGAAAAATTAGAAAGAAAAATAATTACATCCATCCAAGCGGAGTCACTTTTCCACCTTGAAGTATTTACATCGAAAAGAAAAATCACTAGAAATTGTAATTTCTCGAAGGAAATAAAATGCCAAGGAATTGAATTCTTTTCCATTATTTTTCGTGAACCAAAGGAGGCCTAATCTTAAGTGCCTCTCCCACATCCGCTCCCCCACTCCTTCAATCTTCTCAACCCACCTCGCCATACCCCTCCTATCTCTGCAACCCTCTATCGTCTATGTACCCCTCATCCACACGTTGTCTTCTTCCTCCATCATATTTGTGTTTTCTAAATCACCCCTACCCCTTGCCTCCCTCTACTCCCGATCTAAGATACAAAGACATGGATGAAAAAAATCTTTTGCCATAGCCATTTGTAAAATAGGAACAATCATTGCATAATAAATATTATGGTTTCTGTTATATTTTTCATTTAAAAAAAAAGAGTAGTAAGCACAATAGACATTTGTTTCGACAAATGCTAAGGACACTACAAAAATTAAGGGCTCGTTTGGTTCAAGTTTTTGTATTCCTAGGAATAGATTTTTAATTCATTTCCCATAGAAAAAGAATACAACATTTCCATACCCATATTTGGTTACACACAAGGATAGGAATCTTAATTTATTTAGTTTTCCTTAAATACCCTTTCATTAATTTCATGATGATTCACATGTTTGGGTAGAAAGTTGAAAATTTGAAAATAAAAAGAGGGTATTACCGTCCAAATAAATATCCAAATAACATTCCTAGGAAAACAAAACTATTCCCAAGGGGGACTTGGGAATAGCTTTCCCACATCCATGGGAATGTGAAGCCCCTCTTATTCTCCCCCAATTCCCAATCATAGACATACCAAACATGGGTAAGGAATTCAAAACCCATTCCCAAGTCTAAAAACCTTGAACCAAACGCCCCCTAAGGGTCTCCCAACTCCCACTAAGAAAATGTTCTCGTGGTTCGATCCACTAATCTTCCACCACCTAGTGAAGTTCTTATATCTTTCTTTGATAACCACAAGAGCCACTTGAGTTCGATAAACACATCTCTTTTGACCCGACAAAATAGAGTAATGCTACAGTTACAACCAAATCCCTACAACCCTCTTACAATCACTCACCCATTTTCTGACATGTGGGCCAGGTGGTGGCCTGGCCTACATGTCAGCAAATGGGTGAAGGTTGTAAGAGGGTTGTAGGGATTTGGTTGTAATCTTAGCATTATTGGACAAAATATTATTTTCTTTCATAATTTGTTACACTTTCAAAACAACCAAAGAGCCCCAAAAGAAGACTATTTATAAGGGCACATGAAAAGTTGATCAGGGCTAGCCAAAAGCAAATTTTGATTTATTTACAAGTTTGCCATTGAAAAAATTACTCAGGGCTAGACAACATGTGAGTATATAAGCCAGTTTTTTATTTTTTTGCTCTCCTCTCTTTCCTCACAAGAAGAAGAACAAGAACAAGAAGAAAAAAAAATAAGAACAATAAGAAGAACAAGAACAATAAGAACAAGAACAAGAACATCAATTTTTTCAAATCTAGTTTATTTTGATTTGTTGCTCTCTTCTAATTTTTCAGATCTCTTTCTCCAAACTCTAGTTTATTTTTCTTCTTTTTGTTTGGGCATTATGGATGAAACCCTAGTTGTAGAAGAAATTGGGTTATCAAATCTATTAATCTATTAGTCTATTAACCAATTTTTCTTTATTAATAGAAGAATTATGCATAAAATCCTAGTTGCAGAAGAAAACTATGGAAGAAACTCTAGTTGTAGAAGAATTGGGTTCATATCAGGACTGTCACAATTTTTGACAGTCCTAGAAGTATTGAGGACTGACAGAAATTGTGGCAATCTTGAAATAGACTCGATGTACAAGAGAACTGCCATAATTGCTGGCAGTCCTAGAAGTACCGAGAACTGCCAAGAATTGTGGCAGTCCTGAAAGGGACATGCTCTACAGCAGGACTACCACAATTTTTGGCAGTCCTAGTGTCACCTCTGTTTTTCATTATACGTATTTCCAGTATACGTGTACGGAATCTCGACCCGTAGTTAGACTTGTCTTGCTTAGCTTGATCCTGGTTTAATCTTGCCTTGGTTTATTTTGGGTTCATCCTGGTTCGGCTTGGCTTGGCTTAGCATATTTGGTTGGGCTCGGTTTGTTAGGACTTGGCCCATCATGCTAATCTGTCACTCCCAGTTTTCAAAAACAGGAGTATTTTTGTTATTTTTGAATTTTCAACATTTTTGAAATTTTATAATTTTATTAAATATTTTAATTGATTTGTGTAGTGTGGTTCGAGTTTCGTCTCGTTCCGACTTGAGATAGTGACTCGGGTAGCTTAGTCTCTAGAAGCGACCCAACTTAAGTTAGACATGGCCCACATGGTTCACAAATTAGATTAGTTAGACTAGTCTATTTCCCCTTTATTAGATTAGTTGATTAGGAACTCAAACTAGACCCGTTTGATCTCAAACTTGAACCTAGGCTAGACCCAACCAAATAGGACTAGAGAGGGGTGTTTGGGACATTTCACAATGCCCCAAACTAGCCCTACTTGGCCGGCCACAAGGGGGAGGAGTTTGTTTCAGTCCTCTTTAGAAATTAGCCTCTTTTAAAGCTCTAAGTGTTCTTCCCTCTTTTGGAGCTTTTGCTTTGATTTGATCTCCAAATCGAATCAAACCTTCACGTATTCTTCCATAAATCATCTTCTTATTGCCAAGGAAGGTTGCTACTAAAGTTTGGGAGAGAAGTGCAAGGTGGACGTGTCCATTTGAGGAGTTCTTCGTATCGGAGCCGTATCGGAGAAGGTTTCATTAGGATTCACTCCTAATAGGTATAAAGATTTTCTCTAAATCTTGTTTCCATGCATTTAGAGTGGTTTAGAATCCATGGAATAAATCCCCTTGTTGGAATCACCATTAAAACTAAGTTAGAGGCTATTTGGAGTCCTCTAGTGTGTGTCTACATGTAGTTTTGTGTCCTATTGGGTAGTTATTGAAATAGGACACCCCATGTGTTTGTTGTATTGCCTAATAGGATTATATATATTCTAATTTCAGTTTTTGTTATGTTAGAGAGTAGTTAGTGAGGTGTGGTTGTGTCTCTACTTGGTTGGAGGTGTTGGTATCAAATAATTTTAGGTTTTGTATCATGTTGTATATAGTTTTATGGTGTTTTAGTCTATGTATATATATGTGTGTACATGTACCTATATATGTGTGTGTGTGAATACATATGTACATATATATGTGTATGTGGATGTGTATATATGTAGGGGTGTGTGTGTGGAGAATTTGATATAAAGAGTGAGATAGAGAGATAGATAGAGAGAAGTGAGAGTGGGCATGGAGAGGTAGCTGCTGTCTTCTTGGACAGCAGCAGAACACATCAGCAGTAGCAGTAGCAGGGCACTTGTTGCCCTGCTTTAGTTTCAAGTTCATACCTTCAGCCTTTCCCCTCATTCAGTTTCATTTCAGTCCCATGTCAGCCAATTGAACCTCATCCCAGTCCCCATTCACACAAATCTATTTCGAATTCAGCCAAACCATTCCCCAAACAGTCCATATCAGCCCATAACCCCATTTCACATTCAATTCAGTCCTAATCAGTTTCTTATATTCAGTTAAAAACATCCATTTCATTCTTCTAAACATTCAATCCAGTAATCTATCCATTCATACATTCAATCATATTCATCCATCCATTCGTTTATACATTTCAGCCATATTCATTTATCCATTCATTCCACTTCAAATTTCAATCCGCCATATTAAGTGTAGCCCTGCTCATGGCATGCAGCAGCAGTAGCAGTTGTAGCTGCTGTCCTCTTGGACAGCAGCAGCATCAGTTGAGGACAGCAGCAGTAGCTGCATCCTCCTGTAGTAGGCTGCAAGGAGGAGCCCCCTATTCCATTCATCCATTCATTCCTCCTATTCAATTCACCATTCCTAAATCCATTCAGCCCTGTTATCAATTCGATCAGCCCACTCATTTCAGCCATTCACCCTATATATGCATTCAGTCCCCCTCCTCATTCTTCCATTCATTTTATCCCCACAAATCCATATCAGCTCCTTCCCACTTCACATTCATTCTTCTATTCATTTCACCCATTTTTTTATCTAGTTCAGTCATCAATTCACCCATCCATACAGTCATTCATTCCATCCATTCTTCCATTCATTTCATACATTCAAACATTCAGTCCATCCATTCATTCTATCCATGATTCATTCATTCATTGCATTCAGTCATGCATTCATTCTTTCCCCCATTCATTCAATCCATTCACTCTTCCATTCATTCAATATTTCACTCTATATCCTATTCCATTTCCCATTTCCTTATATTCAAAATCAGTCCCATTTCAGTCCTAAAATCAGTCCATATATCACTCTATTTCATTCACATTGAGTCCACTTCACTGTCATACAAAATCAGTCCATATTTCCATTTACCTATACATTTTAGTTCTAGATCTATAGGTTTGATGTTTGTGTTAGTGTTAGATAGTGGTTAGTTAAGTTAGTGCCCTAACTAGGTTAGTATCCTAGAAGACTAGTTAGAGTGGCTAACCTAGACACCAGTAGAGTGTGGGAGAGTGAACTAGGAGAGTTGGATAGAAAGTAGAGTGTGGTATCTTAAGATACCAAAGAGTATCATGACGATACTTAAGGTAAATGTTGAGATGACCAACATAGACATAAGATGGACTAGATGTCCAAGAATTATAGATTTTTTGGTTGGTAAACCCTAGATAGGATAGTATCTAGCTACCCTAAGAAGCCTAGGCTAGTATCCTGAGATCTAGAGGGGTTTCCTTTGTAATGGGGAAAGGTAACGGGAATACCTTGTAAAGGGTAAATATAGGGGGTATTGGGTATGTAAGGTATTGGGGTTCTGATTGCTAGATGGGGTTAGAAATAGGTTGTCTTGGTAGGTAATGACTAAATGAGAGTAGTTTAGGCTAGTCTTGACCCCCGTTGACCAAGAGTTGACTTTTTGATCGAAAGTCAACTTCGAGTCAATGCTTGACCTAGAATTGACCCAAAACTAAACCAGAGTTGACCAGTTGACTGAAAGTCAACAGTTAGTCAATATTAGACTAGTTTGACATAGGGTTGACCTAGAGTTGACCAGAGTTGACTAGTTGACTAAAATTTAATTGTAAGTTAACCATTGACCCAGATTGACCTAGTTTGACTTGGATAGACTTTCTGTGACTTTGTTTGACCTTGGTTGTCCTAGTATGACCTAGTTTTGCTCAGTATGACCTAGTATGACCTAGTTTAGCTTGGTGTGACTTAGTTTGACCTAGTTTTGACTTAGACTTGCATATTATGACTAGATTAGCTTTTCTGTCATTATTAAACCCTGTTTGGACTCATGGTATCTCATTTTTAGGTCTGTGATTAATCTAAGCATCTGTTCACCTTATCAGCTCAGGATCACAGGCGAGTACATTCACTGATAGTTTTTATTATCTTGATATTTGCTATATCCGATTCAGTTGTAGTGTCTTACTTGATTTCCAGACACGATAGTTCACGGACTAGTATATGTTGGATCATGACATGAGATGTTGTTCCTAGATTTCTTGGTATATTGGTACATTTTCTGTCTTATTCTCTGTACTTGTATAGACACCGATTCCTTAGGGGACTTGCTACCCTCTTACGGAATCCCGTGTCATGACGTATCATGTCAGGATCCTTTATACTATTCGGGAATGGGGAGTTATTAGTGGTTGTGTGATCAAAATCCCTACTTGTTCTTCACACTTGTACTTGTTCTTGTGCATAGCTATACCCTCGCTCACGACGGTAAAGCCTAACCCCACTTGTTCATAACTTTCCATGGTGGCCGGCCTTATCCTGCTCCGTTGTACACTTATTCATAGCCGGTCAGATGGAAAGCCTGATCATGTTTCCCAAGCCGATCACATAATACACTAATAATTTAAGGCGTATTTTATATTTATTTATCATAGGAGGCTAAGTTCTGTTCGGGAGAAGGGTTATAACCCCGGTCTTTGTTTGGTTTAAGGGTTGTAACTCGGCTTCCGAATAGTTTCCAAGCCATCCTATATATATTGTCGTCCTATTTAGTACTCACATCCTGTTATGTATTTTCTGTTGGTTTTTGTCTTGTATTTCATATGTTCTACATGCTCTTATGCTATACCTTGATTGGAGGCTAAGTTCTATTCGGGAGAAGGGTTACAATCCCGGTCCTTGTTTGGTTTAAGGGTTGTATCTCGGCTTCCGAATAGCCCCCAAGTCTTCCTATATCTTTGTCTTATATTTCATTATGCTGTCTCATATAGAATTTGTCAATTCATATGGAACTGCTGTTAGTATTTGTACTTGCTCATTTTCCTGATAGAATACTGTTGATATATTACATATATTTCTGAGGCAGATAGCTCGACCTACTATAGGGTCAAGACAGATGGAGACTTAGGCCAGGACTGTGGCATGTTAGTTGAGCCACTAGACTTTGCACTCCCAGAGTAGTTAGCTTAGTTAGGCTTACCTGGACTGCGATCCAGCTTTTGTTTCAGACTGTAGTAGCTTATAGTTATATATTTGTGACTCTGTGATGTTATTTGTTTCTCTTCGGCTGTGTTCGATGTTGAACTCATTTCCTGTTTTCACATCTATCATATTTCCTTTTCATACTATCTATCTTAGTTTTGTTTTGTGATTGAGTTATGTCATATATATTCCTCCGTACGGAGATGACAGGTACCCTTATACTGTTTAGTGTAGTTTTTATAGACGACCTATACAGCGTTCTACCGCCGATTCTGCGGTAAAGGCTGGACGTACCCACGTGCTCGTGCCCCTAATCAGGGTGCGGGTCGTGACATAATCTCCCTCTTTATAAGCTACCAACCCCTTTCTCTCTCCTCATTCACTTTTTCATTTACTCTTCTTTTTCCTCCATTAACTCTCTCCACCTACCAAGAGCTTAGGCAAGTGCAACTTGCTTCATGGAGGAACTCTATTTTTGATGTTCCATTGTCTTCCTCACAAGATTCTAAGACACTTTAGTACTTAGCGTTTTTTATTTCCATGGTTCATTTCATGTAGATCTAAGCTTGTTGAATCTTTTGGGTTTTGATCTATTGAACTTTATTATCTTCAAGTTTTAATTGATCCATGTTGTAGAAAATTTTATTTTACCCTATTTTGACCTATGAAAGTCCAGATTTGGGCTTGGATTGAAGGTTGGGAAGTCTGGGAACCCCCAACTTCCTAGGTTATTCTTCTCAGAAAGTTGGAGAAGAAGAACAGTGCTCCCATGTCGTATGGCCTCTTCATGCGGCTAGGGTCCCTGCGGCTCCTCCTTGGCCGCATAGGCTCTCCAGTCTTCATGCGGCCCCCCTCCTTGTCGCATTACCCTTTTGGTCGCGTGCCGCATGGTAGCATGCCGTATAGGCCTTACCGCGTGGCTGCTTGCCGTATGGCCCTGTTCCCCCTTACCGTATGGCCCTGTTCCTCCTTGCCGCATGGCCCTGTTCCTCCTGGCTGTATGGCTTTGTTCCCCCTTGCCGCATGAGACCTCCATCGCTTGCCGCGTGGCCGCTTGTCGCATGGCTTTGGTTGACCTGAGCCGCATGGCTTTGGTTGACCCTTGCCGCGTGGCTGCTTGCCGTATGGCCCTGTTTCCCTTGCCGCATGGCGATCCTTGGCCACATAGGCTATGGCCCTTGGCTCCCGGGCCGCATGGCTCTTCCCACGGCCTTTGCACTCTTTTTACTATTTTGGTTGTTACATTTATGCTTATGTCTCACGACCCTCTGTGTAACTTGGATCCTTGATGGAAATGCTTATACCATGTTAATCCTGAACATGTTCCATGAACACGATAGGTTAATGTGACTCACATGATGGTGACCCGTCGTGGTGCACTCTTGACAAGTAACATGACATGATAGTGGCCCGTCGTGGTGCACTCTTGATAAGTAACCCTAACATGATATACCTCGATATTGTCACGTCCCACTCCCGTAGGACCGATCGTCCTCACTAAGACGTGATGTCGCACGAGCCTAGATTTGTGCTCGTGCAAGGCGGGTTCTATAACGGCCGATTTCAACGGCTGCAACGGGGTCATCGTACAGAAGTCCCAAGCAGAGATATTGAACACGCAGCGAAAATTTAGAACAAACACAAGTTATACAAAGAAGCTCTTTATTGATATTGAAACAACGGTTATATTGGGGGCGCAAGGCCAAGATTTTAAACACTCAAGCTCACTCTTCTTATTTTACAAGTCACTCTGCTCTCTCTCATCTCTCGATTACAATGCTTGAGCCAGCGAAAGCTTCAGAAGGCGATGTCCATACATTATGTCCCGTATAAGTCTTTACTCCATGCGGCCGCACGCTTTGAATCGCCAAGGAACTCCGTGCCTCGACGCATCCAAGCGAGCTCCGCGCCACGAGCTTCTACCTGTGCCTGT
The DNA here is from genome assembly GCA_029216955.1 of Iris pallida. Classification (NCBI taxonomy): domain Eukaryota; kingdom Viridiplantae; phylum Streptophyta; class Magnoliopsida; order Asparagales; family Iridaceae; genus Iris; species Iris pallida. Next base: position 2,258,166 of record JANAVB010033819.1, read on the forward strand.
ACATAAAAACTATGTAGGTGTCAGTACTCAACTGTACTGGTAGAATGAGCTCCTCGCCTACCCATACAAAACTGACACGTTTGATTTACTTTGTGCAACATAGTCCCTTCTTATCAATTATCTTTCTACTCTTGCCTTAGGATCAGTTTTAGGACCGACGCCTTGGCCTATTCTGTGTCGCTAGACCATCCCGTGCTTGCGTTAACAATATTAACTCATGCCTTGCCTCTAGACCCTTCTCGTGCCAACAAAGTTAACCTATCAAGTCGTATTTGCCTTACGGCCCAAATCAGAGACACAACTATACGATAGACTCCATTTCCGTGTGACCGTGCTACAAACCCTTGCTGAGGCCGTGCCTCGCAACTCAGTCAGACTTAACTATATCGCCGCCTCGCGGCCCTTGCTACTTTGATATCCAACCGACCCGATCAAGACTTGTAGGTTAAGTATCACTCGACCGACTTTGCCTTGCGGCATCTCCTGACATAAACTCAAGACATCTCAATCATAACATGCAACTTATATGCCGACAACATAAGACTCGACGCCACATCTCGTGCCGAAGCACGTTGCCTATGTTACGACCAAATCTTAGGCCCAACATTGTATTCAAACTATACACACACATTCAACTCGACTCCTTGATATAGTGCACTCAATACTCGACTCAATCCAAATGCACACTCGCGGATTGCCGCCCGTGCCGACTCATCTATATGAGGTTACTAGCATGACAAGCTATCATGGACTATAGCTTTTGTTAGCTGGGGCCCTTCCAGCGTAAGTAGCGAGCCCCACTGCAAGTCTCCGCTTAACCCGTGCTATCACCCTATCACCCAGCACAGCTATACCGTATTTCCTCCTAGGCCGAGTCGGTCCTGTGGCCCCGGGTTGTCGTTCGAGGAAACTCTATCCTTGTCGACAAGTTGTCCAATGACCATGCAAGACTCGACACAAACTGACGTCTCACACAGTCATCTTTCTTTCAGTGTTACCCTCTCTTCTAAAACCAATATCAAGACTTCTATCATTTGAGATCCCTCGACGACCCACGGTCGCGAGCATTCTTTCCATGTTACCATATCATTTCATTCAACTCATGAATGCTTATTCGATAGTCCTTTTTCTAAAACTCATTAAATCACCCGTGGTTCATGCCTTAAACACTAAGTCCGTGCATCGTGTCTCAACCGACTTCTGATCTACACGACGCTATCGTCCAAGTCATATTTTATATGACGGGCCTTGAGACCGTAAGACTATGTGGTTATACCCAACCGTAGAACTCGTAGGACCGTGCTTGCTACCACCCCGGTAGCCTAACATAACTTGCTTGACTTAAACGCACACGACTCGACGAGCATAGGCTGCATCAAGCCTCGCATTGCGGAAACATGCCGCGCATGCGTTCAATTTCTGAACGACGAAGTCATTAGGGTGCCTAGACTTATGTCATAAGCCGTGTAACGCAACTTAACTCATGGGGCAGGCCAAGGCTATGCCAAGCCTTGGATGATAGGACCGTACATGCTTTATGAAGCATTTATGTGGGCGACGCCTATGAATTAGGCTACGTTCATAACTTTGCCTACTCAACCAACTTTTCTTCTCCCAAGCCACGGGACGAAGGATCGAGTGTCATTTTCAAAGCACACCGTGCACCAACTCTAAGCCGACCGTTGGACCTTTCAATATTCTAACTCGATTTGACCTGTCGAGATTATTCCCTTTAGCTATGTGGATTCGTCTCTTTTATTATCAAGCCTACTTGTACGATTTGAAAATATGTGATTTATTATGTGAAGGCAAAGATGAGGCGAGTTCACCGAAACTACCCTACCTGAACGAGCGGTTGCCTTGACCGAGCGATATCTTCGAGCAGCCGTTGCAAGGCTAAGTCCGAACGCCGTTGGCATTTCGATTCCTCCGATTGACTGAGCAAGACGGGACACTACAGATATGATATTGCGATGGCTAGCATGACATGACAAGAATGAATGGCCTGGACACCGTGGGCGATTGTGCTTGTACAAATGAACCGGTATTGTCTTGCATCATTTCTAGGGCAGGGACCCCTGAGTACCACGGTCAGGGGTACCTACTGAAACTGACTAAGGCTAATAACTAGAATAATCCAGTAGTCATGAAGGGATTTCCGAGCTACAGGCAATTCCATTATCTGGGCGCCCCATCATGGGATTTGTAGCCTACCGTCGAGTAGGGCACATTTCCAGCACACTGTCATGTGTTGCACCCTTCAAGCTACTTAAGGGTTCATGCGTTTCTTGGACGATGTACCCATATGAACTCAACCCCTAATTCCGTTCGGATAACCTGGATGGTCTGCAGGGCTTGTGGCTGTTGGAACATCTCATTGTATCTTGCTAGTAACTAGGCCTGTGATAACCCTAGTTAGTTAAAGTATCAAGCCGTACTCATTACTTGGCCGTGATTGATTGGATGGAGTCCAGCCCAGTCTAGTCTTGTCCTGATCCTGTACAAGATTGTTACCGGACCTGATTGCTTGTGCCTTGCTTTATCGATAAATGGTAGAAAACTAAGTTCCGTTCAGATGAAGGATTACAACCCCGGTACTTGTTTGGTTTAAGGGTTGTAACTTGGTTATCTGAATAGTCCCATGGTTATCTTATCGTATATCATCATGATTTTCTATATCTCCAGTTTTATTATATAATTATGTTTTGTGCTAATTGCTGGTTTTAGTTCTTAAATGAAGCCTCCTTTGTAGCACTTGCTCTTTCTGGGATCTGATCCAGCTGGTTTTGTATGGCCAGATTTTGGAGCAGCTCCCGATGATCTTTCGACCTTCCTGCCAGATGGTGACCACTAGAAGAAACCCTGGCAACGAGTGGGTTTTATTTTGCTCTCCTACTCTATTGTAAAATTATTCTTTTGAGGCGTTTAGCCGCCGAGCAAGTGTTAGCTCGTTTGCAACTTTACTTACTGTCTGCCTACGGGCTGTAACATGATTGACAAATCCTAGGGTTGATCATGTATGACTTGAACTCTTGCTAGTCTTCGTATTTTGTATGACTAGCTTCATGATCATCTGAATATATAATGTATGGGACGCCTTACTTTGTATATTTGATGGTCTAACATCTTGTGACTATTATTACTTGCTTGAGATTGAGACACTAGGCTTGTTCTTAACCATAAGAGACTGTTGGCTTGTAGAAAAACCCCCGTACATCTAGACAACCGTGACCGTATATGGAGGTGGAATACACTTCTATATACGTAGATGGTTGTGTCTGCCCCCGCTCTCCAGTATTCTGGATCTATGGTGTGACACGGTTTAAGTGGTGGCCCATGCAAGTCTTGTTGTCACTCCCTATTCCCAGAATGCGTATTTTAATACGTGTACTGCTTGAATGTATTTATTTAATATTTATCATGCAATTGTTCTGTAGTTAATTCCTTTAATTTTACGCTAATTATTTTTCTGTATTTTATTTTCTGCTTTTGTTTTGCTCTTGGGTTCGGCTTGGGTTGGTTTATTTCTGGATTTTGGTGGTTCATCGTGAACCCGACCAACCTACCACCATCTCCATTTAAAGCCCTAACCCTTTCTCTCTCTTCATTACTTCTTATTCTCATTTACTCTTCTTCTTCCTTATAACTCTTTCCACCTACTAAACCTATAGGCAAGTACATCTTGCTACCACATGAGAACCCATTTTTATGGTTCATTTATCTTCCTCTAATGATACTAAGATAGTTTAGAACTTGACATTTTACATTTTGAAAGTTTTATTTTTGTAGATCTAGAAATTTGTCATTTTCGGATTTTGGGGGTTTTGATCTATCAAACTTCCATATTCTCAAGTTTGGATCGTTCCAGGTTGTTGAGATTTGTGTTAAAACCCATTTTGATCCGTGGAACTCCCATTTCTGGCTTAGATTGAAGGTTTCATGAATTTGGAGTTCTGGAGGTTCTCTACGTCCACGTTTTTACGTGTCCGCGTAATATCGAGCTCTACGCCCACGATCACTCGTGTCAGCGTAAATTACGCAAGTCTACTTTGGCTTGGCGTATTTCCTTTACGCGTATTGATTTACGCGTAATATCATACAAGATTCATGTGTAAACTTTGACTCTTTACGCATACAAGATTCATGCGTAAACTTTGACTCTCTATGCATACAAGATTCATGCGTAAACTTTGACTCTTTACGCGTACAAGATTCATGCGTAAACTTTGACTCTTTACGCATACAGGATTCATGCTTAAACTTTGACTCTTTATGCATACAAGATTCATGCGTAAACTTTGATTCTTTATGCGTACGAGTTTTTACACGTAATTCTATTTTTACGTATAACTTTATTTTTACGCGTACTCTTCTGGCTTGGCGTAATTCGTTGAGCGTACCCCTTTGGCGTACATGGCATCCCTTATTTTATCCTTACGTCTTTTTGACATAAACTCGATATAATCATTATATGTTAATATTTTAATACATATTATTGTGTGGAGTGTGTCCTGTGTCTCGATTGATTCATGGATACCCAAAATGACTGGAACTTAACCCTGAGAGTTATAGACTCGACCATACAAAAAATACTAGTTTGACTTTCATGCCTTGGCACGAATTGACATTGATTGTTACCTTGACCGAATGATTGATCATGCGTTCCTAGCTGGAACTAAAGAGACTGGCTAGTCGTCTTACTGAAATTGAATGAGACACGTTCATATTAACTATGAACTATTGCAACCGACTGGCCGATCCCAAACATTGACATATGGACACGTGCAGACTTTAAATTTATTTTCTACAAAAACAGCATGTGTACCTTACGGTCAAGGCATGATTATTCCGTGGCTAGATTTGGTTGTTGCATTACGCTATGTAAGACCTACAACCTAACCGCACGGGCATCGTTGTAGATTTATTCATATCGTACCTTATACGAAAGTACTCATTCTGAATGACCATGATCCATATCATGGGATTTTAATCAACTTTGGGACTATTAAGTTAAATAAAATAACGATTGCATGGAGAGAATGGATTTTTGAGTTCTTATATGTCAGCCATCTTTGGGACAATTAGTGTTCTGACACGCCGGCTGGTTCCCACAGATACTACAAATCTACCACACGGGCAGGAAGCGGTATCTGCTTATATTTATCTACATATACTGATGACGGGTGTCCTGCTGGGACTCGTCTAATTCCTGACTGGCGCAACTGATTATTGGGTAGACTAGCCTTGCTTGTGCATAGTAAGAACTGAGGAATCCTTATTGCATATTTCCAAGACAACTGGAAACATACAATAGCAAGCCGTAGTAGTTGCATGGTCGTTTAAATTGATTTGTTTGTGTATTGTACCTACTCTGTTAACTACTGAGATGATCAGAATGTCAGGACATGACGGGTCAACTTCTGTCATTGTTTGGTTGGGAAGTTGGTTTGAAGTGTCGTAATGTTATGTGAATCCCAGTAGCAAGCGAAGACTTATTATTATATTCTTAACTCTTATCACTGGTTTTAATTCTTATGTCGTGCTTTCTTATGGTACTTGCTATTAGAGGTCTAACCTCTCTAGTTTTGCATGGCCAGATTTAGAGCCAGTTCCCGAGGACTCAGCTTACTTCTACCTCCAAGATGGTCAATACTAGAGAGATGATCGCAGGAGGACACGAGTGGGTTCTTTGCTTCCCTGCTCATTTTTACTACTTACTTTACTTATTGTCGTTTGGCACCGATATGTTAGTCAGATAGTCTTGCACTTACCTTTACATAATTGTAACTAAGTCAGACTGCAGCTGATAACAATTGTGTATGTCTTGCTATATCATCTGGCTATGTTTTGTATAGCCAGATCTCAAGAACATTTTGACTGAGCATTTGGGATGCCTTACTGCTTTATCTTACGTGTTCTCTATTATTGCTTCTTGTTTGAATGATTGAGACAATAGATGTGGAGTGACCATAGTGAGACTTTCATGTAGTATGCACCCCCCTCGTCTTTTAGACAACATTGATTGTATTATACGGTATTCATCTACCCGTAATATGTAGCTGGCTGAGTCACTCCCCCGCTCTTCGATATTCTGGTTCTGGGGCGTGACACTTGTGAATCAAGATACGTGAGGGTTTACTGAATAGATGTCTCAATCAGTACTCACCCTTGATCTCTACTCGTGTCTTCTAATCTTTCCGAAATCTTGACCTGATCACATGCTTGTATCTTTGATCTGTCCTGGCCCTTCCTTATTGTTTCCTGTGTCGTCTTCTTCAGCGACATTGCTCCTGGTCCTGCCAATCAGCCGGAAGCAGCTCAGCGAGTACCCCTACAACAAGAGGATCAAGCTCAGTACTCAGGAGTAGCTTCCCGAGTCATGCTTCCCGGAGGTCCCGAACCTCGGTGCAGCCAGCCCAGCCTGCAAGGCAGGATGATGAAGTCTTGGTTGGACTCATCAGGGAGTTGCTTGCATCACAGGACCGTCGAGGTGATGCATTTCACCAGACAGTACAAGATGCTCTAAGCAGAGGTGGTCATCAAGGTAACAGTACGGCCAACAGCTTCAAGCGCTTGAACCCTTCCTTTTTCGATGGCAGCGAAGATGCTATTACCGCAGACGCTTGGCTGCAGGACATCGAGGTTATCTTGGATGCAGCCAAGACTCCAGAGAAAGAGAAGGTGGCTATAGTGCGCCTACAGTTATTGGACTTAGCCCGCACCTGGTGGGCGATGTTAGCAGTTGGATTGGCGACGCCCGTCCCATGGGCGATATTCAGTGACAAGTTCCAGATCAAGTACTTCGACGCTGTATCTCGGTATGATCTATAGACGAGGTTCACTAATTTGAAGCAGATGGGCATGACGGTCGATGGATATGCGGTCGAGTTTTCCAGGCTTAGTCGGTTTGCTTCCACCTCGGTGGCAACCGAGTTCGACAGAGCTCAGCGGTTCCAGCAGGAACTCCACCTGGAGATTTTACTAGCGGTGGAGCAGTTTGAGCATCAGACTTTTGATACAGTATTGAGAGCAACTAGGAGGCATGAGTATACCTCCCAGAGGATTGTGGACCGGACCGGAAGTCGGAAGCGGTCTCACGGCCAGATGAACCAGTCCTCAGCACCAGCCCCGACAGCTAGGGCTTTGACTATTGGAGTCCCCCGAAGGGCGGATTCGGTTTCATCGGTTCAGCACTCGACACTGACGTCCCCTCAGCAACAGAAGTAGAAGCAGTCTTCCGCAATGGGCTACACTCATTGTGGGAAGCCAGGACATATAGTATCAGAATATCGTAGAGCACAAGGATTGTGCTTGGCTTGTGGGACACCGGATCACAAGATAGGGTCCTGTCCGAATAGAGCCGGTTCCTCCTCATCGGCCCAGACTAGTCCATCGATTAAGGGACCAGCCCCAGCACCAGTACAGCAGCAGTACCAGCCTCCGAGGCCATTGCCGCCTCAGGCACAAGCCTTCCAGCAGCAGAGACCTTAACAGTATTCTCCGACCCAAGCTCAGATTCAGAACCGGCAGAGAGGTTCCTAGCAGGATGTCTTTCTTCTGTCTTATGCTTTTAAATCCTTGCTTGCATGAATGATTGCTTGATTGATTGCTTAGTTATAACTTTCCTGTGATTAGTATAGCTTGCTCGACATCTCTATCCTCTTAATTAAATTCTGAGGACGGAATTCTTTTAAGGTGGGTAGAGTTGTCACCTCCATTTTCTGTTATACGTATTTCCAGTATACGTGTACGGAATTTTGACCCGTAGTTAGACTTGTCTTGCTTAGCTTGATCCTGGTTTAATCTTGTCTTGGTTTATTTTGGGTTCATCTTGGTTCGGCTTGGCTTGGCTTGGTATATTTGGTTGGGCTCGGTTTGTTAGGACTTGGCCCATCATTCTAATCCCCCTTTTTATAAGCCACCAACCCCTTTCTCACTCCCCATTCACTTCTTTATTTACTCTTTTTCTTCCTCCATTAACTCTCTCCACCTACCAAGAGCTTAGGCAAGTACAACTTGCTTCATGGAGAAACACTATTTTTGATGTTCCATTGTCTTCCTCACGAGATTCTAAGACACTTTAGTACTTAGTATTTTTGATTTCCATGGTTCATTTCATGTAGATCTAAGCTTGTTGCATTTTCGGATCTCTTGGATTTTAATCTATTGAACTTTATTATCGTCAAGTTTTAATTCATCCATGTTGTAGAGAATTTCATTCTACCCTATTTTGACCTATGGAAGTCCAGATTTGGGCTTGGATTGAAGGTTGGAAAGCCTGGGAACCCCCAACTTCCCAGGTTCTTCTTATCGAAAAGTTTGAGAAGAAGAACAGTGCTCCCTTGCCGCATAGCCTCTTCATGTGGCTAGGTTCCCTACGGCTCCTCCTTGGCCGCATAGGCTCTCCAGTCTTCATGCGGCCCCCCTCCTTGCCGTATTACCCCTTTGGTCGCGTGCCGCATAGTAGCATGCCGCATAGGCTTTATCGCGTGGCTGCTTGCCGCATGGCCCTGTTTCCCCTTACCGTATGGCCATGTTCCCCCTTGCCGCATGGCCTTGTTCTCCCTTGCCGCATGGCCATGTTTCTCCTTGCCGCATGAGACCCCCATCGCTTGTCGCGTGGCTGCTTGCCGCATGGCTTTGGTTGACCTGAGCCGTATGGCTTTGGTTGACCCTTGCCGCGTGGCTGCTTGCCGCATGGGCCTGTTTCCTTTGCCGCATGGCGATCCTTGGCCGCATAGGCCATGGCCCTTGGCTCCCGGGCCGCATGGCTCTTCCCACGGCCTTTGCACTCTTTTTACTATTTTGGTTGTTACATTTATGCTTATGTCTCACGACCCTCTGTGTAACTTGGGTCCTTGATGGAAATGCTTATACCATATTAATCCTGAACATGTTCCATGAACACGATAGGTTAATGTGACTCACATGATGATGACCCGTCGTGGTGTACTTTTGATAAGTAACATGACATGATAGTGGCCCGTCGTGACGCCCTCTTGATAAGTAACCATAACATGATATACCTCGATATGCTGTTGCGACGGCTAGCATGACATGACAAGAATGAATGGCCTGGACACCGTGGACGATTGTCACTACAAGAATACCGATCATTTACGGCACGCGAAATGCGCCGTAAATGAGCTTTTACGGCATACATTTTGGTGCCGTAAAAGCTCATGCCGTAAATGAGCCTATTATTTACGGCGCATTTTGAATGCCGTAAATGTTAACATATTAACGCCGTAAATGTCTTTTTTACAGAATCTCGACGACCATTTACGGCATATTTTGTGTGCCGTAATTGCTCTTTCATGGCATACATGTGCGCGCCGTAATAGATATTTTTCACTGAATTTCGACAACCATTTACGGAATATTTCGTGTGCCGTAATTGTTCTTTCACGGCATATATTGTGCGTCGTAATAGATATTCGCGCTGGGCCAAATACGGCGTATAGATGCACACCGTAATAGTTATTCGCACATGATCAAATATAGCATACATTTTGATGCCGTAAAAGATATTTTTGATATTTACCATTTATGACATATGTAGCATGCTGTAAATAATATTTTATGAATTTTTTTATCTAATAATAATAATAATTATTATTATTATTATTATTATTATTATTATTATTATTTCCATACCAATTCGGCCTATTTATTTAAGCAAGGATATCAATGGTAAACAAAGTATATAACATAACAAACATAAGTTAAAGAAATAGTTGATCACTAGCATATAATCCCAATCAAACTACAAAAGTGAAACGTAATTCAAAAGAACCCAGACACGTGATATCATAAAAATAATCGGATTCAATAGCCAAAATACATTAATAGCAAACAAAAGGCCATGCCAAAGTATCATGCCATATTGTTTCATGAACTACAAAAGTATTTTAGTACTGAATTATAAGAACAATACAATATTTCAATACAAATTGAGCTTGTTTCATAATTTGTCCTACTTTGGGGAAAAAAATGCAAATCGTCTTCTATGACAAATTTCGGCTCAAATGGTTGCAGAGGTGAAGCTTCAAACACAAAACCCAAATATTTTCATTGATTGATAACATGCACAAACATAAAATGTGTTTTAGTTCATTATATCCAATTTGATGTATATATAAACACAATAATGAAAAAATATACATAATAAATGAGTATTATGGGCACAAATTAATGTATGCATAAACACAACCATTGCTCAGTCAATCGTCCCATTCCGTCCATATTGAAATTGGTAATATGCGCACAAATAAATAAAAATCAGCTGTTGATGGATAACTTTTCTGTCAAGGATTTAATAAATAAATTCAAGATGAGTCTCACTTGTCCATATTGAAACTTTTGCATTCAGGTATAGGAGCTCATTTAAATTCTCCAACAGAACAGAAAATTCCAACTTACTCCTGCTAAGAAAAAGCAACAATAAACTTTATGAAGGTTTAAGTATAGTAAACCTAGCTTAACATCCAAAATAAAACATCAGAGGTTTAAGTATAGTATGGCATAGCCCAAGGATTTAACATATGTACCCTTTAATGTTCGAAGAACCACAAAGGGAACCATGTATGCTAGATGTCATTGTAGCTATGTATATCACTCTGATCTGTATTTAACACTCCATAATACTACACTTTATATAGTCCAGAGATTGTAGGATATTATAAATGGCAGGGATATCAGAATAGAGTTTCGTGATATCCGTCACTTATAGGGATTCTAAGAGACCAAGGCTTGAAAGATGGCACAAAATGGAACTTATAGGGCTTGGATCCCGTTCTAATTATAAAATCAGACTTTGTTTATGCCATTCCAATTTACATACAAGTGTTTCGTGATATTCGTCACTCCAGAATAGAGTTTCATGATATCCGTCACTCCAGAGTAGAGTTTTGTGATATCATACTTTGTTTATGACATTCCAATTTACATACTAAGTGTCAACATACAACACAAATAATGATTTGAGTAAGTGGAATTTCAGCATAAAATTGCAAAAGCTGCATAAAACCTAAATCATAAAATTTTCCATCAACAAAAAGCAGATATATTCAAACTATTTCCATGACTATTTATTAGTCTGAAAGAGAAGGACCAAATCAACCTTAAGTTACAGTCAACGTGTCACTAAGAACAAAAGATTTCAATAGAAGTCCAGAAAATTGCTGACATATGATCAGGAACATACAAGAAGGAAAATATGTGGCAGAATTGAAGACTTCCATTCAGTACCACAGCACCAGCCACTCAAAATCATGGCAAGACGAATATTCAGGAATTACAATTATTCAATACGCACTATTGAAGATTTACGATATTGATGCGTACTTTAACGTCTATAGACTCTATACTTATTGAAGTTTCATCGTTGTTTAAGAAATCAAACTGATAAAGTGTAGTAAAAAAAAGAAAAGAGAGGAATTCTTAAGCATGTCAGTTTTCAGTGAGCACTGTGCCATAAAAGTTTCAATCTAATATGCAAGACATAAAAAAAACTAAAACATCTAGGACATATCTGCAGTAAGCTTGAGCCCTTAACTTTACTCCTATCTGATATTTACACTTTATAGCCGCTGTAACTAGGCAGTAACAGCATGACAACTACAGAATGCATAGCATTGTTTCTTATTTTCTTCCGACTTCAGTAATATTTGCTAAAAATATTGCAGCATGATTGCTATCTAGTAAATTTTGCTACTGCTAGCTGTGTAAGTTACTGTTAGCAGTTTCTAGAAGCACTATAAGCCAAGGTTGGTGACCAAGAAATCATGCCTCAGTTTCATCACATCAACGATTGCCTTGCGTACACAGTGCTGGTTTGGACCTAACTGGGTCCTTTGGCAACAGTTATTAAAATAGACAAATGCAGGCAGGCAAAGAACCAAAAATAATATTCTGTGGATTTCTGTATGGAAGTATCACCACAAACCTTTGACTGCCTGCAGAGTTCGGAACTGGAAAACCAGGTCTCATCAACTATCACATATGGAGTTTTAGGCATCTCATTGTATCCAACAGCAGCCATTGATGATGTTACAACTACCCTTTTAACAGAAGGAGTTTTGATGCAAGAACCCAAAACATTGAGTGTACCCTTCACTGCAGGTTCAATTAACTCAGCCTGCAAAAAAAGGAAAAAAAACTTAACTCAAAACTGTATCTGCGGACACTCCAAAAGTCTGGGCCGTGTTGTGTAGGACGCATATCAGACACCGATCGGAAACACCACGACACCAAATTAGGTACAATGTCGCCATGTTCTTACAGTACCGTGGCGTGTCTTATATGTGCAAAATAAATCTGTGAAAATCCAATCATGAATAGTGTCAAGTGCTTGTACACACACATACACACACAAAAAAAAAAGATAAAAAACATCAGTAGGCAACTATATTTTTAAGGCAAAGCAAGTTGATATTCTTTCTCATTTGTCACACTCGCTGCAGGATGTAACAAAAAATAAGTGGCAGCAAAGCCATTTAGTGCAGTCAAACCTTCAAATGATATGTATAAAGAAATTATATCCAATTAGCATGATGAATGTAAATTGCAAAATGAAAACTAATATTGTAACTAGAGGGAAAAATTTTCTTGAAATTAAAGGAAAAAGATGAGAACTTCAACTTTGCTCAATGGCTCCGGCAATCCACAAAATACAGACCAAGTCCATTAGATCAAAAGAAATAAATTACAGCTTGGTGGTGTACTATATCTTTATATCTAGTGACCCAATTGAGTCCCGTAGTAGTAGCGACTAATGAGTTTCATGTATCTTTAAAATTTTCCAGAAAATGGCATCCTAACACTATCTATTACTTCTTTCTTGTAAATTGACTGGTTGGTTATAAGATAAGAGGTCAAGCATTGTTGAGGCCATCTACATAGCCCTTGATGCTGCACAATCATTCCAGCATACATAACTCCATTTATGATTATTGTTGAGCCATCTGGTAAAACATCATTGGTTGCAATATACTGCGAAGAACTATATTACTCCTATTACAAGCATATTTATGCATGTGTCTGAACTTCAGCAGATCAATAGTAAATTTCTCTAGCCATACACACAGCTCCATATATCATACGATGATCACATATAAACAATGTTGCCACGGAAAAAAGTAAAAGTAACTAGATACATTGAATCTATTGCATTAGCGAATGCTTTACTCCTTTCACCTATCATAGACAACACTACAGATGAAATAACCAGAGATTAAATAAGCAAAGTAGTAATTTCTTAGTGCAACGGAAGGAGTTACGGGAGAAGCTTAGAAGGTGCAGATAAAACTAGCAACGATTAAAACGAACAAGATGACCAATATGCAAACCTCTGGATCCTTGACATTATGATAGAAAGGAGAAGCTGTGTGGAAAACACCATCACAACCATCAACCACAGTATCAAAAGAGCCTTCTGCCAGTAAGTTTGCTTTAAACAGATGCAGTCTCTCATCAGCTCCATCCAGCGCACGCAAGTGTTCTGTTTTCTTCGGATCGGCTACAGAAGACAACGGCAACATACAGATTATGAAAAGATAAAAATAAATAAGAAATGTTGATAACTCATATAGATGCATGAATCAGTATCTCACATGTCTTTTTGTCTAGATTGTATCAACACTAAAATGACACCAAAGCATGTATCTGTAAGGCTCGTGGGACCTTTTTCCGGCTAATTTCTATTCTGTTTCGTTAATGGGTGAAATCGAACCATGCACATTTCCATGAAGTAAAATAAAAAAAAAGGAAAAAAAAAAGACATTCCAAGACTAAATAGGATGGGGTAAATCGGTGTGTTGGTTGCTTCAATTGCACTTGTGGGTGCAATATATGTTTTTATAAGTTATATTTCTCAATTTAAAAACCTAATCAAATTCCGAACAAACAAGGGCATTACCACTGGCGTCGTAAGTTAATTGCCGCCAACAGCACATCAGATCTTGCTAGAATACTTAGTACACAATATTTAGTACACAATATGATACACATTTGTATGATAAGATAATGTCGTGTCTTAGGACATGTATCAAATACTTCACGGACACACATCGGACAATCAAAAATACATTAGGGCGATAGGTGTTTTATCTGTGTCCTCGTGTCACGTTGTATCCGTGTTCGTACAACATAAATTTAATCAACTATAATTCATTAATTAGAGTAAATCAATGTGCATAGAACATTAAAAAATAACTTATGCAACCAAATCCTTACCATGAATAGAAGACTCTTCTGCTTTGGATTATGGGAGAATAAGCGACACATACGATGAGGACCACGACTTCCTCCTCGAATTCATCTGCAAAATTTGTAAAAATGATGCAAAAATACCCAAAATTAAAGAAAATAACATTATTAAAAGAAAAATAAGTACTCACCTTCGTCGTTAGAGACCACGACTCTCCCACCCATATAATGGAGAGGAGAACGAACGCATGAACCCTAACCCCAACCCTAAATTAATGAACGGGTCAAAACCTTAGATTCGACCACGACAAACGAAGGTGTGAAGAAGGAAACCCTAGCCTGGTATTGAGGTTTATAGGAGTCAAGGGAGAACATGGAGAAATCCTAACTCTCGATCTCGAAAAGGCACACTTTAGGAGGAGGAGGGGGTCCTCTCTCTCCCGACGGATGAGCTTATCGAGTTGGACCTCACCGTTGGACTTGTAAGTGTGAACGGCCCAGATGAGGGAGAGGGAGAGGGAGGCAGAGGTGAGGCAGGGGATCCAGAGAGCGACAGGGGGAGGGGAAGGAGAAGAGAGAGAGAGAGAGACAATGAGAGAGTGAGGAAAAGGGGTTGAAATTTTTTAGATTGAAACAGTCGAGCGGGTTATCGTGCGGTCCAGCAAAAAAAATTGGCGCTATTTTTTTCACAGCTTTTACGAGATACATTGTGGGCCATATTTTGTATAAACAAATTATGGCGTTCAATCCACGCCAAACATAACACAAATACATGTAACAATATTATATTTTGATCTATTTTATGGCATTCAGTATAATGAACGTCGTAAATCAATTATTTACGGCACACTATTTAAGTATGTCTTAATTTTGATGTCGTAAAAAGTCATTTTTCTTGTAGTGATATATATGGATTGATAAATTTTAATTTAGTTTTAATTTTAATTATAATCTTAACATTAATATTAAAAATTAACATAAATATATAGATTAAATAAGTTATTCTTAATCTTAACATCATGCCAAAATGGAAAAAAAGATGTCGTAAATAAGTTATTCTTAATCTTAACATCGTGCCAAAATAAGTTATGATCTTAATTTTAATCTTAACATCGTGCTGGGTAAAATAGATGTCAATTACAGCGCGTACAACGCATGCCGTAAATAAAACAACATTCACGGCGTGCTGAGGAACGCCGTAATTGAGATCTCATTCACGGCGCACAAGAACGCATGTCGTAAATAACTTAACATTTAAGGCATGCAAAAACGAATGCCGTAATTAAGTTACCATTCACGGCGCAGGAAAATATGTGCCGTAAATGCGTTTGCAATTACGGCGTGCGGGTAAAACACGCCGTAAAAAACACAAAAATTAACTCTTTTATGGCACGCAGAATTGCATGCTGTAAAAGAGTGTCATTTACGGCGCACAGGCAATGCGTGCCGTACATTGTGCACCGTAAATGATCATTTTTCTTGTAGTGTGTGCTTGTACAAATGAACCAGTATTGTCTTACATCATGTCTAGGATAGTGTCACCCTCATTTTCCGTATTTTCCGTATTTCGTATTTATACTCGTATCTGGATTTTGGCATGTATTTTTATTTTTCTCAACTGGTAGAATTTCCATATTTCTCGTATTTTGGGTTTTGTCATGGCTCGGTTTTAATTGGTTTGGGTTGGTTTGGTTTGGTTTAATGTGTATTGGTACACCTTAGCCTATACTCCACCCTCAACACACCACATCCCACCCTCTTTAAAACTCCACCAACCTTTTCTCTCTCTTCATAAACCTCCATTAATTTCTTCTTCTCCTTCCTCTACACAACACTCTTCTCCTTCCTCTACACAACACCACCCATAGGCAAGTGCACCTTGCCATCACATGAGAACCCTCTTTTATTTGTCCATTTGCTAGATTAGAACATGGTGATCAACATTAGAACTTAGTATTTTGTGATTTGGAGTCTCCATTGTTATAGATCTAAGTTTTCCCTATTTTTGGTTTTGTATGGTTTTGATCTATTTAAGTTGGATTTCTATGGGTTTTGATGTTTTCATGTGGAAGAGAGTTCCATTCCACCCTAGTTGGAACTTTGGAAATCCGGATTTGGAGTTCGGATGGCCAAGTTGTGATGCCTTGAAGTTTTGGAAGCCATGGGAGCTTCTTCTCAGCCATGGAGAAGAAGACTCTTTCCCCTGTATGCGTGTTTTTACGCATACGCAGCTCTCCTGCGTGCGTGTTTTTACGCGTACGCAGCTCTCCTGCGTGCGTGACTTTTTGCGTACGCAGCTCTCCTGCGTGCGTGACTTTTGTTCGTACGCAGCTCTCCTGCGTGTGTGACTTTTGTTCGTACGCAGCTCTCCTGCGTGCGTGACTTTTGTTCGTACGCAGCTCTCCTGCGTGCGTGACTTTTGTTCGTACGCAGCTCTCCTGCGTGCGTGACTTTTGTGCGTACGCTGCTCCCCTGCACGCGCGCCCTTGTGCGTACGCTGCGTGACCCATGCACCCTGACCCCTTGCTTAACCCATTAGCTCTAGGAGTATTGGTTTTATTTCTTGACTTGGTTTCTTTGTTTGTGGATTGAGTTTTCCTGAAATCTGTTTAACACAGCACGACTATCTTGACTCGACACGGCCTAACACAGTTTTTAAGTAATTATTTATGACTAGTACGGTTCTCGGGATTTTCTGGTATTCTCTGATCTCCTTGCTAATGACCTAGTGGGGTGCACACCTAACTTGTGACTTGTAATTAATCCTTGTGACTTGATAACTTGATAGTGGCCCGTGGCGGCGCACTCTTGACTTGACTTGACTTGTAACTTGTAACTTGTAACATGACTTGATAACTTAATGCTGTTACGACGGCTAACTTGACATGCTAAGTGAATTCTTGACACCGTGGGTGATTGTATTGAATGTGCTTGTATAAGCAACCAGTCTTGTCTCGCATCATGTCTAGGACATGAATCCCTGGTTTTCCACGGTCAGGGATTCATACTGAATCTGGCTAGGTTAATGACTAGATGGATCAAATAGTTCATGGAGAATATCCCCAGTTACCTGTTGCCCCTTTGGTCCCGGCCATATATATATATATACATGGGATTTGTTGCTATCCGTCGAGATGAGCGCACTTCCAGCCCGCCGTCGAGTGTGGTACCTTAGGACACATGTATCTTACTACAGTGTGTCTGCTATATCCTGCATCTTTTCCTTTTCTTGCTGGGATCACTCAGGTAGTAACAAACAGGTAACCGGACTTGGAATAATCTCATTGCATCTTGTTAGTAATTAGGCCTGTGATAACCCTAGTTAGTTAAAGTAGTAAGCCGTAGTATCTGCTTGGCCGTGATTGATTGAATGAGAATAACCTGTCTAGTCTTGTCTTGATTCCTGCACAAGAATTGCTACCTGTCATGATTTTCTTATATTTTGTCGATAAATGGTGGGAGAATCTAAGTTCCGTTCAGACGAAGGGTTACAACCCCGGTCCTTGTTTGGTTTACGGGTTGTAACCTGGTTATCTGAATAGTCCCATGGTTATCTCATCGTATATCACCTGTTATGTTTTTCCTTAAATTCCTGTCTTTATTACCTTATTATTATTGTGCTAATTGCTGGCTTTTGTTCTTATTTCGTGGCCCCCTTGTGGCACTTGCTCTTTCTGGGGTTGACCCAGCTGGTTTTGTGTGGCCAGATTTCGGAGCAGCTTCCGAGGATCTACTTGCTTTCCAGCCAGATGGTGACCACTAGAGGGAATCCTAGCAATGAGTGGGTTTCTTTGGTTCTCCTACTGTAATTATACATTATTCTTTTGAGGCATTTAGCCGACGAGCATCTGTTAGCTCGATGCACTTTACTTTCTGTCTGTCTACGGGCTGTAAACATGATTGGCAACTCGAGGTTGATCATGTATGACTTAACTCTTGCCAGGCCTTACATTTTGTACGACTAGCTTTATGATCATCTGGATATGTAATGTTTGGGACGCCTTACAATTGTATATTTGGTGATCTGATATCTTGTTACTATCATTACTTGTTGAGATTGGGACATTAGGCTTGTTATTGACCCTAAGAAACTGATGGCTTGTAGATAAACCCTCATATTTTTAGACAGCCGTGACCGTATAGTGAGATGGATTCCATTTTATTATACGTAGCTGGCTATGTCCGCCCCCGCTCTCCAGTATTTTGGTTCTGGGACGTGACAGACAGGGACCCCTGAGTACCACGGTCAGGGGTACCTACTGAAACTGACTAAGGCTTATAGCTAGAATAATCCAGTAGTCATGAAGAGATTTTCCAGTTACAGGCAATCCCGTTATCTGGGCGCCCCATCATGGGATTTGTAGCCTGCCGTCGAGTAGGGCACATTTCCAGCACACTGTCATGTGTTGCACCCTTCAAGCTACTTAAGGGTACATGCGTTTCTTGGATGATGTACCCACATGAACTCAACCCCTAATTCCGTCCGGATAACCTGGATGGTCTGCAGGGCTTGTGGCTATTGGAACATCTTATTGCATCTTGCTAGTAACTAGGCCTATGATAACCCTAGTTAGTTAAAGTTGTCACGACCCGCACCCACTGTGAGGGTACGAATACGTAACGACGCCCAGCCTACGCCGCAGTGTCGGCGGTAGAACGCTGTCCTAGGTTACTATCTAACCAGCAACTCACGCAATTATACTGTACTCAACATGATCAACTCCGAACGGAGGACAAGTATAAGATATTGAACTCAATCACAGTCTAAGCACGATAAGATAAACATAGAAGAATTAAACTAAGAATAGAAGAACAACTACTAAAATAATAACAACTCTCAACAAATCTTAAATACTGCACAAGTCTCAAAACTTCTATAACAAGTTCAACATAGAACAGATGCTAATCTACTAAACTAAATCCCGATCACTCCTGAGTGTCGGGGCCAAAGGTAGTCATCCCGTCTCCGGGTCCATAATATGTAGGGCATGTATCCTCAGGACAATCATCTGTAAAATTTTAATAGGTCCAGTCAGGACAGGAACGAGTACAACTCATCAAGAAATCCCAATTAAATGATAGAGAACTATAAAGCAGTTATAAACAGTTTTATTGATGAAATATAGCAGTTTGTATACAGGTGATGGTATAGAGGAACAGTTAAGATACAAGGAAAGTAAAGTAACTAAAACAAGAGAAGAATGATGGCAATGAAGACTGTAAAATAAATCTAGCTGAACTAAGGTAACATAATAAGTCCAGAATGTAAATATAACAAGTGCAAAACCTAAGTAAATCTAGACAACATAAATCTGATACCAGGTGATTCCAGTAGGAGATGAGTCCGGTATGAGGTGAGTCCAGTTGGTGATCAAAGGTTCCAGGGTGAGTTCAGCCTATACTCTAACAGTGTGTTTTAAAATATCGGGATCGACATGTGAACGGCTGTAGGTAATACGGCACATCACACACCTGGCCGGGTGTGAGATGGCTATCATTCCAGTATAATTCCAAGGGAGTGGTTCCAGTATTTGGGTATGTTCACATGCCTATTCCAATATTTCCCCGCCCAGCAAGTACAAGTAAATCCAGAAAATGACACGAGAAATCGGGATGAGTCCAGCCAAACATAATGATACCAGCAAAAGATTCCAGGGTGATTCCAGTAGGTGGTTCCAGTAGTGATTCCAGAAGGTGATGCCAGTAGTGGTTCCAGAAAATGAGGCCAGACAGATGGTAGGTGTGTCGCATACATGAATCCAGAAATATCCTTGTAAGAATCACATAAAACTATCTAGAACTGAAGTACAGTAATTGACAAGTAAATGGAAGAACTATCAGAGAATGTACTCGCCTGTATCCGGTGAATCTGGAGAATATATACTGTCCGAGGAGTGGTGTCTGTCTCCTATAGAACTGTACAAGTCACAACAAGTCCAGAATGGTAATAATATGTACTACAATGCGTTCTACATGAATCTAGGTCAATCTAGACCAAAGTCAACTCTTGGTCAACTCTGGTCAACCCTAGAAGTCAAACTAGGTCAACCAAGTCAAACCTAAGTCAAACTAGTCTAATCTAGGTTTAGCAAGTCATTCTAGGTTCTAACAAGCCTACACGGTCCATCTAGACTCCAACTAGGCATACCATGCCTAACCATACCATATTCACATAACCACATGATATGACTATGACTAATAGTCTATTAAGAAAACATCTACCATATAGTCACTATACAATTTCACCCATATATCATAACATATCACATAATATCATATATACAATATATTATGTCATATGGTATCCCATACTCTATAACATATCGTATCATATAGTATCATATATATATATATATATATATATATATATATATATATATATATATATATATATATATATATATATATATATATATATATATATATATATATACATTTCACACATTCCTATATATAACTAATATGTATAGTACAACACTATAAAGGAAACTTAGATACTTATATATCACAAGGCATATATCTATGTATACATAGGAAGGGAGTGAGGTGAGAAAAGCACATGAGGCACATGAGTATTAGGTGTGTGTGTGTCATAGACTAGAGAGTGAGGGTGTGAGTGACTGTCAAGAGGACAGTGAATGCATGAAAGTACATTTCAGTTTAGATAGGAACATTCCATACAAAATCTGGAAGGAAAGGCAAAACAGAGAGAATGTGAGTTGTGTGTGACACATGTGAGGCATAAAGTAAAATCAGTGAACAAACAACCTATTGACTCAATGCCAATCTCAGATTTTACAAATGAAACAGTGAGAAATAACTGTGGGTGTATGTGAGGGTGATATATGACAGTTGTGCACAGTGTCTAAAGGAATCATTCACAGGTTTTTGTGTGGCAAGGGTCTCAAAAATGACAGTTTAGAGTAATGGGACTGTGTGTATCTCAGGTTTAAGTCTCAGTGTTTCACATTTTTTTCAGGTTAATACATTAATCAGTGAACCAATATTAACTCTCAGGAACTTAACAGTGAATTCAGGATTCACAATAATTGTTCTCAGATTTCAGAAATAGGTAATCTCAGGAAACTTTACTTGGTAATCTCAGTTAACAACACATTAAACTAAGTCATCAATCTATTCATTAAACTTAGGAAAATGACAGTTTTACTCTTAGCTAACAGATGCATTCAAATGTATACATACAACATATTAATCAAATCTAATCTAATTTCAAATCCTACTGAACTCAAGGGACCAAAACCCATCATTCACATGTGTATGTCATATCAGTGAACACTGGTTCATTCCAGTTTTCTTAGTAAAACATGACAGTTCAGTTTCAAGAAGAAATCAATGACTGAACTAATTCTCGGTTTGTGTTATGCAAATCAGTGCATCCATCTAACTAACAGTGAACTACCACACATGTGTATGAATCAACATGGCAAGTTAACATCAAAATTTCAGTTTAAGGAAATAGGAAATCAATTTGTGGCAATTCAATCATCAAATAAAAATTAGTCTTAGAAGGGAAAAACTAAATCAGAAATTAATAGGCTGAAATCATGTATCAGCCAGCCCTATCATACCATTCTAACTACGAAAATCCATTATCAAGTGCAAAAACCAAAACTACTATGTAACACCAATCTAGCAAGTCCTATTACACATGTGTGAATCAATGTGGCAATTTAGAACATTATTAAAATCAATTTAAACTGAAATCAGTTCAGGATTTCGAAAATCATACGTGGTATCAGTGAAAACGGAAAATTCGAAATTGAACACCAAAATCATGCTAAAATGACCAATAAATGGTTGGTAAACCATTCACCACTGGTACCCGTGTCCCACGAGTCATTCGTGTCCCATCAAGTGGACACGGGCGTGTCCAAACACACACAGACACACACATGTGCACAGACAGTGCGCTGCGTCGTGCACGCATGCACGCATGTCCTGCACGTGACACAGGGCACGACACGACTCGTGCTCGTGCCCACGTGTTTGCCACCTATAGGGCTACACGTGTATGCCCCTGCACCGTGTCCTAGGTGCGTGTCGTGTCGGCTTTAGAGCCGTGTCAGTGGCTAGAAACTACGCGTGTACAGCGCGCGCGCACGGCCAGTGCGGCCAGTGCGAGAAGGATTTCTCCTCGCACGCTGAACCATAGGGCCCCATCTTTTGGGAGGATGATGTCAGTCTATGCCCCATCATCCTCGCCAAAAATGGCGTGTCCACGTGTCCTACACAGGGAGTTATTGTGCCCGAGTAGCAGGACACAGTGTACGTGTGTGCACAGCGTGTCCAACACGAAAAACAGACACGAAACGACACAGAAATACCTAACACCCTTCACAAAATTTAATGTACATACTAAGATCTACCAATCCATGTAATTATATTTTCAAAAATCGAAAATAAATTCCTAAGGGGCATTCTATCGAACACCTAGCCTATCAAATAGATACGTGTCTGATACGGACACGAAACTGACACGAATTGTGCCCAAATTCCAGGGACAGCTAGGGGACTCCTAGATCTAGCCCTAAATGCAAAGAAAACATGAATTTAAATTAATTGGAGGAGTTTTACCTATCGGTGCAAATTGCAAGAAAAGGCTCCAAATGGGGGGTGTTCCTCTTGATGGCCAAATGTCCCTAATAAGCCCAAAGCTGAGATTAACCTCCAGAATTATAAAATATACAAAAATTAGAACCTAATGCAAGAGACTAGGATGAAAAAGGAGATCAAATAAATAAATGGGAATTTTTGGAAGGGGGAAGAATACCTCTCTTTTCTCCAAGTGTTGGAATGATAAAAAGAGGCAACCCTAATGAATAAGTGTTTAAATAGGATGGGAATCCCTATGTGGCTGGTCATTTAGGGTTTGGTCAGGGTTAGGGCTTCTAGTTATGGGCCATGGGCCAAGTCATAAGTCATTGAGTCATGAAATCATAAGTCATTTCATTAAACCATAAATCATGAAATAATTTCACTCAAACTAATCCTCATATTCCAAAATTAGTCTCTAATGACTAAAAGTAGGTTAACCCAAGTTAGACTAGGGTTACCATAGCTAGGGTTAGGTTCTAGACTAGTCTACAAGTCTCTATAAGTCAAAGCTCAAACTAGGAATCACCAATTCATTAAATCACCAAATAATTCAAATAAGTCAAAATGACCAAATTACCCCTAGGCTAAAAATGATAATAAATCATCCTAATGACATGGTTAGGCTCTAGGTCATGCAGTCTCTCAGGTTTCACTAGCAACACATCAAAATCACAAGTCATGACTTAAACCAGTTTTAAATAGTTTAAAAATAATTAAAAATTACCAAAAATTATAATGTGAAATAAATACCAATAAATAATAATTATAATTACAAAATTTCAAAAATACCCTTATCTGGAAAATTGGGTGTTACAATCCTACCCACCTTATAAAAATTTCGTCCTCGAAATTAAAATGATCGCATCCCCACTATGTCAAACCCCCAGCAAATCAAAGTCGAAGCAACACAATCCTACTGGTCGTGATTTCACGGTCTCGAACAGGATAGCTATGCTATCTAGGCAATCACAAGCAATATCCTGGCAGGTACTAATGGAATCACACAACAAGATGGAAAGAATAACATGAAGACAGACCTGCTAACCCGTCACCCGTAGCGTCGATCTATTCGACTGTCAGCACAGAAGCCCTGCCCCTCTGGGGTGTATCCCTCTGTTGGTGCGGGGCACGGTGCCGCGCTACAGGTGGCCTAGCTCCCTCTATCTAATCTATGACACTCAAGTAATATCCACCCTGATATTCCACTCAAATTCTCTATGGCACCATCTATATGGTATCTATCCTGCAATCTAATAATCATACCCATCTATCCAGAACCATGTCACCAGAATCCTTGTCACACCAGTAAGTATGGCTGCGATAATCTATAGAGTCCACAACTAATGTACATACATCTAGAATCATGTTATTTAAAAATTTTGTATTGCCGCTAGCTTGGCTGCGAAAACCTTAAATTCCCACACCCGAGAAATATATCCAAAATCAGACACTATCTTATCGCCCAACCAGCTGATATGGCTGTAGAAGACTCTAGATTCCATGACTGAGGCAACCTAGCCCATAATGTTATCTTGGTAGAAAATCAAGTCAATAATGAATACCAAGAATCAAATTCAACGATGAACAAGGAAGATAGACAGATACTGTCAGAATCAAATTTCGAGATAGTTTATAATAAGATTCTCAAGGGTCATCCCAGGAATCTTCTCAAGTAGTCCTAACTGTGATTGAGTGCCTCTCCGATAAAGCCTATCTCTCAATCCTATCGCAGGCTCGCAGCAGTACAACTAAGTCGCCGTACTACCACGATATCGTACTAATACGACTCTCGACCTGCATGGGCCACCACTAAAAACGTGTCACGACCCGCACCCACTGTGAGGGTACGAATATATAACGACGCCCAGCCTACGCCGCAGTGTCGGCGGTAGAACGCTGTCCTAGGTTACTATCTAACCAGCAACTCACGCAATTATACTGTACTCAACATGATCAACTCCGAACGGAGGACAAGTATAAGATATTGAACTCAATCACAGTCTAAGCACGATAAGATAAACACAAAAGAATTAAACTAAGAATAGAAGAACAACTACTAAAATAATAACAACTCTCAATAAATCTTAAATACTACACAAGTCTCAAAACTTTTATAACAAGTTCAACATGGAACAGATGCTAATCTACTAAACTAAATCCCGATCACTCCTGAGTATCGGGGCTAAAGGTAGTCATCCCGTCTCCGGGTCCATAATATGTAGGACATGTATCCTCAGGGCAATCATCTGTAAAATTTCAACAGGTCCAGTCAGGACAGGAACGAGTACAACTCATCCCAATTAAATGACAGAGAACTATAAAGCAGTTATAAACAATTTTATTGATGAAATATAGTAGTTTGTATACAGGTGATGGTATAGAGGAACAGTTAAGATACAAGGAAAGTAAAGTAACTAAAACAAGAGAAGAATGATGGCAATGAAGACTGTAAAGTAAATCTAGCTGAACTAAGGTAACATAATAAGTCCAGAATGTAAATGTAACAAGTGCAAAACCTAAGTAAATCCAGACAATATAAATCTGATACCAGGTGATTCTAGTAGGAGATGAGTCCGGTATGAGGTGAGTCCAGTTGGTGATCAAAGGTTCCAGGGTGAGTCCAGCCTATACTCTAACAGTGTGTTTTAAAATATCGAGATCGACATATGAACGGCTGTAGGTAATACGCCACATCACACACCTGGCCGGGTGTGAGATGGCTATCATTCCAGTATAATTCCAAGGGAGTGGTTCCAGTATTTGGGTATATTCACATGCCTATTCCAATATTTTCCCGCCCAGCAAGTACAAGTGAATCCAGAAAACGACACGAGAAATCGGGATGAGTCCAGCCAAACATAATGATACCAGCAAAAGATTCCAGGGTGATTCCAGTAGGTAGTTCCAGTAGTGATTCCAGAAGGTGATGCCAGTAGTGGTTCCAGAAAATGAGGCCAGACAGATGGTAGGTGTGTCGCATACATGAATCTAGAAATATCCATACGTGTTGTAAGAATCACATAAAACTATCTAGAACTGAAGTATAGTAATTGACAAGTAAATGGAAGAACTATCAGAGAATGTACTCGCCTGTATCCGGTGAATCTGGAGAATATATACTGTCCGAAGAGTGGTGTCTGTCTCCTATAGAACAGTACAAGTCACAACAAGTCCAGAATGGTAATAATATGCACTACAATACGTTCTACATGAATCTAGGTCAATCTAGACCAAAGTCAACTCTCGGTCAACTCTGGTCAACCCTAGAAGTCAAACTAGGTCAACCAAGTCAAACCTAAGTCAAACTAGTCTAATCTAGGTTTAGCAAGTCATTCTAGGTTCTAACAAGCCTACACAGTCCATCTAGACTCCAACTAGGCATACCATGCCTAACCATACCATATTCACATAACCACATGATATGACTATGACTAATAGTCTATTAAGAAAACATCTACCCTATAGTCACTATACAATTTCACCCATATATCATAACATATCACATAATATCATATATATAATATATTATGTCATATGGTATCCCATACTCTATAACATATCGTATCATATAGTATCATATATATATATATATATATATATATATATATATATATGTATATATATATATATATATATATATATATACATATATATATATATATATATATATATATATATATATATATATTTCACACATTCCTATATATATCTAATATGTATAGTACAACACTATAAAGGAAACTTAGATACTTATATATCACAAGGCATATATCTATGTATACATAGGAAGGGAGTGAGGGGAGAAAAGCACATGAGGCACATGAGTATTAGGTGTGTGTGTGTGTCATAGACTAGAGAGTGAGGGTGTGAGTGACTGTCAAGAGGACAGTGAATGCATGAAAGTACATTTCAGTTTAGATAGGAACATTCCATACAAAATCTGGAAGGAAAGGCAAAACAGAGAGAATGTGAGTTGTGTGTGACACATGTGAGGCATGAAGTAAAATCAGTGAACAAACAACCTATTAACTCAATGCCAATCTCAGATTTTACAAATGAAACAGTGAGAAATAACTGTGGGTGTGTGTGAGGGTGATATATGACAGTTGTGCACAGTGTCTAAAGGAATCATTCACAGGTTTTTGTGTGGCAAGGGTCTCAAAAATGACAGTTTAGAGTAATGGGACTGTGTGTATCTCAGGTTTAAGTCTCAGTGTTTCACTTTTTTTCAGGTTAATACATTAATCAGTGAACCAATATTAACTCTCAGGAACTTAACAGTGAATTCAGGATTCACAATAATTGTTCTCAGATTTCAGAAATAGGTAATCTGAGAAAACTTTACTTGGTAATCTCAGTTAACAACACATTAAACCAAGTCATCAATCTATTCATTAAACTCAGAAAAATGACAGTTTTACTCTTAGGTAACAGATGAATTCAAATGTATACATACAACATATTAATCAAATCTAATCTAATTTCAAATCCTACTGAACTCAAGGGACCAAAACCCATCATTCACATGTGTATGTCATATCAGTGAACACTGGTTCATTCCAGTTTTCTTAGTAAAACATGACAGTTCAGTTTCAAGAAGAAATCAATGACTGAACTAATTCTCGGTTTGTGTTATGCAAATCAGTGCATCCATCTAACTAACAGTGAACTACCACACATGTGTATGAATCAACATGGCAAGTTAACATCAAAATTTTAGTTTAAGGAAATAGGAAATCAATTTGTGGCAATTCAATCATCAAATAAAAATTAGTCTTAGAAGGGAAACACTAAATCAGAAATTAATAGGCTGAAATCATGTATCAGCCAGCCCTATCATACCATTCCAACTACGAAAATCCATTATCAAGTGCAAAAACCAAAACTACTATGTAACACTAATCTAGCAAGTCCTATTACACATGTGTGAATCAATGTGGCAATTTAGAACATTATTAAAATCAATTTAAACTGAAATCAGTTCAGGATTTCGAAAATCATACGTGGTATCAGTGAAAACGGGAAATTCGAAATTGAACACCAAAATTGTGCTAAAATGACCAATAAATGGTTGGTAAACCATTCACCACTGGTACCCGTGTCCCACGAGTCATTCGTGTCCCATCAAGTGGACACGAGCGTGTCCAAACACACACAGACACACACATGTGCACAGACAGTGCACTGCGTCGTGCACGTATGCACGCGTGTCCTACGCGTGACACAGGGCACGACACGACTCGTGCTCGTGCCCACGTGTTCGCCACCTATAGGGCTACACGTGTATGCCCCTGCACCGTGTCCTAGGTGCGTGTCGTGTCGGCTTTAGAGCCGCGTCAGTGGTTAGAAACCACGCGTGCACAGCACGCGCGCGGCCAGTGCGGCCAGTGCGAGGAGGATTTCTCCTCGCACACTGAACCATAGGGCCCCATCTTTTGGGAGGATGATATCAGTCTATGCCCCATCATCCTCGCCAAAAATGGCATGT
Organism: Iris pallida; assembly: GCA_029216955.1. Lineage (NCBI taxonomy): Eukaryota > Viridiplantae > Streptophyta > Magnoliopsida > Asparagales > Iridaceae > Iris > Iris pallida. The sequence continues at coordinate 2,286,478 of JANAVB010033819.1, forward strand.
CCACGTGTCCTACACAGGGAGTTATTGTGCCCGAGTAGCAGGACACAGTGTACGTATGTGCACAGCGTGTCCAACACGAAAAACAGACACAAAATGACACAGAAATACCTAACACCCTTCACAAAATTTAATGTACATACTAAGATCTACCAATCCATGTAATTACATTTTTAAAAATTGAAAATAAATTCCTAAGGGGCATTCTATCGAACATCTAGCCTATCAAATGGATACGTGTCCGATACGGACACGAAACTGACACGAATTGTGCCCAAATTCCAGGGACTGCTAGGAGACTCCTAGATCTAGCCATAATGCAAAGAAAACAGGAATTTAAATCAATTTGAGGAGTTTTACCTATAGGTGCAAATTGCAAGAAAAGGCTCCAAATGGGGGGTGTTCCTCTTGATGGCCAAATGTCTCTAATGAGCCCAAAGCTGAGATTAACCTCCAGAATTATAAAATATACAAAAATTAGAACCTAATGCAAGAGATTAGGATGAAAAAGGAGATCAAATGAATAAATGGGAATTTTTGGAAGGGGAAAGAATACCTCTCTTTTCTCCAAGTGTTGGAATGATAAAAAGAGGCAACCCTAATGAATAAGTGTTTAAATAGGGTGGGAATCCCTATGTGGCTGGTCATTTAGGGTTTGGTTAGGGTTAGGGCTTCTAGTTATGGGCCATGGGCCAAGTCATAAGTCATTGAGTCATGAAATCATAAGTCATTTCATTAAACCATAAATCATGAAATGATTTCACTCAAACTAATCCTCATATTCCAAAATTAGTCTCTAATGACTAAAAGTAGGTTAACCCAAGTTAGACTAGGGTTACCATAGCTAGGGTTAGGTTCTAGACTAGTCTACAAGTCTCTATAAGTCAAAGCTCAAACGAGGAATCACCAATTCATTAAATCACCAAATAATTCAAATAAGTCAAAATGACCAAATTACCCCTAGGCTAAAAATGATAATAAATCATCCTAATGACATGGTTAGGCTCTAGGTCATGCAGTCTCTCAGGTTTCACTAGCAGCACATCAAAATCACAAGTCATGACTTAAACCAGTTTTAAATAGTTTAAAAATAATTAAAAATCACCAAAAATCATAATGTGAAATAAATACCAATAAATAATAATTATAATTACAAAATTTCAAAAATACCCTCATCTGAAAAACTGGGTGTTATAAAAGTATCAAGCCGTACTCATTGCTTGGCCGTGATTGATTGGATGGAGTCTAGCCCAGTCTAGTCTTGTCCCGATCCTGTACAAGATTGTTACCGGACCTGATTGCTTGTGCCTTGCTTTATCGATAAATGGTGGAAAACCAAGTTCTATTCAGATGAAGGGTTACAACCCCGGTCCTTGTTTGGTTTAAGGGTTGTAACTTGGTTATCTGAATAGTCCCATGATTATCTTATCGTATATCATCATGATTTTCCATATCTCCAGTTTTATTATATAATTATGTTTTGTGCTAATTGCTGGTTTTAGTTTTTAAGTGAAGCCTCATTTGTGGAACTTGCTCTTTTTGGGATCTGATCCAGCTGGTTTTGTATGGCCAGATTTCGGAGCAGCTCCCGAGGATCTCCCGGCCTTCCTGCCAGATGGTGACCACTAGAAGAAACCCTGGCAACGAGTGGGTTTATTTTGCTCTCCCACTCTATTGTAAAATTATTCTTTTGAGGCGTTTAGCCGCCGAGCAAGTGTTAGCTCGTTTGCAACTTTACTTACTGTCTGCCTACGGGCTGTAACATGATTGACAAATCCTAGGGTTGATCATGTATGGCTTAAACTCTTGTTAGTCTTCGCATTTTGTATGACTAACTTCATGATCATCTGAATATGTAATGTATGGGACGCCTTACTTTGTATATTTGATGGTCTAACATCTTGTGACTATTATTACTTGCTTGAGATTGAGACACTAGGCTTGTTCTTAACCATAAGAGACTGTTGGCTTGTAGAAAAACCCTCATACATATAGACAGCCGTGACCGTATATGGAGGTGGAATACACTTCTATATACGTAGTTGGATGTGTCTGCCCCTGCTCTCCAGTATTCTGGATCTGGACGTGACACCTAGACATATTGAGGACTGCCAGAAGTTGAGGCAGTCCTGAAAGGGACTTGCTGTACAGCAAGTCCCTTTCAGGACTGCCACAATTTCTGGCAGTCCTAAAGTTAAAATTTTTGAATAAAAAAAATATGTTAGGGTTTATTTCAATCTTGATAATAGAGTGAAATATGCATTTTAGGGTTTATTTCCATGCATTCTTTGTGAGGAAAGAAGTATTTAAGCTTTATTTTCATGCATTTTATGGTTTATTTAATTTTTTGGGTGCCATCGAAATTGGGAATGAGAAGAAAACTAGGATTTTGATGGAGATGGTTATGATGGAAATGGTGGAGAAGAAGATGAGAAGAAAACTATGATTTTGATGGAGATATGAGAATGAAAATGGTGGAAAAGAAGAGAAGAAGATGGATAGAAGAAGAAGGGTTTTGGAAGAGAGAGAGTGAAATTTAGAAATTAGAGTAAAATTTGGGCTTTGGGGGGTGTGGGATTTGGACAGCCCCATAAATAGAAAATTTAGATAGTCCCAGTAAATTCTCCTCAAACATTGGCTAGTCCCAATCGTGGCTAGCCCTGATCAACTTTTCATGTGCCCTTATAAATAGTCCAAAAGAACACAAGATGTCAAACCTGTAAATAAACGAAAACAAGGTGGTCAGGAACGTAAATTCTAAGATAGTCCAGAACATTTTAATTTCCTCTTCCCCCGGAATCCATCGCGAACTCGCACTTCCGTCTCTTCAATTCCCCACCTCCTCGAGATCGAGAGTTAGGGTTTCTCCATCTCCTCCCCTCCGCTCCCACAAACCCTAATTCCAGGCATTGGTTCGTCCGTCGCGGCCGAATCTAGGGTTTCGATCCGTCCGCTAATCTGGTGGTGGGGGTTAGGGTTCCTGCGTTCTTTCTCCTCTCCGCGACATGGGCGGGAGAGCTGTTGTCTCCGACGACGAAGGTGAGTACTTCTCTTTCTTTCAAAAGTCTCATTTGCTTCAATTTTGAGAGGGGGGGGGGGGGTTGCATCGTTTGTGCAAATTTTGCAGATGAGTTCGAGGAGGAAGAGGAAGAGGGAGGACGAGGGGCCGACAAGGAAGCCGGCGGCGGAATCGAGAGGGACGACGACGACGAAGACGACGAGGAGGAAGACGAAGGTATGCCATTTTTAGGGTTTTGTAGTCTTTTTCGGGGGAAATTGCGACTTAAAATGTTCAATTCGTTTCAGAGGAGGGCCAGGACGAGTACGAGAAGGACGATTTCATAGTGGATGACGTCGAAGAGGAGGAGGAAGAAGAGGAGGAGGAGGAGAATAGGGATAGCGACGAGGAAAGGCAGAGAAAGAAGAAAAAGAAGAGAAGGTCAAAAATTCACCCCCAATTATGTTAGTTACTGCTGATTCGGAAAGTTTTGTTCTTATTCCTGTGTGCATTTGAGCAGAGAATCCGAGAAAAACTACGTCCTTGACGAGGATGACTACGAGCTGCTCCAGGACAACAACATCACGGGCTTCCGTCGCCCAAAACCCGTACATTTTTTGATCCGATTACTATTTCGTCTTGCAAATGATATTGCTTGTTTGTAATTGCTGCATGCTTGCCCCTTATATTCAAGTTCAACAAGAATATTAAACGCACAAGCTCAAAACTTAATTGAAAAGTTGGAGGGTTTAGGTGCTTAGATATTTCGTCATTGCAATGATCGATCGTGGAATCTGCACGAACGATAGACGGGCAATAAGCTCTACTTGCCCTTGATCACTTGAATCTTTGTCGGAGTTAACAACTTTTATATATAATGACATGTAATCATCTGGAAATGTGGTCAGGGTAGTCAATTTAAGCGTCTGAAGAAGGCAGGTAGGGATTCTGAGGTGGGGGAAGGGTCCGGATTTTCCGATGAAGAATCTGACAGAAACAGCCTTGGAGGCCAGAGGACTGCAGAGGAGAAACTCAAACACAGCTTATTTGGTGACGACGAAGGTAATTAACTATGATCCCTTTCCTGTTGCTACTTGCCCTTTATGTTTTTTTCTAGTTTGAATCCACAAATTTATCATACAAGCTTATTAATTCGTTTCTAATAGTGGCACCGCTGGAGGATATTGCCGAGGAAGAGGAGGAGCAACCGGAGGAAGAGGATGCTGATATGATTGGCGAGGAGGACGAGATGGCGGACTTTATTGTTGAGGGGGATGTCGATGAGCACGGGGTGGCTGTGAAGTAAGAACGGTTATTTTTCATTGAAAAATATGGGATTCATTTTCTGATTTTGTTTATTTATATGTACCATTTATATGCTGATTGTACCACCCGTTGCAGAAAGAAGAAAATTAAGAAAAAGAAGCCACGACAAGCACCTGGAGTTTCATCTTCTGCTTTGCAGGAAGCCCATGATATATTTGGTGATGTTGATGATCTCTTACAGCTGCGTAAAAAAGGTCTCGCAAGAGCTGCTAGAGATGCTGCTGGATGGGGAGAGAAGAGGTTAGAGGATGAGTTTGAACCATTTATTCTTTCGGAGAAGTATATGACACCAAAGGATGACGCAATTAGAGAAACTGATATACCTGAGAGGATCCAGGTAGTGATTGCATGGATATGGATACTTGTTGTGGTGGCTAAGGCTGTGTTTGGTAGGAAGGATGGAAAAGTGGATGGAAGGAAAAAGATAAGGATACATTTTCCTTCCATATGGAAAGGAAAGATCATTTCCTTCCTTTGTGTTTGGTAGCAAGGATGGAAAAGATAAGAGATTCATTTTCCTTTGTTTGGTATGAAAGAAAAAGTGGAAGGAAAGAAAGTAAAAAAATATAGGATTTACCAATTCTACCCTCAACTAAAAACACATATTTACCATTTGACTTCATAAATAATTTTTAAATAATACATTCATATGGGGGTATAATTGTTAATTAATACAAGCCTCCACTTTTCCCTCCACTCTTCCTCCCACTTTTGGGGGGATTGGATTTCGAGGGAAAAGTAATCCCTCCACTTTTCCTTCCTTCTTATTTTCCTTCCATACCAAACAAGAGAAAAAGAATCTTTCCCTTCACTTTTCCCTCTATTTTCCTTCCTCCCACTTTTCCCTCCTACCAAACACACCCTAAAGGTTTCTGCTCTAATATATTTTTCCCCCCTTGCAGCTGTCCGAGGAAATCACTGGGACTCCACCAACAGACGATGAGAGTATTGAGGAGGAGAGTGCATGGATACATAGCCAGCTCAAGGGAGGTGATCTTTTGCCACAGTTTGGTGGCGAACAAGGGAATGGTGAAAATGACAAGGAGGATACAATCGACAAGGAAGATATCGGGCGTGTTTTGACAATGCTACATGTGCAGAAGTTGGATGTAAGCATTGATGTTATATGTTACGTTATTTGGCATACAAGTTCATTATTTGATTAATTCAATGCAAATTGGTTGAGATTTGCATGACTAATTATATTTCCACTGGCTGCTTTAGCTACCTTTCATTGCCATGTACCGGAAGGAGTTATGCCCCAGTCTTTTGAAAGATCACGAGGGCTTGTCAGAAACTGAAGATCAATCACCTAAAATTAGGTGGCATAAGGTATCTTGGTGGTAGAGGTATTATGTGGAACTGAATACGTTTCTTTTGGTTATTACTGAATGCTGAACTGCTTTTCCTTTTTTCAGTTGCTCTGGGCAGTTCATACATTGGACAGAAAGTGGTTACTTCTTCAGAAGCGTAAGAATGCTCTTCAGATGTATTACACTAGGCGATTTGAAGAGGAAGCTCGAAGAGTTGATGATGAAACAAGACTTGCATTAAATCGGCAACTTTTTGAGTCAATCAGTGAGGTACTGAAAGATGTAAACTCAGAACGGGAGGTGGATGATATTGATGCCAAATTCAATTTGCATTTCCCTCCTGGCGAAGTTGATGCAGATGAAGGTCAATTTAAGAGGCCAAAGCGAAAATCACTATATAGTACTTGTTACAAGGCTGGTCTCTGGGAAGTTGCTAACAAGTTTGGAATTAGTTCTGAGCAACTTGGAAAACATTTAATAAAAGAGGAATTGCTGGTTTGTATGCTCGTCTGATGCCTACTGATCTCATATAAAGTAATACAATGAAAATTAATTATCTTTATCTTTCCAATTCATAGAGCTTGGAGCTGGAAGATTTAAAGGAGGCTCCTGAGGAAGTAGCTGCGAATTTCACGTGTGCAATGTTTGAGAGTCCAACAAACGTGCTTAAAGGTGCTCGGCACATGGTACAGGGTTTTGTATTTTGTAGTCTCTGTTTGTCTGTTATTCCCATTTCTCTCTAATTACTATTTTGTACGCGTAGACAAATAAAGATACTTGCAATTGTGTTATTTGACATGGCAAATAATGTGTTCTTTCACTGTCCTTTAACAGGCTGCTGTGGAGATTGGGTGTGAACCTATTGTAAAGAAATATGTTCGTGGTATATTTATGAGGAATGCTGTTGTCTCAACCAGCCCTACACCAGAAGGAAAGATGACCATAGATGAGTATCATGAGCTTGCAGGTGTGAAATGGCTGCGTAACAAGCCATTATCTGCTTTTGTAGATGCACAGTGGCTACTTATCCAAAAAGCTGAAGAAGAGAAGGTCCTTCAAGTTACTATAAAATTGCCTGAAGATGTTCAAAGTGAATTGTTTAACGATGCTACTGAGAGTTACCTAAGTGACCGTGTTAGTAAGTCCGCTCAATTGTGGAATGAACAACGTAAAATGATTTTGGAGGACTCTTTTTCGAATTTCATTCTTCCCGCAATGGAAAAAGAAGCAAGAGCTCTATTGACAGCTAGAGCTAAGAAATGGCTCCTTACGGAATATGGTAGGCAATTGTGGAGTAAGGTATCTGTTGCTCCTCCTAACCAGAAGAAGGAGGTTGAGTGTGACCCTGAGGATGAATCAGAGTTACGTGTCATGGCTTGCTGCTGGGGACCTGGAAAACCAGCTACTACTTTTGTTATGTTGGATTCAGCAGGGGAAGTTGTAGATGTTCTTTATGCTGGTTCTATCAGCATACGGTCTCAGGCTGTTGCTGATAAACAACGCAAGCAGCTTGATCAGCAACGGCTTTTAAAGTTTATGACCGACCACCAACCACATGTTGCATGCTTGGGAAATGCAAACTTGTCTTGTAGACAACTGAAGGATGACATTTTTGAGGTACTTGATGAATTTTCTATTAATGTGGCTTGTCATTACATTCCTATCTTCTGCAAGAACGTATATTATGGGTCTTTAACTTTGAAAATGTTCATGTCATGTGATGCTTATTAATGACTGGTTTGTGTTACTCTCAAGATGTTTAGATAATTTTGCTGCTAAATGGTTATGGTGATGGTGATGGTGATGGTTTCATGCCTAGTTTCCCCTAATTACTATTGTTCCAAAGGCATTGTGGGTTCTCTCTTCATACCAGTCATTCTATTAGTTTCGTCAGCCTTGGTAACAAGTTTAGCTTATCAGTTGTATCTTCTGGCACTATGTATCGTAAGATTCACTCATGACTCTGAATCTCTGTTGTACCAAAAGTGGACGAGGGACCATTGACAATTACCTGTCACCATTCCTAGGGTTTTGAACACATCTCCCAACAATCTTCTGGAATTCTGCTGGTCAGCAATGACATGATTTCTCAAGTTATTTTCCACATTTATGTAGCCTGACAGGTCGTGCTAATTTTAGTAGCTTTTTTTTTTCTAGTTCTGTGTTGTAAGTAATTTACGTGACGCCATGATGTCACGGGGAATATACTAACTTGGATATTTTTTATTTGCGAGACTACCTGAACAGAACATTCTACAAGGCTCCAACTCCCCGACAGCTTATCCCTATCGTGCAGCCCCCCTGCTGCCCATGCAAGTAGAGGGGCTGAATAAGATTTTGGCAGAGATCTCGTGCAGTCCCCTATTTTCATTGGTAGCAGGGGATTGCACGATGGGGATCCTGGTCTATTCTACATGCTTTAATGGTTTTTGAACTTATGGGCACGCCTGCTCATTAAATAATAGAACTTATAACTGTAGAACGTGTGACAGGTTTCTAACCTTATTTTTTTCTCGAGTATATAGAGAGATTATTATTGTGGTTTCATATAAAAGTCTGAAAATAGGTTCTTTAGAGGTGTTGATAGGTCTTTAAGAGCCCCATTCCTCAGCCTTCTCATTTTCCGACTCATCGGAGTAAAATGTTAGTTCTTTTCAAGCTTTGCAAAATCGGTATAAGACCCTTCCTATGACTATTGGCATCAACAATATCGACAGTTTTGAATCGGAGTATCGGATTTTTTTGGTATTAGAAAGCAAATAAATATAAATAAATTAGTAAAAATTTAGAAAAATATTTTATACATTTCGGCATATTTTAAGTATTTTATGTTGTTTCTTAGTAGTTTTGAATTTTAATGAAATAATAGTCACCCTTGCTGATTTGTTTACCTGCGATAAATAAGTTTTCTTCGTTTATATGCAATTACAACCTTACTATTCTTTTACACGCTTGCTGATTGGTCTTTGGCGAATTGACTTGGAAAGAGACCCCCAACGTTGTATCGATATAGTAGTTGTCGGTATCGGATCGGGGCATACCAAACCATATCAGTATCAATCATATTATATAGGTATTGGCCGATACTTTCAAATTATGGTTCTTTTACTACATGTTAAGATCTTCATGACTCGGTTAACCTGTTTCCTAACCTTTCTGTTTGTAGCTAAATAAGCACCTGTAAAATCTTTTAGGCCAATTCCACTACCTCTTATTTATGCCTAAAGAAGCAAGTGTATTGGCACATTGAGTTGGACTTCTTCACTTTTGGATTTTGATGGTAGTGACAAAGCTCTGGTTTTGCTCATTTACACGCATCCAATTTTGAGCTTAAATGGTGGAGGTTGGACTTTTGGCTATCGAGGGAGAATTCAGGTCCTCTAAGTCAATAATGTAAGATCCGAGCTCAAGCATGGTGGTCATTGAGGTTGAATTGACTATAGCCATTATTGTAGGCTTGGAATTGATGTAATCGATAGTCAGCCATAAGTGTATTACTTATTAGTTAGTCAGATGCTCACTTATGTGTATGTATGTACGTGAGTATATATTTTTAGTTTATGTATGATTTGAGCCTAGTCTAGTCGGGCTATAAACGTTCCCTATTCAAATTTGGGCTTGTTTAAATATGCAAGCTCAAGTATAGGCTAAAGTTGGATCATCTTAGTGGTGTACTAGTTGTGGCATTAGTTTGCTACACTTTAGCCAAAAGCAGCGACTTAATGCAGGTTAAGCCCATAGTTTTCTCAAGTGATGAGACATAATAGCAGGGTGCTTGGCAACCCCCTAATCCGAATTTTAGTATAATTTCATAACATATTGGATACTGATAATCTACTCAATTTGGCTCTTTCCTTTCCTTTTTTCCATTTTCTTCTGTTCCTGCTTAGCTTGGTTGCCTTTTAGTTGATTAAGTACTAAAATCATTACTTGTCTACTGATCATTAGCTTTTTCTACCTGCATAATGCTGCTTTTTATACGCACTATTTAATTGTTTAGTTTCATAACATATTGGATACCGATAATCAATCCATCTCAGTTTGGCTTTTTTCCTTTTCCATTTTCTTCCGTTCCTTAGCTTGGTTGCCTTTTAGTTGATCAAGTACTAAAATCATTATTTGTCTACTCATCATTAGCTTTCTCTACCTTCTTAATGCTTCTTTTTTACATGCATTATTTAGTTGTTTAGTATCAACATGCTACTTTGTACGCTTTACCTTTAATAATGTGTTTTGGTTTTATCATCTTTTGCTTGTCTAATTGTAGGTTAGTTTCTTTGCCAGCCAAAGAACTAATGCAATTAATTTATTGACTCAAAAGATGTAGTAAAATATGAAGTGGGAGGTTAATCAAGTTGAAGATTTACATGTTTTCCACTTTTCCTTCTATACAACAACAACAAAGCCTTGTCCCAAAAATTTGGGGTCGACAGTTGGAATCCTTTTCTTCCATTCATTCTTGTTAAGGGCCATGTCCTTTTGAACATTAAGAAAACCATATCTTAAAATTTTGATCCATGTTCGCTTCAGCCTACTTCTAGGGACCCCTTCAAGTACTATATTGTTTTGGCCTACTTCTAGTTCTAGCGGCTCCTTTCACTAGTATCTTATCTCCTTACTAGAGCATCTACTGGTTCGATGTGCACATGTCCATACCACGTAAGTAGATTTTCTCTCATCTTGCCCTCAATTGGTACCACCTTTTAACTTCCAACACATACACTCATTTCTCTTAATGTATTTTCTAGCTTGTCCACTGAATACCAGTTGTTGAACTAAGTTGAAAATTTTGTTTTGATCAGGCAAGAAGAACAATGTTCTAAAAGGCGGAATTAGGCGACGCTGGGCGGCTAGGTGCCGTCCAAGATTCCACCGGAATCGGCCATTAGGCGTTCCGGCCAAAAAGTCGGTCCTAGGCGGCTCGGGGGGGGGGGGGGGGGGCAGCCGCTTAGGCGTAGTCGCTCGAGACGGTTGGGCGGCAGCCTAGTTTTTTTTTTTAAAGTTCAGATCCGACCCGAAATCCGAAACCCGTTAACATAAACATACCTAAAACGCAGCAGCCGCAACCAGAAGAAGTAGACACAGCAGCATGAGCAGAGAAGAAGAAGAAGAAGAAGAAAAGAAGTAGACGCAGCAGCAGGAGCAGCAGGTTAGGTCTTCTTCTCACTCTTTTTCTTCTCTTCTTCTTCTCACTCTTTTTCTTCTTCTTTTTCTTGTTCTGTGCTCAGCCTTCTTCTTTCTTTTTCTTTTTCTTCTTCTTCTGTTCTCAGCGTGTGACTCCCTTTACTTCTTTTTTTCCTTTCACTGAATTTATGTGATAGCTTGCTGCACAGTAAAGGCAAAAAAGTGCACAATGAATTTATGGGATCGGTGTTTTTTTCTTCTTCTGTTCTTGGTGCATACACTGCACATTGAAGACAAAAAAAGTGAGTCACATGACTTATCCATATTTTCTATCACGAGAAGTGAGCACAGTGCACAGTGAAGAAAATTTGAAATGCAAAGTGAAGAAAAAAAATGTCACTTTTTTATCACGAGACAAAAAAAAAGCACAGTGAAGAAAAATTGAAATGCACAATGCACTCTTTAATTGTGTTTTATATAATATACTTATGTGAAACAGAAAAAATGTCTGGAAGTGGATCTAATACGACATCATCCGACAGCATAAACGTCTCAAGTTCATCAATACTTAGACGTTCCTTTAGCGATATTGGATGGGAGTATGGTGCACTTGTTGATCCTACAAATTTAGACAAATTGAAATGCAAATTATGTGACAAAATTTGTTCTGGAGGAATTATAGGATCAAACAACATATAGGACATATTAAGGGAAATGTGGCCTCATGTCCGAGATCTACGAAAGAAGATCAAGATAAATGCAAGACGGCTATTGAAGCTAGCAAAGTCAAGAAGAAGGAGAAGAAGAAACAAGAGGACACCATAAGGGAAGATGTACAAATTGATGAGAAAGATAAAGATGAAGAAATTGAAATTGTGGGATCAAAGCAAATACCACATTTTCTTGGAGCTATGGACAAATGGGCTACATCTATCAATCCTGATAGTGGGACAAATCCGGCAAAGAGGCTAAGACAACAAAATATGAATGATGCATTATTCAAGGAAAAGACGGAAGCTGTGCATCAATATTTAGCTAAGTGGGTGTATGAGGCCGGCATACCTTTCCATGCTATTACCCTTGATAGCTTCGACCGGTTCATTGAAGCCGTTGGTCAATTCGGTCCGGGTTATCGAAAGCCAAGCCAATATATGTTGAGGGAACCACTTTTGAAGAAAGAGACGGAGAAAAGTAATGAGTCACTCAAAAAGCACGAAGAAGAATGGGTTAAAAGTGGTTGTTCAGTTGTGACCGACGCTTGGACCGACCGTAAGAGGAGTATCATGAACATGTGCATCAATTGTATTGAAGGTATGAATTATGAACATGTGCATCATATATAAGTATTAATGGTAAAATATTTTTTGCTTAAGGACTAATTTCTTTTGTTCTTTCCTTAAGGTACAAGTTTTCATTCTTCACAAGAAGCTTCAACAGATGCGCACACTGGGGAATATATTCTATTATGTTGACAATTGCATTGAAGAAATTGGGCCCAAAAGTGTAGTTCAAGTTGTGACGGATAATGCGTCGAATAACATGGCGACCGTCAAGTTATTGAAGGAGAAGAGGCTTACTATTTTTTGGATCTCGTGTGCCACTTACACAATAGATCTTATGCTTGAAGGGATTGCTAAAATTCCTAAGTTCAAAGATGTGATCGACAAAGCAAAGACATTCACATTGTTCATTTATTCTCATCATAGGACATTGGCTATGATGAAAAAATATACAAAAAGACGTGACATATTGAGACCGGGTGTGACTCGATTTGCAACGACATTCTTGACTTTGCAAAGTATGTTTGAGAAGAAACATCAATTTCATGCAATGGTGGGTTCTTCAGATTGGGAATCAAGCAAATTGTGTCATGGTACCGCAAAAGAAAAGGAAGCCTATGCCATTGTGGTAAGTACAAGCTTTTGGTCTGGTGTTGCACTATGCTTGCGATTGTTTGCTCCATTAGTCAAGTTACTTAGATTGACCGATGGAGATAAGAAGCCATCAATGTGTTTTATTTACGGGGAGCTCAAGCAAGTAAGAGAACAAGTAAAGACTGTGTTTCAAAACAATGAGATGAGCTATAGGCCGATCATTGAAATCATTGATTCGAAAGCCGCGGGTCGTCTTGATAGCCCATTGCATTTGGCGGGTTACTTGTTGAATCCTTATTATGCATAAAAGGATACTAGTAGCTTTGATGATCCAACACTCAATGATGGCCTTATACTATGTGTTGAGACTTTCTTCCCCGATGATTTGGACATGCAAGATCAAATCATGAATGAGGAGTTGGGCAAATACAAGATGAAGGAGGGTTCATTTGGAAGACCTTTGGCATTGAAAGGATGTATGAACAATGATGACAAATATAATCAAGGTATAACTATATAATTATTTAATAATGTTTGACTTATGTTTTATTGAAATTGAATTTCTATTAGCTAATAATTGCAATTTATTTTGATCAATAGTACTTTGGTGGTCAAACTATGGAGGTTCTACCCCCAATTTGTTGAGAATTGCAAAAAAAATTCTAGCTTTAACTACAAGTTCTTCCGGATGTGAGAGAAATTGGAGCACATTTGAGGGGGTAAGTATAATATAATCATAGATTCATCATACTTACTAGTTCGTTATTTAATTCTAGCTTTAACTACATATCTAACTTTCTATATTTTTTTCATGTAGATACATACAAAGAAAAGGAATAGGCTAGATGTGGAAAGGTTGAACAATCTAGTCTACGTGCAATTCAATGCAAAACTCATAAACAAAAAGAAAAAAAGAGGTGACTAATGATTTGCTACATTCTAGTGTGCCAACACATGCTCAAGTGTGGGTAGTAGAGGGTGGTGGTGATGATGATGATGATAATGGACCACACGCGGGACTTTCTTGGGCAATGGTTGCACAAGCATCGGGTGCGGACGACTACTTACAACCTAGAAGTAGCAGAAATGTCGTACCAGAACAAGAAGTTGAATCGGATGATGGCACCGAAGATGGAGGAGATGGGGATATTGAGTGTGAATATGATGATCCTTCTACATCTTTTGTTGACTATGAAAATGAAGAAGTGGGGTTCGTGCCGACGGAATCTTAGAGGAAAGAGATGGGATATTGTTATTTTGTATTGTTATTGCTATATTTTGTTAGTGTTAACTATTTGAATTATGTTTGAACTTGTAGTCTTGTACTATTAATTTAACTATATTTATTTATTATGAGAGGCTTTGAATTTGGGGTATAATTTTTTACTTAAGCATATTTTTAATTCCTATATTTTTTATATGCGGCGACCGCCTAATATTAGAAGGCCGTCTAGGCGCCGCGTAGGCGGCCTAGGTGCTAGGCGGTGGGTGGCCGCCCGCCTAACGCCTAGCTCCTTTTACAACCTTGAAGAAGACCTGATCCATATAGGGCTAATTCTATCCTATTCAATCAATCTATAATAAAATAGATGGTTAAATTTATACAACTCAAAATGGTTGGTAAATAATTCTATATATTGTCATCTTGAGAGGGTCCTTCTGGCGCCTAGGCCGTCTTTGTGTTTCATACATTTGGACATTTTGACTATTTTATCAGTTATTTTTGCATAATATGCATATTTTAAGGGTACCTCATAATTAAGCTGTAGAACAAAGATTTATGAAGTTTTAGTCATGTAAAAATGAACTATAGGTCCATAATGACTGCAAAACTGTTTTGCAAAAATATCTAGTCAATTATTGCTCCGCCTAGGCGTCCGCCTATGCCGCCTCACCTCTGCCTAATCCGTCTCACTTTTGCGTACGCTCCCAAACCTCCTTTGACCGCCTACTCCACCGCCAACGGCAAAAACTATGCGGAGAGCAGCCGCCTCGTGCCTAGGCGACGCCTCGACCGCCATTTAGAGCACTGAGAGGATATCAGTTTCTAGATTCCGTAATGGCTGCATGCATGTCAAATGCAGTACATGTCTATGATATTTATCTTAGATTCTTATTGGAGCATAATGACCATGGTGTTAAAACTATATTTTTTCAGTCTTGGTTCTTCTCCAAGAGTGAATTTAATATTAGCCCGTTTGTTTGTTTCCTCCGTGAGTTAGGAATCACTCCGGAGAAAACAAAGTATAAATCCCACCTCCCCTTATCAAGGTTTTCTTCCCTTTGTCCCTTTCTCCCTCCTGTGATTGCATCTTATTTCTAGTGCTCTAAGGATCTTGAAATTGCATCAATACCACTTCACATTTGAAAGGCAATAAATATCAGGCTTCACACATGCATATTATTGGTTAGACATGGATAATAGCATAAAACATATTTTGATAGTAATTATATTTAGGAGCACTAGATAATAAATGCACCATGTCTTGGTTATCTAATATCTAGTAACTTTTAGTAACTAGTAAGTTAAACTATGATTTTTGATGTTTACCTAATATCTAATGTTGCTTGGTAGTGGGTTAAACTATGCATTGGCACTCACTCCATTCCTAACATGGTTGTTTATGGACTTAAAAGTTTCGAAAGTGTCGGCCTATATCAATATCTTTGTTCGATTTAAGATTGTTCTCTGCCAAATCCGAAATGAAATTGACATTATTTGTTGGTTTAATATGATACTTATACCAAGAGAATAACCTTATTACTTGGCACATTCTGGTCCTAAAAGCACCTATACTGTCATTCTATTTCCATGCATAAATGGTGTTATGTTTTTTATTTAGAAGATTTGGGGTTTTGGCACTAGCTGATGGCAGCTCATATATGAATTATGTAGCCATGTTCTTATACACTTTATAGAAAAGTCAGGACTTCAGGAAGCGACTTCCGGTATATCTTGAAGTTTGAAAGTGATATTGCAGTGAAATATGGAGATGCCAATTTTCTGTTTCAAACTCCTAATGTTAGATACATCATACAGTACGCTCTAACTTTGCTTCTTATTTTCTAAAGTGTACTTAAATGATTGAACTATTACACGTGTCGGCCCTTAACCAATAATTTAATAATCTTCATATTACAAACTTCTACTTTTTTTGCTTCATGCATCACCGAAATCTTGTAAGAATACTGTTTCTCTATATTTGCATGATATGATTTTGTTGATCAGGTTATCTTTAAAATAGTTGAAGACCATCCGAGGGACGTCAGTCAAGATATGAATATCAATATTGTATACGCTGATGAATCTTTGCCTCGCCTATATGAGAATTCACGGGTGTCATCTGATCAGCTACCTGGGCAACCAGGTAAGAAGAATCTCGTAAGGGTTCAAATTGAGCTGTAAACTTTTCATACTATATAACATTGAAATTATTTTTCAGGCATTGTTAAGCGTGCTGTGGGTCTTGGACGATACCTTCAAAACCCTTTGGCGATGGTTGCCACACTTTGTGGACCAGGAAAAGAGATTTTGTCATGGAAGCTTTGCCCTCTAGAGCATTTCCTTACACCTGATGAGAAATTTGAGATGGTGGAACAGATTATGGTTGATGCGACCAACCAAGTTGGTCTAGACATCAATTTAGCTGCAAGTCACGAGTGGCTTTTTTCTCCATTACAATTTATTTCTGGACTTGGACCTCGTAAAGCTTCTGCCTTACAAAGGGCATTTGTTAGGGCTGGATCCATTTACAACAGGAAGGAGA
This sequence comes from Iris pallida, assembly GCA_029216955.1. Taxonomy (NCBI): domain Eukaryota; kingdom Viridiplantae; phylum Streptophyta; class Magnoliopsida; order Asparagales; family Iridaceae; genus Iris; species Iris pallida. The sequence continues at coordinate 2,302,877 of JANAVB010033819.1, forward strand.
TTCCAATGGGCAAGATTCTAAGGAAGAAGGTTTTCATTAATGCAGTCGGTTTTTTGCGTGTCCGTCGTAGTGGGGCAGCAGCAGCTAGCAGCCACATTATGGACTTGTTAGATGACACAAGAATTCATCCCGAGTCATATGACCTGGCCAAAAAGATGGCCAAGGATGCCCATGATGAGGATTCTCCACATGGATTGGATGAAATGGATGACGATGACCAGGAAATGGCAATTGAACAGGTAAGAGAAAGGCCTGATATGCTTAAAGTGCTTGACATTGATGAATATACAGAGAGTTATTATAAAGACACTGGAACCAGGAAAAGGGAAACTCTGTATCTTATAAAGATGGAATTGCTGCATGGTTTTCATGATTGGCGAGTACCTTTCAGAGATCTTAGCCCAGAGGAGGAGTTCTTTATGCTTACTGGCGAAACAGAGGATTCCTTGTCAGAAGGGAGAATTGTTCAGGTTTCAGTGCGCCAAGTTCAAGACAACCGTGTATTATGCATGTTTGATTCTGGGTTGAAAGGATTTATAATGGCAGAAGAATTTGATGCCTATGATCCAGAGAAAATTCAAGAAGGTGACATACTGACTTGCAGAATCAAGAATGTTAACAAACAAAGAATTTTGGTAAATCTGACATTCAAAATTGACTCGAGGAGGATACCCCCTAATCGTAAACGTGATCAGTATTATCATGAAGATGCAGTTAATTTACATAGTGAAAAGGAGAAGGCTCGCAAGGAAAAGGAGCTTGCTAAGAAACTCTTTAAGCCAAGAATGATTGTTCATCCTCGCTTCCAAAACTTGACAGCTGATGAAGCAATGCAGGTATGCTATAAACACTGGTAAATTGTTGTTGTAGCCCTAGATTATTTTTCTCATGTTTTTTCTTGAGCATAAAACATGTGATTCTTGCTAAGAATTGAATGGTGTTTTTACAGTACCTTTCAGACAAAGATGCTGGTGAAAGCATTATCCGTCCGAGTTCTAAAGGCCCATCTTACTTGACTTTGACTTTAAAAATATATGATGGTGTATATGCTCATAAGGAAATAGTTGAGGGTGGAAAAGATCACAAAGACATCACTAGCTTGCTTCGTATTGGGAAAACATTGCAGATTGACAACGATACTTTTGAGGATCTTGATGAGGTTTGCACTATCACTATTTTACATGCTTATTTTGTTCTGAAGACAATTGGTGGAATTAGTTGTGAAGGATTTGGTACACATAATAAGTGAGCCAGTTAGTAGGAATTTTTTATTTTAAATCTATTAAATTCTCGGATGACCATGAAATTCGGAATCAAGAGAGAAAATCAACGAAAATTGTTAGTCAATTAAAGTATCAACTATGAAGGCCATATTATTGAAATTATAAGAATCTACCCCTGTTCACAGATACATATTCATCTTATATTTTGTTCTTCTTGAGAGCTCCAAATAATTTCATAATTTTTCTCCAACCTCTATAAAGAAGTAAACAGATGTGTCCAATATACTTGGGCAACTGGCTTCACTTGGGGTAAAGGCTTTCTTCATGTCTTGTATATTCTCTGTGGACGTACTCCTTTCCGTCACACTTGGCCATATCATACACATGCAAATAATTTGTCAAATTGTTGAATTGAGTCAATTTGATGTTAGGGTTTCCGGTATATTGAAAATATCAAGCTTATGATTCGCTGATACATGCTTGTATTATGCACTTGGGTGTCCTTTTTTGCTCTTTAGCATATTATTCTAAACTTGAACACCCAATGTTTGATAGTTCTATTTAATTTATTGTTTCATGGTTTGCTTCATTGAACATGGATATTCTACTTCTCAGAGGCTTATATGCAGAAATTGTAACTTTCTCTGTTGGTTCCAGGTAATGGACAGATATGTTGATCCGTTAGTAGGTCATCTGAAAAATATGCTTAGCTATCGCAAGTTCAAGGGAGGCAAAAAGAACGAAGTTGACGACAAATTAAGGGCAGAGAAAGCAGAAAATCCTATGAGGATAGTTTACTGTTTTGGCATAGCTCATGAACATCCAGGAAATTTCATCTTATCCTATATTAGGAGTTCAAATCCCCATCACCAGTATGTTGGACTGTATCCAAAGGGATTTAAGTTTGACAAGAAGTACTTTGAAGACATCGATAAGCTTGTAGCCTATTTCCAGAAAAACATTGACAAACCTGATGCTGGACTATCTATGAAAAGTACAGTTGCTGCGAGGGTACCTATGAAAAGCCCGGCAGCATGGGTTTCATCTGGTGACGCAGGAGGCAACAATGATAGAAGGAACTCAGGCAAGTACAAAGAGAATTCAAATATCTTATATGCCTGTTTTGGACATTATATAGAAATAACTAATTATTTATTTATTCACTGACACTTCCAGTTAGTATGGATTAGTTACTATTTTGAAAAGTATGCATGATTTGGTCCTTGCTGCATATAAGAGTATCAAGACTCATTCTTGGGTAAAGTACAAAAAACCCCTCCTCCAATTTGTCTCGTTAGCAAAATAAGACTCGATAGACAAATATAGCAATTAAACCCTCCCGCAATATATGAATCGATCAAAATGTCCCCTACCGTCTACAAACCGTCAGATTTGGCCGTTAGTTTCTGTGTTAAAAATTAAAAATTAAAAAAAAAAACCCAAACACCCTCCCCCTCTTCCCCATTCACCCCCACCCCCGTCTTGGGGGCAGCCCTCAGCCCCCCTCCTCCCAGCGAGGCCACTCTTCTCCCCGCGGTGGTGGCAGCCCTCAGCCGCCCTCTCTCCTCCCCGCGCGGCCACCCTCCTCCTCCCCGTTCAGCCCCCCTCCTCCCAGCGAGGCCACTCTCCTCCCCGCGGTGGTGGCAGCCCTCAGCCGCCCTCTCTCCTCCCCGCGCGGCCACCCTCCTCTTCCCCGTGCCCCCCCCTTCCTCCCCCATGGTGGTGGCAACACCCAGAACCCCGCCGCCGAACCCCCCCCCCCCCCCCCCCCCCCCCCGCCGCCTCCCACCCCCACCGGAGAGAGAGGGGGAGTGGAGGAGGGGTAAAATCGTCATTTCGGGCGTATTTTAACGTCTGTTAACGACAGAATTCAAAATGGGTGTAAGCTGAGCCAAAATGAATTTAGGTTTTTTTAAAGCCAGGGGTCTTTAATTCCAAAAAGCGCAAATCTAAGGAGGTTTTTTTTTTGGCACTTTACCCCTCATTCTTGCGTGTGGGCTTCTGTTTATATTTTGACTTGATGTTGTTGTCCGCTGTATTTTCATTTTTCAGTACTTCTTTGACAGTCCATTTATGCAGTTCTGTTACTCAAACTCAAACTCTTTCTATTTTAACCATTAATTGCGACAAGCGACTGATCTTACCATTCGTCATGTTCTTTTTACTATGTTGTATGCTATTAATGGTTTTAAGTACTAGAAAGACATACTGATGTTCTTCTGATTGTTGATGCCTTAAAGATATCATAAAACTTTACATTTTCACTTCTATCACTAATAAGAAAATATATAAACACCATTAACTAATCTGAGCCATCATACATGTGCCTATAGGCTATCTTATCACCTTTAAACATATTGATATGTGCCTGATGTTAGAAGCATAATTCGTCTGTACCGAAAAATATATTTTGTTACTTCAAGTTTAAACTTGTTCTGATTTACAAAGAAGATGAAAGAATTTGTAAACGTCATATCCTGCATTCTCATTTTAGCCCATTCTTGTTTCCATATAATTATCATTTCTCTGCACGAAGAGTTAGCGGGCATTACATATACGTGTCTTATATGCATAAACAAAGGGGTGTCTCGGTGCAATAAGGCTCCAGCTAATGTAGGGTCTGGCCAGGGTTGACATGTACACACATCTGTTCGGCCAGGGTTGCCATGAACACAGCGTTACGCATCAAGACTTACGGTTGTGCCAAACACCATCATCTTCGTAGATGTATGTGTATGAAACCTTTTTTCTAAATGCCCTTTGGTTTGGAGAGAGATTTCTCCCTGGCTGTGAAAAATGAACTTGGGGAAAATCAAGATATGTTTTAGAATGATCTAATAGCAACCTTCTTCCCCTCCTTTCTATTACCTGTATTATTGATAGTTTATCCCCAATACCTGATAATGGAACTTACCCTTGGTCTCTTCCCGCAGATATAATGGGAAGAAAGTTAAGGTAAAATTGTTTTATTGTAGGTTAAAAGTACCATCCATTCATTTTTAATCTGCATCGGCAATGGTCCCCCACTGTACTACTTGTACCTCATATCAGTGGCTGTGTTTTATTTGTCCAGTGAACCGTGATCACAAAAGCTCTAAAATAAACCTGGAATTGACACAAGAGAGAGAGAGAGAGAGAGAGAGAGAGAGAGAGAGAGAGAGAGAGAGAGAACACTAGTTGTAGAAAATTTATTGAATGAATAATTGCCAAGTTAATTACAAAAGTGCAAAGGGCTCTTATTTATATTCTTCATAGACAAACCTAACCCTAATTCTACTAATTAAATAGTTCTAAATAATAAGATCAATACTGAAGAAATCATATCCTAAAGGACCTAAACAAATTAAATGTTAGCTAATTGTACTAGCATAGTAAACCTGAACAAATAAAGAAAATAAAATTCCAAATATGACTTGATTCAAACTGTCCTACATCGCTCTTCCCTTCTCCGTTCTTTAAAATAACTCGAGTTCATGATTGAGAATTTTAGTATGTCTTTCCATATGAATACATATTTATAATATATATTTGCTTTAAATTCTTCCCAACGATCTTGATCTTCAATAGTTCTTGAACTTCCATCTTTAGTTCACTCTTGATTGCTTGACATGTAAGTATGAAACACGTATCTTCAGAAATACTTCAGTTTCCACTATATGAGTGTATCATGTATTTACAATTTCTTTTATGATCGACTCTACTCCAAATAAGAAGATATTTCTGTTGGTCTTTGAAGAATCTCGCTTTGGTCGGCTATTTTTTATTTCTTTAGTCACCTCCCTAACCTTTCTACCAAATAAGAAGATATTTCTGTTGGTCTTTGAAGAATCTCGCTTTGGTCGGCTATTTTTTATTTCTTTAGTCACCTCCCTAACCTTTCTACCAAATTATGTGCTAATGTAATGCCCTCAAACAAGGGTTGATGTGAACCATGCGGTAAGGGCTCCATTTACCATCTACATTATGGATATTCTGGGCCAAATCTGAATGATATGTCACTGGTTCTTTCTGCGAAACAACACCCTGTCATGGTTGTTGGTTTTTCTTTGCTTGTGCCCATCTTAGGATGACCTCTGTGCAGATCTGCGGTAGCATTACCTCAGGCTGCTCGTCGAACTTACATCGTCCTCGATATCGACCTGTTGCCTTTTTCAATTGCATCTCCACCTTTACTAGTTTACTGTCATATTATATGGTTCTTCCATAGTGCATAAATTACAATAAGATGCTATCTTGGATGGGATAATCTAGAGTCTATTCCACCATTGGCATGCCTTGCCAACTGTTTTGTATAACTACCTAATGTAAGATGAAACAACAAATAAAGTTTGATCACATTGAACTCACAGATGCCTTAGAATATGCTAGGAAATTTAACCTGGAATAACAAAAGAAAAAGAAAAAGAGAACACTCTTTTGAAACTTTATTGAATAAATAAATTGTAATTACAAAAAAAGAGAACACTCTGTTGAAACTTTATTGAATAAATAAATTGTAATTACAAAAGTTTGCAAAGGGTCAATCTAAAAGAAGTCAAATCCTAATCAAGTTAGGTCTAAGCTAACTCTAGAATAATCCTTAACAAATTTAGAAACAAAAAGCTAAATCCAAATCTAACTTGATTCAGATTGTCCTACATTGCAGCAAAAGCCCCCTTTGCCTGCTTGGATCAATCGGCCAAGAACTATTCCCTGCCTCCACCGCTGCACCACTGTGTTTTATGTATATCATTGTTAGGCTGGGAGCAAATTTGTCTCGTCATGTCAATCATTAGCACTGTCAGGGTATTGAAGACGAAAAGCTATCGTCTTGCTAACATAAATAGAACGGTGCAGAAAGTGCACGTCTTTGGCACAGTTGAATCTATTAAGTTGCAAATCAGCCTTTTATTTTTAGAGAGCCATTCTTCCGGTGTAGAGTCCTTGCGCTCGGAGTTAACTGCAGGCTCTGGTTTGTGCATTTTGCAAATCACGGAATAAGATTTGGAGGGTGAAAAGTCAAAAGAAAAGAAATGCTGGTTCATCACAGAATAGGGTTAGGAGTATAAAGAAAAGAAATGTCGTTTCATCTTAATCTCTATGCTTTTTCATTCAGTTGATGTGGTAGCCAGGAGAACTACTTATGTAGCATTGCATGTTTTTATATTGGAATATTTTAGCATATGCCCCCATTCAAAATATAGAAACTAGCATATACCCCCGCTATTTTAAAAATTTAGGAAATGCCCCCATACTTTGTAAATCAGCCAAACTTTTGGTTAAAATGTGGGGGTATGTCTTAAATTTTTTTTGTTCCATACAAAGGAATGGGAGCATTTGCTAGTTTTTCTTAAGAATGGGGGTATATGCTAGTTTCTATATTTTGAATGGAGATATTTGCTAAAATATCCCTTTTATATTTGATGGATGTTCCACAATGTTATTCATTACAGCAGCAATGGTATGATGCTGACAGCCGTGTAATTAACTTCCTTCTATTTTGTGTTCTTCAAATAGGTAGTAGGTCTTATGGTAATGATGGTCAAGAGGGCCGCGGACGCGGAAGAGGCCGTGGTCGTGGAGGGCTGGGAAGAGGCCGTGACCGGGATTCTGATTTCGGTTCTTCTCCTAGTTGGGGGACTTCCGGTTCGAAAAATGATGATGATGTCGGCTTAAGTAGTTTTCCTGGGGCAAAAGTTCAGAATTCGCCTGGCAGAGAGAATTTCCCTGGCGGATGGGGTGATGGTGGCAGTGGCGGTCGCGGAGGTGGTAGGGGTCGCGGTAGGGGTGGCGGTGGTAACTGGGGCGGGGGTGGTAGTCGTGGCGACACTGGTGGTGGTTGGGGTGGAAATGGCGGCGGAGGTGCTGGCAATGCTTCAGGTGGTTGGGGCACCAATAGTGGTGGAGGTGGAGTTGGAGGATGGGGTGGGGAGGCTGCTGCACCGAAAGGTCCTTCCGGTGGGGCTGATCCTAGTTGGGGCGGCGGCTCAAAGAGGCTGGTCGCTCCCCAAGCTGAAACTGGCAATGGATGGGGCGGCGGCGGTGGCGGTGGCGGCGGCGGCGGCTGGTAATCGCCAGTGGCTTTCACTCCCTATTGTTTATGCTCATTTATATATTCTCTTCAGATGCCCCTCCAGTTTTGTAGTGATGGATCCACAGTTGAATCAAAGGGGCTTCACAAACTTGGGAACAGAAATAGTACTGGCGAAGTTCTTCCTATGAAAGGAAATTGAGCATTGTTCTAAATTTATGAAGCTGTATATATTTCTGTTCGACATAGGTTGCTCGTGGATGGCCAAAAAGAAAAAGAAAAAATAGAGGACAGCTTCGCTTGTTTGATGGATATTTCTTTTTGTTTTGGAATTTTGCAAATAAAAAAAAAGTGCTCCTCATCCTCGCATGGCGGAAAATTTAAAATGTGCACAAGTTTGTTCTTGAATGGAAATTAGACATCAGTTGGTCAGAATTAATCGAAAGTGGCATTTCTGACATAATTAAAAAAAAAGGCTAATCAGCGTTAAGACCGTGGATTTTATACCAGCTTAATGTCTAAGTTGTGATGTGTCCAATTGAAAAGTTTGGTCTAGAGTATTTATTTTTGGTTTCTTTTTTCCCATTTTACCTTCGACATGAGTACAAGTACAACAATCAATCCTGGTTGAAAATAAGGGTACAATAGAAAAAGTAACACAATAGAAAAAGTAAAGAAAAAAATTAGGTAACTTTTTAATTGAACATGTTATGACTTAAACTCTAAACTGATTTTTAGGATCTAAAGACTAATTATCACTAATAAAAAAAATGTTGGAATTGAAATGGAAGTCTTTTTTAACAAATGTATATACCCTCTTGAAGATAAACTAAGATTCTGAATTTTATACCAACTTAGAGTGTAAATCTTGACATGTTGGATTCTTGATTTTTTTTTTTTTTTTTTTTTTACTTTTAGTTTTTTTTTCCTATTATATTCTAAACATGATTACAAGTGCAACAACCAACACATGCTGGAAAGGAGGGTATAATAAAATTTCATGATTCAAAATTTTCAATTGTACATGTTAGGATTTAAACTATAATCTGCTATAAACGATAATTAATATCAAAAAAATATTAGGATAGGTCAATATTTGTAAAAAAATATTATTATATGATATCAATGACAAAAAATTTCGAGAACCAATTTACCAAAGAAAGCCAGAGACATTGGCGGAACGACCAAGGAGTGTACGAAATACAAGAGACATATTGTGAAGTCAAAATATACAAAAGACACGTGCAAATCTATTGCTTGGTTGGTTAGCGATGTGATTTCAAAACAGAGGCAGAGCAATAGCATGGCATGAGTGGGCTGTAGCCTTGTCCAAAATTTTGAATTTTATTTTTATTTTTTGAAATATTTTTTTTCGTCATGTTTTGTTCTCTTGATTGGATTTGAAATATGCAACAACTAAGTGATAAATAAATTCTCAAAAGTTTAGTACTTTAGATGACACGATGCTACTAGGGGTGAGCATACAGTTAATTCGGTTCCAACCGAACCAAATAACCGATAACCGAATTCGACCGAAACCGAATAAGCAAAACCGAAACCGAACCAAATTCGCCCATAACCGAATCAAACTGAACCGAATTAAATCTGTTCGATTTTTGGTTTATTCGGTTTGTTCGATTTTTCGATTTATTTGCGCTTTTTTGTGAATATATATAATAACTAAATATACCAATATAAACCGAATACGAAACCAAACAGAATCTCTTATTCGGTTCGGTTCGATTTTCGGTCTAAAATCGAATAATGCTCACAACGGTTCTTGTGGGCGTTTGGTATGCGGAATACTATATAGCCGGAAATTCTATATTCTCGGGAATCAAATTCCAAGGAATTAAATTTTCTGAAAAATTACATTCCCATGTTTGGTGACAATATAAATATTCTCGGAAAAAAAATAAAAAATAATAATAACGAAAAAAATGAACAAATATAAAAAAACCGGTAAAAACGAAAAAAAATCGGTAAAAACGACAAAATAACAAAAAACGAAAAAAACGATAAAAAACGACAAAAAATCGGTTAAAACGACAAAAATGACAAAAAAGCTACAAAAAATGTATAAACGACAAAAAATAACAAAAAAAATGGTGAAAACGACAAAAATAACCAAAACACGACAAAACGATATAAAATCGGTAAAAACGACAAAAAACCAAAATGTGGGAATAACGACAAAAAATAAAAAAAAATCGGTTAAAACGACAAAAAATAACCAAAAAGCGACAAAAACGACAAAAAACCAGTAAAAGCGACAAAAAAATGACAAAAATGACAAAAAACGACATAAAATCAGTAAAAATGACCAAAAAAAAACGACAAAAAACGACTAAAAATCGGTAAAAACAAAAAAAAAGCTACAAAAACGAAAAAAATCGCTTAAAACGACAAAATTTGACAAAAAAGGACAAAAATTGGGTAAAAATGACAAAAAATAATCAAAAAGTGATAAAAAAAATGGGTAAAAACGACAAAAAATTGCTTAAAACGACAAAAATTGGTAAAAAACGACAAAAAATAATCAAAAAGTGACAAAAAGGGTAAAAAGACAAAAAAATCGCTTTAAACGACAAAAATTGGTAAAAACGACAAAAAATGACAAAAAAGCGATAAAAACGACAAAAAATAATCAAAAAGTGACAAAAAATGGGTAAAAACGACAAAAAATTGCTTAAAACGACAAAAAATTGGTAAAAACGACAAAAAAGCGATAAAAACGACAAAAAAAGAAAAAAAAAAATGTTCAAAACTAATCAAAATTGATCAAAAAAGAAGGAAAAAAATTAGACAATTTTTTTTTGCCCGGACAAAAAAAAAATATCCACCTATTCTCAAGGGATAGAATTTTCATGTTTTATGGGTAAACTATTTATCCGGGTATTTATAATTTCCGGGAATAAATTTTTTATAAGCCAAACAAACGTGGTAATAGATTTTCATCTTAAATTTTTTCGAGAATAAAAAAAATACCGCGTACCAAACGCCCAAAGTTCAACTCTCCTAATTTTAGATGCCACTTCCGCGCACTGTTTCAAAAGTTATAAAACCTCCATGGGGAACTTTGTGTCTACCTGTAGATGTAGTTATGGACATCCAATAATTAGTTGAATGCTTGAGAGGGTTTCTTTTTTTTTTTCCAGTTCTGGCATGCTGGTTATGGTGACGGTGGACCGTCGGCAAATGGTTCGGAGGACTTCTGTACCTCTTCTGAGTGCAGCGATAAGGACCAGACCCGGTGGAGCCGAGGTGTTCTGGGAGTCCCCCGCGGCGCTAGGACCACCGGGGGTCCAGTTGCTAGCGTGCACTTTTGCGCTGATGCATATCATCTCTTGCGAGAGCTATTAATATTTCGTCAGCAAATTGATAATTCTTAGAACTCCTTCAAGAACTAATGTTTTCCTGACACCGTCGTGCCAGTGTTTTTCGTCGCTAATTGGACACCGTAGATATTGAATGTGTGGTTCGATTCCTCCTCCTCCTCTTCTCCTCCTCCTTCTTCTTCTTCTTCTTCCAACCAAATACATTTGCTTGAATCGTTCGTAATGGGAGAGTTAGGGTATTGCTCGTGAAGGGAGAGTTAGGGGTGCGTCTTGTCGCCTTCGATTGTCGATCCTCCGAATAATGGTGGATAGGTGGGTGTATCAGTACTTGAAAGACAATCAGTCTCCACGACCTCACTTTGCTCGTCGGTAGGGCTGCAAATGAGCCAAGCCGTTCGCGAGCGGCTCGAAGCTCGGCTCGATAAAAGCTCGTTTGAGCTCGGTTCGTTTACTAAACAAGCTGAGCTCAACTTCATTTTCGAGCTCGTTTAATAAACAAGCCAAGTTCAAGCTTAGAAGTACTCGGCTCGTTTGAACTTGCGAGCTGGCTCGTTTATGAGCTTGCGAGCTGGCTCATTTAGAAGCTCGTTAAATAGCTCGTTTAGGAGCTTTGTTGAATTATATATATATATATATATATATATATATATGTATATATATATATATATATATATATATATATATAAAACAAACGAGCTTTTATATATATATATATATGTGTGTGTGTGTGTGCGCGTGCGCGCGCGCATTATATATTTATATGTCCTTAATAATTGGTATTAAGAAACTTCTTTAATTAAATTTTTATAAATAAATTGTCAATATTACAGGTACTTGAATTCAAACATAACTAAATTGAAATCGAGCTCGTTAAGCTTGAAATCAAGCTTAATGAACTTGAAATAAAGTTGAGCGAGCTTGAAATCAAGCTTAACAAGCTTGATTTTGAGCTTATCGAGCTTGTTTATCAAGCTTGAATCAAGCTTACTTATCAAGCCAAGCTCGAGCTCAAACCAAGCCAAGCTCAAGCTTAGTATAAACAAGCTCAAGCCAAGCTCAAGCTCAAAAATAAAAAATTTATCAAGCTCGAGCTCGAGCTTGAGCTCGATTAATTCTAGTCAAGCCAAGCTCAAGCTTACAAAAGCTTGGCTCGGCTTGGCTCGTTTGCAGCCCTACTCGTCAGGGCCGGCTCCAGCATTTTAGAGGTCCTAGACAAGTCCCAAAAATGAACTCTTATCCCTTGATATAATTTTTATTGTCTAATTTACATGTAATGAAGATATATTTACTTTGCGATCTCATCCACTTATGCGCTTCTTTTCAATCTTTAAACAATTAATATTAGACGCTTCACAAGATAGAAGAAGACATTAGAAAATAGAAAGGAGAAAGAAAAAAAAAACATGCATCGACACATTTGTTGAGGGAGGAAATAAACTAAAACTAAAGAAATAAACCTAAACCAAACAACTAAAAAAACTAAAACTAAAAGAACAAAAAAAAACCAACATAAAAAAAACCAACCAAAAAAAAAAAAAAACAACAACAACATCAAAACCAACCAAAACAAAAAATCCAAGGCAAAATAAAAACCAACTCAAGCCAAACCAAGTGAAAATAAAAAAACCAACCAAACCCGAAAAACTAACCTAAGCTCATTTTTAGCCAGACAGTACTCTAGCGGAATTTGAGCACCCAAGCTCATTTTTAGCCAGACGGTCTGGCGGAATTTGAGCATGCTCATTTTTCGCCAGACGACCTAGCTATGTTTATCGTTGTTCCTAATTTCAAAAAAAAATTACGTTATAACCAATTTCATACAAGTTTTTATCTGTACATCAAATTTTCTGAAAGTAGGGGGAGTGTTCGGTTTATTTGATTTCAATCGAGTAGCCAAAATCGAAATTCTAAAAATACAAAAACGAATCCGAATTAGCCAAAACTAAAACCGAACCGAATAATAAATTTGGTTATACGATTTGTTAGATTGGACTATTTTTATTGCTTAATAGGTCGGATTCAAAGTTCAAATTGTGATTAAATTATATTAAAAATTATAATTTATATATATATATATATATATATATATATATATATATATATATATATATATATATATATATATATATATGTTGAAATTCAAAATTGCGCACGAGGTTGGACTAGTTGTTTAAATTATCGAAGTTGAAATTCAAAACGTATATTGTTATTTTTTTAAAAATAAACTTATTTTTAATCACAAAATATGAAGAAAAAAAATATTTACATAATTGTATAAATTTTATTTGATTTCGATTTTGGACCGAAATCCAAAACTGAAACCAAAATCAAATAAATATTTTCAGCATTTTTGAAAACCGAAAACAAACCTAACTTTTATGAAACTATATTTTACTGGATTTCTATTTTCGGTCCAAAGTCACCGACCATATGAATGTGGTGCCCCATGGGAACATCCATCCATTTCCTCATCGTCATTCCATGCTGGATACCGGGACCCACGCGGCCTTCCCCACCCATCCTTATCATTCCATCTCCACCGTTAGAAAAAATAAATAATAAATAAATAATAATAATAATAATAATAAGCTCTGGAACAGCGCCTGATATTTTCTAAAATCCCAACCCAGTCCCATTTTTGTACCCAAAAAGAAAAAAAAAAAATCCTCCTCTTCCCGCATAAAACGCCAATATTGTGTATAAATTATAAAAAATGCTATTTGGCTCACAAAATATTTGGATGATGCCACATTCCATTATGTGACATTATGTGGCATATGACATGACAAATTTTAACATTAAAATTAAAATTAAAATTAAAATTAAAATTAAAATTAACATGGTAATTAACATTAAGATTAACCTTAACATTAAAATTAACCTTAACATTGAAATTAACATTAATATTAATACTAAAATTAATTTTAACATTAAAATTAAAATTAACATTAATATTAGTATTAATATTAATATTAATATTAATATTAATATTAACATTAAATTTTTTTGGGTAATTAATGTTTTGGGTTAAAATTTGTCATGTCAGCTGTTATGTCAGCTGTCATATCAGATGTCACATAATGGAAGATGGTATTACCCAAATATTTTGGGAGCCAAATAGTATAATTGTAAATTATAACTATTTCCAAAAGAAAGTGTCTTTATTTCACAAGTTCGAAGGCTCACTACTATTCAGTCCAGTCCGACTCGTCGTACGGCCCATAGCTCCATCAAAATCCACCATTAAAAATTGGGATATTTAGTGTAAGCCTATGTTTTTTTTGTGTATTTTATTTATTTATTATTGTTTGTGAGCCTTAAACCCAGTCCAACCATTTTGGCCAAATTCGCGACCGCCACCGCGCTCCCCTCGCCGTCCTCTCCGAATCCAGACCCCACTTCCCCCATTTTCGAGCAACCGACCGCCGTCCGTCCGGCAGCAGCCGACCACCCTTCGCCGTCCGGCAGCCCCTGCGCGCGCCCCGGTTCCGCGCACCTTCGCCCACGTGTCCACCCGTGTGCGCGCACGTGTCCGTGCTCGTCAATCCCGGCATTGTTCCGAGTCCGAGGCCTCCCATCGGTACTCCTTCGTGCAAGCCTTGAGTAAATCCTTTTTCTTTCTTTCTGTCATTTCTTCACAGAACCCATATTTCATATTCTGTCCTTAGAGATTTGGTTTCTGTAGAATTGTTGTTTTAGTTCTGTTGTGTTAATTAATAGCATGGTTTGTAATAATTACTTTTTAGGAAACTTTATTTAGGTTGTTATTGTTTAATCTTTAATTAATTAAAATGGGGATTAATGAATTAGATTGTTTAATTATGTGATTATAAACTGGGTTGTATTTCTAAAAACCTAATAATTATTTAGTAAATGGTTAACAAAAGTTTTAGTGTTATTAAAGTATTAGTAAATAAAGTTTTGTTAAAATTAATACTCTTTATGTAAAAGTTGTAGGTAAAATTGTATAATTAATTTTTTATACATATATTCTCCTTTTAAGTGTTTTTAAATCAAAATTTTTTTTGGTAAATAGATTAATAAAGAAAAGCTGAGTAATTTTCATAAAAGAGTTTTATTTGTTAAAATAATTAATTTTTGGTAAAAAAGGATGGTTATTTAGTATTAATAAACGAAATATTTTGTATTAATTTAAAATCATAACTTTGGTAAAAGAAACTGTATTTTTATGCAAAAGAACTATTTTAGTATTTAAAAAGTTAATTTCTCTTTTAAATTTCGAAAAAATGGTTAAAAGGCATTTTTTTAAAGAAAAATTGTTTTTGTTAATTATTAATTCCAATAAATAAATTCTACTTTCAAATATTATTTAGATTAATCTATTTTCCTACAAAATTATTAATTTCAAAGAAATACATTTTTAGTATTTTTTTAAAAATTATTTATTTTACGACAAAACCTATATTTACTTAAATAGTTATATATTAATATCATTTTTGTAACAAAAATTATCTTTATGTACAAATGGTTTTCAATTAGAATCACCAACCTGTAGACTTGGTCTAGTTTTGTACCTTAGATTTAGGGCGTATTCCTGGTTACTAAAACTGGCGTTACGATCTTATAGGTTCGGATCTGTAAACCCTAGCAGTCACTTTCTGGTTGCTGCCAAGTCAAGGAATACTCTGATGCAAGTTTCATATCTATTCCATATCTGCGTTTTATTTTAATAATTAAATGTATGCATCAGTTAGTTACATGTAGTATAGTTACACTGATTCACCGTGGATCCCTCTCGGACTCCACATAGGTTGATGGACTGCTGGATGGCTATCTTGACATGTTAGTTATTGATTATTGACTTATTTACTCATTGACTTGGGGATTGCTTGGGGGAGTAGTATAACGTCTGTGATCAAAGCCAAATCTCGCTCGTTTCTCGTCTCGCGCTAACCCCTACCACACAGGGGGTTGAGCCGTACCGTATACTATTCGTTTTGGCCAAAACGTTAGTATACATATTGCCTCTATCCCAGCCGGTCACAGGCCCTGTTATATACTCAAACACTAGTTTAGTATTGCATCATTCTGGACATTGACATCATCTTGCTTGCTGGTCATATAAATTTTTTATAAACCGAACAGGTTAAATCATATAAATTTTTTATAATTTTTATGTAGACGTTTGTTGTATTTCAAAGTTTCACCCAAGATTGAAATAGTTGTTAAATTATAAAAGTTGGTCTAAAAACACATGCATAAAATTATTATTTTTAAATTATGCACAAAAATCTATACATCTTTAATCATAATATATACACAAAATTAAGGATATTTAATAAGTCATAAGCCTTATTCGATTTTTGTTTTTGGACCGAAAATGAAACACAATAAAAAAAAAAATTTATAGTATTTTTAAAATCGAAAACGAACCGATTTTTTTTCAAAGTAAACCGAACCTCTTCTTCGATTCGGTTCAGATCAATTCTGGTCCAAAATCCAATAATGCTCACCCTGGCAATATATTTTTACAGTAAAACACAAATGCTAAATTATTTCGAGTTTTTGAAGGATGTCGTTATTGACACTCCTAATAAATTTCAACTTGATACCCTCAACTATCCATGTTTTGTAACTTGATACCCTAAACTTTTAAAATAGTTAACTTAATACCATCAACTATTGAATATTTTCAACTTCATACCCTAAAATACAAAAAATTCCAAAATACCCTTGCCCCCCCTCCCTCCCTCTCCGGCGTCCCCCTCCCTCCCTCTCCGGCGTTCCCCCCCCCTCCGGCGTCCCCCCCCCCTCTCTCCCCCTGCGGGGCGGCGCGCAGCAGCAGCGGCGGCCGGAAGCAGCAGCGACGGCGCGTGCCAGCAGCAGCAGCAGCGGGGCGGCGGGGCGGCGCGCTAGCAGCAGCGGCGGCCAGAGCAGCAGCGACGGCGCGCAGCAGTAGCGGCAGCGGGGCGGCGGGGGCGGCGCGCAGCAGCGGCGGCCGGAGAGGGAGGGGGGGTTTGGAAAATAGAGAGAGGGGGGAGGACATTTTGGGAAATATATTTTTCAGGGTATCAAGTTGGCTATTTGAAAGTTTAGGATATCAAGTTGCAAAACATGGATTGTTGAGGGTATCAAGTTGAAATTTAGCCTAAAATTTTTATCATTCAAATTTCGAATATGTCCTTACATTAATATTATTGACATCCCTAATATGTCATCCTGCACTCCTCACAGCAAACATGCGTAATTTAATGTCAAATTTAATAAGGGATATATTTGGTTTGAATGATAAAAAATAATATATGAGTGCAAGATGGTATTTTAGAAATGTCAATAACAATATCCATTTTGAATTTCATGAGAAATGAAAGAATTTGAGAAGCTTATGTATGTCAATATATATTTAAGGGATGTATGTGCAAAAAGAACTCTCATTTTTTAATCTCCGGATGTCGCGTCCTCACTGACGGCGTAACTCTAACGACCGTCATCTTCCGTTGCCAGCATCCGCACTGACGGCGCAACTCCAACGACCGTTATTGTCCGGTATCGGCGTACACGCTGACGGCGTAACGCGAAGACCGTTACTTTCCCGTTGTGTTGGCAGAACTGCTTTTTCTGTCAGCTACGGACACCGTCTCTGACATAGGACCAAACCGTCAGATCTTCTTCGCCTCTCGATATACACACTCCCAATTCCAAACTAACTACGCTACTTCTTCCCCACCGAGTAGAGCGTGAGGAATTTACTAATCGGAGTGTACTTATCACACTTTTCCTTAAATGACCACGCTTTCGAACTCAAAATTCACGCCCACCCTTCGAAACCGCAAAATGTTATACTTTCGAAAAAGAAATAAAAATATTCCAGCTGTCATCCTTTTTTAAAAGTCCTACTAGATCCACGCCTTTTTAAAAAGTATACACATGGAAAAGTATACTAAAGGATTTTTGCATCCAAGTTCAATACATATGGACTTATTTTCATACGAGTCCCCTAATTCCGGGTATTTTCCTACAAAATTACCTATAAAAAAAAAATTTCAAGCAACAAAAGCTACTATAAGGATGTATTTGGTTAACTATAATTATAAATACATGTAATATATGTTGCACACATCAATTCTAATATTTGATTTGATATAAACTGTATAATTGGTGCAACAAATATTACCTGATTTTTTTCAAACAACCATAAAAAATATTGCAACTCCACTTACGACATTTAAAAACTTGCATCATCATTTACATACAACTAAATAATGACTTTGCAATACCACTTAGGAGTTGTTTGGATTACTGTAAAGGCAAATATAACAATTTTTTTATAGCATTTACACTCATTTTACTGTTTGGTAGGGTGCAAATAAAGACTGTATGTAACAAATTATGCAACATATTCACCAAATCATGTAGCATTCATGTTGTATGTGAATTCTAGTTACAACTAACCAAACAGTTTCTTACAACAACAAATGCTACATGTGACATATGTTACATGAAATTTATATTTATATGCAACCAAACATCCCAAAATGATACTATTTGCAAGCTACGAGGTGACTTCGATTTTATTTGGCACACTATTTTAGGGTTTGGCTTCCACTTGTTGTATTAAACCACGCCTTATTAGCAATGGGCAATATATGGTCAAAAATCCAAACCAAACCACAATATTAGACCATTCAACATTATGGAGGGACAATTTGTTGCAATAGCAGACTTGTAAAATTATAATTTTACGACTTTGGAAATACAGATTAGTTCGATTAGACAAATCATACAATATTACAACTATGTCATCTTTCATATATATAATTCTAACTAGATTTCGACCTAAATCTTTTATATCCATAGGCATGGATAGAACCATGATCTAGTGATATGGGGGACCAAGAACCTATATATACATGTACACAAAAGTTTGGGCGGGAGGGTGGGGGGCATGGCCCTCTCACAAGCTATAGAAGGTTTGCTTATGTCCGTACGATGGATTCATGAATCTATACTATCTTCTGTATTCTTCTAGAAAAATGCTATTTTATTAGTACGTTTTAAGTTGTGATTGAACTTCTTTGTATTCTTTTTCTTTTAGTTTTTAATGCTATGTGATTTGTGGTAGTTTAATAAGTCAAGTTATTAATATGGTTTGATCAAATATTATTTAGAGATTAGTATATTGCAGTTCAATTTTGTTATTTGGTTAGACCGAATAAGATTGAAAGCACATTCCTAAGCTTGATCACTTACTCTTTTTTTTTTCTATCATTTACAGATGCTTCTAAGCAAATAACAACATTTAGAAGATGTTCAGTTTACAACTTATGATATTCCTGAGCATCATATATTCTCGGACAGTAAATTTATAAACATTTATTAATAATAGAAAATATAGATTTTCTATGTTTGATATCACAAATAAATTACCAAAAATTTAACATTTTTATCGCAATTTTTTATTATCCATACATAACTAAACTATATTATAATAATCTAAATAAAGAATGATCATGCTTGGATCCAATCAGATTTATGTTGGCTTTACGTATGTTCCGAGTTTACGGTCAAGTGAATTTTTGATCCGGGTTAGACCGAGCTAGGTTTGTGTCTAATCAAATTTTAGGTCGCATCGTATTAGGTCACAATCAGGTTAAAGTCGATTTCGATTTTGTGTATTCATCAGAAATTGTTTGGAAAATCTCAAAAACTTTTATGGTGGAAAAGTATTCCCCCAATACAATCAAAACATGATCTCTAAGTGAATAAATTATTTATAAAATTTTTGATTGAGCA
Organism: Iris pallida; assembly: GCA_029216955.1. NCBI lineage: Eukaryota > Viridiplantae > Streptophyta > Magnoliopsida > Asparagales > Iridaceae > Iris > Iris pallida. The sequence goes on from JANAVB010033819.1 coordinate 2,322,202, forward strand.
AATGGGAATAATATATTCCCCAAAGCAAATAACAATATTTAGTAGGAAAAGAAAAAGTATAGACTTGAGAGGACTAATGTGCAAAAGCCACAAAATATAGGAGGAGAAAAAAAAAACAGGGGTGTGCTTATCCAAATCAAATAAATTTCTCCCTCTTGCAAATAATGCACATGGGAGTTTAAAAGCACCAACCCCCCCAACTCCTCTCCTCCCCACTGCGACGATGGGTTCCCGTCACCTCCCAATGCTGCTGCTCCTCCTCCTCCTCGCCGAAGGCGGAGCACCGGACCTCTCCGCCGACCGCTCCGCCCTCCTCGGCCTCCGCGCCGCCGTCGGCCGCTACGCCCTCAACTGGACCGCCGCCTCCCCCTGCTCCTTCGCCGGCGTCACGTGCGAGTCCGGCCGCGTCACCGTCCTCCGCCTCCCGGGGGCCGGGCTCATCGGCAGGATCCCCGCCGGCGTCCTCGGTAACCTCACCGCCCTCCACACCCTCAGCCTCCGCTTCAACGCCCTCGCCGGCCCGCTCCCCGCCGACGTCTCGTCCCTCTCCCAGCTCCGCAACCTCTATCTCCAGTCCAACAAGTTCTCGGGAGAAATCCCCGACTCGCTCTTCTCGCTCCAAAATCTCGTCCGCCTCAACCTCGCCGACAACAACTTCTCCGGCGAGATCTCGCCGCGCGTCAGCCGCCTCACCCGCCTCGGCACGCTGTACCTCGAGAGGAACTCGCTGTCCGGCGAGATCCCGGCGATCGACCTCCCGGATCTCGCGCAGTTCAACGTCTCCTTCAACAATCTCACCGGACCGGTCCCGGCGAAGCTCCGCTCGATGCCGGCCGGATCGTTCCTCGGGACCGGCCTCTGCGGCGGCTCCGCCCCGCTCGGCCCGTGCCCCGGCGAGATCCCGCCGGGCGCGCCGGAGGCGCCAGCGAAGAAACGCGGGATCTCCGGCGGCGCGGTCGCCGGCATCGCGATCGGCGCCGCCGTCGCGTTCTTGATCCTTTTTGTCCTCGTCGTCGTCCTCTGCCGCCGTGGGAAGGCCCGCGGCGGCAGGTCGGCGGACGTCGCGGCGGTGGAGCGCGCGCCGGGGTCGGAGTCGGAGGTCGCGCTCACGGACAAGCGGGTGGTGGACGCGGCGGCGGCGGAGCCGGGGTTGCCGGTTCCGGCGGCGGCGGCGGGGAAGAGGCTGGTGTTCTTCGGGGCGGGGCCGAGGGTCTACGACCTCGAGGACCTGCTGAGGGCGTCGGCGGAGGTGCTGGGGAAGGGGACGTTCGGGACGGCGTACAAGGCCGTGCTGGAGAACGGGAGCGTCGTGGCGGTGAAGAGGCTGAAGGAGGCGAGCATCACGGAGGGGGAGTTCAGGGAGAAGATCGCGGCGATCGGGGCGATGAGCCACAAGAATCTGGTCGGGCTGAGGGCGTACTACTACAGCAAGGACGAGAGGCTGCTCGTGTACGAGTACATGCCCATGGGGAGCTTGTCGTCTCTTCTTCATGGTGAGCAGCTCTAGTACTTGAATCTTCTCCATTTTCGCTACTCTTGATAAAATGTAGTTAGTGGTGAAGCTTTGCTATGCAATGGTAGGTCAATAATAGCTTAGCGAGCTATGAGCTAACGGAACATTCCGAAGATCCGTGTCGTGTCATTGCAATGTCATTTCGTACCCTTATCAAGACACGACACAGGCTCCAAACTGCGCTAGGACACACCATAATATACAAAGTTGCAGTGCCCATTAGTTGCTTCGTAACATAATTGGCTAAGAAAAATATGAATTTGGACTATGAATGCCTGCTTCTTAGAATTACTCTTCACGCCCTAGGTTTACTTTTGTTAAAATTTGCTGGGCTAAATTACTCCAATGACACCCCAACTATAGCCTTCAGGTGATTTTGGCACTTTAACTTTTCACTACTAGTCACCCCAACTTCATAAATTGCTCATTTGACACACATTTCGTTGTCCCTAAGGCACTAGCCTAGTGGTAGTGCGGGGGCCGTCCAAACACATGTATTGGGTTCGAATCCTCCCTCGGACGGTTGGGTGGCTTATATTGCCACGGCCCTGCTTGGAAAAATGGCACCTCAAAAAAAAGAAGAAGAAGCACATTTCGTCAATTTTGAAGCACATTGGAAATGCTTCAAAAAAAATCTTACAATACAAGTATTCAAATTGCTTTTTTGTACTATAAAATATGCTTTTGAATTCGTCTCGATGTGTTGCAAAATTGATGAAATGTGCTTCAGAAGAGCAATTTATGAAGTTGGTTGCCAAAATCGAGCAGTGAAAAATTAGGGTGCTAAAATCACCCGAGAGCTATAGTTGGGGGTATCAATAGGATAATTTAGCCAAATTTGTTGTATACTTGTTATGTATGTTAAAACTAAGCAAAATTAATTAGCTAGCATGCTCTCTTCTGGATTATGTGTGCTTGAAATATGCAAAATTAGTAAACTAGCATTTGCAGTTCTGCATTAGCCTTGATGGTCTTGAATAGTGAATTCCTTTATCAAGAGTATCAGCATGTCTTGGCCATTCTCAATTAGTTGTATATATTCATTTCCGAAACTAGCTTTGTTCAGTATTCTTGTTTTGTTGGATTACTTGAAATTGATTTTAGTTTCTAATGCCTTGTTTCTTCATGAAATTAAATCTTCCTTTTAAACTTACTCCTCACCTTGTTTTTATAGAAAATGGTTTGAGAATGTATGCGAAGATATAGCTAACAAATGTTCTATGTAGTTTCTAAATGTTTATTATTAGGACATTGGCTGATTGGCATTGATCTTTGCTTTATTAAACAGGAAACAGAGGAGCTGGCCGCACCCCTCTCAACTGGGACACCCGGTCATCCATCGCTCTCGACGCAGCCCGCGGCATCGAGTACATCCACTCCACCAGCCCCGCGGCATCCCACGGCAACATCAAGTCCTCCAACATCCTCCTCGACCGCTCCTACGAGGCCCGGGTATCCGACCACGGCCTCGCCACCCTCGCCAGCCCCACCCCCATCCCCAACCGCGTCGCGGGCTACCGCGCCCCGGAGGTCACCGACGTCCGCAAGGTCTCCCAGAAGGCGGACGTCTACAGCTTCGGCGTCCTCCTCCTCGAGCTCCTCACCGGCAAGGCCCCCGCGCAGGCCCTCCTCAACGAGGAGGGCGTGGACCTCCCGAGATGGGTGCAGTCGGTGGTGAAGGAGGAGTGGACTTCGGAGGTGTTCGACCTCGAGCTGCTGAGGTATCAGAACGTGGAGGAGGAGATGGTGCAGCTGCTGCAGCTCGCCATTGACTGCGCCGCCCAGTATCCGGACCGCCGGCCGTCGATGTCCGAGGTGGTCGGGCGCATCGAGGAGATCCGGCAGTCGAGCATGCTGGCTTCTGGGGACGAGAAGGAAGAACAGACTGGTTCTGTATGATTGGTTTCTCGGATACTCGGAAGGATGGTTCTGATATAAATTCTTGTAATAGTTTCTTTCAATTTTTTTTTTTTTTTTTTCTGGGTGTTTGTTCTTTCATTCCATTTCTTATGATGAAGCAACTGTTTATTTATCATCCTCTTCTCTGCTAAGTATACAATATGTGCATTTTGTTAGAGGGAGTTCTAGTTTAATCTTTCATTTCAAATTGTTCATATGCTGTTTGTTAGTTGTTTGAAAAATGATATAATTGTTCCATTCTGGCAAATCTTGTCTCTCTCATATCAGTTGTCTGTCAAATTCTTCAGCTTATGAATCACTATTAGCTGTCCATTTGATTGATTTTTTTTTTTTTTGATGTTGCTAGGTGACTTACCTATCATGAAGAATATGCTGGGAACCTGCTACTGTAACTTGGAATCCAAAGGTGAGACTTGTTATGTTTGTAAAATCTGAGTATTTTTTTTCTTTCTACAGGAAACCTCTTCTTGATTTGCTAATTTATGCTTTCTGATTCCTGTTTTTATTTTTTTGTTCTATAAATGCTTGCATTTTTTAAAAACTTGTAGATTCTATGGCCAGAAGCTTGATATGCTATTGAAGAAAAGGAAAATGACTACTTTCCTATGTGTGGGTACCAAAGGAATTGAGGAGGAAAGGAAAGTGATTTCCAATGGAAGAAAAATTAGGGGAGAAAGTGATTCCATCCATCCAAGCAAGGAATCACTTTTCCATATTGAAGTATTCACTTTTCTTTCCAAATTCCTTGGCATTTCCAAACATCGGAAAGGAAAATCAATGAGAACTGTAATTTTCAAAGAAAAGGAAATGCCAAGGAATTGATTTCCTTTCCCTTCCATTCCGCGAACCAAACGAGGTTACCGAAACCTGGTTTTTAGTACGAAATTGTGGAGTTTGGTTTAAGAGCATTGGGGTTATATATTGGTTGAGTCATCGACTTCATTACCTGAATTTTGTATGTTCTTAAATCTTATTACATAAGGATTAGCGGATCGGCTGTAAACATCAATCAAACAAACTTATGAATGCATGACTGTAATGTAGTTAGGCTGAGAGTACCATCAATTAACTCCAGAATTAAGGTTCTAAACAAGAGTAGGCGGGTGCATGATGGGGAGGGTCCCATCAATGAACTTATGAATGCCTGTCACCTAGGCGGTTGATAAATGTAGGATATTTTTACTATTTTATCACTATTTTTTTTTTTTGCATAATATGCATATTTTGAGGATATTTTATGCATAACTAGGTTGTAAAACGAAAATTTATTTAGTTTTAGTCTTGTAAAAGTGAACCATAGGTCCTATAATGTCAATACAATTTTTTGCCAAAATATCTAGTCATGTATTATTCCGTCTAGGCGTGTCCGTCAACGCTATCTCACCTTCGCCTACGCCGTCAAACCTCCGTTGGCCGTCTACTCCACCGCCAAACAAAAAAAAGGGTATGTAGAACGGCCATTTACCGTCTAGGCACCGTCTCGACCGTCATTTAGAACATTGTCCAAATTTTGGGTTGAGAACAGCTTTGTTGTATTGTGGTGTTATTTTGCAGTTGGAGCAGGCATGAGGTTTTATGATTCTTTATCAAGAAAACTTATCCACACCATTGGAGAGGCTTATAGCTTTGGTATACTTTTTTTTTTTTTTTGATTTCTTGTATCTTTCATTCTTGGACTCAAGTTGTCTACTTGCAATAAAAATTTAAGTCCAACATCTTTCCTACTTCGGAAACTCTGTCCAGCTAAAATTTTCTTTACTCGTTCCATGTAACATTTAACAAAAACCATACCACTTAGGAGAAGACTCTATCTATACTTCTCTACTAGTACAAGAAGGTGGTTTGGAAACGGCTCAAAATTGAACCATCTAAGTTGTTGTAAATATTCTATTAATTATTTTTTTAAAATAAACTTATTATTTAGCTACCCGTTTGTAAATATTTTATTAATTATTTTTTAAAAAAATTAGCTTATTATTTAACTACCTAATATGATTTACTTGTAATTAAATAATTCTAATTTAAGTGTTTAAAGTGGGAGAAATTTTCTTTGGTTGTCCTGAGTTAAATTTCTATGAAGGTCAATATTTATGATAAATTTATATTAAAATTTTTATTTAATATTTTTTTATCAATATTTATAATAAATTCATTTTTTTAAATATTTTTTTTATTCACGTGCACATGTTACTAGTTGATTTAAGTTGTACATGATCAAACCACACAATTGTCAAGTTTGGCTCCATGGATCTTTTTTCTTTTTCTTCCTTTTTATCAAGACTAATTCTAAAGGCACTCCAAATTTTATTTTGGACTAGTACAAATTTTTTTAAAAAAAATTTACAAGTTTGCCACTCTTATTTGTTACTTGAGGCTAGTCCAATTTTTTTTTAGGACTGCCAAACTTGTTATCTGTCCATACACCTAGTAGGATTGCCAACAAAGTTGACAGTGCTACTTGGTCCTATGTCCAAATAGAGACTTTAGATAGGACTGCCAACTTTGTTGGTGGGCGGAGCAGTCCTACTTCATGTTAAGATTGTTAACAAAGTTGACAGTCCTATTTGCTCGTCGTCCGCGCTCCCGCGGGCATCCGTTCCCCCGTTCCCTCGCCGGCCCACGCCCCTGCCAGGGTCCGCTCTCCTGCCGGCATCTGCAATCACACCGGCGTCCGTGCTCCCGTCGGCATTCTGTAGAGTTTGGGAGGAGAAAAAAGAAATTGGGGGTTGGGAGTTCCAAAGAAAATTTGGGACTGTCCTAAATAATTTTTTTTTACCAAATTGGACTATCATAAAGTAAAGACTGTCCCCAAATTAAAGTTCAGAAAATTACAAAAAAAGCATTAAAATTTAATATAAGAGACAATTTTATATAGAGTTATAAATTTTGGTGTATTTATACAAAAGATGATGAGTTTGAGATATTTACAAGAAAAGGGATGTGGCGCCATCTAAGATGGCGCCCAATATAATTCTTTAGCTTGGCGCCATCTTAGATGTCGCCAAAGGTATATTTTTTTTCACTTTTTTCTATTTTTGACGTAAGAAGTTGATTTCTCATCCATAAATAAATAACCCTTCATATACAATTTATCTCTATTTTTTTTTCAAATCTTAGATTCATTTAAATCTAATATTAGAAAAAAAGCTTAGAGATAAAGTTAAAAAATAATTTAAAATCTTAAATATTTTTTCTCAAATCAGGTTGATTGTACATATATAAAAATCAGATAAATTTAAAATATCTTTAGAGATAAGTTCTTTAATATTTTTTAAAATCTAATATTAGAAAAATAGCATCTTATCTCTATTTTTTAAAAAAAAAATCTTAGATTCATTTAAATCTAATATTAGAAAAAATAGCTTAGAGATAAAGTTAAAAAATAATTTAAAATCTTAAAATTTTTTTTCTCAAATCAGGTTGATTGTACATATATAAAAATCAGATAAATTTAAAATATCTTTAGATATAAGTTCTTAAATATTTTTTAAATCTAATATTAGAAAAAAAAAAGCATCTTAGGCGTTTGAAATCGAAGATAAAATTTTCAAATGAAAATTTGTTACTACTAAATTAATTCTGTAAAATTAATTTATTTTTATAGAATTTATTTAGATGTTTGATTGTCATTATTTTCCTTAAAGAATTATTTTCCATGGATTTGAGAAAAAATATTTAAGATTTTAAATTATTTTTTTAACCTTATCTCTAAGCTATTTTTCTAATATTAGATTTAAATGAATCTAAGATTTGAAAAAACATATATTTAGAGATACGTTTGTATATGAAGAGATAATTTTATTTATGGATCCTTCTTACGTCACAAATTAAGAAAAAACGAAAAAAAAAACTTTGGCGACATCTAAGATGGCGCCAAGCTAAAGAATTATATTGGGCGCCAAGCTAAAGAATTATATTGGGCGCCATCTTAGATGGCGCCACATTCCTTTTCCTATAAATATCTCAAACTCATCATCTTTTGTATAAATACACCAAAATTTATAACTCTATATAAAATTGTCTCTTAATATAATTATAAAAAAAGCATCAAGTTCTGTGAAATTATACTTTGAGTATCCATTCGGCAATACAATTGCCGTATGATGATGTCAGCCGGTCCAGCTTCGATTAACCGTTAATCCAGAAATGGATGAAATGGATTAAAACAAAGGGGAGAGATTAAAGATCTAACGGCAAATCCAAGACCGTTCGCTGACATCAGCTGACGTCAGCATACGACAATTCAATTGTCGTTTATGTTATATTATTTTTTTAAATTTTTTTCAATTGAATTGCCGTTTTTGTTTTTTAAATTTTTTTTTGACGTTGACGTCCGCCGACGTCATCATACGGCAAAGGAACTGTCGTTTCTAATGCTTGATTTCTTTTTGACTGCTCATGTGAGCTTATGAGACAAACCAAGTTTTCTTTAAGGACCTAAACGAAAACGGGTAATTTCATTGGGGGGGGGGTAAACTTTAGGATAATTATAAAAAGGGGGATAACTTTAACAATTTTACAAAGAAAGGGATGAAACGACATCCCTGATGGCGCCAAAGGGCTCCCACCCCCTTGGCGACAACTATGATGGCGCCAGAGGGCCGCCACCCCCTCGGCGCCATCTAAGATGTCGCCAGACATCCTTTCCCCCCCCCCTCCCCTTTTTTTTTTTCCTCCTACTTTCACGTGGACATTGTTTTCTTCCCTCTCTCTTTCAAATGTGATTATTCCCGCTCCCTTTTCATTTGTCCATATTCTCTTTCTCTTCTCCCAATGCTAACTTTCTCTCCCCCCTATGTAATTTTCTTCAATGTAATTATAATTAAGGGTCTAGTTTCTTAGATTCCTCACGGGTGGTAGGAGTGGAAGATGTATATAAGAGGGTTCGAGTGGCAGAACATATACATTCACATAGAGGAAGAAGAGCAACTTACCTAAGAGTCTGAGAAGATGAATGCTGGAAACGATGGTCGTATTCCCGACGGACCGACGACTGAAAGAGAGGAACAAGAAAGAAAAAATCACATATCGCGATTGGTGTTTACCGGAGAGGTAATAATTTAAAAGTTCATATTTAATCGTTATTTTATTGTATATTGAATTAGAGTTAATTTTTGTCATTCGTTTCATTTGTAGTTATTTGATTATAAGCCGGACGTACGGTTGCGTGAACGTGGACAATGGCGTAACGCTACAAACTACGCCACATGGCAGATAAATACATATCAAAAGGGCTTAGTGAACGTATTTGGTTTTGGATATGTAGATGAGCTTCGATTCTTGTTGCACGACAGAGATTTAATATTTTCTCTAGTGGAACGTTGGTGGCCCCAACGCAACACTTTCCAACTGCCGGTAGGAGAGATGACCGTAACTCTACTGGATGTAGCCAATATTTTAGGGTTACCTATTGCAGGTGAGCCTATAATTTTTGATAATCAACCAAGCGCTGCTACTACAATTAGACGGTATCTCGGTATTGATCCGCCCGAAGATACAAACGTAAGATCCGACGTCGCCATAAACTGGTTGCGCGGAAACTTCATGGATCTAGACCGTATAATTGACGGTCCAGTTAACGTTGACGAAGAGCGGGTATTTAACTTCACTTGTTTATTAATGTATTTATATTGAGAATGTGGAGCTGATAGTACCGTACGTTACAGATTGTTTGCTGCACGAGGGCGTATCTACTCGCTCTATGTGGTTCAGTTGTCTTTCCGAACGCAACCGGATGTCGGATTACTGTTCGACTTCTTCCTTTTCTGGAAAATTTAGTTCACCCGACACGCTATGCATGGGGAGCCGCAGTCTTGGCTTACTTGTATGCTTCTCTGACAGAGTTTGTGACTGCGAGCTCTATACAAGATATGAGCAAAAATTTAACTGGATGCATGTCACTCCTACAGGTATTTTATTATTCTAGAGAGTATTAATGTTACTTAACATAATCTAATTTTGTATTATTGTTTGTACTTAGATCTGGGCATATGAGCATTTTGCGATCGGTAGACCAGTGAGTAGCATTAGCCGCGAATTAGGTGTCTTTCCAGTAGGTAGACGTTGGACTACTGATGTGGTGGACCAAGCACATTGTGGACATCCGGTTGTCTCTATCTATCGTACCGAATTTGACTCTCTAACACATGACGAGGTAAAAATTAATATTACATTTGTGTTTAATTATGCTTATGTATTGACTTGACAAAATCTCATATAGGTTACGTGGATGCCGTATATTATACGCGCCGATGCTCCCGACATCCAAAGGATGTCATATCCCAATAGTCATTATAACGTGGTCATCTTATATGATTTTCGGACCATGTACCACCCTGCCGATCGTGTTCTTCGCCAGTTCGGTCTCGTACAAACTATTCCTAATGCGCCTGAATATATAAGCCACAACAAAAGTGGACGGCTTGCTAGAATTCAACGTTATCTCCATGAATGGAACACGAGATCCGATCGATATAATATATTGAACATGTCACGACCTGTTCAATCCCATGAAGATTGTAAGTGCAAATTTAATATCTTATTTAATTTCATGTGTTTAATTGCCGACTTATATGTCTGGTTTTAACGATTCAGGGTTAGGTGATATTACATACAGACGTTGGTATGGAGCACCACGTATAGGTAACGGAGCATACACATTTGAAGAGATACGGTTCACTAATAGAGCCGTGGATGACTGCAGTATGCGACGATTTATAGATAACATATTACAATTGGTAAGTATTATTTATTTGAACAACGTTGTCTTAGTTATCATTTATTAATTGACATGTTTTCAAATTTAGCGTCCAGAAATGGTTCAAGCGATTATCGATAGAGGTTATGCTAGCACTTTCAATCTAGTACAACGTATTTTGGAGGGTATGGAACGAGATCTTAAGTATGGTCCTGCGCCCCACATGCCTCCTGTATATATTCCTCAAGATTATCCAACTGGCAATGTTAGTCAAAGACAGAGTCGTAAGTCGTCTTATCATCCTGGCGAGGAGGCACCCTATCATCCTCCGGAGGAGACATTCTATCATTCTGCAGATGAGGCGGCTTATGGAGAGGAGGCATCTTACCAACCTACTGGCGAGGGAACATCTGGTTATGCCGGCGAGGGAACATCTGGTTATGCCGGCGAGGGAACATCTGGTTATGTCGGCGAGAGCAGCTCCCAACCTACTTTTACCAATTGGTTTGCGGAGATGGAACAATATACACAGTTGCTGTCGACTCCAAGCGCTCCTAGGCCAACTCAAGAGACCCATCGGATTGTGACTCTGAGGGTCAGTCAGATACCCCAGGCGATTGTGACTCCTAGGCCAGCTCAGGAGGATTCCCCTGAACCGGTGGTTGCCCCAGAACCGGAGCGTCCAAGGCGTAGGACTAGTATTCGCAAAACTCTTTGGAAACATTTGGCTAGAAAATAGTAAACTTATATTCGTTTTCAATATGTAAAATGTACAGAGTATTTCTTTTTGTCATTTGATTACATCTTTATTTATCAACTTGAATGCATCAGTTACTACATGGGTTGATTAGTACATTTTCTTCTGTTGTGTCCAACTCCATGACAGTTACTACAACGCAAATCTCTTGTAGATTCATTGTTTGAAGGTATGCGCTTCTTCTTCGGTCTTCCAGCTTTGCGTCTAACGTCTGGTACTCCAATTGGTCCTCGCGTCAGAGTAGCTTCAAGCTCGTACGGTACTGGAATTGGTTCCATATGCGACATATACACACTTTTCAACTTGTCAGTAGAAAATATTGAAGAATAAAACAGTTCAATATTAGTGTTGTTGGAAGACTTACAAGCATAACATGCATGTATACATGGCATAAGTGTATGAAACCATCTTAAACAAGAACAATAGCTCTCGTTCAAGCGTACTACGTAGGTTCGACTGGTTTTACAATCTAACATTTCAAATAAGCAACTATCAATGCGTAACATTTGCAAGTAATATTTTTGTCTATTTATACTTGCCATTGATTTCATGATTCTTGGACAGAATCCTGTTTCTAGGTTTTCAGCATGGAGTCTATTCTTCTCCTGAAGCGTTATAATCTTTGCTCTAATTCCATCGAGTAGCATTGTTATCAGTTTGTCACGTAGATTCTTAACCCAACTATTGAAACATTCTGCAAGATTTGAAGTGTAAATATCTAATCTAGGATGAGAAGAATAAGCAGCTATCCAGTGTTCAAAACTACGATTTTCATCATTCACCCCAATAAGCCAGTTAAACATGTCAATGTTTTTCGGCTTTGATTATTTCAAATCTATAGTCAGCATCCGTTTTATTATACGATCTAGCAAGAGAGTCTAACATTCGATGAAATTTTGTAATCCGGGGTGACAGATTTTAAATTCTGTTTAAAATGTTGAATACAAAAGAAGTGTGGTGATTCTGGAAAAATAGCACGCATAGCATTTATCAGTCCCTTTTGTTTATCAGATATAAATGAAAATCTACTCCAGTGATCTAAATATCTTTCAAAAGTATTTCTTAAACAGTTTAGAAACCATGTCCATGAATCAGTATTCTCACCTTCAGCAACAGCATAAGCAATTGGATATAACTGATAATTAGGATCATGAGCACAAGCAATAAATAGTGTACCTTGGTATCTAGATGAAAGAAATGTACCATCAATACTAATAACTGGTAAACAACCTGCTAAAAAACCATCAATACATGCTTTGAAGCAAATAAAAATTCTTTCAAAGCTATTGTCTTCAGTGGTTTTTTATACAAACTCTACTGCCTGGATTTGTCTCCAAAATTCTTAAACCATACTCTTCAAGACTAGCATAGGCATCAGCATAACTACCGTTTATTTCAGCTAATGCCATCTCTCGGGCTCTCCAAGCTTTGGCATAAGAAATTTGTATATGATGTTCTCTACGGATATCCTTTACTACTTGCGATGGACTATAAGACTGATTATCCCTAATTATATCAATAATCTTATTTTTAATCCACTTAGCAGTAGCTAGTGGATGGCATCCTCTGGTTAGTCCACTCAAACAAGAATGTTGACTTTCTAATGTACTAATAAAAAATATTTGTCCTGTGCCAAGGGGTCTAGCATATACCCTCCAATTACAAGCTGGTTGATCACAAGTATAAATAATACCCCTAGAATTGTTCATACTACCGGTTGAACATGTAAAGTTATGTTCAATTGCTACATTACTTATAAAATTTCTAAACTCAAGCCGTGTAGAAAATTGTTGTCCGACAAATAATTCAGGAGTGGTACTACTACTAAAAGTATCATCAAAATTATCTATATTTTCAATTAAGTCATCACTATTTTCAATAGTTTTAAAAATCATCAAAATCATCATTAATAGGTGGTTCTACTGGTCGTTCTTCTTCATGAGTTGGAAGTGGTCGAGAAGAACTACCACCCACTTCATAATTAGAAGCACGTGGACGTGAAAACATTTCAAGTGGTGGAGAAACTTCAGTAACAAAAATACTTATAAATGGCGATTGCAAATTAACTTCAAGAACAAAATTTCATGCTTGATCAGAATCTATCAACAAACAATGAGAAACGAAAACATGCCGTAAAATAAATTCATATCGAATAGAAAAAGAGTTAATAATCAAAGTTCGTAGACTATCTAATGTAGTAATACGATCGGTTAAAAGAAGTTGTGTAAAACCGCCTTCGTATGATAACCCATTTACTGAACCTCCATGTGAGCACAATATTCTTAGGCTCTGATCCATATCAAAAAAATGGACTTCTGTAGAAAAATTTGAAGATTGTAGAGCGCTGCTAATAGAAAGTGGAAGGAAGAATAGAAAGAGTGAAGTGGGAATGAAATTCTCTCACAATCACCTCGTTTATATAGATACAATCTCCAACGGTCAGAAATACGAACGTTAGAAATGTGAACGTTGGAAATATGAACGTTGGGTGGCTCGGCGACATGGAGGATGGCGCCAAGGGGGGAAAGGATGTCTGGCGACATCTTAGATGGCGTCGAGGGGGTGGGAGCCCTTTGGCGCCATCTGGGATGTCGTTTCATCCCTTTCTTTGTAAAATTGTTAAAGTTACCCCCCTTTTTATAATTACCCCCCCACAATGAAATTACCCGAAACGAAAATTCTAGTCCATGTGTCTACCTCCTACTGAATGTCCTCATATGAGCTTTTGGTTGTGACCTGTAGCCAACTTGTTTCATTTGGAAGCTTGCTAACATTTGCTAACATGAGCCTTGTGTGAGCAAACTATTTACTAACGTGAGCCAACTTGCTTGCTAAAGTAATTTGTACAGAAAATTAAAAAAAAAGCATTAAAATTGAAGGAAAAAAATAAAAATAAAATATAAAACAAAACGACAATTCAATTGAAGAAAAAAAAAACACAAACGGCAATTCTTTTGCCGTATACTGACGTCGGCTGACGTCAGCATAAAAAAAAAATTATAAAACAAAAACGGCAATTCAATTGAAGAAAAAAAAAGGAACACAAACGGCAAATGAATTGCCGTATGCTGACGTCAGCAAACGGTTTTGGATTTGCCGTTTGATCCTTAATCTCTCCCTCCATTCTGGGTTAACGGTTAATCGAAGCTGGGCCGGCTGACATCATCATACGGCAATTGAATTGCCGAATGGATGATCAAAATATAATTTCACAGAACTTGATATTTTTTTATAATATAATTTACAATTATATTAAATTTTAATGCTTTTTTTTAATTTTCTAATTGAAGTTAGAGTGTCCTTAAAATTTGCCGTTATCAATATGTTTTTTTTTTTTTTTTTCTCTTCTTGTCCAGTCCTTCAATATATCATCGCCCATCAATTTCAAGTGCCACAAAAAAAGAATACGTCAATTTGCTAAAATTGTCAGATGTTGTTTCTCTTTGGTATAAAGAGACAAGGAATAATAATGATTTTGCCCAATGCTTCCTTTGCAGTAAATCCACGCCAGAAATCACTATCGGAAAATGAGTTGCTGCAGTTGAAATAGCACAATCGAGCACCAACGAATAATCACTGATCCACAGCCTTAAAATGATTTTTATTTTTATTTTTATTTTTATTTTTATTTTTATTTTTTTTATGTTCGATGATACGTACAAAAAATATAAAATAAATAGAAAGAATAATACATTTCCATAGGGGTGAGCATCGGTTCGGTTCGGTTCAAACCGAACCGAATATGTGAAAACCGAAATAACCGTAAACCGTATTTCTCAAACCCGAAAACCGAACCGTTTTTATAAAAACCGAACAAAACCGAACCGAATTAATTCGGTTCGGTTTCGGTCGGTTCGGTTTCATGGGCCAATGTACATGGCCTTCAAATTTTTAGCAAAATGAGTCTATTTAAATAACAAATTTTTTAAAAATATATGACATTATTGTATTTATGAATTGTTATATTACATAGAGTGAAAGATATTAGTATATATAGATTGATGGTAGATAGAGAGAGTGCTCAAAGAAACACTGACATAGAATAGGAGAAGAGAGTGCGCTCAGTTAGGGGTTAATAAACATTAGTATATGTATATTGTGGATAGTTTGATAATTACTAAATTTAAATCGGTTTTCGGTTCGGTTTTTCGGTTGAAGAACCGAAAACCGAACCGTTATTTCAAATTTTCAAAATTTTAAACCGTAAACCGAACCGATAACCGAAAAACCGAACCGTTTGTCATATTTCGGTTCGGTTCGGTTTTCGGTTTTCGGTTTTCAACCGTTATATGCTCACCCCTACATTCCCATGATTCAATATGCCGATCTTCGGCCACCTAGCTAAGATCTTATAACTCTTCTCGGTAACCACAAGAGCCACTTGAGTTCGGTATGCGATGTATCTTTTAATAGTTAATTGCAAGCGATATTATACTCAATCGCACGCCCCCCGCTACTTCGGTCTATAGGACGCAACACCTATTTGGTTGTATCGCATTGTATTTTGGAGTACCTACATTGTGTCAGATACGTGTCCAGCACGGCATTGGTCCTTAATTGGCACATCATTTGTTCGTATCATAGTTTACAGTTTTGACCGATATCGATAGGCCGATATTAATCTGTTTGACATGTTCCGATCCGATATCAACCGGCACCGATACAGGGGTCTTATTTCTAGTTTATTCGACAAAGAAAATTAAATAAAAAAACCAATAAGTAAGGATGAAAAAGCATAGTAATGTTGTAAAAGTATGTAGAAGAAGAAAATTTATCTATCACAGGTAAATCAATCGGCAAGGCAAATGGCGATGATGAGCTTGGACTGTGCGATGCGGGACATCCACAATGTCGGAGGAATGACGAAAAATGGTCATGATCTGAGCTGGCGTGGGACAGAATGGGGCGTCCCGTGCATGAAAACTAAACGGTTAGGGGAGCCGCGCCGGTGGTCGAGGACCGGCATCATTCTACCATGGTTATAAACGACGGCCGACCATGCGGCCCGGCGTGCGGCGCCCAATGGGTGTCGGGAAGACGTCGTAAGGACGTCGTGCGCATAGAACGGGTGGCTGGACGGCATCGGCTGTCGTAGGCGTCGTGAAGACGTCGGGGGCGCCTTCGACGTCGTGGACGGAGCGTTGCGTTGAGTTGCCGGCGTCGAAATACGTCGGCTGTCCCGTGAGGCTCGGGAGTGCGCGGAGTGCGCGAGGCGTACGTGTGGGACGATGATGAAAAAGGCAGTGCGGACAAGATCCACACGAAGAGTTCGAAACGACATGACGGCCGGCTTTAAATCGTGCCCGCACGTGCTGGATTGGAAAAAAAAAAATATGGGCAAGGAAATGGTGGCTGCTTCATTTAATTTTATTGAGGTGTTCGTCCTTTCTTGGAGGAGCATTTGCCAAAGCAGAGGCGGTGGCTCTTTCTCTTTGTGGAAAGAATAGAAAAGCTGTGAGCAAAAGCCAAAAAAAAAGTGAGAAAAGAAACAAAGTGAGAGTCTGAGTATTAGAATGCCACTTTTAAGAGAGGAAAAAAGAAGAAGAAGGAACAAATTGAATACAATTATAATTCCACTGTAGGATTTCAATTCTTAAATTTATGGGTTATTTATACTGACACCCTCAATATTTTATGTTTACATAAATTATAAAATTTATGATGGTCCGTATATTTAACGGATGTTGGTGTATTTATTTTTAAATTAGGAAAAGTCTGCGTGATAAACATATTTAAAGAAGCTAATTGATGGGACAATAAGTAGGGGGAAAAAAATCTAAATGGAAGTCACTTTTGAATGATGGAATGTAAGCACTTGAAATCACAAGTTTTATAATGTGTGGATGTTTATTTACCCCCTTCGTAGAGACTAATAGACAAGGAATTAAGTAGGCATGCTTGGTTTATTTTATAAAAAAATATTTTCGAAAATTGTGAATAACCGAGTAAACCATTTGTGCACTAAATATGAAAATCATCTCTCTTAAGAATAAATGGATATTTTCTATTGTTCGGGTACATTTTTTTTAATTTTATTTCTAGTGTTTAAATTTGTTTTTCTTGTTCTTTTTTCTCATTCTTAAAGATTTTTTTTTTCATTTTTTAAGAATGGCTATTGCTTTTTTTGGTGTTTTTTGTTCCATTTTTCCATTTTTTGTTTTGTTTTTATTTTTTTTTCCTTTTTTTAATTTTTTAAGAACTATTTTTGTTTTTTTTTTTCATTTTTTAATTTTTTTTACGTTTTTTTATCTATTGAGAATATTTTTTTAGATATTTTTCTTTTTCTTTTTCTTTTTTTAAGAATGTTTTTTTTTGGGTTTTCTTTTTCCATGTTTTACATTTTAAAGATTTTTTAATCTTATTTTCTTTCTTTTTTTAGTTTTTTTTGGAGAATATTTATATATTTATGAAACATGAAAATATAATTTTTTAGGAAATTTAGTTTTATAAAATTTGATTCTCGAAAATATAGAATTTCTAGCTATATGGAATTCTGCGTACCAAACGTCCACGGAGGTCTAGACTTTTTTGTACGCTACATTACATGTCTTTTGCATCCACTGTCTCAAACTTTCATCATTATTATAAATGGAAGGAATAATACGTCCCGCGACTCGATCTACTGATCTTCTGCCACCAAATCAGGGTATTATATCTCTTCCTGGCAACTACAAGAGCAACTCGAGTTTGGTTTTTTCCGAATGGCTTATAGATTCCTTGTTACGGGGAGGGAGAGAGGGAGGGAGGATTGAAGAAATTTAGGGGTGAGCATCGGTTCGGTTCAAACCGAACCGTATATATGAAAACCGAAATAACCGTAAACCGTATTTCTCAAAACCGAAAACCGAACCATTTTTATAAAAACCGAACAAAACCGAACCGAATTAATTCGGTTCGATTTTTGGTCAGTTCGGTTTCATGAGCCAATGTGTCGGACCTTATTTTAAAAATATGATATTATTTTATTTATGAATTATTATATTACATAGTGTGAAAAATATTACTATATATAGATTGAGGGTAAATTGAGAGAGCGCTCAAAGAAGTACCGACAGAGAATAGGAGAAGAGATTGCTCTCTTAGGAGTTACAAAATATTAGTATATGTAGATTGAAGGTAGTTTGATAAATTACTAAATCTAAATTGGTTTTCGGTTCGGTTCGGTTCGGTTACCCGGATCAAGAACCGAAAACCGAACCGTTATTTTAAAATTTCAAATTTTAAAACCGAAAACCGAACCGAAAATCGTAAAACCGAACCGTTTGTCATATTTCGGTTCGATTCGATTTTCGGTTTTCAATCGTTATATTCTCACCCCTAAAGAAATTAACTCATAATTCCTAAATTATGAAAATATCGTAGGTGGGTTGCATGTTCCAGTTCATCAAACTTATATCAGGTCACAATAGATTAATGCCACATCCATGGAGAGCTTTGCAATAGCTTAGCTGTGTTTGCGCGTCTGTGACGACTGTTCCTCGCGCCAGTGAGTGAGTACCTAACGCCACCAACTAGCTTTGTATGTGTGGGCACATTGATGGAAACATATATTCATATAATGTGTGTGTGTGTTCATGAATTTGCACAGTTTCTAGTTGACAAACTTTGTCGGTGTAGATTTACAGCTCACAATGCTGTGGCATGAGTTGATTAATACTTGACATGGGTCAAGGTGTGAGGTGGGCCGGGCCAGACCCATTGTTGACCGGATTTGGGCCGGGCTTAGTTCGAATAGAGGGGCGGGCCGTGCCGGGCCGCGCCGGGCCGGGTCGAGCATGAATTACAATCTTCGAACCTAGTCCGAATCCAGATTCGGATAGGACCGATAGGTTCGTGCCGAGTCGTATCCGGGTCGGGCCCGGGATAGCCCGTGGGCTGACCAAGTTTTAATTTTAATTTTTTTTTTTGGCTCAATTTTGAATTTATACTATATTTGTTTCTACTTTTAACACAAATCAATTTCGAACTATTGGCTAGCAGAGTGGTTGATGGATATTTACTTGGGAGGTCTTGGGTTAATGGGACCTTCCAATTGATTTTGAATTTTTACAAAATAAAATCTAGGCCAGGCCGGACCAGGCCGGACCAGGCTAGCGGGTCATTTCGCGGGACCTGGCTCGAATTCGAATTTATTGTGGGCCGGGCTGGCCCGTTGACCGGTCCCAGGTCGACCCAGACCGGTTTTGACTGGGCCGGGTTCCGGGCCGTCCGGTCCAATGCACACCTTGAGATATGGGGGCAAAATATAAGGTTAATACTAAACTTTAAATATTGTTGGTGTAAGGACTCGTTTGCTTCGCAGAATGGAAAGAAAAGGAAAGAAAATTAATTTTTTGGTATTTTTTTCTTCATTGAGAAATTACAATTCTCATCGATTTTTATCTCTGGTGTTTGAAAATGTCAAAAAAATTGGAAGAAAAAGTAAATTCTTGCTTGAATGGATGGAACCACTTTCACCCAATTTTTTTTCCATTGAGAATCACTTTCCTTTTTTTCTCAATTTCTTTGGCATCCAAATACATAAAAGTGTTTAGATGGAAATGAACGGAAATGAGAGCACGCTTCAGTCCCAACACTCAATGTTTTGGCGAATTCCAAAGTATGCATTTTAATATTTGAGCCATCATATATTCATTTGACCGTTTGGTTTGCAGAATATGACAACATAATATAATTGACATTACGTGTGTTTGGTTGGACACATTTTTTTGGATGTAATATAATTACAATTAATTACATTACATCACTTTCTTTTAAAACTAATTACATCATAAATCCATGTAATTGCGATTACATTACAAATTTGTTTACTTAATTTTTGAATTTTAGTTTTTATTTTAAAATTTTGATTTTTTTTATTCTATTACAAACTCAATTACATTACACTGTAAACCAAACATTTGAATGTAATTGCATGGTTTGTTTAAAATTAATGCGTTTCAGATAGAGTCTTGATCAGTGTAAACTGAAGCCTCTTGAAGCTCTAGAGTTCTGCAAAGTTATTTTGAAGTTTGGCATCCTTGATTTCATTAGGTTGGACACGACATATTGTATCGGAAAACGTACATATCAGATTTGTACATATCAAAAAATGTAACTTAGTTCATGTGAAAATTATGCTTTTCACTTACGTCATCCACTTTCTAGCAACCAAACAGCCTCTTGTGTCAAACGGGGCATCCATTGGTAATTGCTATTGCACTAGTCACCAAGCTTAGAATAGTAATACATCCAGAAGGTGGGTGGAGCTAACACCGGCCCATAAGGCCCATCCCATCGATCTAAAAGGCCTGTGAGAATGGGCCTCTTTAAATGTTTGAGTGTTACTTTTCTTCTCCTTGTTAGTTTTGTTATACAAATACCATTTTTTTTTTTTTCTCTCTTCTTTATTATGTATATCGCATTTGTATCAAAGTGAATTTTTTTCTTTTAGGGTGTGTTTGATTGTAAGGTGGAAAATACGTAGAAAAAAAATTAATTCCATGAAATTATTTTTCCAAGAAAATATTCCATGGATTTTTAAAGAAATTCTACGGAAAACTAAATTTGGGTGTTTAATTCTCATTATTTTTCACGAAAAATATTTATTTTCCATGAAAAATAATACCTTCCTATGGGTTAGACAAGTTTTATTTTCCACCATTTTAGAAGAAAATATGGAAAATCATAATTATTTTTGAAAATAATTCCATAGAAAATATAAGCTATGTATCATCCTTTATTAAAATCTTTTTCCCCACAATAATTTTTAATGACTTGATATTATTTGCGCATCGAACATGAACATACGTTTCAATAAAGAAATAAATACACTGACCTCCTCTATGTTTCATTAGTATTACAAGGGCTACCATATTCCGAAATTAATTACACTGAACACCTCTTTCCTTTAGAAAATTTATAAAACATAAGGATGGTCAATATTATAAGTTTCTATAGAAAATATAAACTATATGGATGGTCCGTATAATTAGTTTCAAAGTATGAGTAATTTATGTAATAAGTGTAAAATTAGGGGTATTTAATACAATTTGCCCGAAGTTGTGTTTGGTTTGGTGAAAAGCGAGAATAATAAAAATATTTTGATCTTGGTCAATTTCTTATCAACCAAAAACAGCCTAGAGACCGGAAGTGAAAGGAACTCCCGCAGGAATCCAGGACCCCCCGACAAGAAGCTCCCCACGGTGAACTTCTCGGCCTCGGGCGCGGTGGTTATCACACGGTACCCCTTCCAATGTACCCGTCCGCCCGTGTCCGACCCGGGACCCGTGTTCATGTACTTTCTGTAGTACAATCTCTGTAGTACAACGTGTCGAGAGCAAAGCTCCCACTCCACTCCAGCCACCTGGCGGGATGGATTTATTGCAATAAGTATATCATCCTTTGTTAAAATCTTTCTCCCCATATTAATTTTTAATGACTTGATATTGTTTGCGCATTGAACATGAACAAACGTTCAAATAAAGAAATAAATACATTCACCCCCTCTACGTTTCATTAGTATTACAAAGACTACTCATATTCCAAAATTAATTACAATGACCACCTCTCTCCTTTAGAAATTTTATAAAACATAAGGATGAACAATGTTATAAGTTTCTATAAAAAAATATAAACTATAGGAATGGTCCGTATAATTAATTGGTTTGGTGGAAAGTGAGAATAATAATAAATATTTTGATCGCGCTCACTTTCTTATCAACCAAACACAACCTAGAGACCGGAAGTGAAAGGAACTCCGGCAGGAATCCAGGACTCCCCTGACAAGAAGCTCCCCACGGTGAACTTCTCGGCCTCGGACGCGGTGGTTATCACACGGTACCCCTTCCAATGTACCCGTCTGCCCGTATCCGACCCGGGACCCGTGTTCATGTACTCTCCGTAGTACAACGTGTCGAGAGCGAAGCTCCCACTCCACTCCAGCCACCCGGCGGGATCGATCAGGCTATCAAGTGACGTCTTCATCAACACAGTCCTTGATTACTCCCTCCACGGTCGACCCAGGTAGCTCTTGAAGGACCCCTGCACCGGTTTCAGGTCCGACGCGGTCGTGATCACGAAGTTGTGGATCGATATCTCTGTGTTCTCGTTTGGGTCCGCCCGGCCCTGGGCGGTCACGGTGTTCATTTGGCCACTCATCGGCTTGCGCACGTACAAGTTACAGTTCTGGAGCAGCGTCACCGAACACGAAGTCGATGGTGCCGTATACATCGCAGTTGCGGTAGAACTGGCGCTGGGAGTGAACATAGAGGGTGTCCTGGTAGCCCTTGAAGCTGCATCGATAGCACACCGAGAGGTCCGATCCGAAGCGGAATGCGACCGCCTGGTGCTTCTCTGGTCCCGCCATGTTCTCAAAGGTTATGTCTTGAGCAATGAACCCGTCACCTACAACAGCTGCATGCAAGGGCAGAGCGAAAATTTTAGTATACCCCGAATTTAAAACTTTTTGAATTTTTTTTAACACAAAATTAGTTACCTAATAATAAGTTAAACATTTTTTTTATTATAACTCCTACATACCTACATTTTCTTACGGTTGGAGGGCTCGAACACTGTTGGGTGCCGGCTCGTCTGGTGTCGATACTGCTTTCGACATGAGCTATAAGTGCTAGACTTTAAACTAAGCATTCAACACTTAATTTCTTAGAATACCATCGTATATGGAAGTAGGTGGGCAAAGTAGATGAAATGGTGTTCAACTTCACATACAAAAAATATTTATTTAATAATAAGTTAAATAAACTATATATAGTGTGTGTGAGTGAGATTTCAAAAAAAAAAAAACTATATATAGTGGTATTAGAGCGGACATCCGGAGGGGCCGGCAAGGTTCGAGCCCCCCAATTGTGTGTGTGAGTGAGATTTCAAAAAAAAAAAAAATATATATAGTGGCCTAAGTTGTGGTGAAGATGGATAATTTTGTGGCGTCAAGGAATAACTAACAGGATAAGAAATTATAATTAAAGAAGTAAGAATAGGTTGTTTCTTTGATTTGGAAGAGAAACTATTTTTATTGTAATATATGGAACATAATTAAATTGATCCTACCATGATACACATGAAAAATTAACAAAATTTGAAAATAAGAAAAATGATGATCCCAAAATAATAATAATAAAGATAAATTTGTAATTTGTATATGATGATGCATGGGACTAATTATTACCACTTTTCGTTTCTAGTTATTCTCTTCTTTTATTTGTTTAAATTCAATTGTGATCGAGCAAAATATTATTTTTCTTAGGACGTGTAACTCATCCTAAGCCGAGCTCACTAGTAACGGAAGAATGGAATAGTTTCGTAGAAGTAACCTATCAAATCGAAAGAGATGTTCTAACTGAACTGATTATATAGACTTTCTATATATTTTGGTTAAATGTCCAGCGCTGGCAGCTCATGTAGAATATAGCGCGTACATCAGATGGGGCCGGTAGAATTCGAGTCTTCCAACTGTAAGAACAATGTGTAGGTGTGTATGGATATAATAAAAAAAAAACAATTGGTTAAATGTCTCCCAACCATTTGATGATGATTTTTTTTTTTGTGGGGTGGATGAGCGGGAGAAGGTGTTGTGCATGGTATTCCATTATTTAGTTGTTTCTGAAGTTAATTAGAAATATTTTAATTATTTTGTTGAAAATGTTCAAAATATTTCTAATATATAATGAGGTTTCAAAACGGCTCAAAAGTGAACCGTCTAAGCTGTATGTATATTATGGTCTATTTTATTTAAAAAAAATAAATTATGTAAACAAATGTTGAAAAAAGTTTCTCAAAAGTGAGCCGTCTAAGCCGTATGTATATCATAGTCCATTTTATTTAAAGAAAATAAATTATGTAAAAAATTGTTGAAAAAAATTTAAATTTATTGTATATATTCAACATGGAGAATCCAACTCAACCAAAAAAAGAAGAATGCATTCCACCTTAACCACATGATTTAGAAAAAGATATTTGACTATAAGTAGATAATATTTTATTATACGTACGTTATTATATGTGCAAAGCACGTGTATTTACTAGTTCTTATAATAGCTATATCCAAGGATTTTTGTGGTCGTCTGGCACCCGAATATTTCTAAGAACATAAATTAATTCTTCCAAATTTATCACAACAAAATTTATTTCCACTTTCCTAATTAATTTCAGTCAATCTTGTGTTTGATTCGGTGAATTACCTACTTTTTGGAGACTGGGATTGCAAAAAATATTACAAGATTTTGGAAAATCAGATTTTGGAGCCTTCAACTTGATCAACAACCACCAAGCTGCAATAATTCTATATCCGTCTTTCAGAAAAATCAAGTTGAGGTTTAGATATTTTTTATATATATTATATAAGTAGTAGTTGATTTTGATATCTTAAACTGATGAGTTTTTGTAATTACATCTTTTTTTAAAAATATAGTATGGATCCAAATGTTGGTACTTCTTCTAACCAACACTTTGATAGTTTTTCGAATCACTATTACAATATTATAATAATTTTTATAGTAACTATTATGTTAATCTTGTAGAAAATGAACAATCATAAACATAAATGTCACCTCCCGAAAATCGAAGTATTAATAGTATTATTCCAAATACAAGATCAATTAATTTATTAGACTTATTTTACTAAATTATATATCGTAAATGATCAGGAAGAGGAAATCTTATATCTCAATACAAAAAAAAAACTAATACCTACAGTTGCACAATGCAATAAATGTTTAAAAAAAAAAAAAAAAAAACAAATAAAGCTCAAGAACTCTAAAGAGACATTATGAAAGTTGTTATGATAATGGCACAACTGATGCCAGACGAACACATTGAAGTGCTTAAGGATCTTCATTAGCATCATTTACTTATTTCTTTTATTTGTTTGCTTGTAACAAACTAACTTAACAAAAATATGTTATTTGTGATGAACCACCTTTCATATTTGGCGAGAGCGAAGAAGATTATGACCTCCAAGTAGTAAACATTTTTTTTTTTTCAAAAGTTTCTAAATCTAGTACTAGAGCATAAACGTTAAAATATTAGAAAAATAGCTCTGAAACTAAGTTTTGAAGATATTATTAAATTTTATTTAACTTTGGATAGTTTAGGATTTTTTTTTTTTCGGTATCAAGTTAGAAATATAAGTTGAGATAGGGTATTAAGTTAGTTCCTATAAAAGTTGATGGTATCAAGTTGAAAAACAATGATTGTTGAGGGTATCAAGTTGTAATTTAGCCTAAAAGTTTTGAAAATCTGCATTTGCATTCAAGATAGAATTTGTGCGAAAACAACAGACTTAGCACTTTGTCGATATTAATGAACTATAATTAATTTCAAGATGTAGTTACGGAGGATTGCTGCATAAGCAGAAGAATGATAGTTCTAAGTCTTGCATATTTAAAATCATTTATTTGAATCTACCATCAAAGATTCCAAAAAGATGGACATGAATACCAAAGACTAGACTGAAGATCAAATTGAAGATAAAATTTGACTTCACGCTTTCAAATTTTCTAAAAATAAATAAAAATGTTATAGAAATCCTTAAATAATTAAAATACAATAATTTTTTTTATTTTGTTGGTTATTACTTTCTTTGTTACTACTATTTTTAATAGCCAAATGCCCAAAGTCGAAGGCCAAGCTCGAAAGTATTTTTTTTTTAATTAATATGGTGATCCGGTCTACATCCGAAATAGGCCCAACCCACATTCTAATCGAAATCGGCTCAGACCAGATTTTGGATCGAGATAGATTTGAGATTTTGGTCTCTTGTCCGTCCGATTCGACCTAATCGACATCAACTCAAGACGTCAACTCAAGACCAGGATGGCCCGATCCGACCTACAAGTTATCAAATCTGGATCCGGCTTGCCCGACCTATCTAACACCTTGAAGATATCGAGGCAAGCTCTTACATATGAAAAAAAAGAAAGAGCTTTGCTATGCCTACAATCAAATGCTTATAATATTCTTACAACCGCCACGTGTCAGACTTCAATTGGAGGATGGGGGAAGTCGTGGAGTCGGATGAGACCCATGTGTAAGAGGTGGGAGAGAGAGAGGTGGTAAAAAGTTTGTAAACATTAGGTTGTAGTCTTGTAGACATATCATTTTCCAAAAAGAAAAGTTCCCTTTCTTTGAATTAAAATACTAGATTTGTTTTTTTTTCCCAAACCAACTCATATACAAATGACAAACAGTTCCTATATTGGTATTGGCTCTATATTGCAACCGTACACAAGAATACTTAATTAGTGCTAAATATATGAGTCCCGTTAAGTATTATATATGCATTTCTATATATTGAATTTTGTTTGGATTCTAAGTACTATATTATGCTTATATAATAGGCAAATTGCTATAATCATGAAATTTATTTTGATGAAAATATTTGACAGGATCCCCCATTAAATTTTCACGTACCAAAGATGGATAAAATTTTCTATATATATATATATATATATATATATAAAAAAAAAAAAAAAAAAAAAAAAAAAAAAAAAATATATATATATATATATATATAAAGTAGAATTTTCTACATAATTGTTCCCTATAAATATTAGTGTAGAGATTATACAACCCTAACCCTAGAGTATTGGTTTTATCATGGCAAGAGGTTCTCTCTTCCCTGTCAAACTCTTCCTCCTCATGGCCTGCATAGCCCTCCCCGTCGTCTATACGCTCGATAACGATGCGCCATCGGAGTGCAATTTCGATCCTCATCCCGTCGTGGGCAATGCTCCTCCTCGGACTCCTTTCGTCGATCCTCGCTATGCCCCTCCCGTCTTCGATCCTCGCAACCGGCAACCGTCTCCCTACCAATATAACCGATCAGCTTCGACCATCACCAATGCGGATATGTTCATGATGCTTACCATCATTTTCAGTATCGTCATCGTCGTTGCCTAATTAAGTAAGATTATTTACTGATAACCATTTAGTGTAATTCCTGGAATTTTTGGTTGTATATTTTCTATTATTATTCAAAAATAATTCTAAGAATTAGAGGTGGGCATTCGGTTAATTCCGTTCCAAGCGAACCGAATAACCAAATTAGACCGAAAATCGAATAAGCTGGCAAAATCGAAACCGAACCGAATTAAATCGGTACGATTTTCGGTTTATTCGGTTATTTGATTTTTTGGTTTATTTGTACCTTTTTTTTGTTAATATATATATATATATATATATATATATATATATATATATATATTAAAAGAATATATATATATATATATATATATATATATATATATATATATATATATATATATATATATATATATATATATATATATATTATTTTTTATTTATTTATTTATTTATTCGGTTTTGGACCGAAACCAAAACCCAAAACTGAAACTGAAACCGAAACCGAATAAGAAAATTTAATATTTTCAAAACCGAAACCGAACAGAATTCTTTTTAATCTCTTATTCGGTTCGGTTCGATTTTCGGTCCAAAACCGAATAATGCTCACCCCTACTAAGAATTAGAACATGGTGTCTTATATTGTTCTATGTTGAGAAATAATTGCTTTCAACTATATATATATATATACACTACACGATGTTTTCTATTTTCTTTAGACTTAGATATGGAAAAGGAGAGTACAGATTCCATTTTCATTTTCTAATTTGTTCCATTTTTTTCCATGTTTAGCATATGCATTTGTCATGAATTTTATGAAAATAATTATAATAGTTAAAAGTATTGAAATTTTGTGACATATAATCATTATTGCTACCAATGTTATGGTTGTTCATAAAATCGTTCATCAGTATTATATGCAAATAGGTTGGTAACTTCTTTTACTAGAGTGCTAACTACAATTTGTTTAGTCTTCCTTTATAAAATATATTTCATTTAATAACTTTTGGTTTTTAATTTTTGCTCGACAGGCAAAGTTTAACTAGCCCTAAAGATGGAGAAGAAAATATGCTGTCGCAGGAAGCAGTGCAATTTTGCATGCGTGGATATTAATTACCTATGTACTCGTTTTGGTTTAAGTAGTAGAAATGGTTTTATTAAGTTACAATGTTTGCACTAAGTACTTTTAGGATCTGCTTGGTAACGATATTTTTATCGGTTTTGGGATGTTTTTGAAGCGAGGTTTTATGAAAACATCTGCTTGTTATTTTTATTTATTTGAGACACTGGTTTTTGTCGACTCAAAAACTTTTTAAAACCGGTGTAATACAATTTTGGGTGGCTTTATAAACACCCCAAATTGGTAAATTTTGAGGTATTTTATTATTTTATTCTATTTATATCCTCACAAAAAAATATAATTATAACTACTAATATCCTTCCTTATACAATTTTATTCGTGTAAAACTTTCAGAACCGCTCGTTAGCATGAATTAGCAAGCATGGATTGAACTGGCTTAAAAGCCGCTATTTAAAAATTACTTAAAATTGGACCCCTAATAACCGCTCATAACCGATATTCTAAAAACACATCATAACCGTTACCCCTTCATTTGCCAAGTATACCCTTATTATACAGGGCTTTCTAAGCATTAAGCTAATAAATAGCTTGACCTGGGCATGTTACTGTTATTTTATAGAGGGTCAAGGTCTCATCCTAAGAGTTGGCTTGGGGTAAACCGTTAGATCTCTTTTAGATATCCATAACATTCAAAATTTGTGTTTAGTTTCAGGGTCTCATATAATATTCGAAATCTACGTTTAGATTTCCATTTTTTGACAGCCAGTCAGTTCAAGCCAACCGTTAGAAAGAAACCTAAACCTTTTTTTTTTGACAATACGAAGTCCTAAACATAAATTTTGAATATTATACGACACCCTAAAACTAAATAGGACATTGCTATTTTGATCGCAGCTGTTCCGCAGCCACGTGATGACCTCTTGTTGACCCTCCGGTCCGAATTTTGAGGATGTGGGGGCCGGTGCTAGGAAGGGAGGCTAATGGGTGGTTGTCATGTGGGCCTGCGGTCACGTCTACGAGTACCGAATATTTTGTTTCATTTCTTCTGGAACAATCACAAAAACTTTTTTGTTATAGATCTACTACCAGAAATTCAATGCGTAATCTCAGCATTCAATGTGTATTCATGAATAATCTCATTTTTCAATCATTCAACCATTTCATTTTACCAAAGTTCAACCTTAGTCAGATTAGTCAACATTTATATGTTTCGATTCAACAACAAAATGTTATTTGTAATAAGTAGTTTTGTTGGTTGGTTAATTGGTCACATTTTATTCATGAAGTGGGTTGGATTAGTATTATTCTAGATACGACAAAATCATTCTAATAAGTATAGAATTGAGAAATTATGTAGCTCAAATCTTTAGTATTCTCTTATTTATCACCTATGTCTACTATTTAGGCAGAATGTCGTCGTCTATTTTCACTAAGAAACTGAAAGAAAAGGAAGAAGGGGGAGAAAGAAATGAAGAAAGCGATGTAAGAAACAACTTAGAAGAAGACGAAAAAAGATAGTCCAGTTTACGAACATTTTTATCTTGATGGGTATCACAAACCGTGGACAAAATATCATTTTCCAGCTAAACAACCCTATTTTTTGGGAAAAAGGTAATTTTGGTCCGCCCGTCTGCGTGGACGAATCCAATTGCCCCCTCTTATATGCACTGGTCCAACGTTAGTTGACTTGCGAATAGAGCAGCGCCACGTGACGGACAGACTGGCCCGCACGTGGGTAATGTAGCAGGGCTCATTCATTCATATAGTACCTATGAAGGTTAAGTATTGAAGATATATTACCAAAGGTGGCGGATTGGAAAGTAGTATAGCCATCCTCGACGCTTCTACTGCCGGTGACGACGGTGGCGTCGATCCCGTCACCGACCACCATCACGTTCCTCATCGACGACGCGACCTCCACGTGCTCCTCGTACACCCCGGCCTTCACGTAGACGACGAGCCTCCTCGAAGAAGCAGAAGCGCCGCCGCCGCCGCCCCTCAGCCCGGCGGCCGCCGCGAGCGCGCCGGCGACGGTCTCGTGGTCCCCGGAGCCGTCTTTCGCGACGACGAGGTCGGCGGAGTCGGCCTTCGAGCCCGACTGCTGGAGGAGCCTGCGGTCGGCGACGGAGAGCCACTCGGGGAAGGAGCCGAGCAGCCGCCGCCGGTTGCCGCCGGAAGTAGTGGCGGCGGCCTTGTTGACGGCGAGCGAGTTGCTGATTGATTCCGACAGGTTGAGCGGCGGCGGCGGCGGCGGCGGCGGCGGCAGGTTGAGGTCGGCGAATCCGTCGCGGCAGGTGTGGTGGCTGGCCATGGCGGCGCTGAGCCAGGTCTGGGCGTCTTCGTCGTCGGAGGCTGAGACGGAGCGGTCGAGGAGGGCTGCGGCGTGCCGGGCGAGCTCCCGGCAGTCGGACCACGCGGCGGCGCTGGCCGGGTCGTCGAGCGGCGGGCCGGGGTTTGCGAGCTGGCTGGCGTAGGCGGCGGCTCGGTGCGCGGCTGCGCGCAGGAGATGGTCCCGGAAGCCGGCGGCGGCGGCGGCGGTCCGGTCGTGGTGGTGGTCGAGCGGGAGTTGGGAGTGGGAGCCGAGGGACGATGTGCACACTTCGGGGTGGGGAGTTCGGCTACATGAGAGTATTGTTTCATGACTGGTACTCACTACTGTGGGAGTGAAGAAGAGAGAGAGGAGGAGGAGGAGGGAAGGAACTACAAACGACAACATGGCCATTGTTTGCAACTTTTTGGTGCAATTGGAAGGAGAAGTTCATTTGCTTTTATAGGCCCATGAATGGAAAGTTTTCAAGCCATTTGAGTATGAACAGGGTTTGGGTTTGGTTTTTAGGTTAGGTAGCCAGTGGGGATTATCCAAGAAAGCCATTTATACAACAGGTTAGGGGGTGAGCATTCGGTTTATTCGGTTTCGACCTAACCGAATAAACAAAACTCGAATTGGACCGAATAAGCAAAACCGAAATCGAATCGAATTGGTCAATAACCGAACCGAACCGAATTAAATCAATTCGGTTTTCGGTTTATTCGATTTTTGGGTTTTTTGTATATTTTTTTTGTTAATATATATAATAACTAAATATACCTAGATATATTCAGTATATACCTATAACATATACCTATATATATTTAGTATATATCTATAATTAACACACACACACACACACACACACACACACACATATATATATATAAACTAAAATTTCTTATTCGGGTTTCAGTTTTGGACCGAAACCGAATCCCAAAACCGAAACCGAATAAGAAAATTTAGTAGTTTTAAAACCAAAACCGAACAGAATTTATTTAAAACCGAACCGAATTCATTATTCGGTTCGGTTCGATTTTCGGCCCATATCGAATAATGCTCACCCCTAGTTTTGGATCCCCCCCCCCCCCCCCCCCCCTCTCTCTTGTTAGAGTATCATTAGTTGATGGTGCTCAAAATTTCATCTTAAGGTCCAATTTTTTTTTTAAATGGGTAAATGTAGAGTATGTTGGGTTTGTATGAGAATAGTAGGAAATGATAACTTGAGCTCCGATTCCAAAGATTGTGTGGTCAAAAATTAATGTGGATAATAATGTAAAATCTATAATCTAGAAAGTGAGACTGGAAATGGAGCTTACTATTCTACAAAATGAGTTCCTACAATCTAAAATCTAGAAATTGGGAGGCCCAAACCTTGGATCCAATGGATGGAATGAGACTGAAAAATCTAGAAATTGGAACCGAAAATGGAGCTTAATATTCAACTAAATAAACTTCAAATTTCTGAATCGAGAAACTGGACCGGGGATGAGCTCTACTAATGATGCTCTTAGGCATGGTTTGGTTTGCGGAGAAGAAGGTAAATCAATTCTTCGTTCTTTTGTCCTTTCGAACATTTGTAATTTTCATCCATTTTTATTTCCGTGTTTGAAAAAGTAAGGTGGTGGGTAGGGTGTGGAGGAAAAGTGAATCTTAGAATTGAAAAATGATTCCCCTATTTATTTATTTATTTTTCTTTGAGAATTATTTTTCTTTTCTACTACTTTACATTGTCATTCAAATACGGAAAAGGTCACTCATTTTCCAGGGTCACGATTCCATGAACAGAGGCCTTAGAAAAGAGAATTACAAGAGAATTACGAAGCAATCTCAATATTCCTTTCGGAAATGATATTTTGTCTGCGGTCTATAGTTCTTATAAAAGATAATTATAAGAGAATTGTGCAGCAATCTCAATATTTCTTTCGAATATGATATCTTGTCACGTGCATGACCACAATGCCACATGGCAGTAAGCCACCGCCCCCTGCTAGTTCGAACCTGCCACCAGAAATCCCTCCAATAGAAGGTCGACACGTAACGGACGGGCCAAAACTGGCGAACAACGTAGCAATGTCCTATTCCTTTTGATATAGTTTTAAGGGATATTTTGTAAAACCTCCCCTAAATAATGGGCTAATTTGCGAAATACCCCCTAAAGATCTCGAATTGGTAAAATCCCCTTTCCGTCAAGACGCTGTTTGATTTTGGGTGACGTGGCAATTATTAAGTAAAAAAATAAAAGTTAGACGAAAATACCCCTGCAAATTAGTCCATTATTTAGGGGAGGTTTTGCAAAATATCCCAAAAATATACGTTAGAAATTTCTTTTTTCCTTTGCTTTTTCGTCGATTTCGTTATGATCTTTCCCTATTTCCCATCTATTTCTCCAGATAGTCGAACACCCCGACGGCTCCGTCACGAGGCCCGCCGCCCCCCTCGCTCCCCCCGTCGACGACGTCGCTGGCTCCGGGTCCGACCGGCCGGAAGTCCTCTCCAGGGACGTCCCGCTCGACGCGGCCAACAACACCTGGCTCCGCCTCTACCTCCCCAACCGGCCCCCGCCCGCCGCCAGGATCCCGGTGGTCCTCTTCCTGCACGGCGGCGGCTTCGTGCTCTTCGGCCCGGACTCCCTCTTCTACCACGCCTTCTGCGAGCGGGCCGCGGCCACGCTCCCAGCGATAGTAGCCTCCCTCCACTACCGCCTGTCGCCGGAGCACCGCCTCCCCCTCGCCTACGACGACGCGGCGGACGCGCTGCTGTGGCTGGCGGCGACGGCCGACCCGTGGGTCGCCTCGCACGGCGACCTCTCCCGCTGCTTCCTCGCGGGAAGCAGCTCCGGGGGCAACATAGCGTACCACGCGGGGCTGCGCGCTGCCGCCGCGAGCTGCCAGCAGGCGCTGAAGCTGGTCGGGGTGGTGATGGTCCAGCCCTACTTCGGCGGCGTGGAGAGGACGGAGTCGGAGGCCCGGTCGGAGGAGGACCCCGTGCTGCCGCTGCGCGCGAGCGACATGATGTGGAGGATGGCGCTGCCGGAGGGGGCCGACAGGGACCACGAGTACTGCAACCCGATGAAGGAGCCGAAGGGGGCGGCGGCGGCGAAGCGGCTGCCGAGGTGTCTGGTGACGGGGTGCGACGGAGACCCGCTGTCGGACCGGCAGAAGGCGTTTGCGGAGATGCTGGAGGAGGCGGGAGCGGCGGAGGAGGTGGTGGCGAGGTTCGAGGAGAAGGGCTATCACGTCGTCGAGCTGTTCGAGCCGCCCAGCGCCGAGAAGCTGCTCGCGGAGGTCCGGGAGTTCGTCTATGGTTCGGCCAAGAAGCAGCAAACAATAAAATTGGAGAAATAGATGGGAAATAGGGAAAGATCATAACGAAATCGACGAAAAAGCAAAGGAAAAAAGAAATTTCTAACGTATATTTTTGGGATATTTTGCAAAACCTCCCCTAAATAATGGACTAATTTGTAGGGGTATTTTCGTCTAACTTTTATTTTTTTACTTAATAATTGCCACGTCACCCAAAATCAAACAGCGTCTTGACGGAAAGGGGGTTTTACCAATTCGAGATCTTTAGGGAGTATTTCGCAAATTAGCCCATTATTTAGGGGAGGTTTTACAAAATATCCCTAGTTTTAATTATCGGGTGGTCTTAAAAATATACTCCCTCAAATAGTCTTAAATTCCAATTATACCATGTAGATCTTAGTGACTCATAGTTGTAGTGTTCTCTCCTCGACTCTCCTCTAGGGAAAATTTGAATCCAAGATGGAAAGAATGTTTTAAGTAAAGATGTGGCACAATTAAGCTTAGGTACCATGTATTTAAAAGTTAAGCTTTAGGTACTATGTGGCCATCCACCGCTTAGATATCTAATATATTTCGACTACATAAACTCAAATAGGAACTAACTTACAATATGATAATGAAAGGTCATATTATTTTTCTATTTAGATCGTTGTTTAGGCCTTAAAAAAAAAATCAAGAGCTGAGATGCATGTAATCCAATGGCTACTAATGTTAAAACTTATATATTTAGCATTCGTTGAAAAAACTTTATAGATAATGGAATTTTGGAACTCCACCTACTCTTCAGCCAGTCTTTATATCTAGGACGCTGTTACGTGGACCGCACTTTTGATCTGCAGTCCACGTGACAACCTTCTATTGGCAGGTCTACCGGCGGTGGTCTTCATGCAAATAAAGGAAGACGAATAGAGTTCGTCCACGTGACCGCGTCCAGAAACTGCGGACCATTTATCATTTCAATTATATCTACTGTGTGCAAGACCTAGACTCCACTTCAGCAGAGCTTGAGATTTAATTTGCTCTCTGTTGGCATATTGTGCAGTGCATATTTCCATTTGCTATGGATAAACTCAAAACAGTGCATGAAGTTGATTGATGCGAATACATAAACGGCAGTGAGACTTGACTAATGAACTGAACGTACTTAAAAATAATTAGTGACGTATTTGAATATAAGACTTGTAGTTTTTCTATTTCTTTTGGCTAGTTTTCAACTTCAATATTTAATTTCATCGTTTTTTTTAAACTTAGCGTACTCTAGTATTTATTTGAACAAGCTGATTCCATCATTTATATATGCTAGCTTTTGCGGAATATTCTAATAACACTTTGGTATTGGTCAATCTTCCTGAACGAGCGAGTTCCATTGGATGTAAATGGATATTCAAGAAAAAAAATGTGCCAAATTACTGGCTAAGGAATTCTCACGGAAGCAAAGCATCGACTAATTTAATACTTCTACATCAATCGTTCAGATGACAACTATCATCATTCTATTATATTTGTGCTCATTGCGATACATAAGATGGTCATAATTTATTCGATGGTTGTGAAGATGTCATTATTCATGAATGGGGATTGACCGGAGAGTTGTACATGAAGTAACTAAGATGATTTGTGACAAGTTTAGTGTTCATGCGATGAGTGTACACGAGACCACAAGTACTTATCCTCAAGACACGAAAAATATGATGACTTGGTCGATATAGGGGTGCAACTCAGACGGGTTGGGTTGGGTTGGGCTTGAGGTCAATCCGAGTCCAATCTGATGAGTTATAAGCATAGTTCGAGTCTAAGTCCGATCCGACCCGGGGTTCAACATATGAAGTCCAAGACCAACCCTGGAGGATCAGGTTGGGCTCGGGTCGGGTCCATCGAGTTTATCGGGTTCTAATATAATATCTAAAATAATTCTAAACAAAAGTAATATTAAACACATAATCAAATAGCAATCAAACATTGATCATTACAAAATACAAACTGAAATAAGATTTAGGATAAGGAGTTGAAGAGTTTGAGTGGAGAAATTTAGGATTTAAACATTTTTTTTAAAGAAGTATATATATGTGTGTATGAGAGAGAGGAGGGATCTGTATCCTGTCAATTTTGCATCCCCCATGCATCATTTTTCAACGGTTAAGATTAGATGACTTAAACAAGATCCAACAGGTGTTATCATGGGGATGATAAAGTGAGGGGATGTAGATCCTCTCTCTAGAGATCTCTCTTTCTCTCTCTCTCTCTCTCTCTCTTTCTCTCTCTCACTCTCTCTCTCTCTCTCTCTCTATATATATATATATATATATATATATATATATATATATATTAAGCAATGGGTAATTGTGGCGAACTCGACTCCACCGGGGCTCGAACTCCCGACCACTTGGGCCGCATGCTAACTTGGGGGAGGTCCCAAGTTCGAGCCCCCTCCTGGACACGGACGGCTGGGTGATCGTGGGGCGGCCACGGTCCGGTGCTGCGGAAATTCTCGTCGGAGAGGGCTCCCAGCTTGGACACAAGACGGCGGTGATCGGAGATGAGGGGACGGACAAAGATGACGAAGAGGACACTCGGGAAACCGAAGCGGCGGGGGGATGGACCACAGTGGAACGGCGACGAAAGCCTAAAACAATCTCGCCACGTGATAGAGAAGTTAAAAGCCAGGGGGACTTCGCCGTCTGCCGAGGGATGATCAGCGATCACCTGGCCGGGCAATGGCCAATCGGAGAGAGGCCCATCTGATCGGAGGTAGACGTGAGTCGGAAGAGAAGATCATAGGCAGAAGAAAAGGGAATTAGAAGTTCCACCGGAGACGAGACAAACGCACAGGAGGCCATCGACGCGAGACAGGAGCTCCTCTTCAACGGGAACATGGGCGAAACCAGTGTCCTGGGCGAAGATTTGTAGGCCGACGCCGGTTCAGGAGGAGGTAGATCTACAATACGTAGAGCCGAGCGTCATTAACGGAGTTAGGGTGGCCGAAATAACTGCATATGATATTCAGGAGACGACAAAATATTGGAGAAACACGTTGGTGCTATACGTGATGGGTAATAGGCCGTTCTACGGTCAAATTCGGGCGTTCGCGAATAGAGTGTGGAAGCCTAAGGGAGATATGGAGATATTCTAACGAGAGAACGGCTTCTACTTCATCAAATTTGCTCTCCTCGAAGACATGGAACGTATTCTCGAAGGTGGCCCGTGGACTTTCGACGGCAGACTGGTGGTCTTGAAGAGGTGGTTTCCTGAGCTAAATTTTGAAAAGGACAGATTATTGAAGGTTCCAATATTGATCAGACTTCCATGGCTCTCGCCACAGCTATGAAGCGTCTCGTCCATTATGAAACTGGCCAGCACGGTGGGGGTCCCTATACGAACAGACATTCCGACAGCAAGAAGGCAGAGATTGGCATACGCTAGAATTTTCATAGAAATCTCGGCGTCCGACGCCCTACCAAGAAAAATTGATCTTATTCTTCCGAACGATGAGTGTCTCAGGATGTGGATTACGAATGGGTACCCCCGTCATGCTCTCTATGTAAGTGCTTTGGGCACACCAAGGTGCAATACAGAGACCCCCATGAGGAGGAAGCGAAGGATGTAGATCAACCTGAACAAGTAGTCCCCGGCAGCATACAAAGCGATATACAGGAGTCGACCCTTAACCCGATGGATTCTAGCCAAGGGGAAGAGCATATGACAACGGACCAAAATAAGATAGATGTGGCTGTGGATGATGGAGGAGAGGAAAATCGTAGCGCCTCCGTTCTCGGCAAGAGGCAAGGGATGGAACTTCCAGCCCGCACGGTGGAAGGAAGCACCCTGGCTATGGTGCTGGTAGGGGAAAACAATACAAGGGCGGCGCCTGGTCAGACTCAATGGGACTTGGAAGAAGGAGTTATAACTAGAGCAGCAAAGCGTGCGTCCCTCCATGGCGGGGCTAATGACAGAGACGGTATGACACTGAGACAGAACGACAGGAGGGAAGACGAATTAGACTTGACAAGGGAGAATCCGAGGTGGATGCTGCTACTACGAGAAGCCTCTACTCAAGCAGACACAGGTGAAGCGGATGGGCAAAGTCACAGCGGTGATGTGAACGCATCTCCTAGTCGTCCGAGGGAGCGCGTGAAGAATCGAAAGGACACCCCCCCCATCTGAATTAATGTCTCTAATTACTTGGAACGGCCGGGGAGTAAACTCGATCGGTAGATGGAAGGAGGTGCATAATTTGATTAGTGCGCACAAGTGTTCGATAGTAGCCCTTCTGGAGAGCAAGATCAAAGTTGTCGAGAGGATAACCAAGAGGACTCCACCTTCTTGGGCTTCTATTCATAACAGGGAGTTATGCGATTCGTCCCACATCTAGCTCATGTGGGATACTCGAACATGGTCTGGCCAGGTACGCCTTATGTCCGATCAACTAATTCTCATGGATTTTACTAATAAAGGTGGTTTCCAGATGCAATTTGGAGCTGTCTACGGTCATAACGATCGTAGACAACGCTTCCAATTATGGAGGGATATTATACAGGTGTCTAGCCAGAACGATGGACAGGTCCCACTGCTGCTGAGTGGGGATTTCAATGCTATGATGGCTGAGGAGGAGAAGAGGGGAGGTCGACCGGTCCCGGAGTTCATACTTGCTGATTTTCGGGATTGTTTACTTGCCTCTGGCCTTTCCTGCCTGGAGAGATCTGGCCAAGTATGGACCTGGAGGAATAGCTCATCGACTAATCGCGTTGCTTGCATCCTTGACAGAGCTCTTTGTAATGGCAAATGGTTGGAGTTGTTCCCTGCTAGCAAGGCGGAGGCTTTACCTTGCGGTACCAGCGATCACTCACCAATCTTGATCCGATTGGTCCCCGCCGTTACTCCTCGCCGTCGGCCGTTCGGTTTTAACAATGCCTGGCCACTACTTGCTGGATACCATGAGGCAATTTCGAGTGATTTCACATTTGCAGTCAACGGTAATCCTCAGTTCCGGCTTACGAGGCGACTGAAGCAAGTTAAATGAATACTGAAGCATTAGAACCGAACAAGACCGCGGGAGGATCTTCAGGTTCGGGCCGCCGAACTTTAGGAGGTTCAGAAGCGGGTCCAGATGGATCCGAACAACTCGGCTCTCATCGAGGAAGAGTTACGCTTACAAGAGGTGGTACGGCGTCTTCGTTTTCTTGAGGAGGTTCAATTGCAACAAAGGGCCAAGTGCAACTGGTTTAAAGACGGGGATCGCGGGTCCAAGTTCTTCCATGCCATGGTTCGGTCCCGAAGTCATCGCAACAATTTTGGACCGCTCATGGACGATACTGGAAGGGTAATGTCTGCGGATTGTGAGTTACAGGAAGAAGCCATACATTCTTTTACTTCTCTTTACAACCAAAATGGGTACCTGACAGATTTCTCGCTTATTATCTGCAAAAGAATTATTACTGAAGAAGGGAATAATCTGATTAAGAAAGAAGTCTCCATGGAGAAGGTTGAACATATAGTGAAGGAGACCAATCCCAATAAGGCTCATGGGCCAGACGGGTTCAATTCGACCTTCTACAAAACCCATTGGGATCAGCTGAGAGAGCTTGTGCTGCAAGTCGTCCAGGATTTCTTCAGCTCAGACAAACTGTTGAAAGAAATTAATCACACATTTCTTACTCTTATTCCAAAAAAGGAGGGAGCCACGTCTTTGAGCGATTTCAGACCAATAGCTTGCTGCAATTTTATTTATAAAATTATTTCTCATCTTATGTGCAGCAGGATGCAGGACATTATGAGGGGGCTGATTTCCACCAACCAGTCGGCATTCATAAAAGGCAGATCTATTGCTGAGAACTGTCTTCTGGCTCACGAACTGGTTCGGGACTTCAATAAAGCTGGAGGACGGAAAGGGTGCATAAAGCTGGATCTTCGAAAAGCGTACGACATGGTCAATCGTGACTTTGTCTGTGCGATCCTTCGAAGTATGGGGTTTGAGGAGTGGTGGGTGGACCGGATCCGTGAGTGTATCTCCACGCCCACGTTCTCTATACTTATACAGGGTCAGCCTTATGGGTATTTTAGGAGTAATAGGGGTCTGAGGCAGGGGGACCCGCTCTCTCCTTACTTATTCACCATTGTGATGGAGTACTATACTTGTATAATGGATATTGCAGTGTACAGGAAGCAACTTGTTCCTCTTTTTCGGCAGGTAGAACCCATTGTCTCCCATCTCATATACGCTGATGACTTATTAGTGTTTCTCGAGCCGTCCAGGGGGAGTATCGACACACTCAATAAGATTTTGGAAGAGTTTGCCCAGCTGACAGGTTTCACGCCCCAGAACCAGAATACTGGAGAGCGGGGGAATGACTCAGCCAGCTACGTATTACGGGTAGATGAATACCGTATAATACGATCAATGCTGTCTAACCCGACGAGGGGGTGTAAGCCCCCTGAAATTCCCGAATTATTTTTCGAATTTTTTTCTAATGAATTATTTTCAATAATTCATTTCTATATAAATAAATTTTGATTTAATGCTCTTTACCGTGACTTGGATTTCTAGAGCATCAGGGATGCCAGTCTCTGGAAACTTCCTTCTTGAAGTTTGTAGTAGACGAGATTATCTCCATATTGATATTTCGTGTCCCACTCGAACTTGTTCCCTCGTGCTCCATTTGCTTCGCGCAACTTTCGGGTCAATTTAGACCAATTTATCATTTGTTGTAATTTGTAATTTAATTTCCAACTTAATTTCCGGGTCCGACATCGGTCCAATCCAGTCGATCCAATATATGGCCCTGGCATGTTTTGAGCCTACTATGCACGCGCCACTTGCGTGCCACCGATTTGATCTCCCTTGTGCTCCCATTCCATCCGTAATTTTAATTGGTTTAATTTATAAATTGATTAAATATTGGCTTCGACTTTGTCTAAACTTGGCCCAACGTCCGACCCAGTGTGGTGTGACCCCCTTCATGTCTGCCCCTGCACCCCACTGGTATTTTTCTATTTTGTTCCCCACTCAAAAATATCCTCCTCTTTACAAATATCTATTTCTCTCTCTCAATTTCAAATATATATATATATATATATATATATATATATATATATATATATATATATATATATATATATATATATATTTATATCTCCCTCTCTCTTCAATTAATACCACTCTCTCTCTCTCTCTCTCTCTCTCTCTCTCTCTCTCTCTCTCTCTCTCCCTCTCTCTCCCTCTCTCTCTCCTCTCTCCCCCATGTACAGCCGAATGGCAGCCCCCCACCTCTCTCTCTTTAATATCTCTCTTCCTCTCACTCTCTTTATTCTCACCTCTCTCTCATTTATATATATACATATATATATACACACACCCATGTATACACTCACCCCTCACCCTCCCCTATCCTCACCAGTACCCCCTCACCCTCTCTCCTCTCTCACCGACATGAGAACACCCCCCTACGAAGACTTCCTCTACTTCTCCTTCTTCTTCTTCATCTTCATTTCTATTTTTTTCTTCTTCTTCTTCTTCATACACACTCGACACCATCACCCATACTACCAACACCACCATCATCAACTTCACCTCCGCCACCCTCGACCCACAGCCGCCGCCATCGTGCTCCGGCCTGGCCGCCCCGACGCGCGCGTGCGAGCACAGCCACACGAGCAGCAGCAGCAGCAGCCATGGCGCTGCAGCAAGCAGTGCACATGCGCAGCCATGCGCGCGCTGTCGCCGCCGCCGGCGCTGCCGCGGTCGCTGCCGCCGCCGGCGAGACCCCCCCCGGTCGGGCGCACCCCTGGGCAGGCCCCCGAGGCAGCGGCTCCTTCCCCGACGTGCCAGGAACACGATCCGTGCGTTTTGCACGAGATTCCGCCGTGACGCGCGCGGGAACGGAACACAGAATTCGCGCTCGAACCAGCAACTTTGCGCACGTTTTTCGAGAAATCCGACCATTGGATCGGCGAACTCCTTGCTCCGTCTCAATCTCGGTATATACCCCTTCATCCCTGTCAAATTTCATCCGTTAATTTCGTCGTTGATACATCAATACCGGCCACCAAGTTGACGTTTTAATTTGTACTGTTTTTGCACAGTTTTGCGACGCCAACTTCGCGGGTTCGTATCTTCGTCGTCGCAGCTCCGTTTTGTGCGCCACCATTTCCGATGCACAGCTGGTATAACCCTCTTCCTGCCCCCTTTAGATTTCATTTTAGTTTGAGCTTGTTAGGTCGGTCGAATTCGACGCCAAAGTTGGCCGTTCGAATTCTTAGTGTTGCACTTGTAAAATTCTATTTTTGAATCCGGGACTCCGGATTCAATTTCTGACACCACCAGTAGACTCGTAGCGTCGTTCTGGCATGTTTTCAGATAAAGTTTGCTTTATTTGGAGAACGTGGGCCCTGGCACGCATTTCGGTGCAAAGCGGGTCCCACTTTCTGGGTCAACGGGTCATTTTGAGTTCGGCTCATCGGAATCCAATTCTGGATATACCGTTGAGTTCGTATCGTCATTCTGGACTCGTTGACATATAATTTGCTGAGTTTTGAGGATATTAGCTCCGACACGCTTTTCCGTGTAAATTGGAATTTCAATGTCCTGGTCAACGGACCAATTTGAGATCGGGTCAACGGAATCCAATTCTGGATATATCGTTGGATTCGTATCGTCATTCTGGATTCGTGGACATATAATTTATTAAGTTTTGTACACTTTTATTTTGACACATTTTTCGGTGCAAAGTGTGTCCAACGGTGGACATCATTTTAGCCCGAAATTACCGTTTTGCCCCTGCGTCCAAATCGGACTTTTGGACAGGCTATCCTAGCTGATTTGACCATTCTGGACACGTTGGTGATGGTTGTTTCACCATCCGACAACATCTGTAGGTTTTTACCCTATTATTATAATCCTTCTCCTTTTGTGGTATTTTGAGTTCCATCGATTCCGGTGATTTCACAATCACTGAAATTGAATAGGTTGACCCTGTAAATGTTTATAGAGACTAGCCTTGACCCTGTTTGACCATGGTTGACTGTTTTGACTGAACGTCGAAGTAGAGTCAACATTTGACCTAGTTTAACCTAGAGTTGACCAGTTGACCAAAAGTCAACTGTAAGTCAACCATTGACCCAAATTGACCTAGTTTGACTTGGTTTGACTTTCTGTGACCTAGTTTGACCTAGTGTGACTCAGTGTGACCTAGTTTGACTTCGTTGACTGAGTCTGACCTAGATTGCGTAGCTTATACTATAGAATCAAGCCTAACACTGTTGAACCCTAATTAGCTTATATATATCTTATCTTTAGGTCTGTGGCATCACTCTGAGCATCGACCCCATTTAACAGCTCAGGACCGCAGGCGAGTACATTCTCTGATCATTTCATACTTGTTAGGACTTATATTCTTGCTTTAGATTACTTTACATGATGCTGTCACGTCATTATCACGGATTGGTACTATATGGATCTTGTTATGCGATGTTATCTCTCTCGGGGTGCATCAGATACAGTTGTCATGTGCTTTTCACGAACATCTTGTATTTCATGTACACCGCTTTCATGTATACTCTTATGCAATCTTGTACTCTCATGATCACGTGAGCAAACATGATAAAAACCTCTTGTATAAAGTAACGTAACTTGACTGGATCCTTGTGTATTGATTGGGGAGGGTGAGTAGGAAATGGTTATGTGATCAAATCCCATCTTGTACAAATTCTTGTGAAATCTTGTGAAATCTTGTATATGTCCTAAGCCCGTTTATATAACCATATCATGCTCTAAATCACAGGTTACCTACAGTTCTTACTTATCATATATATAGATATTTCCAGTTATCAAATCTCTCTTATTTTTACATATATTCTTTACAGTCCATGTATCTTACTCTATGCATGCTTTACATTTCCCAACATGATATGAACTGCGTGAGATGTATTGTACTCGTTCCGCTCCTGACTGGATACGTTATGAAAATATTACAGATGTTGATGCTAGCTGAGGTGGTTCCCACTATTCTTCTCTATGAGTTGCCTGGTAGATATCTTTAGTTAGTCTTGTTGTTCCTTCTTTATTTTTCTGTCTTATGATCATTATAGATTCTAGTTGTTCTAGTGATATTGCTATTAATTCTTGTCTTATCTTATTTAGTTTTCGTGATGTGACATGAGTACATTTCTAGTTATGGATTCTTAGATGTTGTAGTTAGTATAGTATACTTGACAGCGTTCTACCGCCGATACTGCGGCGTAGGCTGGGCGTGGCCCACGTATTCGTATCCGTATATCCGGGTGCGGGTCGTGACACGTTTTTAGTGGTGGCCCATGCAGGTCAGTCTTTGCAATTAATGCGAAGTCGTGGTAGTACTTGAGCTTATCTGTACTACTGTGAGCCTGCCCTAGGATTAAGGTTGAGTCATGGAATATTTTTAGGAATTTGGTACTCAGTCACATATTAGGAACTCTTGGTAGATTCCAGGGATGACCCCTGGGAATCTTATTTCGAACTTTTCGAAACTTTTTTCATTTGTTCTGTCCGTCCTGATTTCTGAAACATCTGTCCGTTATCAACTTTATTCTTTCTTGGAATGAGTTTGTGGACCCCAGAGGGAAGGTATAAGTTGAACTTATATATCTTCTAGGTTGAGACGAGAATATGATTTGCCAGTCTCATATCAGGTTGAGATTGTTTTAGATTATATTCCAATGATTTTCTTTTATCTTGACCTTGATAGTTCCTTTGGACATCTCCTGAGAATTTTCTTCTAAACCCTATCTTGAAATCTGTTCCGTTAGTTTCCATCTACTTATCCTTGATTCATTGTTAGAATTTTGAATCTTGACGTTCGTTGTTGACTTCGATTTTGATTGGTTTGAAGATAGGTTTCTCTGGATTGAGTTAAGATATTCTGATAAACATATTTTATGAGGGCGACGGAAACGATAAATGTCTACTTTATTTATGGAGTTTAGAATTTATCGCAGTCATATTAGCTAGCCTGACAAGGACATGAAGCCTGATTTTGGATATACTATCCTGGTTATGGCATTTAGATTCTCTTGCAGCCATACCGGTTGGCGTGGTAAAGAATCTAGATGACATGATTTTAGGGTGTATACCCTAGTTATGGACTCTATCGTTTATTGCAGCTATGTTTACTGACGTGGCGAAAATTCTGGCAGCATGGTTTTGGATAGACGTGTATGGTTATCAGGTCATATCTTAAGTTGATTTACTTCTTTTACCAATGGAGCAAGATAATTCCTACCATTATTTCTTGTCTATCATTGTTTTCGTTCCCATCGCATGATGATTTTTTTCTTTCTTACCGTCATTTCTTTTGTCTTGTTTAGCTATGTCTTGATTACACCAATCAACTATCTCGTATCTACATCTGTCATCTACACTTGAAAACTCTAAAAATTTTGAAATTTTCACAACTCAATTGTTTCTTAAATTTCGATACTGTTAAGATTTTGATTCTCTTCTGTCCATGACTAATCAATTTTGGTCGTCTTGTTTATCGTGCCAAAGAGTCT
The DNA here is from genome assembly GCA_029216955.1 of Iris pallida. Classification (NCBI taxonomy): domain Eukaryota; kingdom Viridiplantae; phylum Streptophyta; class Magnoliopsida; order Asparagales; family Iridaceae; genus Iris; species Iris pallida. The sequence goes on from JANAVB010033819.1 coordinate 2,367,161, forward strand.
TAGTTACTGACTAGACTTGAATGAGTTCCAATTTCCATTGGGACCGGGATTTCCATCCTTGGATTCTCGTGCCCAGCCTTCGTTGATCTTATTCTCCATCTTGCCCAAATTCTGATTTACTCGAAAGTTGATTAACTTAGATCGTGTTGAGACAAATTTCTTTATCGTGGTTGGATTTCAATGTTATTAACCCTCGTGCATTGCCTTCTGATTTTGATCATGTTTGGATTTTGGACACTCGTGTCTAAACTCTTTTCGACCCTGATTTCATTTCCTGATTACATCCAAATTCCTTGTGATTAGTCGTGCCTAGATGATTGGGCATGACTAAGACAACTTGGGATTTCCTTGACCGTGATTTTAACGATCATAACAATATATTTTATCTTGCCTCAAACTCGTGCCTAAAATATTGCCTACCAACCTTTAATTTCGAGGACGAAATTTCTATAAGGTGGGTAGGATGTAAGCCCCCTGAAATTCTCGAATTTTTTTTCGAATTTTTTTCTAATGAATTATTTTCAATAATTCATTTCTATATAATTAATTTTGATTTAATGCTCTTTACCGTGACTTGGATTTCTAGAGCATCAGGGATGCCAGTCTCTGGAAACTTCCTTCTTGAAGTTTGTAGTAGACGAGATTATCTCTATATTGATATTTCGTGTCCCACTCGAACTTGTTCCCTCGTGCTCCATTTGCTTCGCGCAACTTTCGGGTCAATTTAGACCAATTTATCATTTGTTGTAATTTGTGATTTAATTTCCAACTTAATTTTCGGGTCCGACATCGGTCCAATCCAGTCGATCCAATATATGGCCCTGGCATGTTTTGAGCCTACTATGCACGTGCCACTTGCGTGCCACCGATTTGATCTCCCTTGTGCTCCCATTCCATCCGTAATTTTAATTGGTTTAATTTATAAATTAATTAAATATTGGCTTCGACTTTGTCCAAACTTGGCCCAACGTCCGACCCAGTGTGGTGTGACCCCCTTCATGTCTGCCCCTGCACCCTACTGGTATTTTTCCATTTTGTTCCCCACTCAAAAATATCCTCCTCTTTACAAATATCTATTTCTCTCTCTCAATTTCAAATATATATATATATATATATATATATATATATATATATATATATATATATATATATATATATATATATATATATATATATATATATATATATCTCCCTCTCTCTTCAATTAATACCACTCTCTCTCTCTCTCTCTCCTCTCTCCCCCATGTACAGCCGAATGGCAGCCCCCCCACCTCTCTCTCTTTAATATCTCTCTTCCTCTCACTCTCTTTATTCTCACCTCTCTCTCATTTATATATATACATATATATATACACACACCCATGTATACACTCACCCCTCACCCTCCCCTATCCTCACCAGTACCCCCTCACCCTCTCTCCTCTCTCACCGACATGAGAACACCCCCCCTACGAAGACTTCCTCTACTTCTCCTTCTTCTTCTTCATCTTCATTTCTATTTTTTTCTTCTTCTTCTTCTTCATACACACTCGACACCATCACCCATACCACCAACACCACCATCATCAACTTCACCTCCGCCACCCTCGACCCACAGCCGTCGCCGTCGTGCTCCGGCCTGGCCGCCCCGACGCGCGCGTGCGAGCACAGCCACACGAGCAACAGCAGCAGCAGCCATGGCGCTGCAGCAAGCAGCGCACATACGCAGCCATGCGCGCGCTGTCGCCGGCGCCGGCGCCGTCGCGGTCGCGGTCGCTGCCGCCGCCGGCGAGACCCCCCTTGGCCGGGCGCACCCTTGGGCAGGCCCCCGAGGCAGCGGCTCCTTCCCCGACGTGCCAGGAACACGATCCGTGCGTTTTGCACGAGATCCCGCCGTGACGCGCGCGGGAACGGAACACAGAATTCGCGCTCGAACCAGCAACTTTGTGCACGTTTTTCAAGAAATTCGACCGTTGGATCGACGAACTCCTTGCTCCGTCTCAATCTCGGTATATACCCCTCCATCCCTGTCAAATTTCATCCATTAATTTCGTCGTTTGATACATCAAAACCGGCCACCAAGTTGACGTTTTAATTTGTACTGTTTTTGGACAGTTTTGTGACGCCAACTTCGCGGATTCGTATCTTCGTCGTCGCAGCTCCGTTTTGTGCGCCACCAGTTCCGGTGCACAGCTGGTATAACCCTCTTCCTGCCCCCTTTAGATTTCATTTTAGTTTGAGCTTGTTAGGTCGGTCGAATTCGACGCCAAAGTTGGCCGTTCGAATTCTTAGTGTTGCACTTGTAAAATTCTATTTTTGAACCCGGGACTCCGGATTCAATTTCTGCCACCACCAGTAGACTCATGGCGTCGTTCTGGCATGTTTTCATATAAAGTTTGCTTGGTTTGGAGAACGTGGGCCCTGGCACGCATTTCGGTGCAAAGCGGGTCCCACTTTCTGGGTCAACGGGTCATTTTGAGTTCGGCTCATCGGAATCCAATTCCGGATATACCGTTGAGTTCGTATCGTCATTTTGGACTCGTTGACATATAATTTGCTGAGTTTTGAGGACATTAGCTCCGACACGCTTTTCTGTGCAAATTGGAATTTCAATGTCCTGGTCAACGGACCAATTTGAGATCGGGTCAACGGAATCCAATTCTGGATATACCGTTGGGTTCGTATCGTCATTCTGGATTCGTGAACATATAATTTGTTAGGTTTTATGCACTTTTATTTCGACACGTTTTTCGGTGCAAAGTGTGTCCAACGGTGGACATCATTTTGGCCCGAAATTACCGTTTTGCCTCTGTGTCCAAATTAGACTTTTGGACAGGCTATCCTAGATTGCGTAGCTTATACTATAGAATCAAGTCTAACACTGTTGAACCCTAATTAGCTTATATATATCTTATCTTTAGGTCTGTGGCATTACTCTGAGCATCGACCCCATTTAACAGCTCAGGACCGCAGGCGAGTACATTCTCTGATCATTTCATACTTGTTAGGACTTATATTCTTGCTTTAGATTACTTTACATGATGCTGTCACGTCATTATCACGGATTGGTACTATATGAATCTTGTTATGCGATGTTATCTCCCTCGGGTGCATCAGATACAGTTGTCATGTGCTTTTCACGAACATCTTGTATTTCATGTACACCGCTTTCATGTATACTCTTGTGCAATCTTGTACTCTCATGATCACGTGAGCAAACATGATAAAAACCTCTTGTATAAAGTAACGTAACTTGACTGGATCCTTGTGTATTGATTGGGGAGGGTGAGTAGGAAATGGTTATGTGATCAAATCCCATCTTGTACAAATTCTTGTGAAATCTTGTGAAATCTTGTATATGTCCTAAGCCCGTTTATATAACCATATCATTCTCTAAATCACAGGTTACCTACAGTTCTTACTTATCATATATATAGATATTTCCAGTTATCAAATCTCTTTCGTTTTTACATATATTCTTTACAGTCCATGTATCTTACTCTATGCATGCTTTACATTTCCCAACATGATATGAACTGCGTGAGATGTATTGTACTCGTTCCGCTCCTGACTGGATACGTTATGAAAATATTACAGATGTTGATGCTAGCTGAGGTGGTTCCCACTATTCTTCTCTATGAGTTGCCTGGTAGATATCTTTAGTTAGTCTTGTTGTTCCTTCTTTATTTTCCTGTCTTATGATCATTATAGATTCTAGTTGTTCTAGTGATATTGCTATTAATTCTTGTCTTATCTTCCTTAGTTTTCGTGATGTGACATGAGTACATTTCTAGTTATGGATTCTTAGATGTTGTACTTAGTATAGTATACTTGACAGCGTTCTACCGCCGATACTGCGGCGTAGGCTGGGCGTGGCCCACGTATCCGTATCCGTATATCCGGGTGCGGGTCGTGACAGGGGGTGCATACTACATGAAAGTCTTACTATGGTCACTGCACATCTATTGTCTCAATCATTCAAACAAGAAACAGAAAATAGAGAACATGTAAGATAAAGCAGTAAGGCGTCCCAAACGCTCTGTCAAAATGTTCTTGATATCTGGCTTTACAAAACATAGCCAGATTGATGTAGCAAAAGTATACACAATTGTTATCAGCTGCAGCCTGACTTTAGTTACAATTATGTAAAAAGTAAGTACAAGACAATCCGACTAACATGTCGGTGCCAAACGGCAAGGTATAAAGTAGATAACAAAACGAGCGGGGAAGTAAGAAACCCACTCGAGTCCTCCTGCGATCATCCCTCTAGTGTTGACCATCTTGGAGGTGGAAGTAAGCTGAGTCCTCGGGAACCGGCTCTAAATCTGGCCATGCAAAACCAGAGAGGTTAGACCTCTAATAGCAAGTACCACAAGGAAGCACGACATGAGAACTAAAACCAGTAATGTGAAATATGATAAATAGATCTCTGCTTGCTACTAGGATTCACATAACATCACGACACTTCGAACCAACCTCCCAACCAAACAAGGACAGAAGTTGGCCCGTCATGTCCTGACATTCTGATCATCCCAGTTAAGTAACAGAGTAGGTACAGTATACAAACAAATCATCTTGAAATGGATTCCATCTCGCTATACGGTCACGGCTGTCTAGGATACATGAGGGTTTATCTACAAGCCAACAGTCTCTTAAGGTCATGAACAAGCCTAGTGTCTCAATCATAAGCAAGTAAGTAAGAGTCACAAGATGTATGATCATTAAATATACAATAATAAGGCGTCCCAAATATTACATATTCAGCTGATCATGAAGCTAGTCGTTACAAAATGTTAGGACTAGCAAGAGTTTAGTCATACATGATCAACCCTAGGATTTGTCAATCATGTTACAGCCCGTAGGCAGACAGTAAATAAAGTACAATCGAGCTAAACAGGTGCTCGTCGGCTAAACGTCTCAAAAGAATATTTTTACAATAGAGCGGGAGAGCCAAAAATAACCCACTCGTTGCCAGGGTTCCGTCTAGTGGCCACCATCTGGCTGGAAGGTCGGTAGATCCTCTGGAGCTGCTCCGAAATCTGGCCATAAAAAACCAGCTGGGTCAGACCCCAGAAAGAGCAAGTGCCACAAAGGAAGCTTCACTTAAGAACTAAAACCAGCAATCAGTACAGGAATATAAATATAAATAAAATAAGGACTGGAATAAAAGGAAACACATCAGGATGATATACGACGAGATAACCATGGAACTATTCAGATAACCAGGTTACAACCCGTGAACCAAACAAGGACCGGGGTTGTAACCCTTCGTCTGAACGGAGCTTGGTTTCTCACCATTTATCGGTAAAATAAATACAAGCATTCTGGTTATTCAATAATCTGGAACAGGATTCAGGGCAAGACTAGACTGGTTAGACTCCGTCCAATCACTTCACGGCCAAGCAAGAATTACGGCTTGATACATTAACTAACTAGGGTTGTCACAAGCCTAATTACTAACAAGATGCAGTGAGATTATTCCACAGCCACAAGCCCTGCAGACCATCCAGGTTACCCGGGTTAAAAGATTAGAGTTGAATTCAGGTGGGTACATCGTCCAGGAAACGAATGTACCCTTAGGTAGCTTGAAGGGTGCAACACATGACAGTGTGCTGGAAATGTGCCCTACTCGACGGCAGGCTACAGATCCCAAGGCGTGCCCAGGTAACGGGATTGTCTGTAGCTAGGAAATCTCTTCATGACTAATGTATCAATCTAGTTATTAGTCCTTAGTTCATTTCAATAGGTACTCCTAACCGTGGTACTCAGGAGTCCCATCTTAGACATGATGCAAGACAGGACTGGTTTATTTATACAAGCACAATCACCCACGGTGTCCAGGATTAATTATACAGGTCATGTCATGTCAGGTAGCCGTCGCAACAGCTATTCGAGATAATCATGTCAGGTAATCATGTCAAGTGTACTAGTCAGGAGTGCGCCACGACGGGCCACTATCAGGTCATGTCATGTTACTTATGTCAGGAGTGCACCACTACGGGTCACTATCACGTCATGCCCAATTATCAATTCCAAACATATTAAGTAAATTCATGATTATCAAGTTCAGGATAAAAGGCATAAGGATATAAAATGGACGTTAAATATCTAATAAAATATCAATATACAGGGCTATAGAAGATCAAGGGTGATCAGGCTACGCTCAAGCCAGGCTATGCTCGGGCTAGCGTACGCTCATGTCTGCGTACCAAAGGATCCATATACTTCCAATAGGAAGCGTACGCAAGGGTCAGCGTACACAAGGGCACGTTCAAGCTACAGGTCAGCGTACGCTCAAGATAGCGTACGCTCAAGACTGCGTACGCTCGAGCTAGCGTACGAAAGGGCCAGCGTATGCCTGCTCGCTTAAGCTAGCGTACCAAGGCATGCGTATGCTCAAGCTAGCGTACGAAAGCTAGCGTACGTTCAAGACACACTGCCAACAGGCAGCGTATTAAGGTGAGCGTACGCTCACTAAAGAGCAGCGTACGAAAGCTAGCGTACGCTCGCTAAACAGCAGCGTACGAAAGCTAGCGTACGCTCGCTAAACAGCAGCGTACGAAGGCTAGCGTACGCTCGCTAAAGAGCAGCGTACGAAGGCTAGCGTACGCTCACTAAACAGCAGCGTACGAAGGCTAGCGTACGCTCGCTAAACAGCAGCGTACGAAGGCTAGCGTACGCTCACTAAATAGCAGCGTACGAAGGCTAGCGTACGCTCACTAAACAGCAGCATACGACTCAGTGGCGTAAGCTAAAAAGCTAGCTCACTGTTCACTGTCTTCTCCAAATGGCAAGAACAGCAAGAACTCTAAAGTTGAATCTAAGCTTCAATTGTCCAAATCTTGGTCAAAACAAGTCCGAATCCAACTTTCCAAAGGTCAAAATTGGGTAGAATAAAATTTTCTAAAATATGGAACCATCAAAACTTGAAAACAAGCAAGTTTGATAGATCAAAACACCAAAAATCCGAAAATAGCAAAACCCTAGATCTACAAGAATTAAAGCCTCAAAATGGAAAATGACAAGTTCTAATGTGGTTTAGAATCATGAGAAGAAGCTAATGAAACCATCAAAAGGAGTTCTTTTGTGGAAGCAAGTTGCACTTGCCTATGGTGTTCTTGGTTGGTGGAGAAGAGTAATTGTCGGGGAAGGAGAAGTAAATGAGAATTATGGAGGAGAGAGAAGGTTGGTGGGGATAATAAAGAGGGGGGTTGTGGTGGAAATGAAGGAGAAGCATAGGCTAAGGTGTTCCACCCTTGGCCCATGATGAACCAAGCATTGGGCCGGCCGAACCAAGCCAACCCAAACCGAGAGTAAACAAGCCAAGCCAAACCAAGGAGATATGCAATTACAAGATAAAATACGTATACGTATTCCAAATACGTAATACGAACAACAGGCATTACAACTCTACCCACCTTAAAAGAATTCTGTCCTCAAAATTTAATTAAGAGACTAGTAGGACAAGAACAAGCTACACTATTTACAGGCAAGCTATACTAGACAATCAATCAAGCAATCAATCATGCAAGCAAGGAATCGAAGGCATGAGGCATAAGAAAGACATTATACCTCACGAGTCAAACAAGTCGGGATATCGCGATCGGATATCATCCTCACGCTCCCACGTTGACTCCCCCAAAGAGTGATGACCCCAAGCAACTCGGACTAACTTGATAGTCTTGTTCTTGAGGATCTTCTCTCTCCGGTCCAATATAGACACGGGCCTCTCCTCATACGAAAGGTTGGTACCAATAACCAATTCTGAATAATCCAAGATGTGGCTCGGGTCTGGGATGTACCGTCGTAATTGGGATACATGGAACACATCATGCACCTCGCTTAGCGACGGCGGAAGAGCGAGACGATAGGATACATCTCCTACTCGCTCCAGAATGTCAAACGGTCCTATATACCGAGGACTAAGCTTGCCCCGTACGCCGAAACGAATGACGCCACGGTTAGGCAAAATCCTCAGGAATACATGATCGCCGACCGAGAACTCGAGAGGATGCCGATGAGAATCTGCCCAATGACGCTGGCGATCTTGGGCAACTCGAAGGTGATCTCTGACTCGCCTGACTACTTCAACGGTCTGAGCAATCATTTCTGGACCGAGCATCTGTCTCTCTCCAACATCATCCCAGGCTAACGGGGATCTGTACTTCCTACCATATAGTGCCTCGAACGGTGCCAACTGGATACTGGCCTGGAAACTGTTGTTGTACGAGAATTCCACCAGGTGCAAATGATCTTTCCATGAACCACCGAAGTCAAGTGTGCAAGATCGCAACATGTCTTCAAGAGTCTAGATCGTGCGCTCCGACTGGCCATCTGTCTGCGGGTGATATGCTGAACTGAACTGGAGGCGAGTCCCCAAACTCTCTTACAAGCTACGCCAAAAGTGCGACGTAAATCTTGAATCTCGGTCTAAGGTGATACTGACTGGCACACCGTGTAATCTGACAATCTGCCTGAGGTACATCTCTGCTAACTGAGCCGTCGACTGACCAACTCTGAATGGAAGAAAGTGAGCCACCTTCGTGAGCCGATCAACTATAACCCAGATAGCATCTCTGCCAGCTGGGGATCTAGGTAATCTAGTCACGAAATCCATGGTCACATGCTCCCACTTCCATTCTGGAATCGGTAAGGGCTGAAGAAGTCCAGCCGGTCTCTGATGTTCGGCTTTAACTTGTTGGCAAACCAAACACCGAGAGACAAACCGAGCTATCTCCCGCTTCATGCCATTCCACCAGAAATGCTGACGGATATCACGGTACATCTTCGTACTGCCAGGATGGATGGAATACTGCGAACTGTGCGCTTCTGACATGATCTCCTGCCGGATATCTCCGCTGGGTACACAAAGACGCTTACCATGCCTAAGTGTACCATCCTCATGAATACATAACTCTGGTCTTCGTCCTGTCTTACACTCTGCTCTGAGTCGCTGAAGCTTGGAATCTGTTGACTGCGCCATCCGGATCCTCTCGACTATAGTGGACTGAACTTGCATGCTGGCCATCAATGCCACACTGGAAGGAAGAACAACTTCAATACCCATCTTCTGAATATCTGCTAACAGCTCTGGTTGCGCTGTTAGGAAATAAGCTCCGGCTCTCCTGCTCAATGCATCTGCTACGACATTGGCCTTCCCAGGATGATACTGCAAGCTGACATCATAATCCACAAGAAGCTCCAGCCACCTCCTCTGACGCATGTTAAGATCCTTCTGGGTGAAAACATACTTCAGGCTCTTGTGGTCGGTGAAAATCTCTACCCTATCTCCATACAAGTAGTGCCTCCACAACTTAAGTGCAAACACCACTACTGCCAGCTCCAAGTCATGGGTTGGGTAATTCCTCTCATGATCACGAAGTTGTCGTGACGCATAAGCTATCACCTTCCCATGCTGCATCAGAACACATCCTAAACCTCTGCCTGAAGCATCACAGTACACTGAGAATCCTCCAGTCCTATCTGGAAGCGTGAGAATAGGAGCTGTTATCAGGCCTCGCTTCAACTGCTCAAAAGAACTCTGACACTCTGCTGTCCAAGCAAACTGCGCATCCTTGCGGGTCAACTGCGTCAATGGCGCTGAAATCCGAGCAAAGTCTGAAACAAACCGTCGGTAATAGCCAGCCAATCCAAGAAAACTGCGAACTTCTGCAACTGTGCTGGGCACTGGCCATGACTCAATAGCCACAATCTTCTGGGGATCCACTTCTACTCCTCCTCTGGTGATGATATGACCCAAGTACGAAATGCGATCGAGCCAGAACTCGTATTTACTGAACTTGGCATACAGCTGGTGCTTTCTGAGGATCTGAAGAACCACACGAAGATGCTGCTCATGCTCCGCCTCACTCTTGCTGTAGACTAGGATGTCATCCAAGAACACGATCACAAACTGATCCAAGTAAGGCATGAAGATGCGATTCATGAGGTCCATGAATACTGTCGGCACATTAGTTGCTCCAAAAGGCATAACAAGGAACTCCCAATGCCCATATCTCGATCTAAAAGCTGTCTTCGGGATGTCCTGCTCTCTGACTCTGATCTGATGATAACCTGAGCGCAAGTCAATCTTCGAGAATACTGAAGCCCCCTTGAGTTGATCAAACAAGTCATCTATCCTCGGAAGAGGGTATCTGTTCTTGATTGTCACTGAGTTCAAGGTACGATAATCAACACATAACCTGGACGTACCATCCTTCTTTTTCACAAGAAGCATCGGGGCTCCCCAAGGCGATCCACTAGCACGAATGAATCCCTTGGTTCTGAGTTCTTCAATCATCTTGTACAATATCTCCAACTCTGACGGCGCCATCCTGTATACTCTCTCTGACACTGGGGCTGTCCCGGGAATCAAGTCTATAGTGAACTCGATCTCCCGTTCCGGAGGCATACCTGGAAGCTCTTCTGGAAAAACATCTGGAAACTCCTCGACTATCCTGGGCAACTGAACTGCTGCTACTGCCATCCGCAATACTGGAGGAGATGACTCAACTTCGCCTCGGGAGAAGAAAACTCCGGCTCGCCTGAAATGCTAAAAACAACCCTGCCAATGTGGCAGTCTATTCTAGCATACTAGTTTCTCAACCAATCCATCCCTAGGACCACATCATAATCGGCCATCGGGAACTCTATCAATCTAGCGGGGAATTCTCTACCGCTAACTACGACCCGACACGAAGAAAACATTATATCTACTCCTACAAGTCCGTTACCAGTAAGTATATTAAGCCTTACTGATAATGACTCGGGCTCCAATCCTACCCGTGTCGCGAATCGTACAAACATAAATGAATGCGATGCACCAAAATCAAATAAAGCTGAAGCTGGAAAGGAGTTGACGAGAATAGTACCTGCCACTACCTCTCCTGGTGCCAATCCTTCCTCCACGGTCATCACCATAGCCTGACCGTGCCCTCGGGGTGCTGGTCCCCTCTGCTGAAATCCTCGCTGCCTGCTCTGACTCAAGGCATGGGCTTGCGCATACTGCTGGGGGTTCTGCTGCTGGAACACTTGGGTCTGAGGCGGCAAGGGCCTCGGCAATGGATACTGCTGCTGATGGACCGGAGCTGGTCCTCTCACCGAAGAGCTAGAAAGGTTGGACGATGATGAACCACCCCTATTCGGGCAGGATCCAACCCTATGGTCTGGTGCTCCACAAGCCAGACACAATCCTTGTGCCCTGCGATATTCTGCCACCACATGGCCTGGCTTTCCACAATGAGAACAACCCACTGCGGAAGATTGCTTCTGCTTCTGCTGCTGCTGAGGGTGCGTCGGAGTTGAATGCTGAACCGACGTTACTGAGGCCGCTCGCCTCGGAGCTCCAATAGTCAAGGCCCTGGCTGCCGGGGCTGGTGCTGAAGACTGATTCATCTGGCCGTGAGATCTCTTCCGACCCCCGGCCCTATCCACAATCCTCTGGGAGGTATACTCATGCCTCCGGACTGCTCTCAAGACTGCATCAAAAGTCTGATGCTCAAACTGCTCGACTGCCAACAACATCTCCAGGTGAAGTCCCTGCTGGAACCGCTGGGCTCTATCATACTCGGTTGCCACCAAGGTGGGAGCAAACCGACTGAGTCTGGAAAACTCGACCGCATGTCCATCGACCGTCCTGCCTCCTTGCTTCAGATTGGTGAACCTGGTCTGCAGATCATACCGAGCCACGACATCGAAATACTTGGTCTGGAATCTCTCTCTAAATACTGCCCAAGGAATGGGTGCTGCTAACCCAACGGCATGCGCTGCCCACCAGCTGCGGGCAAGATCTAACAACTGCAGGCACGCCACGGCTACCTTCTCGTTCTCTGGAGTCTTGGCTGCTTCTAGAACCACCTCTGTGTCCTGAAGCCATACATCTGCCGCGATAGCATCTTCACTACCGTCGAAGAATGGAGGGTTCAAGCGCTTGAAGCTGTTGGCCGCGCTGTTACCCTGATGACCTCCCCGGGTCAAAGCATCCGTCACTGCCTGGTGCAAGGCATCTCCACGCCGGTCTTGGGAAGCTATCAAGGTCCTGACGAGACCTACCAAAGTGCCATCATCAGGCTCGGCAGGCTGAACTGGCTGGACTGGTGGTTCTCCATCAGAGGGCACGACTCTGGAAGCTACTCCGGAATACTGGACTTGATCTCCATGTTGCTGCCGGTCCGCGGGAGGTGCTCCGCCTTGCTGATCGGCCGGGTCAGGTACTATGCCGCTGAAGAAGACGACATAGGAAACAATAAGGAAGGACCAGGACAGAGCAACGATACAAGCATATGATCAGGACAAGAATCCAGGGATTCAGAAGATACGAGCAGAGATCAAGGACGAATACTGATTGAGACATCTATTCGGTAAACCCTCACATATCTTGATTTACAAGACCTGCATGGGCCACCACTTAAACCATGTCACGCCCCAGAACCAGAATACTGGAGAGCGGGGGCAGACATAGACAGCTACGTATATTGAAATAGATTCCATCTCGCTATACGGTCACGGCTGTCTAGGATACATGAGGGTTTATCTACAAGCCAACAGTCTCTTAAGGTCATGAACAAGCCTAGTGTCTCAATCATAAGCAAGTAAGTAAGAGTCACAAGATGTATGATCATTAAATATACAATAATAAGGCGTCCCAAATATTACATATTCAGCTGATCATGAAGCTAGTCGTTACAAAATGTTAGGACTAGCAAGAGTTTAGTCATACATGATCAACCCTAGGATTTGTCAATCATGTTACAGCCCGTAGGCAGACAGTAAATAAAGTACAATCGAGCTAAACAGGTGCTCGTCGGCTAAACGCCTCAAAAGAATATTTTTACAATAGAGCGGGAGAGCCAAAAATAACCCACTCGTTGCTAGGGTTCCGTCTAGTGGCCACCATCTGGCTGGAAGGTCGGTAGATCCTCTGGAGCTACTCCAAAATCTGGCCATACAAAACCAGCTGGGTCAGACCCCAGAAAGAGCAAGTGCCACAAAGGAAGCTTCACTTAAGAACTAAAACCAGCAATCAGCACAGGAATATAAATATAAATAAAATAAGGACTGGAATAAAAGAAAACATATCAGGATGATATACGACGAGATAACCATGGAACTATTCAGATAACCAGGTTACAACCCGTGAACCAAACAAGGACCGGGGTTGTAACCCTTCGTCTGAACGGAGCTTGGTTTCTCACCATTTATCGGTAAAATAAATACAAGCATTCTGGTTATTCAATAATCTGGAACAGGATTCAGGGCAAGACTAGACTGGTTAGACTCCGTCCAATCACTTTACGGCCAAGCAAAAATTACGGCTTGATACATTAACTAACTAGGGTTGTCACAAGCCTAATTACTAACAAGATACAGTGAGATTATTCCACAGCCACAAGCCCTGCAGACCATCCATGTTACCCGGGTTAAAAGATTAGAGTTGAATTCAGGTGGATACATCGTCCAGGAAACGAATGTACCCTTAGGTAGCTTGAAGGGTGCAACACATGACAGTGTGCTGGAAATATGCCCTACTCGACGGCAGGCTACAGATCCCAAGGCGTGCCCAGGTAACGGGATTGCCTGTTGCTAGGAAATCTCTTCATGACTAATATATCAATCTAGTTATTAGTCCTTAGTTCATTTCAATAGGTACTCCTAACCGTGGTACTCAGGAGTCCCATCCTAGACATAATGCAAGACAGGACTGGTTTATTTATACAAGCACAATCACCCACGGTGTCCAGGATTAATTATACAGGTCATGTCATGTCAGGTAGCCGTCACAACAGCTATTCGAGATAATCATGTCAGGTAATCATGTCAAGTGTACTAGTCAGGAGTGCGCCACGACGGGCCACTATCAGGTCATGTCATGTTACTTATGTCAGGAGTGCACCACTACGGGTCACTATCACGTCATGCTCAATTATCAATTCCAAACATATTAAGTAAATTCATGATTATCAAGTTCAGGACAAAAGGCGTAAGGATATAAAATGGACGTTAAATATCTAATAAAATATCAATATACAGGGCTATAGAAGATCAAGGGTGATCAGGCTACGCTCAAGCCAGGCTATGCTCAGGCTAGCGTACGCTCATGTCTGCGTACCAAAGGATCCATATACTTCCAATGGGAAGCGTACGCAAGGGTCAGCGTACACAAGGGCACGTTCAAGCTACAGGTCAGCGTACGCTCAAGCTAGCGTACGCTCAAGACTGCATACGCTCGAGCTAGCGTACGAAAGGGCCAGCGTACGCCTTGCTCGCTTAAGCTAGCGTACCAAGGCACACGTACGCTCAAGCTAGCATACGAAAGCTAGCGTACGCTCAAGACACACTGCCAACAGGCAGCGTATTAAGGTAAGCGTACGCTCACTAAAGAGCAGCGTACGAAAGCTAGCGTACGCTCGCTAAACAGCAGCGTACGAAAGCTAGCGTACGCTCGCTAAACAGCAGCGTACGAAGGCTAGCGTACGCTCGCTAAAGAGCAGCGTACGAAGGCTAGCGTACGCTCACTAAAGAGCAGCGTACGAAGGCTAGCGTACGCTCGCTAAACAGCAGCGTACGAAGGCTAGCGTACGCTCACTAAATAGCAGCGTACGACTCAGTGGCGTAAGATAAAAAGCTAGCTCACTGTTCACTGTCTTCTCCAAATGGCAAGAACAGCAAGAACTCTAAAGTTGAATCTAAGCTTCAATTGTCCAAATCTTGGTCAAAACAAGTCCGAATCCAACTTTCCAAAGGTCAAAATTGGGTAGAATAAAATTCTCTAAAACATGGAACCATCAAAACTTGAAAACAAGCAAGTTTGATAGATCAAAACACCAAAAATCTGAAAATAGCAAAACCCTAGATCTACAAGAATTAAAGCCTCAAAATGGAAAATGACAAGTTCTAATGTGGTTTAGAATCATGAGGAGAAGCTAATGAAACCATCAAAAGGAGTTCTCTTGTGGAAGCAAGTTGCACTTGCCTATGGTGTTCTTGGTTGGTGGAGAAGAGTAATTGTAGGGGAAGGAGAAGTAAATGAGAATTATGGAGGAGAGAGAAGGTTGGTGGGGATAATAAAGAGGAGGGGTTGTGGTGGAAATGAAGGAGAAGCATAGGCTAAGGTGTTCCACCCTTGGCCCATGATGAACCAAGCATTGGGCCGGTTGAACCAAGCCAACCCAAATCGAGAGTAAACAAGCCAAGCCAAACCAAGGAGATATGCAATTACAAGATAAAATACGTATACGTATTCCAAATACGTAATACGAACAACAGGCATTATAGCTCTTCCAAAAATATGATGTGAAACGGGTATCTCGGTTTGACACAATACTAACAGGAACTCCATACTGCCTGACTATCTGTTGCATATACAACTCTGCCAACTTTTCTGTAGATTGCCCTACTCTGAAAAGAAGAAAGTGTGCTACCTTTGTTAGTCGATCTACTATCACCCAAATAGCATCTTTACCACTTGGTGATCTCGGTAAACCGGTCACAAAGTCCATTGTGATGTGTTCCCACTTCCATTCCGGGATAGGAAGCGGTTGCAATAACCCAGCTGGCCTCTACTGTTCTGCCTTTACCTGCTGACATATCAAGCAACGGGAAACAAACCTAGCTATCTCCCTCTTTATTCCGTTCCACCAGAAGTGCTGCTTGATATCTTGGTACATCTTGGTCCCTCCAGGATGTATAGAATACTGGGAACTGTGAGCTTCTGTCATAACTTCCTGTCTAATATCTCCACTAGGCACGCATAAGCGCGATCCAAACCTAAGTATACCATCTTCATGAATTTGCATCTCCTTTCTGAGTCCTGACTCACATTCTGCCCTAAGCTTCTGAATCCTTGGGTCCTGTGTCTGGGCTGCCTTGATCCTACCTACCAAGTCGGATTGAACTTGTAGACTCGCCAGAATTCCTACATTACTAGGAAGTATAATTTTAATGCCCATCTCCTGAAGGTCTTCTAAGATATGCTTCTGCGTTGTCAACATAAATGCGCCGCCTCTTCTGCTAAGAGCGTCTGCTACCACATTAGCCTTGCCTGGATGATACTGAAGCTCCACGTCATAATCCTTGATCAGCTCTAACCATCTTCTCTGCCTCATGTTCAGCTCCTTCTGAGTAAAGATGTACTTCAGACTTTTATGATCTGTGTACATCTCCACTCGGTCACCATATAAGTAATGCCTCCAAAGCTTCAAGGCAAACACTTCTGCTGCTAACTCCAAATCATGAGTTGGATAATTCTTCTCGTGGTCTCGAAGTTGCCTAGATGCATACGCTATCACCTTACCGCGCTGCATGAGGACACATCCAAGTCCTTTACCCGACGCATCACAATATACAGTAAAACCTCCGGGTCCAACTGGCAATGTAAGAATGGGTGCTGATATCAACTTCTGCTTCAGATTCTCAAATGATGCTGACATTCTGCCGACCAAACGAATGGCACATCCTTCCGTGTCAAGCGGGTCATGGGTGCTGAAAGTCTTGCAAAATCTGATACAAACCTTCTGTAATATCCTTCCAATCCCAAGAAACTCCGTACATCAGCTACGGTCTTGGGTACTGGCCAACTCTCTACTGCTTCTACCTTCTTGGGATCCACTGCTACTCCAGCTCCTGATACAATATGACCCAAAAATAAAATATGATCCGTCCAAAACTCACACTTGCTGAGCTTGGCATACAACTGGTTCTCTCTTAGAACCTGCAACACTTTCCTAAGGTGGTCTTCATGCTCCTTTTCACTAGCAGAGTATACAAGAATGTCGTCGAGAAACACCACGACAAACTAATCTAAGTACGGCATAAAGATACGGTTCATCAAATCCATGAATATAGCTGGAGCATTGGTCAAACCAAACGGCATTACTAAGAATTCATAATGTCCATACTTCGACCTGAATGCTGTCTTGGGAATGTCTTCCTTTCGAACCCTTACTTGATGGTACCCTGAACGAAGATCTATCTTGGAGAAAACTCTAGCCCTGCTCAACTGATCAAATAAGTCGTCGATCCTTGGTAATGGGTACTTGTTCTTTACTGTTGCCGCATTAAGCTTCATGTAGTCGATGCATAATCTGGATGATCCATCCTTCTTCCCTACAAGTACCACTGGTGCTGCCCATGGTTATATGCTAGCTTGGATAAACTTTTTCTCCTTCAATTCCTCTACATGCTGATATACCTTGGCCTGCTCCGAATCCGCCATTCTGTATACCCGATCTGATATCGGTTTAGTCCCAGGTGCCAATTCTATACTGAATTCAATATCTCTAACCCGTGGCAGACCGGGAAGTTCTTCGGGAAACACGTCTAGAAATTCTTCAACTACCTTCGGAACTTGAACTTCTTCCATTGCTGTTATTACTCTCTGCTCTTGCTGAGTTGCCTCTGATCTGACTAAGGTGAATTTCTTTATGCCTGGAATATCAAAAGATACACTCCCGCTACGACAATCTATTATCGCATGAATGTCTTTCAGCCAGTCCATCCCTAAGATAACGTCGAAATTTCCAACAGGAAATTCTATCAACTGGGCGGGTAAGGAATGTCCGCAAACTACAACACTACACGCTAGAATAACTCTACTAACTCCTACGAGCCCATTACCAGTGAGTATATTCAACCTCCCTGGCAATGCCTCGAACTCCATTCCTAGCCGTGTCACAAATTGTGCAGATATAAATGAGTGTGATGCTCCCGAATCAAACAATGCTACTGCGGGATATGAGGCGACGAGAATGTTACCTGCCACAATATCTCCCGATGCTAATGCCTCTTCCAAGGACAGTGTGAATGCCTGTCCTTGACCTCCTTGCTGGTTTCTATGCTAGCCTGGTACTGCTGCTGGCCCCTTCCTTGATGATGCTGGGGTGGTCTATACTGGTGTTGTTGCATCGGCGATCCCTGCTGTCGATACATCTGAGCCTGCGGACGCTGTGCCAACGGCCTTACTGCCACTGCTGGTCCTCGATACTGCCCTGCCCCTGGTGCTGGCAGAGCAGGAAACTGCTGCCCTGGTCCTCCTGACCTCGAATTCATGGGACAAGTGGTAACCCGATGGTCTGGATTTCCACATATCAGACACAGTCCATTCAATGTCCGACACACATCTCTAGTGTGCCCCATTTTCCCACAATAAGTACAGTCCGCCGGGGGTTGCTGGTTCTTCCTCTGTTGCTGTTGCTGCTGCCTGGGTGGTGGTGCTGGTCCTCGTATCGCCACATCGTGGATACGAATCCCAGTGGATGGTACTGTTGTTCGGGGTGCTGCTCCCCCTCCTCCTTCAATCTGACTGTGAGATCTCTTCTGACCTCCAGTCCTTACTGTAAGCCTCTGAATGGTGATCTCATGCCTCCGGGTTGCCGTCAATATCTCATCAAAAGTCTGGTAATTGTGCCCTTCTATCAATTGTAAGAGCTCAAGATGAAACCCTTGCTAAAACCTCATAGCCCTCTGGCGTTCCGTCGCTACCATCTCTGGGGCGAATCTACTCAATCTGCAGAACTCCGCTGCATAAGCATCTACGGTCTTGTCGGCCTGTCTGAGGCTGATAAACTTCTGTTGTAGCTCAAACTGCGCCACAACTCCATAGTACTTCGTCTTGAATCTTGCTGTGAAATCGTCCCAAACAATGGGACGTCTGATACCTACTTCCTCTGATTCCCACCAATCACGTGCGAGATCCTAAAGTAACAACTTCACCTGATCCACACGTTCTTCTGCCGGTACCTTAGCCGCCGTCAAAATAGCCTCAATATCCTTAAGCCATGCATCTGCTGAGATGGCATCCTCCGTGCCCTCGAAACGGCGGGGGTTGTACTTGCAAAACCGGGCTGACGCTCCTGAATCTGTCCTTGTCCCTCTTTTCAATGCCGTCTGTAATCCTTGGTTGAGTAGTACATTCTGCTCTTGTAACTGAGCGTGCATGCACTGTTGGGCTAACATCTGGTGTTGCTGAGTAGCCATCATTCCTCTCATGATCTCTAGAAGGGCTGGTGTGTCCACTTGGGTAGGTGGAACTGTTGGTGGTGGTGGAACATCCGGATACTGCGATCCAGCTGCTGGTTCCACGATCACTTCTTCCTGAGTAGCCTCCTGAGTTAGTACCAGCTCTTGTTGCTGACCAACAGGGTCAGGTTGTCCATGTTGCTCCTGCTGTTGTCCAGCTCTGACCGATGCGGACGAAGTGCCCCTAAGAGAAGGGACAAGAGAACAATCAAACGACCGGACATGAAGGATCAATGAAGTCAAAGGATACTGGAATGTCAAGCTAGAGTTGAGAGTAACGAATCATGAGATCAAGGGAAAACATGTGTGATTGAGACATCCTATTAGACACCCCACAAGTCTGAAATCAGACCTGCATGGGCCACCACTAAAACCAGGCACACGCTACCTAAAAAGGCAGCGTATGGACTCCATACTGCGCTGTGCTAAAGAGCGCGCACAGTTCAGTGACGCAAGCTAAAAAGCTAGCATACACTGCTCACTGTCTTCTCCAAACAGCAAGAACTCCATGGTTGCACCCCAAAGCTTCAAAAGTCCATAACTTGGTCAAAACAAGTCCAAATCCAACTTTCCAAAGGTCAAAATTGGGTAGAATAAACTTTTCTACAACATGGAACCATCAGAACTTGAAAACAAAGAAGTTTGATAGATCAAAACTACCAAACTCCGAAAATAATTCATTTCTAGATCTACAAAAATTAAGACTTCGAAATGAAAAATGCCAAGTTCTAAACTCTCTTAGGATCTTGCGAGGAAGATAAATAAACTACAAAAATATGGGTTCTCATGTGGAGCAAGTTGTACTTGCCTACGGTTTGGTAGGTGGAGAGAGTAATGAAGAAGAAGAAGAGGAGTAATGGTGAGAATGAGTAATGAAGAGAGAGAATGGAGAGAGTGGCTTTAAATATGGAAGGGATGGTAGGTGGGAGCTAATGGGCCGGGTTGCAGGGGGATCCAACAAAGCCAACCCGAGAACCCAACCTAGGCCGAACCACAATAGGCTAACTAAAACAGAGAATAAAATAACAGCAGAAAATAGAATTGCAGGAAATTAATTAACATAAATTAAAGAAAATTTAAATACAGGATAAATATTAAATAAATACATTCGAGGAGTACATGTATAAAATATGCATTCTAGGAACGGAAAGTGACATCAGGGCTCCAACTCAATCGGAACAAGAGCCAGGTTTACTTCAATAAAGATTGTCAGGAGAAGGAATTGTGGTCTAATCTACTTAGCATCGAGCAAGGTCAGCTCCCAGTCAGGTATCTCGGTCTCCCTCTCTCGATCAACTACGCAAGAGATGCGGATTGTGAAGGATTGATACAGTATGTACAATCTAGACTTTAGGGGTGGCAAGCCCAATTACTATCCTTCGGGGGACGAATTGAACTTGTGCGCTCTGTTATTTTTGCTATTGTCGCGTATTGGTTGCAGGCCATCCACATTCCAGATAAGACCGTTCTGAAAATAGAACGTCTTTGTGCCAATTTCGTGTGGAAAGGAGGATATCACTCCATCGCATGGGACGAGCTGTGTCGGCCTAAGACGGAGGGCGGTATTGGACTCCGTTCGTTGAGAGTACTCCGGGAAGTAGCCCTTCAGAAACAAGTCTGGAAATTCCTGGAGGGCAAATCTTTATGGGCGAGATGGACTTATAATAGATATTTGCGCACTGGAAACTTCTGGATTCTGAATATAGACAACAACTTTTCGGTGACCTTCAAAAATATGTTACGTATTCGGCATTCTCTGAAATATAACATCACTAGGGTCATACATGATGGGCGTTCGACCAATTTATGATTCGATCTTTGGTTAAAACACCAGAGTCTCGTTGATAGATTCGGGTGGCCCTTGTATGAGCTATATGGGAAATCGGAAGAGGTGGCTGTGCTGCTACAGGATGGCGAATGGGAGCTCAATGCCAGACCTTTTGGTCATTGGCTGACCGAAGTAATCAGCAACGTGCCAATTGCACGCGGAGGCGGAATAGATCACTGGGCGTGGGAGGGTTCCGCATATGGGAGCTTCTCCAATATGGTGGCGTATGAGAATGTGCGTCAGCATGGACAGGAATTGGAGTGGACGGAAGTCGTATGGACCAAGGGTGCGGTAGTGAAATGGCAGTTATGTGCGTATAAGGCGGCCAGGGATCGGCTCTTGACCAAGGAAAGGCTACACAAGTTCGAAATCTCTATTCCTGATCTTGAGTGTGTGCTTTGTGGAGGAGGTCGAGAGACCAGGGATCATATCTTTTTCCGTTGTAGTTGGTCAGGGGTCATCTGGCAGAACTGTCAAGCCAGAATCGGCTTGCCATACTCTCAAGCTAACGGGTTTCACGACATTATTCAGGAGATGGCCGCTCTGAAGACTCATGGAGTCAGCATTTACAACAAAGCTAGAATCAGGCTGCTCTCGGCTGTCGGGCACGTCTGGAAGGAGCGGAATAGAAGAATTTTTGAGGGTGTGCAATCCTCTACGCATTCAGTGCTAAATAGTATAGAATGTGATATTAAGATTTTGTAATTTTAGCTGAGAAGATGCATCCTGGGCTCTCGAGTATTTGCTTGGTAATGGGTACTTGTTCTTTACTGTTGCCGCATTAAGCTTCATGTAGTCGATGCATAATCTGGATGATCCATCCTTCTTCCCTGCAAGTACCACTGGTGCTGCCCATGGTTATATGCTAGCTTGGATAAACTTTTTCTCCTTCAATTCCTCTACATGCTGATATACCTTGGCCTGCTCCGAATCCGCCATTCTGTATACCCGATCTGATATCGGTTTAGTCCCAGGTGCCAATTCTATACTGAATTCAATATCTCTAACCCGTGGCAGACCGGGAAGTTCTTCGGGAAACACGTCTAGAAATTCTTCAACTACCTTCGGAACTTGAACTTCTTCCATTGCTGTTATTACTCTCTGCTCTTGCTGAGTTGCCTCTGATCTGACTAAGGTGAATTTCTTTATGCCTGGAATATCAAAAGATACACTCCCGCTACGACAATCTATTATCGCATGAATGTCTTTCAGCCAGTCCATCCCTAAGATAACGTCGAAATTTCCAACAGAAAATTCTATCAACTGGGCGGGTAAGGAATGTCCGCAAACTACAACACTACACGCTAGAATAACTCTACTAACTCCTACGAGCCCATTACCAGTGAGTATATTCAACCTCCCTGGCAATACCTCGAACTCCATTCCTAGCCGTGTCACAAATTGTGCAGATATAAATGAGTGTGATGCTCCCGAATCAAACAATGCTACTGCGGGATATGAGGCGACGAGAATGTTACCTGCCACAATATCTCCCGATGCTAATGCCTCTTCCAAGGACAGTGTGAATGCCTGCCCTTGACCTCCTTGCTGGTTTCTATGCTGTGGCCTAGCCTGGTGCTGCTGCTGGCCCCTTCCTTGATGATGCTGGGGTGGTCTATACTGGTGTTGTTGCATCGGCGATCCCTGCTGTCGATACATCTGAGCCTGCGGACGCTGTGCCAACGGCCTTACTGCCACTGCTGGTCCTCGATACTGCCCTGCCCCTGGTGCTGGCAGAGCAGGAAACTGCTGCCCTGGTCCTCCTGACCTCGAATTCATGGGACAAGTGGTAACCCGATGGTCTGGATTTCCACATATCAGACACAGTCCATTCAATGTCCGACACACATCTCTAGTGTGCCCCATTTTCCCACAATAAGTACAGTCCGCCGGGGGTTGCTGGTTCTTCCTCTGTTGCTGTTGCTGCTGCCTGGGTGGTGGTGCTGGTCCTCGTATCGCCACATCGTGGATACGAATCCCAGTGGATGGTACTGTTGTTCGGGGTGCTGCTCCCCCTCCTCCTTCAATCTGACTGTGAGATCTCTTCTGACCTCCAGTCCTTACTGTAAGCCTCTGAATGGTGATCTCATGCCTCCGGGTTGCCGTCAATATCTCATCAAAAGTCTGGTAATTGTGCCCTTCTATCAATTGTAAGAGCTCAAGATGAAACCCTTGCTAAAACCTCATAGCTCTCTGGCGTTCCGTCGCTACCATCTCTGGGGCGAATCTACTCAATCTGCAGAACTCTACTGCATAAGCATTTACGGTCTTGCCGGCCTGTCTGAGGCTGATAAACTTCTGTTGTAGCTCAAACTGTGCCACAACTCTATAGTACTTCGTCTTGAATCTTGCTGTGAAATCGTCCCAAACAATGGGACGTCTGATACCTACTTCCTCTGATTCCCACCAATCACGTGCGAGATCCTAAAGTAACAACTTCACCTGATCCACATGTTCTTCTGCCGGTACCTTAGCCGCCGTCAAAATAGCCTCAATATCCTTAAGCCATGCATCTGCTGAGATGGCATCCTCCGTGCCCTCGAAACGGCGGGGGTTGTACTTGCAAAACCGAGCTGACGCTCCTGAATCTGTCCTTGTCCCTCTTTTCAATGTCGTCTGTAATCCTTGGTTGAGTAGTACATTCTGCTCTTGTAACTGAGCGTGCATGCGCTGTTGGGCTAACATCTGGTGTTGCTGAGTAGCCATCATTCCTCTCATGATCTCTAGAAGGGCTGGTGTGTCCACTTGGGTAGGTGGAACTGTTGGTGGTGGTGGAACATCCGGATACTGCGATCCAGCTGCTGGTTCCACGATCACTTCTTCCTGAGTAGCCTCCTGAGTTAGTACCAGCTCTTGTTGCTGACCAACAGGGTCAGGTTGTCCATGTTGCTCCTGCTGTTGTCCAGCTCTGACCGATGCGGACGAAGTGCCCCTAAGAGAAGGGACAAGAGAACAATCAAACGACCGGACATGAAGGATCAATGAAGTCAAAGGATACTGGAATGTCAAGCTAGAGTTGAGAGTAACGAATCATGAGATCAAGGGAAAACATGTGTGATTGAGACATCCTATTAAACACCCCACAAGTCTGAAATCAGACCTGCATGGGCCACCACTAAAACCAGGCACACGCTACCTAAAAAGGCAGCGTATGGACTCCATACTGCGCTGCGCTAAAGAGCGCGCACAGTTCAGTGACGCAAGCTAAAAAGCTAGCATACACTGCTCACTGTCTTCTCCAAACAGCAAGAACTCCATGGTTGCACCCCAAAGCTTCAAAAGTCCATAACTTGGTCAAAACAAGTCCAAATCCAACTTTCCAAAGGTCAAAATTGGGTAGAATAAACTTTTCTACAACATGGAACCATCAGAACTTGAAAACAAAGAAGTTTGATAGATCAAAACCACCAAACTCCGAAAATAATTCATTTCTAGATCTACAAAAATTAAGACTTCGAAATGAAAAATGCCAAGTTCTAAACTCTCTTAGGATCTTGCGAGGAAGATAAATAAACTACAGAAACATGGATTCTCATGTGGAGCAAGTTGTACTTGCCTACGGTTTGGTAGGTGGAGAGAGTAATGAAGAAGAAGAAGAGGAGTAATGGTGAGAATGAGTAATGAAGAGAGAGAATGGAGAGAGTGGCTTTAAATATGGAAGGGATGGTAGGTGGGAGCTAATGGGCCGGGTTGCAGGGGGATCCAACAAAGCCAACCCGAGAACCCAACCTAGGCCGAACCACAATAGGCTAACTAAAGCAGAGAATAAAATAACAGCAGAAAATAAAATTGCAGGAAATTAATTAACATAAATTAAAGAAAATTTAAATACAGGATAAATATTAAATAAATACATTCGAGGAGTACATGTATAAAATATGCATTCTGGGAACGGAAAGTGACATCAGGGCTCCAACTCAATCGGAACAAGAGCCAGGTTTACTTCAATAAAGATTGTCAGGAGAAGGAATTGTGGTCTAATCTACTTAGCATCGAGCAAGGTCAGCTCCCAGTCAGGTATCTCGGTCTCCCTCTCTCGATCAACTACGCAAGAGATGCGGATTGTGAAGGATTGATACAGTATGTACAATCTAGACTTTAGGGGTGGCAAGCCCAATTACTATCCTTCGGGGGACGAATTGAACTTGTGCGCTCTGTTATTTTTGCTATTGTCGCGTATTGGTTGCAGGCCATCCACATTCCAGATAAGACCGTTCTGAAAATAGAACGTCTTTGTGCCAATTTCGTGTGGAAAGGAGGATATCACTCCATCGCATGGGACGAGCTGTGTCGGCCTAAGACGGAGGGCGGTATTGGACTCCGTTCGTTGAGAGTACTCCGGGAAGTAGCCCTTCAGAAACAAGTCTGGAAATTCCTGGAGGGCAAATCTTTATGGGCGAGATGGACTTATAATAGATATTTGCGCACTGGAAACTTCTGGATTCTGAATATAGACAACAACTTTTCGGTGACCTTCAAAAATATGTTACGTATTCGGCATTCTCTGAAATATAACATCACTAGGGTCATACATGATGGGCGTTCGACCAATTTATGATTCGATCTTTGGTTAAAACACCAGAGTCTCGTTGATAGATTCGGGTGGCCCTTGTATGAGCTATATGGGAAATCGGAAGAGGTGGCTGTGCTGCTACAGGATGGCGAATGGGAGCTCAATGCCAGACCTTTTGGTCATTGGCTGACCGAAGTAATCAGCAACGTGCCAATTGCACGCGGAGGCGGAATAGATCACTGGGCGTGGGAGGGTTCCGCATATGGGAGCTTCTCCAATATGGTGGCGTATGAGAATGTGCGTCAGCATGGACAGGAATTGGAGTGGACGGAAGTCGTATGGACCAAGGGTGCGGTGGTGAAATGGCAGTTATGTGCGTATAAGGCGGCCAGGGATCGGCTCTTGACCAAGGAAAGGCTACACAAGTTCGAAATCTCTATTCCTGATCTTGAGTGTGTGCTTTGTGGAGGAGGTCGAGAGACCAGGGATCATATCTTTTTCCGTTGTAGTTGGTCAGGGGTCATCTGGCAGAACTGTCAAGCCAGAATCGGCTTGCCATACTCTCAAGCTAACGGGTTTCACGACATTATTCAGGAGATGGCCGCTCTGAAGACTCATGGAGTCAGCATTTACAACAAAGCTAGAATCAGGCTGCTCTCGGTTGTCGGGCACGTCTGGAAGGAGCGGAATAGAAGAATTTTTGAGGGTGTGCAATCCTCTGCGCATTCAGTGCTAAATAGTATAGAATGTGATATTAAGATTTTGTAATTTTAGCTGAGAAGATGCATCCTGGGCTCTCGAGTATTTGCTTGTAAATTTACCTTTTTTATTCCTAATATAGTACCCATTCTTCAATATATATATATATATATATATATATATATATATATATATATATATATATATATGGTAACCTGACACATGAATCCGAATCCAACCCAATTTTTGATCGGGTTCAAAAAATTTAATCCGAATTTGAACCTGAGTATCTTCAACAACCATAACCCAACCCATTAATTTACCCGATTGGACTCGGATTTAGCACGTCCGAGTTACACCCCTAGATCTATAGTCAACCCATTAGAGTAAAAAAAAAAAAACTAAAAGTTGTAGCATGCAGACCTTGAGCTCATGGAATCCAAAAATTTCGTTGATGCCTTAAAGGTCTCTCTAACTTGAGCTGGCATTGCCCTTGGAGTTGGATATTCATGTCACCTCAAGGCGTGTCTGTCCGGTCCAGGCCCAATTTTGACCGGGTTGGGTTGGATCGGGCCAGGCTAGTTCGAGTAGGAGTTCGGTCGAATCCGGCTTTATTTTCAAAACTCCAAAAACCAGTTCGAATCGAGACCCGGATAGTTTCGGTTCGAGCCGGAATCGAACTGAATTTGGGCTGGCCCGCATGCTGTTCGGTTTCGTTTAAAAAAAATCAAATATTAGTATGTATACTATATTATATATAATTATAACATCAAATTAATGTGGATATAGGGTTAGCAGAAACTTTTAGCTTGAGATATGGGTTCAAATTCACTTATACCCTTTACAATAATTTTTTAATATATAAATATAGTAACGGGCCTGTAATCGGACCGGGCTTGTGGATATGAAAGGGATAATCCAACTCGGACCGGTTGGAGGGCCGGATCGAGCCTGTGAGTTTGGACAGTGAATCTAGCCCGGAATGGGATACGCAGTGTGTCGGGCCGGATTGGCCAATTGACCGAATCCGTGCCGACCCAGTCCAGACTTGACCGGGCCGGATCCAAACCGGATTCTGGGCCGCCCGGCCAAATATACACCTTGACATGTCACCTATTTTACAATTGAGTTTACCTTCTTATTTTTTTTGGAAGACAAAAGAAACTATTCATTTATAGAATCAGTTGCTGGCCATATCTTGTTGTCTGTAAATGATTTTTTTTTTTTTTTTGTTACAACAAAAGCTATAGAAATTGGTAACAGCTATAACAAATGTTGCAGTGAATAAATATTGTAATATTTATCATATCAAGTTAGCATCATCTACAATAGAACAAAACCATCTACAATAAAACAAACATTTACGAGTCTCTTTTAAGAAAGATTGGGATGGTGAGGAACCATGCCAGTAGCCAAAGGAAAGAAATAGGAACCATGCCTATAGCTTACTCTTGCTGCTGCCAAATTCAACACCTTGGCTTTGTTATGCACTAAAAACTCAAGATACACCGAACTCGAGTAGCTCTTGTGGTTACCAAGAAAGGGTATAAGACCCTGACTGGATGACAGAAGATCAATGGATCGAGCCAGGAGACGTATTATTCCTTCCATTTAATAATGGTGGGAATTATGAACAATAGGCCCAAAAGACATACAATACAGCGTGCACAAAATTCTGTGCGTATCGTCGGGCATATCAAAAAAAAACTCAAGATAAAAATTTACAAAAAAAATGTGAAGATAGTAAAAATTGCCAAATGCCAACTAAATTATGTAGACAATGGAGATCCCTGTTCATTATCATCATCATCAACATTGAGAAGTCTACATTGTTTGTTTCAAATAGACAGACTTAGTACAATATATATAGGAGGCAACACAATATAGGTAATCCACCCAGTACCTCCCAATTCAATCCCAGAATCCAATATGAAAGACTCTTTAAAAGTTACAAATTGAAATTTGAAACAAAGAAAGCCAGCTACAATTTATGACCAACATGATTACGAACGAGAAAATGACAAGTTTTTCGATCGAGAGCACGACGAATTTCCAAGAAATCTGACAGACATCCCCAGAAGGCAGGCGAAACGATTACATGAGGATGGTGGTCTCGGCAATCATGGCAGTCACAACGTAGGGATCCATGTTGGAAGCTGGCCTCCTGTCCTCGAAATAACCTGAAAATAGAAAAAGAAAAGTTAAAAAAAATATGAAATAGATGATTAGTAATTAAACTTAGCGATCGGATTATATAGTAGCATTAGATATAAATAAAGATATGTATGCATCACTATATTGATATGTAGAAAAGTTCAGCTTTACCGTAAAATTTTTCTTTCCAAATCTATCCTTACATATGTTTACTACAACTAGGTAATTACGAGAGTTGTCGTTTGGTCTTTGATCCTAAATAATCTTACAGGCAGGTATAAAATAATATATATATATATATAATCATATGATAATATCTATGCTACTATATAATGATAAAAGTTCAGCTCTACCGTAAAACTTTTCTTTCCAAATATACCCTATATATGTTTACTAATTAAGATTATTCATTAAAGTTACTAGGGGCATCTTGGTGATTACGGGATGTGTTTTTTGGTCTTTTTAAATAGTCTTGCATGTAGGTATAAAATAATATATATATAATAATATGACAATACTAATATAATAATAACTTTAGAATAATTAAGTGGTGGCAACATGCTACTGGGTGGTGGTCCTGCTTATGGGGTCAAATCAATACATTCTAAGAAGAAATATTTGAATATCAATCTCATCGATCTCATAAGTATCATACCAAATCCCATCAATCGAATCATTTTTTCGAGAAATACGAGACATCTAAGTTGTCTTCCTAAGTAGTCTAATAATTAAAATAATTACAGTAGCTATCTCTTAATCTTCCTAATAATAATCTATGAAATATGTGCAATGCACGTGCATATATATACTAGTATAAGATAGACAATGAGATATTAACCTTTGCCCGCTTTCTCGGTGTCACGGCCGACTCTAATGGAAGCCCCACGATTTGCAACCCCCTGTAGTTACAAGATGGAGGCGATGAACTCCAAAAGTTCAATTAACAAAGAAACGGAAGAATGCTTGAAAACTAATATAGTTTTTAAGCGGGATAATGTACTTACCCATTTGAATGTGTTAATATCGGCAGTCTCATGGCGACCAGTGAGACGACGCTCATTCCCTTCTCCGTAAGCAGCAATGTGCTCCTTGTGCCTCTTGCTGAGCTTATCGATGGCTTTCTTAATGATCTCATATCCACCTTCCTCCCTCATCGACTTGGTGCTGAGTTCGACAAAAACAAAACAAATTGAAACAAATCAACAATATTGATTTTATTAATGGATGATATAAAATCAACAATATTGATTGTATCGATGAACTATCCAATCAACAATATTGCTAGTATTGATTAAATTATAAAAAGCCATACAAATATGAATATATATAAATGGAGAACGGATCCATATATGAGAAGGAATCTGTATCCGTATATAAAATACGTAAAGATAGACTTGAATCTAATCATATCTTAACACAAATCGATATTTTTTTTTTCAACAGAAATCATAAGGACTACAAAAGGGATAAAATATTGCTCCTCATAGTATTACATACCTGTAGTTTGTGTGAGCTCCAGCACCATTCCAATCTCCCTAATAGCAACACCAAGAAAATTTAAACCACCAGTAATAGCGTAAGCCCACTAAGATATGCTGGAAAAAATATGAAGGTTTTCAGCAAAACCGTGTTAACAAAATTGGCAAAACAATCTAACCTTGATAGGCTTTGGGTCGAAAGACAGGACGACACCGGAAATCTCAGTGATTCTCTGATTTCACAGGAAAACTGTAAGAACAAGCAACGCGCATATAGAAGTAAAAAAATTTGAAGCTACCATTAATCATACCTCGAGAATGTAGCGAGCAACCCACAATTCGTCACCAGCAGAGATGCCGACGGCTGGGCCTACTTGAAACTCCCACTGTTTCATAAACAATAATGGTCGAACGAGACATCAGACAATAACTTACATCAAGGAACGGAACAACAAGGCATAACTACAGTTTCTTCCATACCTGGCCTGGCATGACTTCACCATTGATGCCACTGATGTTGATCCCAGCAAATAGACAAGCTTTGTAGTGGGCATCGACAATATCACGCCCAAAAGCCTTGTCAGCTCCCGCAGCACAGTAATAAGGACCCTGCCGCATAGTTCACATTGGTCATACAAAATCAAAGTAGGAAGTTCAGATGTTTATGGAAAGCTCATGAAACAAAAACAAAAAAAATAGCCGGCATCTTTCAACTTAATAACAAATTTCTTTGATATCTATGACGACCTTCACGCCAATAAGCAATTAGTACTATACTTACTAAACATGAAAGGAACACCCGAACAAGTGGATTAAGAAAAATGAAACAGAGCCCTTGTTTATAATTATGTCCTACAACATACCAATAGGTAATAGTAGAAACTTGTGAGATAAATGAGTATTGGATTAAACTACAAGCCTTTTTGTTTTACTAAACTAGTCATGTTCACGTGCGATGCACGTACCCAAAAAAAAAAAAATCTCTGATGTTATTGAAAAAATAAATAGGAATTTAAATTATATTACAATAGTTTAAATATATTTTAATTAATTTTTTTTATAAATATGTTTTTAGAACTTTGGATATATGTTTAGATAATACCATGTAGTTAGTTTAAATATATTAAAATAGTTTAAATTATATAGAAATTTAAATTAGATAGGATTTTTTTTTTTTTAAGTGAGGGATATACATACGATGGTAGTTAGAAGGATTTAAAAAACAACTTAACTACGTGAGGATATACATACGGCTTAGACAGCATATTTTGAGCCACTTTCAAGCCTCTTTATTTTAGTAAAGATATAAACATTATTGGAATGTACTCCAAACAATGTCAGAATTACAAATTACTCGAGCATTTCCAAAAACATTAGTATAATTAACATTCTCACAGTAATGATGGTAATATTATAAAAAAAATAGAGGCAGTTGAGTAATGAAAAAAAAACAAGACGTAACTGTCTCAAGGAATTTACTATATCTAGTATTGTAGAAGAAAAAGGCTGTAATATAGTGATTGCATATGTAGAAAGCTTAACACATGCGAAGGCACATGTATCCAATGTAAGTGAATAAGCTATTAGATAAGATATGGATTGTTGCAGTAAACTTCCCTATCGTTCGCCCAAAATTGAAGAAAGAATGAGGAATTAGGGTTTACAATTTTCAAAAAACAAGAAACAAGGACTAATATGTAAAAGTTCCTCAATTATTAACATCTGACTTATGTCTAGAGGTATTTTTTGTGCAAGTCAAATGGACCTCTAATAAACATGTCAGAAAATACTAATGGACAATGGCGCACTATCTCGAAGAAAAAGCTAGGACGTTATTTCAATTTACGGTACATCAGTGTTATTCCTTGCATTTTGCCCGTAAAATTAAATCAATATGAATCGGTAATTTCTGAAACAAGAATGATACTCCAAGCCGACACCAAAAATTTGGGATAAAGGCTTTGACGTCATTGTTGTTCTAAGAATGATAGACAATTAGAATCTAGATATTGTTAATGATACCTGGGGGCCTGGGAAGCCACCAACTGGCCAACCAAGAGGCCAGTTGACGTCTTTCTGGAGGAGTGTGTACTCTTGCTCAATACCATACCTGTATAAGACATAAAAGAAAATTCAACTACGATGCATCCTGGATCAATCAATTAATCCCAAAAGGATGGTAAATAATGTATCTTGAATTATAAAACATGTGAACAGAATTTACCAAGGTACTTCAGCAACAACATCGGGATGGCTAAAGACCTTAGCAGCACCAGCTCTTTTGTTTGTGGGAATCGGCTCCCCAGCAGGAGTATAGCAATCACACATAACCTGAGTATAAAGGAGAATTATACAACAAATGTTAAAATAAAAGACTTGAATCAAAATATTTACATAAGTAGTAATAACAAGTGAACTGAAGTGGGAAGTCAAGAAGAAAATTGTTTGTCAAAGAAGAAAATGAAACAAGTCCCTCTCCTTTTGAAAAATGCTAAACAAGTAAAAGTTTTATCCATAAATTAAGTTACAACTCTATTAAAGGCTTACTTATATGTAAGCAAATAACTTTAAATTGCTTCAAACATATCATATAATATTATGACCACAATGTCTTATTAAACTTTCATAAACAATCATCTTTTGTTCCTCGTAAAAAAAAAAACTAATAGCATATCTTTAAAGTCAACCAGCTATATAGTGCGTTTTGTAACTTGAATCTAGTGGATATTAGTTACTTCCTTGACCAGGTTTTATATCTCAAATGAATCAAGATCCAGTGAATATAGTAAGAGCATTGGAGAAAGTCTAAAAAAATATATCAAACAAAACATGCTGAGTAATAATGATGACACCGAATGAATTATTGAACTTACAAGGATATTGTTCCCCCTCCTGAATGGATCCTTGAAAATGGCCTGAGGACTGTACATTCACATCAATATGATGAGTTCAGAAGTTATACAGAGGAAAATAAATATGCAAAATGGATACCAACATAGTAGAGAACACAAAGAAGGGCTTAGACAACTTACTACAAAATAACTTCACTGTCCTCTCCTGGAGCTTGACCTGTGCTCGATCCATCGTAGTTCCACTTTGGGAGCTCGCTAGGATCAGTAACCGGGCCAGGAAGTGTCTGCTCAATTTACAACATTAGTTACATGGATCGAAGTATCCTTACAAAAAATAGATACATAAACTGAATGGTGAACAGAGAGCACCAATTGGGAATTGATAAAAAGGAAAACTTTGAGAAAAAACAAATGGTTTCAATAATCTTACCCTTGCTTTGCTTCGGATGTCCATGCCACTTCCTCCAATCCTGTTAAATTAACAAAATAGATGGTGGTGTCAGAAAACATATAGATATACAAGAAAGACTATAAATCTGGAAACAAAAGCCATAAAATTAGATATGTCTGAATTTAAGACCCAAAAAGGAACAAACATGAGAAATGAGATTTAACGTAAAAAAAAACGTAATAATATCCAAAGTGTACAATTAGATGACCAGAAAGAATTTTCATGCTTCAAAAAGAAATTTACAAGCAGAAAAAGAATCAGAAGTGACCAAAATTATCTCCACGCTAAAGTACACAAAAATCTGCTCTCAGATATAACCAATAAAGATCCAGTGCAATCAATCAAAAAAGTTAATATGCCAATATAACAAAGTACAGTAGAACTTAGGAAGCACGGACACACCAAAACTGGGTATTGACACACCAAAACTGGGTTGCGTCATGTCGGGCACGTATCATATTGGACACAACCCGAACAATCCAAAATACACTAGGAGACACCAAAATAGGTGCGGTCCATGTCACCGTGTTCTTACCGTGTCGGTGCTACTCGCTATTAAAAACTACATCCATAGAATGAGCACAGCAGTACAATAAATGAATTATCTCCACAACCATCTATTCAACTTCACAACCAACAGGAAACAATTCACTACAAAGATCAACGGATTTAGCAGAGTGGATACTTTGAAAATGAACATAATATATTGAACGGGGCCTGTTTGGACAGGCGAGAGTGTATTTAAAGTGACTTGAAACAACCACTTTCATTGTAAGTTTGTAACTGACCATTGGTGTAGGCACTTTCAGTATTTGGATCTCTCTTGTAACTCTATTGCAAGTGGTTGTGATATGACATTTCATTACAACTCCATTGCAAGTGGCTATGATCTCTATCTTTTTAATTCTATCTACACTTTCGTGTTGTCATCCAAACAAAATACAAAATGGTTTGAAACTCCTCACTAGCGTGGGACAAAAAACTATGTATCCAAACATATTTTGAAAAGTGATACATTCACACTTTCATTTTCATTGCAAGTGCACTACATTACGATATGTTGAAAGTGACATTTTCACACTTTCAACTTCAAACCAAACATTAACACAAGATTCACCCAAAATATCCATCTCTTAAAAAACCAATTCTTAGCTCTAAGAAACAAAACTGACATAGAAATAACACAAATCATAAAATAAACAGAAAATTGCACTAAAAGCATTCAAGTTACCGTTTATTGTACCAAAGGCATATAGTTTATAAAATTTACAAATTGAGTATAAGATCGCCCAAAATTAGGGCGTAAGTTGAATTTACGCACTAAAAAATGGCGTAAGTTTTTTTTACATTATTATTAGTTACTTCTTCCGCTTTAGTTTGTAAACAGAAAAAATTAAATTAGTATTAGCAACTTACACACTAAAAAGGGCGTAAGTTATTATTATTATTATTATTATTATTATTATTATTATTATTATTATTATTATTATTATTTAAGTTACGTTTAAGTTTGTGAATCAAGAAATAAGTTTGATTAGCAACTTACGCCCTAAAAAAGGGTGCAAGTTATTTATTATTATTATGTTTGACTTTAAGATTAGCAAGTTACTTTAAGACTAGTTTTGTTTTACTTTAAGATTATTATTGTGGCGTAAGTTTGTATTTAAGTTTTTTTTTTTTATTAGTTTTGTTTGGTTAATCCACCCCTTTGCCAAATCCAAAGATCCCATGCACAGGACTTGTGCCCTATTTTAGGGCATAAGTTTGGCTTAATTTAATTAAGTTCGTATAGTTTTTATTTTTAATTCCCGTTTGCATAAAAAAAGATAATAATAACAAATAACTTACGCCCTTTAAGTTGCTAATCCTAATTTAATTCCGACATTTACAAACTTAAACGTACAAAATAAATAATAATAATAAAATAACTTACGTCCCTTTTTAGTGTGGAAGTTGCTAATCCTAATTTAATTTTTCCTGTTTACAAACTAAAGGGGAAGAGAAGTAACTAATAATAATAATAACTTACGCCCTATTTTAGTGCGTAAATCCAACTTACGTCCTAATTTTGGACGATCTTATGTTCAATTTGTAAATTTTATAAACTATATGTCTTTGGTACAATAAACAGTAACTCTAATGCTTTCTGTGCAATTTTCTGTAAAATAAATAAAAACTTGCCCACGTCATGTCTCAAATAAGTAGCAAAAATCAATATTCATATCAAAAGAGGAAAAACTAAACATACCCATGTCATAAAAAACCAAAGCTTGCATAGCAATAACACCAAAGAGTAGTAAAAACCAATACTTACACCAATATAGCACTAGAAAATAAAAAATAATAAAACATACCCATCCCATAAAAATAACTAACAAACAATAAAAGCCAAAACTTGCATAGAAATAACACCAAAGCATCTGAAAAAAAAACAATCTTTACACCAAAAATCACTAAAATTCACAAAACAAAACATGCCCACCTCCTAAAAACCACCAACGAACCATAAAAACCAAAACTTGCACGGAAACAGCACCAAAAACAACACGAACGGCAACGGAGGAAGCAGAAGGACAAGGAGAAGGGAGGAGAGATCGCGAACCATATGTACTCAGCAACGATCTTCTCCGTCGACTCGGCGAGGTCGAGGTTGAGGAGGTCCGAGAGCAGGGACGCCATGGCCGCTGGTGCTAGATTTTTGGAGCAGAAAGCGAAGAAAGAGCAGAGAAAAAATTGGGGTGGGGAATAGTTGCGAGGACTTTGAATCTTTTTTAAAGGATTCTGAATATTACAGCTAATGACCAACTGACCAAGTTGTTATTGTTTAATGTTTAGCACTGATTTTGCTTAGAGCCCCAAAAAAAATTTGTTAATTAGTTGGGGGTCTTATAACTACTAGTCAAACATGTTAAAAATCCTCTGGTCCTAATGGCTTTACCAATTAAAATTTAGTGTTTTTTTTTTTTCCAAGTAAACTTTTGGTACAACTTGGATTTGGTTGGTGTCCTGGGGTTCAGATCTGTTGTTTCATTTATTCTGTTCCAATTCTTTCCTCCTTCCTGTTACATGTGAGCCACCGTCCACTTATCTACTCCCATGGCCCACATGTAATAGGGAGAAAAACAGTATTGGGACAGAATACATTGGACAACACATCTGCTTCCGGTGTCCTGTCGTTGCGAGCGTGTCTTCCGACACGTGAACGCCACGTGTCGGTTTCCGCTGGCCTGGAGAAAGAGTGTTTTTTTTTTCATCCAATCACGTGTCGGACGATTTTTTTTGGTCCAAATTTTTCGGGCTGGCAGGACTTTTCGTTTCCAAAAATGAGTAAAACTTGGATACATATGGGTGTATACCCACTGCATACAAGTGACTGTATTAAAGTTTTTATATACATGTACATGCACAATTTACCAAGAGAGAGGAAGGGCCCACTGCAGTGAGTGACTGTATCAAAATTTTGATACAATCATTTGTATCTAAGTTTTACACTCCGAAAAATAGCTTATATCAAATTGATCCCTTGTTGTTTTATACTTTTATATGTTATTGGAAAAGTCGAGTAACTTATCAAAAAAAGATTGTGTTAGCAAACAATTTTTAGGGTTATTTACAATAACTACCCCTATGTTTTTGATTTATAACACGGGGTACCCCTGATTTAAACTATTTACACTAACTACCCCTCCCTTTAGAAAACGTAGGGGTAGTTAGTGTTATAATTTTTTATTTTTTCTTAAAGTAGGGGTACCCCGTGTAATAAACCAAAAACATAGGGGTAGTTAGTGTAAATAGTTTAAAAGTAGGGGTACCCCGTGTTATAAATCAAAAACATAGGGGTAGTTAGTGTAAATAACCCCAATTTTTATATAAATTATATCAAACGAAGTTTTTTTTTTTTGAAGCAAGGACTTGTCTGGGCTAATTCTACTTCTTTTTTATAACCAAGTAACATCATTTTTTCTTATAAACTAGTTAGCTTTGTTTGGGTAACTTTTAGGATTTGATCTGTTTATTCATTTATTTAAATTTTTGAGATAGAATTTGATTGTTTTTAATAGTTGTTTAGAGTTTATTTTTAACAGGACTCCAATTTATTTTGAGTATAATTAGTATTTATAAAGATTCCAATATTATTATATTGGATAGAAATAGAAATAAAAATAAAATATTATTTGAGATTCTCGACATTTATATATTTTTTATAATATGTATTTTATATAATACTAGTTGGTGACCTTTGCCATTGACACTGTGAGTCATTGATATTGTAATTTGTGTATCTCAGCACTCTTTCGACACTCTCCCACTCTTCCATATATTTCATTTTATCCTATAAATAATAATAAATAAAACTGAAAATTGCTGAGAAATCCAATTTCGGATTGGTTTGTATGAAAAATCCACGCAGAATGGGTTTTATGAAATATCCAAAATTATATATTTTTACGTTAAATATTCCAAGATTCCCTTTAGATGTTTTGTATTTATAAAATTGCCATATTTATAATACCATAACTACCCTTCGCACAAACTCAAATTTGGATTACGATTTTCTTCTTCTTCTTCACGAGAGATCTGAATTACATTGCTCTCATCTTCAGCAGAGATCGCAAAGATCGTTCGTAGTTCACTGTGCTTTTCTTCGGTCGAACTCCGATCATCGCTCATCATCATCATCATCATCATCATCATCATCATCGTGGAGAGATTTGAAGTTTTCCGACGATTAGGTCAATTGTGGAGAGAAGATATTCTTCTTCTTTTCCATAAGAGTTAGCATCGTTTTGAAAAGAGAAAAACTCTTGAATTTTTGTTCTTGACAATTTTTTTTCCAAAAAAAAAAAACAAAAAATTAGGTTTTAGGTTTCTGTCGAATGTTCTCCATCATTCTCCGTGATTTTAACATGGAGAATGACCATTCTCCGTGTTAAAATGACGGAGAATGGTCATTCTCCGTGTTAAAACCACGGAGAATGGCCTTATCCATGTCAAAATGATGGAGAATGACCATTCTCCGTGTCAAAATGACGGAGAATGGCTCCATGATAAAATAACTGAGAATGGCCATTCTCCGTCATTTTAAACCCGGAGAATGGTCATTCTCCGTGTTAAAATAACGGAGAATAGTCATTATCCTTGTTAAATTGTCATTTTAACACGGAGAATGGCTGTTCTTTGTCAATTTAACAAGGAGAATGGCCATTCTCCTTGTTAAATTGACGGAGAATGGTCATTCTCCGTCATTCAAACACGGAGAATGGCTATTCTTTGTCAATTTAACAAGGAGAATGGTCATTCTCCGTCATTCTAACACGGAGAATGGCTATTCTTTGTCAATTTAACAAGGAGAATGGTCATTCTTCGTGGTTTTAGCACGGAGAATGGCTATTCTTTGTCATTTTAAACACGTAGAATAGTCATTCTCCGTGTTAAAATGACGGAGAATGACCATTCTCCTTGTTAAATTGACGGAGAATGGTCATTCTCCGTCATTTTAACACGAAGAATGTCTATTCTTTGTCAATTTAACAAGGAGAATGGCCATTCTCCGTGGTTTTAGCACGGAGACCATTCTCCGTGCTAAAACCACGGAGAATGGCCATTCTCCGTCATTCTAACACGGAGATTGACTATTCTTTGTCAATTTAACAAGGAGAATGGTCATTCTCCGTGGTTTTAGCACGAAAAATGGCCATTCTTCATGGTTTTAGCACAAAGAATGTCCATTCTCCGTGATATTACCACGGAGAATGATTATTTTCCTGCATTTTATGGCCGGTTGAAACTTTGAAGGGTCATAACTTTTGACTGAGATGTCGAAACGAGGTCCGGTTTGTCGCAAAAGGAGCGTATTTTCGAGGAGCCAGAGATTAACAGCTACTTCGTTAGTCGGCCTTCCGAAATTTTAGAATCGCGAAAAAATTATGTTTTGACCTCCGTTTTAACAGTTTTACCGTTTGTCCGTCTTTCCGAAAATTTTCGACGAGTTTTTGAAGTAAGGTTTGAAGATTTTGGAGGAGAAAAACTAGATTTGAAACTAAGCGGCGTATGGAAGAAGAGGAAGTATCGAAATATATTTTTTTTTTGAGAGTAGGGTTCGGGGGTGTTTTCAATAAATTAGAAGGACAAAAAGGTCATTCAGAACCCCCTTTATATATTTTTCGTTAATTTTGGGCACGCGATGAAATGTTATTTTGCGGTGGATTTTTCATAAAATTTTTGTAATTTTTGGACATTTCATAAATTTTTCCTAAATAAAATATCAAATAAAATGTATTCCTTAATCTACAAAATTTTGTGACTAGTTATTACCATAATAATTAAACAGAGAGGGAGGAAGAGAGTTAATTAAGTAGAGAGAACAGACAAAATAGCTATTTTGCTATCAACCAAATTATTTATTTATTATCTATATAATATTTTATTTATCTAAATTTTCAATATATACAATTATTGATTTATAAATTAAATAAATTTTGTCTATAGATTATAATAAATTATTTGTTATATCAAAAAAAATGTAGCATAGATGATACCGAATCAAAATATTTATTAAAAAATTTAAATCCAAGAAATTTAATAATATATAATAAAAATTAAATAAATTTTGATATTCTAACTTCCCACCCATCAGATTATTTTGGATTATATATATATATATATATATATATATATATATATATATATATATATATATATATACAGAGTCCTTCTTATGCGGGATTTATTCTACGGGAACATACGTGAGCAGTCATCCCTCTCTGATCTCTTTATGATTATTTTCTTAATCGAAGTTAATCAAAGGGGCCCACTTCCTATAGTCTTTAGTACCTTTCATTTTCCATGCTATTGACTTTATTTCCCTCAGTTTTTCTTCTTTTCTTCTTCATCATCTTCTTATTTCATTTTTTTAAGGAGCAGTAGCGACAGCAATAAAGGAGAGCAGTAAGCTCGGCACGAATAAAAGGTCGGCTTCGGCATGGCTGATGTTGGTATGTCAGGGCGTCTCGTAGCGTTAAAGCTTCCAGTCGGAAGGGCTTCCGTGGGCCACGACAGGGAGGTCGGAGTTCTGTCTCGCCACAGTGGGTTGAAGCACATGCCCAGGTGAACGAGGGAGATGGCTGGAAGGCAACTTTTTGCCGAAATGACGAGCATCAGACCCCCAACTTTCCTTCATGCTTCCTTGTTTTTTCCCGAGCTTCATCGACCGAAAGTTCCCGACGAACCGAGCATCCCATCTCGTCAAGCCATCTTCTCCATCCTTAATTGTTTTTGGTGGCATCATACGACCCTTAATGACAAAGGTGAATCCGAATCCTTTGTCCCTCTCTTTCTGTTGATGGGGATGCAGAAGAGAAAAAGAGAATACTTCTCTTTGGTGGCCGTATAAGTTGGGGACCATAACCCTAATGAATACACATCTTTATATATGTGTTGATATTTCTAATTTGGCCCCTCATCAAATTAGAATTATCTCTGGTATCTACACATTAATTCCATGACAATTATACCCTTAAGCCAATTTCCAAATAGACCACTTTAATTTGACTTAATTATTTAGATAGCCCAAACACAATTAATTTTACATGTGTGGCCCCTTAATTATTGAATAATTCCAACAATCTCCCACTGGGCCACATATGTAACCTTATAATTGTGTTAACCTTAGTGAGCTCATAAATTGCTATCTTAATCCTTAGGATATATCCGGACAATCTCGTCCATTAACCATATCAACATAGGATCAAAGCGGCATTCGTCACATATAGCGTAACTAAACCATCAATGGTCACATATACCAATATAGCTAAACGACATAGATCAATCATGGATGCGTAGCATGGAAATTACACGCAATGTGATCAATACATGTCTATTTCCAACTGGTCCTCCTTAACTTTAATGAGATCAATACTTTAACATAATAAAAACAGTATGAACTGAATTCCATATATCTGATCAGATAAATATCCAAAATACTTTAATACATAAATGTGTCCAAAACCAAATAGCACCTAAATTCATAAAATACAAACTCCCACTATATTGCCATATTCTTAATTAACACTCATATGAGCAGTATGCTCATGAAAGACCTTGGGTGATAATGCTTTTGTGAGCGGATCCGCTAACATGGAGTTTGTCCTAATGTGCTATATGGACACTATAACCATTCTGAATTCTTTCCTTCACAACTAAAAACTTTATGTCAATATCCTTTGACTTATACAAGTTTCTGTTGTTATTGGAATACAGTACTGCTGATTTATTGTCACACCATAATTTCATGTGGTCTTTCAACACCGTACTGTAGGCGCAACCTTGTGACAATTTCGCAACCATATTTCCTGAATAGATATTCCACAGCATGTTTATAAACCTTGCTTTCATGGTGGAAGAAATTATGAGTGCATGTTTGACACTCATCCAAAATATACCTCCATTAGTCAGCATAACCTGATGTGGATCTTCTGCTATGTTGGCATCCAACAAAATCGGAGTCGAAATACCTTATGATCTCCAGAATTATCTGATCTCCTGCAAAAAGCATATAATTTCTTGTTCTCTATTAATTACTTAAGTAGTTTGGCTGCTATCCAATGATCCATCCATATTTGCTTAAATATTTGCCTAACATCCTAATATGTACGCAATATCCTGACGCGTATATACTTGAGCATACATTAGACTCCCTACAACTGATCATGAAAAAAAAATCTATTGTATTTTCTTAATTTTAAGGCTAACCTTAGGGCACTTGTTTGAGACCGAATTTGTCTCCTTTAACGAGAGGTGTCACCTGGTTTGCATTAAATACTTTAATCAATATACAAAACCAGAAAATTATTCCTACTCCCACTTAAC
This sequence comes from Iris pallida, assembly GCA_029216955.1. Lineage (NCBI taxonomy): Eukaryota > Viridiplantae > Streptophyta > Magnoliopsida > Asparagales > Iridaceae > Iris > Iris pallida. Next base: position 2,408,997 of record JANAVB010033819.1, read on the forward strand.
TTGTGATACACACAATCTTCAACAGTGTTCATCTCAAAACCAAACGAGATAATCACTTGAAGTACCTTTGACGAGAAGCTTGCTTGAGTTCATAAATAGATTTTGTCAATTTGCAAACTATATTATTTGGATCTTTCGACACAAAGTTTTCTGGCTGCACCATATAAATAGTTTTGTCAATGTTACCATTGAGAAATGTCGTTTTGACATCCATTTGATGTAACTCAAGATCAAAATGTACAACATGTGCTATGATTATTTTAAAAGAGTTTTTCAAAGATACCGAAGAGAAAAAATTCTTTAAAATCAATCCCAAAATTTTGAGTAAAGTCACTAGTTACAAGACATACTTTATACCTCTCCACATGACCCTTCGAATCCTTCTTGGTTCTAAATGTCCATTTGCCACCAATGGATTTCATACCTTTTGGTAATGGGACAATGTCACGCCCCGCTCCCGTAGGAGCGATCGTCCTCGCTAAGGCGTGATGCCGCACGAGCCTAGATTGCGCTCGTGCAAGGCGGGTTCCATAACGGCCGATTTCAGCGGCTACGACGGGGTCGTCGCACAGAAGTCCCGTGCAGAGACATTGAATATATTGCAGCGGAATTTAAAGAAGAACATGAACACAAGTATTTCAAAGAAAGCTCTTTTATTGATATTGAATTCAAGGATTACATTGTGGGCGCAAGGCCAATTACAAGTCTCTCAAGTCTCACTTTTCTCTCATTTTACAAGTCACTCTGCTCTCTCTCATCTCTCGATACAATACTTGATTCCAGCGGAAGCTTCGGAAGGCGATGTCCATACATTACGTCCTGTATAAGTCTTCAGTTCACGCGACCGCACGCTTCGACTCGCCAAGGAACTCCGTGCCTCGACGCATCCAAGCGAGCTCCGCGCCACGGGCTTCTACCTGTGCCTGCACATGAAACACTGTGTGGGTGTCAGTACCACTGTACTGGTGGGGTGAGCTCCTCGCCCACCCATACAAAACCTACACGTTTTATTTACTTTGTGCAACATAAACCCTTTTATGATTGTCTTTCTATTCTTGTCTTAGGATCAGTTTTAGGACCGGCGCCTTAGCGCAACTTGTGTGTCGGAACCATCTCGTGCTTGCAATGTCAACGTTAACTCATACTTGTCACTAGACCACTCCTCGTGCCTACAACGTTAACATATCAAGTCGTGTTTGCCTTACGGCCATAATCAGAGACGCAGCTACACGAAAGACTCTATTTCCTTGCCTCTAGACCTTTCTCGTGCTTGCATTGTTGACGCACCGACTTATACTTATCTTTTGGGCCAAACTCTGGGACGTAATGACTCGGTCGTGCCATAACTCGATTCGTGCTTCCATATCTCCGAGGCAGTGCCTCCTTGCTTAGTCTCGCCAACACTTGTGTTGTGACAACGCGGCCGTGCCTCATATTTCGAGGCCGAGCCCAATAACTCGACATAACTTCATACAACTAGCCCTACGGCCCTTTTTGACTTAACTCGCAACTTAACACTCGATGCCACATCTCGTGCCGAAGCACGTCGCCTTCGCTGTAGCCAAATCTTAGGCTCCGACATTGTGTCTATTTAACTCATACATATTCAACTCAATCCACCGTCACACACACGGATTGCCGCCCGTGCCGACACCAAACTTACCATGTTAGTTGAAAACAATTATTTATTAAGTGTTTGTTATGGGATTGGCCTAACCAGCCGCCTTGGACGTAGCCTGGCAGTACGGGACCCTTTCAACGCAGGTAGCGAGCCCCGATGAAAGTCCCCGCCTTACCGATCGCCTTACCAGCGTTGCCTATTACCCAGCTCGGCTACAACCAGTTTCTTCCTAGGCCGAGACGGTCCCGTGGCCCCGGAATTCCGCTCGAAGAAACCACCCCTTGTCGACAAGTTGTCCAAGTTCATAAGGGTTACATGGAGTGTTTTAGGGTACAGTTTGGGGCTTTAATTTCTTATGTGATCAATTCATTTACTTGGTTGTTTTACTCTTTCCATTTTTTTCATACTTCCTTTGCAGAGCCCCTAACCAGGGTTGCCTCGGCGACTACCCATCGCTTAGACTTAACATACTTTGAACTCAGGGAACGGCTACTGCATAGCCTTCCAACTTAACTTGAACATAACATGTTTCCATAAGTATCGACCGACCGTGGCTAACTCTCTACTGAACCAATCATGGCTCGTGCTTCTAAACCGACTCGTGTTCTACGCAACACTGTCGCCCAAGTCATACTTCATATGACGGGCCTTGGGTCGTGGGACTATTTATCTTGACAACCGCAGAATGAGCGGGACAGCACGTAGAATAACTTAGGTCGACCGGCATAACTATGCCTAACTCACTCAAGCCTACAACTTAACCCAAGGGACGAGCAAAGGCTATGCCAAGCCTTGCGGGACAGGACCGTGCATGCTTTAACAAGCCTTTTGGTGCGGGCGACGCCTATGACTTAGGCTAACTCTCAACTTTTGCACCGAAGACCAACTTTCCTTCTCCCAAGCCACGGGACGAAGGACCGAGTGTCATTTTCGAAACACGCCGTGCACCAACTCTAAGCCGACCGTGGGACGTTTTCCATGTTCTAACTCATTTTGACCCGTCGGGATTATTCCCTTAGCTATGTGGATGCGTAGCTTTTATTATCAAGCCTAACTTGTGCAAGTTGAAAACATGATTTATTATGTGAAGGCAAAGATGAGGAGAGTTCACCGAAACTACCCCACCTGAGCGATGTCTCCGAGCAAGCCGTTGCAAGGCTAAGACCGAACGCCGTCGGCGTTTCGATTCCTCCGATTGACTTTGCGGGACGGGGCACTACAACATACACCACTCAGAACAAGTCTCGTCCTCGAGACTTTCCTGAGGGCAAGTCATCCTACCATTTCTATGGCCAAGACTTAATCGTACACATTTCGCCTACGCGTTCCTTCGATTCCGAGCCACGCTCGCACTATTATCAATCTTTACTTCAACACGATTTCAAGATCTCGACACACTCCCACATTTCAAGCCTTGCTTGAACTCGCCGCATCACTTGGCTGGATCGTGCACGCATTCCAAGCGTCCCTAAAATACATGCATTCAGCCAAGCCGCATGATAGAAAATTTGTCATTCTCACTCGAGTCGCATCGTGCACATACCCAGGCGTCCCTGAAATATATGCATGTCAGCCGAATCTCGTGAGCAGGGTTTTCTACATTCGTGATTCACGCTATCCATCCATGCCAATCCTCAAGATCAATCCTTCGACTGATAACTCATGAAACATGGCGTCTCGCCTAACCGCTAGGCCATTTCTTTTCGAGGCTAAGTCAATGTCAGGATTGGAATCATAGTTCCCCAACAATAATGCCAACACTGACCCCTATCCTAGGGTCAAACCAGAGTCGATCATATGGGGTCTTCTACCCAAGCTCGCGTCACTCAAATTTCTAAACATCAAGCACGATCACCTAATTCGTATTATGGCACGCATTGTGTATATTCAAATTCCCTCAATTCACCAATTCTAACCAATTCATGTATTCGATCACGAGGTCGTCTCGCTCGACAATACGTTGCGCCCCAATCTCACGCGAGTCCGATTATCCACGGCGGTTCATGAATCACCACGCAACGCTCCCGCGGAATAATCATTCTCATCGGGGCGTAACTCTTGTTTGAGTTTAGACTCATTCATTCTCGATACGCGGATTGGACCTACTCAATCCTTAAGTTCAATCGACAAGCACACCAATTCAATCTCGAGTCTAACTTCGTGTCAAGCCACAAGTCAAAGCACAATCTGTCGCACCGTACAAGTTCGACCACTCCCGCTGTATGAATCACCATACCAGCGCTCACGCAGAGTGATCGCCCTAATCGGTGTGACGCATGTGCGAGGCTGGAGTAGCGCTCGCATAAGACAAGAACATCAACATTGTGGTTGTCGACGAAGCAAATCCAAACATTCCAGTTTTCATCCAAGCCAAGTTCGATAGTTCGATCGTCATTCGTTCAACTTAGAAAGTCCTCGAGCCAAGTCTATCCTTTCCTCGACACATTTTTAATATTTCAAGTATAGCGTCCAACGGAACAATGACATTTGCACGACCGTCATTCGCCGAGTCAGAGTGCCCCCGAGTTATCGCATATCGATCTTTGATACGCCTCAATACCATCGACGATATGCGTAACCTGACGATCTTCCTTTGCAACCAATTTCGAGTCGTACGACTAATGCTATTGTCCGAGTTGGATATTCCACAATTTTCTCGATATTCAAAATCAGTTCGATCGCTATTCCTTAAGCTCGTTTCAAGATCGTTTGTTCAAAACTCAAGTCACATTTCATTTGCATCAATCCGATATCGCACGCGCGATCCTCTAAGTTTCCTCGATCAAGACCATTCAATTTCATTCATCGTTTCGAAACGTTTTCTAACTCGCATTGCTCATTCACAAGTTGTCCGAACAAGATACTCGTTCGGGACATTCGAAGTCACGACCAACTAAGCGTGACGCGTTCTAAGGCTTTGTGCGATCGCATCGCCTCGTCGACATACTCGTAATCCTCAATATTCACTCGAACAATTTCCAAGACGAACCATACACCACTCGGATTTAAGCCATACGATCTAGTCCTCAATCACATTCGCGTCATTCGCTAAGCCATCCTTCACATTCGTTCGACGAATCGCTAGCGTAGTCGCTCGCGTCGTATCGACGCACACACTAAGTCGTTCACACTATTTCCTCGAAATCTAAATCAATCTTTCGTGTACGCCTAAGCGTTAGTTCGATAGCGTTCCTATCGATAGACACTCTAAGTGTATCTCCGTTCCCGACCGAACGATACTTGATATCGCTCGCAACTCGTTTGCACCAAGGGTCAAGGTGCGCGACGCGAAACACAACTTAGCCAAAAGGCCGTGTGCATAGCCATCCTGTGCGGACTATATCCCGAGTTTGCACGCTCAATTGCTAGGGTCGACGTTGGACTGATTAGGCACGCACGCGACTTGCTAAGGTCAACGTAGGACTATTCGGGCATACGTGCGACTTTGCAAACATTAGCACAAGTTTTCTATCGAGTCAAGTGTGTAACATTCGGCACAAAGGCCCTACCGATGCATTTGGCAACGGCCTACCGATGCGTTAGATTGAACGCTTGTACGAGCTTTCGAAAATATTTAGACTTATTGTATGGATATGCCGAGGGACATTTGAGAGAGAGCGCACCAACGATAACACGTTGCGGAAGCACAATTCAGAGTTTGCGGAACAACGGAGTTAAAGAATTCAATCGACGGTCCAAGGACGTAAAGCCGTGCTCTGATACCACTATGTCACGCCCCGCTCCCGTAGGAGCGATCGTCCTCGCTAAGGCGTGATGCCGCACGAGCCTAGATTGCGTTCGTGCAAGGCGGGTTCCATAACGGCCGATTTCAGCGGCTACGACGGGGTCGTCGCACAGAAGTCCCGTGCAGAGACATTGAATATATTGCAGCGGAATTTAAAGAAGAACATGAACACAAGTATTTCAAAGAAAGCTCTTTTATTGATATTGAATTCAAGGATTACATTGTGGGCGCAAGGCCAATTACAAGTCTCTCAAGTCTCACTTTTCTCTCATTTTACAAGTCACTCTGCTCTCTCTCATCTCTCGATACAATACTTGATTCCAGCGGAAGCTTCGGAAGGCGATGTCCATACATTACGTCCTGTATAAGTCTTCAGATCACGCGACCGCACGCTTCGACTCGCCAAGGAACTCCGTGCCTCGACGCATCCAAGCGAGCTCCGCGCCACGGGCTTCTACCTGTGTCTGCACATGAAACACTGTGTGGGTGTCAGTACCACTGTACTGGTAGGGTGAGCTCCTCGCCCACCCATACAAAACCTACACGTTTTATTTACTTTGTGCAACATAAACCCTTTTATGATTGTCTTTCTATTCTTGCCATAGGATCAGTTTTAGGACCGGCGCCTTAGCGCAACTTGTGTGTCGGAACCATCTTGTGCTTGCAATGTCAACGTTAACTCATACTTGTCACTAGACCACTCCTCGTGCCTACAACGTTAACATATCAAGTCGTGTTTGCCTTACGGCCATAATCAGAGACGCAGCTACACGAAAGACTCTATTTCCTTGCCTCTAGACCTTTCTTGTGCTTGCATTGTTGACGCACCGACTTATACTTATCTTTTGGGCCAAACTCTGGGACGTAATGACTCGGTCGTGCCATAACTCGATTCGTGCTTCCATATCTCCGAGGCAGTGCCTCCTTGCTTAGTCTCGCCAACACTTGTGTTGTGACAACGCGGCCGTGCCTCATATTTCGAGGCCGAGCCCAATAACTCGACATAACTTCATACAACTAGCCCTACGGCCCTTTTTGACTTAACTCGCAACTTAACACTCGATGCCACATCTCGTGCCGAAGCACGTCGCCTTCGCTGTAGCCAAATCTTAGGCTCCGACATTGTGTCTATTTAACTCATACATATTCAACTCAATCCACCGTCACACACACGGATTGCCGCCCGTGCCGACACCAAACTTACCATGTTAGTTGAAAACAATTATTTATTAAGTGTTTGTTATGGGATTGGCCTAACCAGCCGCCTTGGACGTAGCCTGGCAGTACGGGACCCTTTCAACGCAGGTAGCGAGCCCCGATGAAAGTCCCCGCCTTACCGATCGCCTTACCAGCGTTGCCTATTACCCAGCTCGGCTACAACCAGTTTCTTCCTAGGCCGAGACGGTCCCGTGGCCCCGGAATTCCGCTCGAAGAAACCACCCCTTGTCGACAAGTTGTCCAAGTTCATAAGGGTTACATGGAGTGTTTTAGGGTACAGTTTGGGGCTTTAATTTCTTATGTGATCAATTCATTTACTTGGTTGTTTTACTCTTTCCATTTTTTTCATACTTCCTTTGCAGAGCCCCTAACCAGGGTTGCCTCGGCGACTACCCATCGCTTAGACTTAACATACTTTGAACTCAGGGAACGGCTACTACATAGCCTTCCAACTTAACTTGAACATAACATGTTTCCATAAGTATCGACCGACCGTGGCTAACTCTCTACTGAACCAATCATGGCTCGTGCTTCTAAACCGACTCGTGTTCTACGCAACACTGTCGCCCAAGTCATACTTCATATGACGGGCCTTGGGTCGTGGGACTATTTATCTTGACAACCGCAGAATGAGCGGGACAGCACGTAGAATAACTTAGGTCGACCGGCATAACTATGCCTAACTCACTCAAGCCTACAACTTAACCCAAGGGACGAGCAAAGGCTATGCCAAGCCTTGCGGGACAGGACCGTGCATGCTTTAACAAGCATTTGTGCGGGCGACGCCTATGACTTAGGCTAACTCTCAACTTTTGCACCGAAGACCAACTTTCCTTCTCCCAAGCCACGGGACGAAGGACCGAGTGTCATTTTCGAAACACGCCGTGCACCAACTCTAAGCCGACCGTGGGACGTTTTCCATGTTCTAACTCATTTTGACCCGTCGGGATTATTCCCTTAGCTATGTGGATGCGTAGCTTTTATTATCAAGCCTAACTTGTGCAAGTTGAAAACACGATTTATTATGTGAAGGCAAAGATGAGGAGAGTTCACCGAAACTACCCCACCTGAGCGATGTCTCCGAGCAAGCCGTTGCAAGGCTAGGACCGAACGCCGTCGGCGTTTCGATTCCTCCGATTGACTTTGCGGGACGGGGCACTACAGACAAGTTCTTAAACTTTATTGTCTTGCATGAACTTATACTCCTTATTTATTGTATCAATCCACTTTGAGAACTGGAACTTTCCATGGCCTGACGGAAGTTGATTAGATCATCTTCCAGTATCCACAGTCTTTCTCACGTTCCTAGAGAAATATGTCAATATTATCCAAAATTATATTTCTCCTTTCTCTGGTGGACCATCTTAATATTATCGGTTCTTGAGGTTGTTGAGTTTGTTCCTTAGAAATAATTACCTTATCTTGAATGAGGTTCCGCTACGTTGTCGTTGTTAAGGTATCTCAACAACGACTTATAGAGGTAATTCGACATTGTCTTATTGAGACTCCGAATTCACTTCTTGATCATGACAGGTATAGAATACTGCACATCGTCAAAAGTGATAGTAGGAATCGTAATTGATTCCTTCTCAAAGACAATGATTCTGATTTTATTTCTCCCCCAAACTCAACATCCTCAAAAATATTACACTTCTCGTCTCAAAAAAAAAATTCTTAGTGTGGGATTGTATAATTATCAACCCCTTGATCTGTAGCATAACCAATAAAGTAGCTACTTATAATTTAACTTTGGTCTGTCTTCCCATTACACATTCAATATAAACATTAAAGTCTATAAAGTCAATGGAATCCAAATCTCCTCAGACACAAATCGTTCAACTCTATTTCTAGAGAAGTGACATAATGCTTATGTCATAATGAGGCTAAAAAAAATATTGTTAATTTTGCGTTTAGTACCACATGACTTCACTTGCAAAGTTTCATTATAAGATGCAATAGTTTCAACTGAATATAGGTTATCATAAACCTTAAGGAAACCGTTACCAATAATATTTAAATTTGAAGATAGACTAAACTTATTGTTTACAATGAACAATGATAACCAGATTTGTCCATTAAGGAAACTGAAACTGAATTTCGTCTAAAAGACGGTACAATAAAAGTGTCTATCAAATCCAAATAATAATCGGTTCCTAAAAATAATCTAAAATGTCCTATTGCTTTCACTTCTACCGAATTGCCGTCACCCACATAGATGTATCTTTCACCATCAATTGACTTTCGGTAACTCAGGCAACCTTGTCTAGAACATTAATGTGGGTAGTCCCACCAGAATCTAACTACCATGAGTTTTTTTTTTTTTTTTAGGTACTAAAACTAGATTAACCTCAGAACAGACCAAATTTAGAAATGTACTTTTCTTTTTACGCCATGCGTGGTACTTTGTACATTTCTTCCTTATGTGTCATGTCTTATAAAAGAACAACCCTTAGTTTTATATTGTTGTTTCTTTTGACCTGGACCCTTAGCAGCTACTGTATTCATTTCTTTTTGCCTTTAAAGTGTATCACATTAAACAAGAAAATTAAAATCTTATTGGCAGATATTTTAACAACATTAACTGAAAAGAGAACAAAAATAAATAAACAAATATGCTCTAATTAATAACCAAAAAATAAAAGATAGTCAAATAAATTCAAAAAATGGTGAACCCCATCTCAAGATACCTAGTACATCATTAATATCAAGTCTTTGGACAGTGATATTAACTGCAAGTGGTACTCTTGGTGTAGTGATCAAACGTTGACAATAAGTCATGTCAAATAATAAGACTATCTTTGGATCGGATTATTATTCACATGTAAACCGTATAATTGTCACACATTTATCACCACAAGTATGTGTGTAATTCGGCCAAGTATTAACCTTCCTTTGGGCCGGCTAATACCCGCATGGATATACACACACAAACATCTGACATCCCTCATAGACTATCTACGCAAGAGAGGTCACTTTGGCGACATCTTGTTTCAATGAACCTATTTAGAATATTAGACAACTATTGCTAGTCATAAAAGGTACCAAAAATTTGAATGTTGGCTAAATTTTACAAAACTGAATCATGTCCAAATCCTTCTGCTTATTTAAATTAAATAAACATAAATCCTTATGAACTTGCATATTTTTAAATTTAAATAATCAACCGATTAAACTCTAACAAATATATGCATCAACAGATAATATCAAATAATTCATAAGGATGACTTTAAATAGAATAATCTATAGAAGACCAAATATATGCATCAATAGATTACATCAACTAATCCACAAGGATTACTTCAAATAAAATAATCTACTGAACACAAAATCTGAATTATATATAATATATTTCCATTTGTGCTTTTAGCGAGCACCATATCAGTTAATTATGCCAAGAAAATACTAGCAATTAATGATTTTCTTAATGCTCAATATTCCAGAAGATTTTCTTATATTTGTGCACAGTAATTGACGGATGAAGTATGTTTGTTTTGGTGGAGAGATTCAAATACTTTGAAACTCGAACCACAACTATAACATGCAAAAAGAGTAGCTACAATTAATTAATAAAAATATATCACACAAAACTCAGTCATCAATTATCCGCACCATCAAAATATAGAATAACAAAGGACAAAATATTGATTCATAGCAGCAATCTTTATGTAAGCCAATTATGTACAACACAACAGAAAACAAATAAATTACTCCACTATGTGTAAAGTACTGAATATAATCAAACAATGCAAACATAAGTTATACTAACATTAATATCACATAATACCGGCACATGGACGACATGGGCGGCACCAATTGGACGTGTCCAAGTCTAATATACTGTTTGTTGTTTGGATACGTGTCCGGACAACATGATCAGAACAAGTGATGGTATAACTTAATATGATGCCTCTGTTATATAACCTTAATCCACCGCAATATGGAACCACCAACTTTATATGTTATTATAAATATTCCACGACACCAAAAACAAAACAAAAAATACAAAAGCAATCTGGAGTTGCCTCTTAACAATATATAATTGACTTTCCTAAAAAAAAAAACAATATATAATTGACATAAATAAATAAATAATATATCCTCAGATTTTTTTTGTCCGTCCATCTAAGACCAACCCGATATAATATAAACTCTAAATTAAATTAGATCGAACAATCTAGGGTTTCTGAATAACAACAAAAATATTTATGAAACTTCGATCTCATAAATCAAACAGGTAGGCTCTGATACCACTTGTTAGAAATTTTATTGTACCATGTCGATTCATGAGATGAAGAACAAAACTAAATACGGAAGCGTACCTGAATCCATTGTTAGGCTTGATGGATCTTGAAGCGATTCCTTTTGTGGGGTTCGATCTTCCAACTTGCTACGACCCTTAATGACAAAGGTGAATCCGAATCCTTTGTCCATCTCTTTCTGTTGATGGGGATGCAGAAGAGAAAAAGAGAATACTTCTCTTTGGTGGCCGTATAAGTTGGGGACCATAACCCTAATGAATACACATCTTTATATATGTGTTGATATTTCTAATTTGGCCCCTCATCAAATTAGAATTATCTCTGGTATCTACACATTAATTCCATGACAATTATACCCTTAAGCCAATTTCCAAATAGACCACTTTAATTTGACTTAATTATTTAGATAGCCCAAACACAATTAATTTTACATGTGTGGCCCCTTAATTATTGAATAATTCCAACAGTACCATCTGGAACTTGTCGTAGTACTTAAAATTATAGGTCGAGCTCATGAACCTGATCCTCGAGTCGTTGTAGCTCTTCATCGTCCGTCTCAGCGAGAGCCTGTTAGGACTCCCGAACTGGTGTACCGCCCATACCCATATGTGATGAACGACAAGGACTGGTTGAGAAGTGTGTTGAGCTGGGCACATGGCTTTTTCCTCTTGAAAGCGTTATCCTTTTCTTTCTCCCGTACGTTCCCATAAAAAATAGTCCCGCACATAGTCCCGCACAGGAAGAGCTCTATATATATATATATATTTTTTTTTGAAGGAAAGGGTAATTTTATTGATAAATAAATTGTACAAGATTACAAAGTCTCGAGATCTAGTCTCTCACCCACCAATCAACTATTATCCTGACAGGATTTTTACATCCTGCTGGATGTTAGCAGTAACACTAGCTATAGAATAATATTCTGCCTCAAAAATTCTACGGTTCCTCTCTCGCCATACATGCCAAACTGCAAACAAAAGCCAAATACGGGCTTTGTTGTATATCTCTAGTCCCTGGGTCTTAACCTGGCTAATTCCTGCGACTATATCAAGTAACCCCCTTCCTTGCTCGTGGCTGATACCAATCTCATCACACAATTTCTTCCAAATGCCGTAAGAGAAGTCACATTGGAAGAAAATATGTTCACACGTCTCATTCACCTGGCAACATAAGGCGCACTCCGTACTTCCCACCTGTACTCCGAAGCGGACAAGTCTACCCCGCGTAAGTACCTGTTTTTAATTGCTTTGAACAGACAAAGCTTCATCTTCATTGCAGCACCTTTGAACCAAACTATCTCCGCCCAGGATACCACTTCTGAATGTTGGCGCAGCTGCTCCATGATACATAATATTAAAAAAATAGAAGAAAATAAAATAAAATAAAATACACTGACCCCTCAAACCACTGCCCCTCCTATATTTCATTAAGGGACTACCCATATTCCCCCTCATTTATAATTTTAATAAACAGAGAGTAATCACCGAAAATATAAACTACAAGAGAGGTCCGTATAATTAGTTTTAAAGTAGGAAAAGTTTCTGTAATAAACCTAAAACATAGAGATAATTAACATAAATTGTCCAAATAAAATAGCAGCACTGCTCATTGTTAAGTAATCCAATCAACCAGTCTCGTCTATTTGTAGCTTTCATTTATGCTATTTGGATCATAGCTATCACGGTTAAACAAACAATTCATAAAATAAAATAAAAAATGACCCATAAGATTGCAAACTAATAAAACATGCACCCATCCATGGATTTCAGTATAGTACAGGAAAGCAGGTGAATGCAAAAAATATATATATATATATTACAACAGAGCTTCGGAACCTGAATTAACGAAAAAATAGAGAATATACACATCTTGACTGCATTGTGGGGATTTTTAAAACAGCTGCAAACAAAACAAACAGCTGAAGAATCATCCATCGCTCACCCAACCCAATCCCCCTCGGCTCATGTGATCTACACAAAAAAATTACGGAACCACATGAGCTTTTATCCCCATCCCAGCAGTTGCTCTATCACCTTATACAATCTATAGCCGAGAAGAAGGAAGAAGAAAGAATAGATATACAATTTTACACCCACCAAACCTCTTGCTCGAGGGAGAATGGCCCACATGACAGTCCGGTGCTGCTGAGGTCGGAAGGAGAGAAGCCTGAAGCAAGCCCGGCAAGAATGAACAACATATGTTTCCGGTGTCACGGATTCACCACCGATGATCGAGAAGGGGGACGACTGGTGTCTTGAACTGGCGACTGTCTGCGGGAACTTTCTAGTCTCTGGATCTCCTAAACATTTCAAGAAAGCAATGCATCTTAAGCACCACTAGTTATCTAACTCTAAATTTACATTATCACTATTTTTGCGATCTATAGCTAAAAGTTAGAAAACTTTATTTCCAAAAGTTTCAAGTTGCAAGAATGGTTGGACCTACAAGACTGATAGAGCTCAAATTCTCCTAATCCTTTTTCTCAGTAATCAGTAACAAAACAACGTAAAGTAAATGTCGCTATATATATATATATATATATATATATATATATATATATAGAGAGAGAGAGAGAGAGAGAGGAGGGATCCGCATCTCCTTACTTTTGCATCCCCTATGCATCCCCATGATAACACTCATTGGATCTTGTTTAAATCATTTAATCTTAACCGTTAAAAAAACAGTCGTTAAAATTAGATGAGTTAAACATAATATAATGGATGTGAAAGAGGGGATGCGGATCCCTCCTTTTATATATATATATATATATATATATATATATATATATAACACTTGAAATTTCACAACCTGAAGATAGTGGAAGTAAAACATTGCTTTCCCTCATCTGTTTTTCATTTTTCACTACTTGAATGGGCAACAACATAACTAGCTCTTTCGAAAAACCAACATAACTTCCATCCTCTTGCGTGAATATAAGATACTATTAAGTTGAAATAAGTATGAGTCAGTATCAAGGGTAAGGGGAAAAAAGTCGTTAAAAATGCATTCCCCTGTTAGATAGTTCCCATTTGAAGGTAGTGAAAAAGATGGAGAAGGATTTCACTTCACTTCTCATTCATAAAATAAAAAAAAGGGGATATTTTAGCAAATGCCCCCATTCAAAATAAAGAAACTAGCAAATACCCCCATTTTTTAAAAAAAAAACTAGCAAATGCCCCCACTTTTAAAGGAATGGGGACATTTGCTAGTTCTCTAAAAAAAAGTGTGGGCATATTCTAGTTTCTATATTTTGAATGGGGGTATTTGCTAAAATATCCCTTTTTTTTTTACCATACATCTCTGCAGAGGATGTAGGACCATAAAAAAAAGGAACAACACTAACGGATTCTGTGACCACGAAGGAGAGCTATAAGATAACTTAAAACCACATAGAGAATGAAATAATTAGGCTGAAAAAACATTTCAAACCTGTGATAACGTGGAGGAACTGGAGATGCGCAACAGCCGCTGAGATTTGGCATGCATGCGATGTTGATATTGCATGTTCCCAAACTGTTGTAGCCTAGAGGCAAAGTTGATTGCATTCCCTGGATCTTGACTTCTGGTACTGTCATCCGGTATCTGTAGAATTTGTGAGTATGGGTTTCCCGATGATGCTCGCTTCAATTGCTCACTGTTGGAATTATTTGACGGTACAGTCTTTAAGCGAGTCCGCAGTATCTTGAAGGCGACACTTTGCTGGATACACAAATGGGCAGAGGAACCATTCAAACAAGAATTGGTCAGATTAACAGGCAACCTTTTGAAATAAAAATTAAATTGATCATCAATGACATGAAAGGAGCTAAATAAAACACACGAATAGCCAAATGTAGTAATCTACACACCATCTGACACCAAATAGTGGTCACTAAGGTGCATAAGAAAGCTCCATAAGAAAATTGACAGTTTTTATGATCGGATGGCCGGTAGGTAGACCCGACTTTTTGGATATGCACGTTAAGATCATGCAACCAAGGAGCACTCTCCAAGTTTTCCTAGACTATAGTCTAGACGAAGAGATGAATTGCTCCACCTGCATGACATATTAAGCCAAAGAGTGGAAAGGAATTGACAATCCCGTAAAGATGAACTTCAAATCATCATCATTGTCATCATCCCAGCCTTCAACCATCAAAATGGAGTCGGCTAGAGAGCATAAGAAAGCTCCATACAAGATTTGACAAAGTTTTATGACCGGCTCCTGACTTGACGCCAACCCTCTATGTTGGTGCCAGATTCCTACTCAAGGTAGGTATGAGCATGACATAAAACCTAGACACAGTTTTATGACTGGCTCCTGACTTGACACCAACCATCAAAATGGAGTCGGCTAGAGAGCATAAGAAAGCACCATACAAAGTTTTATGACTGGCTCCTGACTTGACGCCAACCCTCTCTTGGTGCCAGATTCCTAGTCAAGGTAGGTATGAGCATGAAAGGGTCATGCCGTAAAACCTAGATCACCAGTTAGCATGTTATACGATACAATTTGCTATAGGAAATTGCAATCATCTCTATGATACATTACGCCAAAAAGTGAAGGAATGGTAATCCCATATGCACATCAAATGGAGAACAGAATTTATTATAAACAGAGGCGAGGTACTCAGTAGATAAAAGTTTAACTTCAGGATCATACAATTCCTCCTTGTCGACCACTAAACATGAGCCTGTAAGAACTTATATTGAACTCAGAACATAGACTACAAAGAACAAAGCATTAATTCAAATAATTTGACCAAATGTTTCCTGTCAGTCAGCCCAACATTGGTGATCATCTAGGTCTAAAAGCTAGATGCTTTGGCAATTGGCAATTCTTCCAGCTCTAGTATGGTGGTGGCCTGAGCACACAGGCTAAAGCCTAAACAGTTGCCTGTGACATTTTGAATGTTTCATAGTATGGCCTTTGTCGTGAAAACTTCTGTTGCAACTAGATAGTAGTGCAGAAACACTATTAAAAAGAAATTTGTATTTTCATGACAGCATCATATCTTCAAGCTTTCTCCCGTCAGAATAGGGTCATTTCATCTATGTAGAACATTAGAAATTCCAAAGAAAAATTAGATCAAAAGTTTTTACAACCAACTATCATCACAATCAAACTGAATATGCTGGAGATATCTTCGGTAAGCTCCAAACGGATTGGTAGAGATCTTCTCTATCAGTTGATTTGGCTTTGGAATCATGATCGGTTTCATGGAACCTAAATATGATAAGGTCAAGTTTGTTGACGGGAGATAAGATCCCTCTCTCTTTGTAACCACCTTTGAAAACTACATACAGAGGACCCTCCCCCTTCATTATTCATCTGCTACACATTATTTTCAGAAGTGTGTAGCGATGCTCTGCTGGAATGGACAATAGAATTAGGAGAATCAAGTAGGCGAGGCCCTAGCGTTGCAAGGACTTACTTCTGCTTTTTCTCTTTTGACATTTTCTCAAACACACGAGTGGCTTTAACCCTTTTTTCCTTCACCTCTCACTTCTTAAGAAAAGAGTTATCTTCGTCCCATTGCTATGACCCTATGAATATGATTGATGATACCGTAATAAAAAGAACAAAAATAAAAGAGATTGCTTGTATGATGTTACTTTCAATTCTTGTATTTTGTTTACTTTTGAGATGGTAAAGATATTAGATTGGGTATGTTACAACTGTTACGTTGAGATTACTCGTGTTGAAAATATTTGTGTGTTGAAAATATTTGTACGCTAAACGGTTGTGTTGACCGATTCCTTAAAAGAGTTTATAGAGTAATGAATTAAATTGATACTTCACTTAGTAATTGACAGAAAAGATGCAACTCTATAATATGATAATTTATGTGCAATATATTCTGAGCTGTAGAATGTGTATGGAATTTAATTGTGGAAATAGTTTCTGGTATTATTGTGTCGCCAATTGAGATGAGAACTTTGGATACAAGTGGTGGCTCGAGGAAATGTCGAATAATGAAATGATGAGCCTTACTATTGTATCCATTATGCATTTTGGTCTTATGATGACCGATTCTCCTTAAAAGAGAATATAGAGTAATGAATTGAATTGATACTTCACTTGGTAATTGACAGGAAATATGTAACTCTATAATATGATGATTTATGTGTAATATATTCTGAGCCTTAGAATGTGTATGAAATTTAATTGTGGAAATAGTTTGTGGTATTATTAGGACACTAGTGTCGCCAATTGAGATGAGAACTTTGGGGTACATGCGGTGGCTCGAGGAAATGTCGAATAATGGAATGATGAGCTTACTATTGTATCCATTATGCATTTTGGTCTTATGATGATCGGTTCCTTAAAAGAGTTTATAAAGTAATGAATTGAATTGATACTCCACTTGGTAATTGACAGGAAAGATGTAACTCTATAATACAATGATTTATGTGTAAGATATTTGAGCCTTAGAATGCGTATGAAATTTAATTGTGGAAATAGATTGTGATATTATTGGGACAGTTGTGTTGCCAATTAAGATGAGATCTTTGGGTACAAGCGGAAGCGGTGGCTCGAGGAAATGTCGAATAACGGAATGATGAGCCTTATTGTTGTATCCATTATGCAGTTTGGTCTTAAGATTATGCACTTGTACTTTAACAAGATAGTTGCATACACAGTGGTGGATCCAGGATTACAATTCACTGGGGGCAAAACCATAAAGGATTCGAAAACAATGCACCTAAATTTTTTTGGCAAAATAATATAATATTATATTAAATAGTACTTTTTCATACAATAAAATATTACATTTCATAATTGTTCTCTACGAATGTTTATACTTTGACAGTGTTTAACTATAAGCAACTCTTTCTGTGAACTATTTACCAAAAAAAAAAAAATACTAAGCGTTTGTAAATATTTAGTATTTGTTATATTCAAAAGTTAATTAGAATGAATTCAGGTATTTGTTATATGTCTAGATAATTATTCTAATTTAGCATACTTTATAAGCATAAATTTAAAGTATGCAATAGTATGTATGCTTCTATGAATTGTTTCCGAAATTAAACCCACAACCAATTAATTTGGAGTGGACATATAACAAATACTTAAATTTGAAAGATCCTTCATAAAAATTAAAAAAAAATGGAAGAAAAAAGAAATTCACTGAGGCCCAGCCCCCAGTGAACTCTATATAAATCGACGGAGTCTGGGACACTGAGACCGTGTCGACCTAGAGAGAATAATTATGTTCATGCAAAATAGTTCTGGCGGGTACTATGAGCCCTTTGATAGAGTTAACTACCCGCATTAGAACGGACGATATAATATTATTGACGTAGTCCAAAATGACAAAACAAGCCAATGACTAACATATAGTTAGTGTGCAATGCTAACAGTGATTTTGCAGGTGTTGGACACCCTAACCTCTTGTTTTGTAGGAAAAGACATTGGTCGTTGGTAAGAACTATGTGAATGATATTCCTACGTGTTGTATACATACGGTCCCTTTTGCTATATTATTGCGGCTTGAATTGAAAGATTAGAAGTTGCATACTAATTAGGGGCAAGCATTATTCGGTTTTGGACCGAAAACCGAACCTAACCGAACCGAATAAGAGATTTGGTTCGGTTTGAAAAAATTCGGCTTGATTTGGGTTTTGAAAATACTAAAATTTCTTATTTTGTTTCGATTTCAGTTTCGATTTGGGTTTTGGGTTTCGGTCCAAAACCGAAAACCGAATAATACTTGATGTATATTGTATACAATTACGTAGATACCCTCAATTTTATGTATATTTTGTGATTAAAAATGTGTATATTGTGAAAACAACAATTCTATGTATACATTTTGAAGTTTAATTTTGATTATTTAACTAGTCAAACTTTGGACGCAATAAAAATTATAATTTTTAATATAATTTAATCATGATCCGAACTTTGGACCCGACCCATTAAACAATAAAAAAATTCCAACAGAACAACCGAATACCGAATTAATTATTCGGTTCAGTTCAGTTTCGGTTTTGACTAATTTTTTGTTCGATTTCAGTTGGGATTTTTAGAATTTCGGTTTAATTCGGTTTTGACTATTTCGGTTAGGTTGAAACCGAATAAACCGAACGCTCACCCCTAATACTAATACAAAGAACTTACAAAGATTAGAAAGAATACATAAGAAGAATGATATTACTTCACATGATTTTCACATGAATACTGTGTTTGATTTAGGTGAAATTGGTTTTATCACTCATCACTAACATCCCCAAATGTCTTGACCCTCTTCCTTACAGGTTCGGCAAGCCCTCCGAAGAATAGTTTGCAGTATCGGTCAATATCGATTCGATACGGTTTGGCATGTCCCGCTCCGATACCAACCAATACCCGATACTAACCGATTATGACTGATACCAACATTGGAGGTCGCTTTTCTGGTCAATTCGGTAAAGAAAATTAAACGAAAAAAGACAAATCGGCCTGGGTAAAAAGCATAGCAAGGTTGTAAAAGTACGTAAAAAAGAAAACTTGTCTATTGCATGTAAACCAATCGGCAATGGTGACTATTATACCATTCAATTTCAAAACTACTAAGAAACGATACTGAAAATACTGAAAATTATTCCTAAATGTATAAATTATATTTTCTAAAATGTTAATAATTGTTGAGAAATTTTGAGTTGCCCCCACTTGTTTATCATAATTTATAGTACACCACACTGAATTACCATAATGCATGAAACCCCATACTTTTAACGAAAATCGTGAATGACTAACAGTCAACTCATTTGACCCCCCATTTAAGTAGGGTGCACCTTGAATTATAACCAAAATATCCTCAAATAAGTGGGGTGCACCTGGAATAATGTAAAAAAAAGTATGGTGCAACTCAAAAAAATTCTTCTTATTTATGTAAGTCAAAGGAGTTGGCTGGTAGTCATAGACGGTTTCCGCTAAAAGTGAGTGATTTCATGCATTATGGTAATTCAGTGGAATGCACCTTGAATTATGGTAAAATAAGGCGAGGGCAACTCAAAATTTCTTATAATTGTTTTCTTTCCGATAACAGAAAAACCGATACTCCGATCCGAAATCGCCGATACTGACGATACCGCCGATCCCGATACTCATAGGAATGGTCCGATATTGATTCTGAAACCGATACTTTGAACCTTGCTTCGAAGACTCTGAGGACCAAGATATTAGAAGCCTCATTTCAACCCGACACTTTTGATTAGATTTTGAAGATTTTATTTCTTTGTAATAAAAAGGACATGACGTATGGAAACTTGTCATGTCAATTGTTTCATTTATTATATGAAGATTGTAACCCGAAATGTGGAAACTTGTCATTTCAATTGTTTCGTTTATTATATGCAGATTGTAACCCAAAATGAGATTATGTTATTTTAGGAAGAACCGCTTTTCCGCTGAAAGAAATTATTTGATTCCTATGCTATATTTCATTGTTCTGTTCATTTCTACTGCAAATCTCTTATTGAAATGTTTGTTGGAAGTCTCTAAAATAATAATCTAGCATGAGTTCAACTTAGACATCGCGCCTAGTGGATTGCCGATTCTTGAAATTGAGGTGTGACAATGTCTGCCGCTAACAAAAAGCATTTGATCATTTGATCCATGTTCGTTTAGGAAGTTCAATATATATATATATATATATATATATATATATATATATATATATATATAGGGAGAGAGAGAGAGAGACCTAGAACTAGCCGGCTGGTTTTATTTTATGAAACCAATATATGTAATACATGTTGGATTGGAAGCATTTCTATATATATATATAGGTCCGGGTCTAGAGCCCCGCGGGAGCTTCGTCGCCCTCGACCGTTAGATCGAGCGGGCGCGCGTTCGGACCCCTGCATCCGATAGTGCAGGGGACAGGGCTCTGCGGACGGAACATTTAATATATATATATATATATATATATATATATATATATACTAGTCTACATGTACGTGCTTTGCACGTATTTTAATAAGAATATCATAAGGTCAGTTGTCGTCTATTCAGATGACTATTCATGTATTTGTGCTTTCTTTTTACAATGCCAAGAGATTCGAAGTACGAATTTTGTTCTGTTTTTTAATTTTCTATTGAGAATAATAATATTTGAAAAATGGTAGGAGAGAAATTTATTACCATTGGAACATGAAGAGTTATATGGAAAAAAGAAACTTATACAAACTTTATTGCTTTGAGTCTTAAACATAAATGACATGCAAGTTGACATAATAACATCATGTTTATAAAATACTCAAGGATATTTTAGGAATTCAAACGTTTCACAACCAAGTTTTCCTATATATATATATATATATATATATATTTATATATATATATATATATATATATATGACAGAAAAAGGTAACTCTCTTGCTGATTTAAAATATGGTACAACCCATCTTCATTATATCATACTGAGTACATCATGTTATATGTTATGCAGCATACCCATGGGAGTCGTGCTCAACCCTTCATACGAGCACCTCTTTCTTTCTCTCCAAATACACACTAATATATATATATATATATATATATATATATATATATATATATATATATATATATATATTATTTTTATTTTTTTTATACACAACGAGCGGAGCTTCTCTCTCCTAATACACACTAGTCTGGGTTAGTTTGTAATTTTGATTCAAGGCATCAGTACGAGGAAGAGCTAAAACTAAACAACAAAAATAAAAAGGAAAGGATAAGGATAACAAATAGTAATGATGTAACCAACAAACAAACACATTTCATTTTGAGAGGGTCAAGATGAACAACTTGGAACATCCACAGAATAGCATAACCAACATGTTTAGGACCCAATGCATCATCGACCCTCCCAATCTAGGGTTTGTCATGGAGCTTTCACGGGTTTTTTTAGAGAAGTGCGACTTGGCTGCAACTAGAACATAGCAGTTTCAAGGTCAAGGACCTTCCCCATCTAGGGTTTGTCATGGAGCTTTCACGTTTTCTTGGGAGAAGTGGGACTTGGACGCAACTTGAACATAGCAGTTTCAAGGTCAAGGACCTTTGTTCTTCGTAATAAGCATGTGTCCTGCTTCGCCTCAGAGTTGTTCCTCACTTTTGCAATTTGTTTAGAGGTGTTTTGTGGGCCTGGCTGACCCGGATCCGGTCAATGTCAGGTTTAACCAGTCTTTTTCACGTTTTGCTGGACAAGTGCGACTTGGACACAGCGACATAGAAGATTCGAGCTTAAGGCTTTGTTCTTATTATTATACATGTGTCTTGCTTGAGGGCTTTGTTATTATTATTATTATTATTATTATTATTATTATTATTATTATTATTATTATTATTATTATTATACATGCGTCTTGCTTCGCCACAGAGGTGCACCTCAATTTGCAATCTGCGTAGAGGTGCTTTGTGGGCCTGGCCAAACCTGGACCCCGCAATGCCATGTTTGACAGAGTTGGGAGTGCTGGCCCGAGTAGTTGAGTGTCCGCCCTGACCCTGGTCTTAATTTGCAAGGGAAAAATCCAACCTGAGCTGCAATTATGTCTCTTTTCCAAGGTTGTGAAAAGCACTAGGCGCTAGTCGGACGGGCACCATCCGCCTAGCTCCTAGTGCCTAGTCCGCCTAGGCGGGTGCCTAGGTGGCTGCCTAAATCTAGGTGGTTCAAAAAAATAAAAATAATCCAAACAAATCTACTAAAAATTGCAGAAAAAATCCATAAAACCCCCAAAACATACATAGTCCGGCCTAAGGAGGACTAGGCGGACACCATGTGCCCAGTGCGTAGGCGCCGGCTTTTAGAACAGAGCTCTTTCCTATAGGATTGGGACTGACCATTAGGCCTTACATTCTATTTTGACTCAAGGAAAGTTTTTAAAATCCAAAAAAAGAAAATATTTACCAAAAAATATACAGATGAATGAATATGTGATCTTTAATTGAACGAACATCAACTTAAAATTGGATAAATTGCAAAAAACCTCTCGTTAAATTTGTACATTTTGCTTAGAAAGACCTTTTAGTCAAATTTAGCAAATAAAGACCCCCGCAATATACGACTTGCTCGGAAAGCCCCCTACCGTCTGTTGCCCATTAGCTTTGACCGTTAATGACATTTAAAAAATAATAATAATAATACCTAAACAACCCCCCCCCCTTCTCCTCCTCCCCTCCAGCCCCGCCTCCTCCTCCTCCCTACCCCCCTCAGCCCCCTTCCTCACTCCGGCCAGCCCCCCCTCCTCCTCCTCCTCTCGCCCCCCTCAGTCCCCCCCCTCCTCACTCCGGCCAGCCCTCCTCCTCCTCCTCCCCGCCCCCCTCAGCCCCCTCTCCTCCCCGCACCACCGGAGAGAGAGGGGGAAGAGAGAGTGGAGGAGGGGTAAAATGGTCATTACATACCCCACTTAACAGCAATTAACGGAAAGGGGACAAAATGAGCAGATTTTATACTTTTAGGAATATTAAGAGCATGGGGTCTTTTAGTGCAAAAAACGAAAATCTAACAAGAAATTTTTTGCACTTTACCCCTTAAATTTGAATACTTAAACTTAATACACAAAGGACATAACTTGAATACATAAAACATAATTGAGAGTACCTAAATAAACTGATATACAAGCTTCGTAGAACTTCCTGGTTCTCACCTCAAGCTTCAAGACTCGCATGGACGGACACAAACTGAATTGTGCCTTGATAGCCATCCTGTTTCATTTCCCCATGTCATCTAAATAATTTGTTACATTTATTGCTCTCGCCATATGTTGTTATGACTCCTACAGAACTCATCCATCCAATCTTCTAAAATATTGCCAAACACGACGTGGATGCGAACCCCCTCCTACAGGACGTGCTCCATGTGGTTCCAGTTCATGTGGTGTCGGTTGCTCATATCCATGATATACTATTTGATCTATCTGAAAACCGGTTGAATCATAGAAGTGTAGGCACTAGAAGTCATGGTTTAAAGTATCGGCCGATACCGATCTGATACGGCCGATACCGATACGGTTTGGCATGTCCCGATCCGATACCGACCGATACACGATACTTACCGATACCAACATTGAGGGTCTCTTTTCCGGTCAATTCGGCAAAGAAAATTAAACGAAAAAGACAAATCATCAAGGGTTTAAAGCATAATAGGATTGTAAAAACATGTAAAAGAAGAAAATCAATCTATTATATGTAAACCAATCGCTAAGGGTGATTACAATGTTATTTAATTTCAAAAGTACTACAAAATAACACTGGAAATACTTAAATTATGCCTAAATGTATAAAATATAGGTTTTTAAATGTAAATAATTTATTAATAATTATTTTTTTTCGATACCAAAAATCTGATACTCCGATCCGAAACCGCCGATACTACCGATATCGCCGATACCAATACTCGTAGGAATAGTCCGATACCGATACTGTTAACCTTGCTAGAAGTATAGCCTAGAGGGTAGTACTTGGTAAGGAAGAGGATATAAAAGATTTGAGTTGAGATGGAAATGGTTGAAATGTAACATATATAGAGAATTTCTGGAGAGTCAAAATGACCAAAATACCTTTCTAATATAGTTGTTTATGTCCATTGGGAGGTATATTTTAGTCATTTTGGTGAAAACATATGTTAGGGAGAGGTATTAACCGAATAGCCCCATGAAAATATGTGTTACGGAGAGGTATTGACCGAATAGCCCCAAATAGTTTTTTTTTTTTTTTTTTTTTTTGGGAGGGGGGGGGCATAATGACCTAAGCTACCCTCGAAAGCGCTATAAAATGATCATATGGGAGGTATTTTGGTCAATATACCACCACCCAAGAGCGGGTCAAGAGTGGGCTGGCAGCAGGTCGGGACCAGGTAAGAGCCGAAGCCAGGTTGGGCAGGAAAACCCAAACCCGCATGTCAAACAGTCGGGATGAATCCGGGCAATTTTGTGACAGAAGAACCAAGCCAGACCCATTCGACATACTGGTCTGGGTCGCGTACAAGCCAGGTCGCAACTAACACAGATATGGCAGGTCCGGGGACCAGCCAGAGCACAACCTGCCTCTAAATTTCCTCATAGGCTCCGAAGGACCATAAGCACCTAATTGTGCTTTTCGCCTCTATGTTTAAATTTTAAAACAGTTTGGTGATTAGACTTTAGAGCGCTCACAGTGCGAAGCATTACACTATCTAAATGTGTACTCTAGAGAGAGAGATTTCAAACTTTCCTGCAGGAGAATACTAACGAATTTACCATTACCTGTGCAAAAGCTTCATGAAATATCAAGGAACCTTTCTCCAAGAAACTATAACTCATTTTGTAAAGCTTCAAAGAAAGTTCAACTTTCAGTACTCATTTTTCCATTTATGTTCAACAAACCAAATGTTTCATATGAAACATATGTTAATAGACCTTTTCACTTGATAAAAACACGTGTTAATAGACTGTTTCACATGTGTCTAAGATGACTAATTGTCTTTCGGAAACCCCAACATATATAAGATGTCTCAAGATGTTAACAAGTGAACTAAATACAAAAATTCTAAGAATGCGGGAGTGAGCAATGACACAGCAAATATATGTCAAGATGAGAAGACAATGTAGTTGAAAAGTGTTTAGTATACTTTGCTCAAAGTTCTTGACCATTATCAGTAGTTATAAGGAGCCACCAGGATCTTCCGCCCAAAAGACTTATCAAAGCTTCTTATCCTCAGAAAAAAAAAAGTGATTAGAAACCATTCACCTGGGTTTTTTCTCCAAAGTAAGTTTGTTGGATGCTATCAAAAAAAGAACAACACTGATGGTAGATCATTCTACTGGTTTTATACTTCTTCTCCAAAGTAAGTTTGGGGGAATGCTTGTTCCTAATGTTTTAAATAAACACCGGTAAGTTATATATTACTACATTATATTCCGATGCCATCCTAAATCCTAATAAACACCAACTCGATGACATGATGAAGCTTCTTCCCTGTAATGGCATGCCTTTGCAAAATTCCACAATGCAATCAACTATCACCTGCAGGAGACTTAACTATCGTATTAAATCTCATCCCAACACTTGCAAAAACAGTTGGATATTTTTTGCGGCACCAGAGGCTACTGTCCAGAGCATCGTCACATACCTTCAAAATCTTCACAGTATCATCACCAAAACACAGTTTCTCTTTATTGAGCACTTGAAATTTAACCATAATCATGTACTTCTCAACAATTATTAAGCAATACTGAGCTTATCAGAACAGGTACTACGACGTCCCCCATTTGAATTAAAACATTAAACAGAGACCCAAATTATGTAACATATATATGACCAAAATATGTATCACAAATGAGATGTCGTTTTATGATATTCAAAGATATCCATTTTTCTTTTACCCCGATTCCTTATGCTTTCCAGCTTTCTCAAGATTTCTCAAGTTTCACTACAAGTTTCTAAATATAATGGTAAAATCAACAGATTTTGATCCTAGATACAGTCATTAACTTGGTATTCTCACTTGTCTAAGTCCAAAAATGAAACATAAAGCCATAAAGTTTCGCTTACAAGTAAGAGTAAGCAGTCATCCATATATAGAGGAAAGCTAATGAATTCTACGTGCATCTAGGTTTACAGCCACTAGGGTTGTAGACATCTCTTTATGCCCAGGCAAGCTTTTGCTTTTCAACATTAGTAAGAAACACACGTCTAAATCTAGAAAACACATAGCAGATGCGATACAAATCCCTGATCCACATTTTGTAAGAAAGTTTGTATCATGCAATTAATACCAGTGAAATATACTAACTTTCAACAGTGAACTGCAAAATTAACTCCTGGAGTTACCCTGGGAAGCAACATTAGATAACAATATTGTAGTTGTAAAAAACATGTATCCGTATAATGCCATAGCAGATATGATTTTATCGATCCCTCAATGTCCTCATCCACATTTTCAGGAAAGTTTGTATTGTTCAATGTCAGTGAAATATACCAAAGATTCAATAGTGTACCATAAAATTAACACCCGAAGTTACCTGAGGAAGCAACATTAGAAGACCGTACAAGGACTTCAACAACCATGGGAATTTTCCTGGCTCCAGAAGCTATATAACATAAATTATATCACTTTTTTGAAGTTCTGTAAGCTGAAAAATACTCGAATTTCTAAAGTTTCTGGCAGAAATATAAAAATAGTGGGCGCTGCCAAACTATTTATGCTTTGATAAACACAAAAAGATTGAGATATATAGAAATTAGCATAACAAAAATATAGAAATTAGCATAACAGAATGACCAGCAATGAAATACGTAATAGACAGCCGTAAGCAATTTTCAGAACCTCTGTTATTCTTATTAGAAAAGAAAATTGACAAGCCCGGATAAGAATTCATTTATCTTTTAACTTTTCCAAGCTAGTGTTGTACTTAGTTCTAAGTTAATCTGATAACATTAACAAACAATATACAAGTGACAACAGGTACCCAAAAAGAGCTTGCTTCGCTGCAGATTTAAGTACTTAAAAAGTTATATCATGATTAGTTAAGATCCAGCTTTATCATTTATTATGTCAAGAGAGGAAGACTTTGAGATAGCAAGTGTTGTGACTTGTGAAGCACATCTCCTCATCTCTTTCAGAATTTAAATCTATATTGTTAGGGTATTCATTTATCTTTAACTTCTCCAAGCAATTGTTATACTTTCCAAGGTTATAAGTTAATCTGAAACATTAACAAAACAATATACGTGACAACAGGTACCCAATGAGAGTTTGCTTCGCTGCAGATTAAGTGCTTAAAAATTTATATCATGATTAGTTAAGATGCAGTTTTATCATTTATTCTGTCCAGAGAGGAAGACTTTGAGATAGCAAGTGCTGTGAAGCATCTCTCTACACCTCGTTTAAAATTTATCTATATTGTTATGGTGTTGATGCGATTGCCTGCGTCCAACATAGCACAAAATGACAGATTCTTCAAACTATTCATCTTCGTTGTCAAGGCATCTCTCATGTATACCTTCTATGATTTCCCTTCAGGTACTGCACTTCCTCTCCATGTGTTCTATCAGTCTTCCTCATATGATATCTGTGTTTCCTATCAATGTCTAAGTTAAGGTGTACATGAATCCAAACTATATAAACTTGACCATGAACATTGTCCTGGTAGCTAAAATGTCAAAAGAATGGCAGTCTGGCTCATATATAAGCAAACTTCAGGAAGAACAATATATAGGGGCAGGCGGCAACCACTGACATCAAGACTCCACTTCAACCAAATGGCAATAAATGGTTTACAAACTTTATATCCAACAATCACTTAACAAAAATTATCTTCAAAAAATCTCAATAGAGAGCATAATGTAACTGTCCAGGCCCTAAATTGATTAAAAATTTAGCCAATATTCACTATCCAAATCCAAATTTAATCTTCTCATACTTGCATAAATAAAATATATAAGAGTAATAAAAATAATATGTATTAGATTTTTTGGTCGGTTTGGGGTTGTCATTCCTTCACTATTTGGCTTGTATCATAGAGATTAATACAATTCCCTATAGAAAATTGTATCATCTTACATCTTTGTCTAGACTCTTTATTTATAATCTAGGGGAAGTTGGAGAGTGCTGCTTGGTTGCATGAGCTTAAACAACAATGCAAAAGTTAATGTCTACCTACCTGCCAAATGGCCACCTAAGTTTTATGCAATGGCCCTCTCGTGGTCATAGCTACTTTAGTACTTTAGTTAGGAATTTGGCACCGACATAGAGGTTGATGTCAGAACGGCAACCGGTTATAAAACTTTATCAAATCTTGTATGGAGCTTTATTATGCTCCATACCCGAACTCATTCTGATAGAAGAAGGCTTGGATGATGATTAGATTTTCCAGTCAGTCAGTAATTCAAGTTGGAAACCATAACCAACAGACTAATGAAAGTTCATATATATATATATATATATATATATAAGGTCAACCAATACTCGGGAGAGAACCAACCAAATCGATAGTCAGTTTCCAGATAATCTTAAAACCCCAACGAACAACCTTTTTAAGTTTAGACATTCAAATAATCAGTGGTTCAGCTGAAAGTAAAAATTACAATAAGTACCAATGGGAGAGTCCATATATAGATTTCCACAAGGTATGACTCATTCTTTTTATGTAGAAAGACGGTTACCATCTGTAATTACATATCTGAGAAACATCTATAACAAAATTCAGATGCCGTTTAACGGCACCTAAATTTATCTATATACTTAAATATATCTATATATATCTGAGAAAGCTTAATTTGCTACACTAAACTATGAATTCATACCAGCTTTCATGTCAATATGGAAACAAAAAATGTGCACAGTTTGAAAGATTCAATTCATGCAATATAGGATGGAAAAAGAAGTTCTAACAAAAAACGTTCAGCTTGACTAAGAAAATTAGACCAAATGATGCATATATCACAACAGACGAACAGCACAAACCTGCAATCTTAGGTAAGCAAAAGCAGGGGTCTCAAGTAAGCGGATTAGCTTATCCAATTGTATCATGAATTTTTCATTAATATCCTCTTCCCCCAATGACTGAATTATGGAACTGGCATGATTGTAAGCCTGTTGGAAACAACAACAACAAAGCCTTTTATCCCATTTTTTGGAAAACGTGGAAAAAAAAAACAATATATAATAAGCAGATTCAAGCAAAGACAAGTAACAATGATAATATATGCACACCTGAGCTTGTAGGCACAAACTTATCATTGCCATTGGCGAGTGGCACCAAGAAGCATATAAGGAAAGAAATAAGTCTCTGCCAGCAGCATTCACCAATGACTGCTTTAGAAGTGCCCGTAGCTCGGCCAATTCCAATGCAGTGAGCAAAATCAAATTCAAAGCCTAATCAAAATGACCAAAACATTAATATGAAAATGGGAAATTACTTACTCCGCTTTTGAGAAAGAAAATCATAGTAGAAGAAAACCTGAACCATAATGGATGCAAAATTCAAGTCATCTTCTCCCTCTAGAATCATTGCAAACTCACGATAAACGCGTTCTGCATCCAAAAGAACGCAGAGTCTACGCACTATTAATGCACCACGCCTGAACAAGTGCAGAATAAGTTCTCTTGTTATCAACTTCATTCAAACAAGGAAAGCAGAACGCTAGTTACCAAGGAAGAGAGGGAAAAAAAAGAGAGAGGAGTTTCAGCTGCAGAATAAGAATCATGAATCATACTTCTCGAGTAGCGAGTGATTAGTCCGAAAGTTGTGCACTAAGAAAACAAGAAGTTGGCGAAAATGTGAAGCATCTCTAGCTATGGATGCATGCACCTCCAAATCAAGTAGAACCACCTGAAAAAAGGCTTGAAAATGGGGGTATCAGATTTGGATAAACGAAAACCTTCTGCAAACATATAACACTTCATGAAAGTACACTTTTATATAGTACTATGGTTTTACTATGTACAGAAAGCAGAAAATGGTGACACTTTTGCCATAACATTAAAGAAGATGGTTACTGAGAACTGTAAATATATAATAAGTATTACTTGGTTGATTTAAAGTACTAAAAGAATAGAATGCCACCATGACCTCAACTTTCACCAGAAACACATCTGCAGTGCTGCTTCCACACATCTGAAGCACCAGCACCAAGTTCACTGAAAAACAAGGCTAGCGACCACCACCAAACTGCACCAAGTTCATCGAAAACCTAGGCTAGTAGCCACCATCACCAGAGTTGTTCAGAAACCGTGGCCAGGAGACACCACCCTCTCCTCTCTCTTTTTGGTTCTGATAGTTCCTATACCTACTATCTCAGTACAACACTAGTTCTCTCAGACAGAGAAAAACTGTGTTAGTGAAAACCAGTTTTATAATAACACTTTACTCCAGTGCAACTATAGGCCCCACCCCCACCCACCACCGTCATTTGAACTTCATGTTGATTTGACAAATCGACTTTTTTAGGTACAATGGTGAACTTATAGCTAGAGAACACTGTAATGGCGCAGACTAGGTTGAATGTACTATATATAAACTACTTCCTTCTTCATTTCTACTCTGAGCTCATGGTCAGACCTTGAGGTAAAAGTATTCGCTAGCTTACAATCTTGCAGGGTCAAGAGTAAATTGCTCCTCATTGTGCAACTAACTTGACCCAACTAACTTTCATAAAGGACAAGTTGATGCAATGCCTAAAATATGCATATCTTTGGATGGTGTCAACAATATATGAAGGCTTCATAAGTAGAGGACATATAAGACAAGTTTTAGAGGCATGTATTTTTCTTTGTAGCACGTATAAATTAGAATCTAGGAATAATAGGTTGGCTCTGAAAGAAATAAATTGAGGGACTTCAGGGAAAGAAAAAAAAGTTACCATGAATTATATATTATTACTGCAGTAATTGTTAGAGACACTATTTGCAAGACCTCGTCCTGGTTTTCTAGATTTACTACTGCTATTCATGATACTGGATTTTCTACGAGACTATAAATTGTCTACTCAACCGTCTGGAACATTAGTTATGATTTATGTTGATGGCGTGATTATCAATGGTAGTGATTTTGAGCATATGATGCACGTTAAGAAGCACTTGCGTAATCGTTTTGAGATGAAAGATCTTGGTCGTTTGCACTATTTTATTGGTTTGGAGGTTGACCATTCTACAGTGCTACCTTCTCTCTCAGCGTAAGTTCTTCGATGAGATACTCGACAGGGCTCCCCTTATTGATGCTCGTATTTCGTCTACACCTCTTGATTTGAATTTCAAGTTGTGTCCACATGATGGTGAGAGTCTTTTCAATCCCTCTCGGTATTGATAGCCAGTTTGCAGTCTGGCTTATCTTACTATCAGTCGTCTGTATATCTCTCATGTTGTCTGCAAGTTTGTCACGGCTCCTTGTACTTCACCATGCTATTCTTTTACGAATTCTTTGATATTTGAGGGTTACCAACACCAGATCATTATTCCATGCTACTTCGTCTTTGGAGCTTCGTGTCTATCCCAATGCAGATTATGCTGGTGATGTTACTGATTGACAGGATTCTGTGTTTTCCTTGGTGAATCTTTGATTTTCTGGAAATCAAAACAAAACAGGATGTTGTTTACCGATCCAATGCTAATGTCGAGTATTGTATGATGGCTACTACTGCTGCTGAAATCACATGGTTGTTTGGCTGGTTGTTGTAATAGGTCTTCTTCTTGTATCTGCTCCTACCCCTTTGCATGTGACAATACTTATGCTACTCATATAGCTTGCAACCATGTATTCATAAGCAGATGAAATAGATCGAGGTTGGCTGTCACTATGTTTGCCAGTAGCATTATCTACTTGGGACTGTATCATTGCCATATGTTGCATGCCATATACAGATTATAGACTTCATCATGACAGCCCAAAGACTATTTTCTTGTCCAACAAACTCTTGTTGGTGGATCCACCTTAAGTTTCATGGGAGGTGTTTCTATTTTGATTCTTGATTGTTTTGCTCTGGTCAAACTCTCGTCGGATACCCATCGTGAGTTTGAGGGAGGGGAGTGTTAGAAACACTATTGTAGTTAGCTCTACATCCATTGTGAATGGGGACCATATCAGATTCTACTTTGTATATATACCTGGCAATTGTGCCTAATGGAATTGATTGAATCCATAATCTAACAGTAATTGGATACTCCATATAAATTAAATTCAGAAACAGGCACTGTGTGATGAGCTATGCTTGTTCCTGTTTACAAAACTCTAAACATGATAATATAAATCTAAAGTATTACTATTAGGTGGCAAAACCAATGTGGATGCTAATATTAATATCATTTGTAATAAGGTAAGAACAGAAGAAAAATTACTAATAACTACAAAAATCGTATTGCATAATGTAAAGAGAACAAATTAGAAAAAGCACCTTTTAGAATTCAAAATGAGTTGAGCTATTATTGACACATAAAAAGAATGGAGAGAATTTAATATATATATATATATATATATATATATATATATATATATATATATATATATATATATATAGGTATTGAAAACTTAAGAATTAAAAAAGAAAAATCACTATATGTATTGAAAACTTTACCTCATCAGAAGGATCTGACAATGCTTTCAAAAGGGAATCGAAGATGTCATTCAAGTAATAAATAACCTGCCCAGATACAAACAAGTTTGAACATTTTGGAAATGAGATTGGCACAGAAATATATAGAGGTTATCTGACCATATACAATTCAAGAGCTATTCACATTTTGCATGTCACTCCACAAATACGGCCAGCATATCAAGATGAAACGCATCAAGCACTGTAACCAACCAAAACTTCAAATAGCAACAACCAGAACTATGAAAACAACAAGTGACCAGAAAGAAGTGATTCATATTTCACACACTAATAGCACTAGCATAGGCGATAAATCAAGTCCAATACTTTTAGATCAGCATCAAATAAAATTACTAAAACGAGTGAACTGAAGGGACTAGTGTCAGACGTAGGTCTACTTCACACCACTAGTGTCAGACGTAGGTCTATCAGACGTAGGTCTACTTCACACCTAATGCAAGCAAAATGGGGCAGGAAAGAAATAGCATAAGTATTACCTGGTCTACAAATTTTACACGGACAAAGTTAATAAAACATGGATTGACTAATACACATGGGAGTATGAAACTTTTTTGTGGATGTTTTGGTTTGATCAAATAATGTATTGCAATTGCTATACTTTACTAACTTATCACGCATGGGAGTCTTAAGTTGTTAGCTGTGATGGATCAAGTAAAGGATGCCCCTTCTTATTGCTTCTCATACCTCTATAGAGAAAGTGGAAGTAAGAGAGAACAAGAAAGACACTAGGATATTACTAATGGCTTAAAGACAAAGAAGACAAGATACAGTGATGTTACAGTGCAATTATATATTATTATAATATTAGAAGGTAGAGTGATCACTGGTATCTGCAGATAGCAATTCGGTTCAAGTAATTGTATAAACACCATACATTCAGGGGAACATCCCACTTGGAGGCGAACATGACCTGAGTGCAAGGCAGATCCTTCAAAATGGGAACTCAGGAAATAGACTTTCTTGGTTTTTGGAAAATGACAAAACATGTTTGGTGCTGAAATGTTTTAACACCATAAATGATCCAGGTACTCAAGGGGAATGTATCTATCTCGGCACAGAGAGAAAATTAGACAAGAACTAAGTTAGACAGCTCAGGCTCATATTTCAGAAGTAAAAATTAGGCCTGAACATGTAAATCTAGGGGCCTAAAGGACTATACCTGTAGAACGAGGACCAAAATGGTGTAATATCAAGCTTGTCTAGGATTTAAGCAAAAATCAGGTCCGAACAACACAAGTTTTATCAGTTTTCTTTTGGGGCTGTTTGGTAACAAGGATTTTGAGTTTTCATGGAAGTGGAACTAAATCCACAAAATCCCTTGTTTGGTAACAAGGATTTAAGGGGACAGAATTTTCTCAAATAGTATTTTGCAGTTCTTGTCCCCTGGAAAAGCCCCAAATTCTTTGTTTCCCACATCCTCTCTAAAAGAGAGGATGTGGGTTGGGAACTCGGAAAACTCTCCGGTGACCGAGGACGCCATGACCGACGCCGGACGGAGGACGCCATGACCGACGCCGGACGGAAGACGCCATGACCGACGCCGGACGGAGGACGCCATGACCGGAAGCCACCCGACTGCCGGCCAACTAGAGTCATCCGACCCACAGCCAGCCGGAGACACTCGACCTCCACACCACCACCCGAGCTCCATGGTCGGCACCACCACGGTCGACACCACCACGACCACCCCATCGTGGTGGAGGACGACGGTCCCACATTGGCCGCACCATCGTAGAGGAAGAGGAGGACGGTCTCGGCCGCACCATCCTGGTGGAGGAGGAGGAAGAAGAGAGTGAGGAGTGGCGGTGGATTTGGGGGAATGACTGGAGAAGACACATAGAAGAAATAATTTTGGGAAATGAACTCTTCCCAGTAGCTATAAATATGTATAATACTTTATTAACTATATTTAACATTAGTTAATTGGTATTAAATAGCTAAAGTATTAATTTAGTATTATATATTTGATTATATAATTAGAATAATTAACTAATTAACTAAAGTTTTTTATTAATATTAATTGATTAAAATAATATTATAATTTTTATTTTTTTAATATACTTTCTCACTTTCCACTCCTCACTTCCATATCCTAACCAAACACCTTTGTCCCCTACTAGGGGGACAAGAAAGTGCATGGAATCCTATTCTTCTTTTCTACTTGAAAGTCCAAATCCAAATCCAAATTCACTTCTTGTTTACCAAACAGGCCCTTAACCAATTATTCCCTGCAAAGGTAAGTCAATGTCTAAATTCACCACGGCGAGATAGATTAAACGTGAAAGTTAGACAAGGCCGTCGTCATAACTCAAAACATTTTTTTTTATTATATGAAACTTAACATTTGTTACTGTGGAGGCAGCCTATGCAAATGACAGGATAGAAATACTGGATTTTCCTTTTTGTCATTATCTTATTTGTGCAGTTCTCTTCAGGCATGAAGTGATACTTTTCAAATCCAAAAGCAAACAAGTGATCCACTGTTTTCCAAACCTAGAACAGGTAAACAGAATATGAGACAAGATGTTTCCAAGATTAATATTTGGAAAAAGATACCTCCTGTCTATGGCGGGCTAAAAGCACACCGATCCAATGCAATGCCTCAATTTTTGTAGCTTCCCATTCACTAGTTAATTGGCTGGTCAGAAAAAAGTTGTAAATTAAATGATTGTTATGAAATACCATTCAAACTAACAAATGGAAGCAGGACCTATCATGTAGACTTCTTTCTCATCTAAATGCACAGAATGAATGTGAAAGCATTACAGCAGCCAACATAAACTTTGACCTCACTGTTCCCTAGGTGACAAGAAAAGCACCTCCTAGAAATGGAGATCATAGATTCTATGTTGAATCCCTCTGCTGGATCAGCATGAATTGCACGAAGCTCTTCATTTGTTTCACGGGCTAACTAAGGATATTTTGTCATTTCTAAGTGTTAGTATCATAATTCATAAAGTATAGCTTGAAGATTAAAAAACAAAAAGCATCAGCTCCTTTACCACTCTTATCTTCTCCTCTTTATCAGATATCAAGGGTAAAATGGCTCCCAAAATATCAGCATAATAAGGAACAAGTTGGTCTCCTCCAATTCTTACAAATTCATTTATCTGCATAGTTAAGTAGATCCAGCATAAATATTGAACCAATTTACTGAAACCACCACTGGAATTAAAAATATGAAACCAAGTCCAACATAAGTCGTTTTGTCAAAACTAATTCAAGGAAATGAACAAATAAAAAGTGCAAAGAAGCCAAACCAATACAAACACATTATGTATAGTCTTTGTCAAAACTAATTCAAGGAAATGAACAAATAAAAAGTACAAAGAAGCCAAACACATTATGTATAGTTAGCCTTACCCATGCGATAGATGTCAACCGTGTAAATTCATCGGGAGAACTCGCCCTTTGTACCAATATTTCAGCCATGCGTCCAAAATCTACATTCTTCAGAGTGTACTTAAGAAATTAGGCGTTTTATGATAAAACAAAATGATAATAAGAGCCATGAGCACTGGTGAAAGTAAAATGTTAAACTACTGGAACCATGTCTTTATATTCAGATAACAGCAACATCACGAAAATTCTGGAGAAATAAAAACATAGAAGGCAACTATAATATCACTTTTGATTTTTTTTAACTATTATTAGTGCCACATGAGGGTGTCACCTAGTGCGACAGTAAGGTTTGTTGCTTGCATCATGGAGGATGCAAGTTTGAACCACGGAATCAGCCTCTCCCATATATAGGGGGTAATTGCTTACATCTTGACCCTCCCTGGACCCTGCTTAAGCAGGAGCCTCGTCGCACTGGGACGCCCTTTTTTTAATTAGATGTTCCATATATAACTCTTAAACAATTCCTTCCAAAAAGCTTTGCTTAAGGAAAAATATTGCCTTACAGGATTGATTTTTATTTCAGCGAGAAATTCAGAAAGAGCAGAGTCAGCTTGTTGCCGTATTTCATGGCTGGAATCACTTAACATGTTGAACAAGCCTGCAATAGTTTAAATGTTTTTCATATACTGCCATTTAACGGAAAGGACATGAAACTCAGCACATTAAAGGAACATTACCATCAAGAAAATCTGGAAGAAAACCGAGCATATCAATTTCTGGAACACTGTCCAATACGGTGATCCATCCAACCAAAAATTGGCGAACAAACGGGTTAAGCACATTCATGCGCTCTCTCAAAAGTGGTATAAATTCTTCAATGCTTTAAGAAGACAAAAAGAAATCATTAGCATATTATCTGTGAAACAGAAGAATAAAAACAATTAGCCTTGATAGTGTACCTGAACTGGTCGCCCTCAGTAACAATCTCCTGGTTATAGTATATTACAAAGCACAAGTGAAAAAGTATATTTTTCAAGGAATAATGTAATACCAAAATGATTAAACTGATATCTGACCTTTACAAGCCGATCTAGAAGATGAGCAGCACTCTGCACATTTGCATCAGAGTCCGCTGACAGCTTACAAAGCGCATCAAATAGCTTGTTGAAAAATACAATAAACTCTCCCCTTACAACCTATTAATACAGCTGAAGAAATGAATTAGGTCTTTCTATACGCTGCCAAAAGTTCCAAAGAATATATGGTATGGTAATAGCTAGTTTAGACTGACCTTTGCTATATTATAGAGTGCTTCGCAAGCATAATATCGAACTTTGCCATCTTGGTCAAGGAATGAATTAAGCACGGGTGGAACAATTTGCTGAAAGTATGATATAACAAATAAGTATATGACAATGGATTATGACAATTCTTAAAGATTACTTCATATGTGGACACTGGCGGAGCCAGCATAGGCCCAGTGGGGTCATGTGACCCCACTCAAATCTTATATATATATATATATCAGCTACTCGTTTCCAGGTAACAATTTGATGATTTACTTGTAGCTTGAGTAAGTGGCGTAGACACAACCAAAAGAGGGATATATTTTTTCTTTTTAATTTTCATTATTAATTGTTTTACTCCCAGCTACTTTTATTACGAACGAGTAATAATTTGATATTTTACTCGTTTTACTTGTAGCTGCAAGTAGCTGAATCATGCCATAAATTGTCCTTAATTGTTCTTAGATGGCAAGATTTAATTTGCTCGTAGATGGAATGGAATTATTTTCTAGTATAATATTATTCGATTAAAAATATAACAAAAATATGAAGTCAAAGTAAATTAGTGGTTGGAAAATAAAATATTTTTAATCTTACTTTTTCTTGAGGGAGAAAACATTATTTAATTTTCATAAGACCCTAGGATGGTAAGGTTCATGACTAAAATAGTAGGATCTAAGTATGAATTTTAAGATACACTAAGTCACCTCGATCAAATGGTCAAAATTGATCAAAAATATCTTGTATAACCTGACTGGAATGACACTGAAGTTTAAGGTTCTGATTATATTGGGTTAGAATTAATGTACACTTCAATACCAATCGTATTTTGAAATGAACAGAAAAAATGAGCAACTACACTAGGAAAACTAGAATCAATGTTAGGTATAGAAAATAGGATTTGTTACTCATTTATGCAAAAAAATCCTCTACATTTATATATATATATTTTTTAATTAGAATTTTTCTAGTCGATTTTGACCTCACTGTATCCAAATCCTGGTTACGCCATTGTATGTGGAGTGAGATCCCAACCAATAAGAATTAAGAGTTGGATACACCAACACAACACTATTTGTATACCATGGAACAGATATAATAACTACACTAATTCATTTTTTGGCGTTATATTTTATTGATGACTTTTAAGTTTCGTTATAGTCAATTCAAAAGAACAATGTATAGCAAACATCTGTTGTCAACTCAGGCATACCACAGGGTTTGTAATATGCAAGCTAGGTTTTCATCACACGATAGGCTGACATATACATGCAGATCTCATCACCGATAGTCTAGCTTGTCAGGAACAATTCAGGAGAGGTCCACAAAACAACTGACCAGATTTTATGACAGGTTGGACACCCAATGTCAAGCCTCCAAAAGCTGGCGCCAAAATCCTAGCCTATGCCATGAGCACAACAAGCGGGCTGCCAATAGTCAATAGACAGTTCATGGGGCAGGTTGACTAAATTTTCTCCTCATGTAAATTACCTCATGCAACCAAGGGGCAAAGTTACCTGTTCCCACAGGTACAAGTCCAGAAGAAAAGGTACCTTGGAAGGAATGGTGTTCCACTTCATAGCAGAACAAGTCAAAAGGCCAAAGAAAAACATGTTTCCAGATAAATGCAGATAACATAATTTGCCCCCTCCAAAGATGGATACATAATGTTTTATGGGGACATGTAAAAGGTTCATTTATAGGATTAGTTATGAAAGACAATAAGTTTTAGCTAATTCAGAAAGGATGAAGTTTATTGTCGTCGTCATCATCCAAGCCTTCTCCAATAAGAATGTGGTCAGCTAATGTCAAGCCTCCAAAAGCTGGCACCAAAATCTAGCCTATGCCGACATGAGCACAACTAGCGGGCTGCCAAATAGTCAATAGACAGTTCATGGGGTAGGTTGACTAAATTTTCGCCATCATGTAAATTACCTCATGCAACCAAGGGGCAAAGTTACCTGTTCTCACATGTATAAGTCCAGAAGAAAAGGTACGTTGGAAGGAATTGTGTTCCACTTCGTAGCAGAACAAGTCAAAAGGCCAAAGAAAAACATGTTTCCAGAAAATTGCAGATAACATAATTTGCCCCCTCCAAAGATATATACATAATGTTTTATGGGGACATGTAAAAGTAAAGGTTCATTTATAGGATTAGTTATGAAAGACTTAATTTTAGCTCATTCAGAAAGGATGAAGTTTATTGTCGTCGTCATCATCCAAGCCTTCTCTAATAAGAATGTGGTCAGCTATGGAGCATAACATAGCTCCACGAAAGATTTGACAAAAAAATTATGACCGATTGTCAGCCTGATGTCAACCCTCTATGTTGGTGCCAAATTACTAGCCAAGGTAACTATGAGTATGAAAGGGGCACGCCATAGAACCTAGGTTTTTTGTAAAAATTACAATATACAACATTTTAAGTTACAAGGTTATAAAAGAAAGGAGGTTCAAGCAAAAAAAGTAGGAATTTGAAGGAGTCCACGTAAAAGAACGTAAATAAATTTGCGATCATCTAAACATTCTTCTGTTTCACATTCACTCGAAAACCAGCTTCACATCAGCTCAGAATATCTTTTTCGCGGGACAGTAAAAGGACCTACCCATTAGTAATCCTGAAATTATTATGTATTCTATAGCGAAAATAAAGATATATCCACAGTTGAGAGAAGTCATACCTACCCATTAGTAATCCTGAAATTATTATGTATTCTATAGCGAAAATAAAGATATATCCACAGTTGAGAGAAGTCATAATTTAACAAGCAAAAAATCTCACCACGCCATCACCTCAGAAAGCCTTTGATTTCCTATTCTTTCTATATTATAACTCTTGAACTTAATACAAAATTTCATATCAACTATCACCAAAATGTATCGAACAACCATGATAACCTAGGATAGCACGGGCACGTCAGAAACCAGTGACATTTCCACATTGCGTCACCAAATATACTAGGACAAGCCAACATATCCGTGTCCCCGTGTCTATAGCATGTGTCTCAGAAAATGGAACTTATAAACAAACTCCTATTTCTTCATCACCTCTAGATGCTGTGCTGCTTCTCTCGCCAATCCAACCGTCACCCCCGCAAGCGCGATCAATCCACCCTACAAAAAAAATACATACTGAGATCCAATTACCACAAAGCAAACTCTCTTCCGCTCGAGAAGAACTACGGAGCAATTCAAGCACGAACCTTTCTGTGGTTCACCTGCGGCGAGTAGGTGAACTCCGTGGTCAGGAGACTGATCACGGCGCTGATCTTCTCGTGCTCGTCGGCTAGAGTCAGCTGCTTCACTATTCCTTCCAGCTGCGCTCCGTAGCAAAAGACCTCAGAAACCCTAAATCCAAACGAGAACGAAACAATCGAAGAGAAGAGAGACAGCAGCTGACCTCGAGAGCGGAGTTCTTGCGCTTCTCGTAGAGCTTGTCGCCGAGCCCCCTGAGGACCGCCGGCGGGATGATGTTGAGGGCGTCGGCCATGTCGCCGGGAAAATCGCCGGAGATCTTTCGGAGACGGCGGATCGACGGCCGGAGATCGGCGGAGACGGCGAGAGGATGAATAACGAAACCCTAACCCTAACCCTAATTTTACGTCGGAGAAAGAGGAAGAAAATTTTTGGGGAAAGAAAAAAAAATATTCTATGGGATTTTGTCAATGAGCAATTTCTTTCTCGTTTTGTTTTCCTTTGCTTTGATTTCCCCGTTGAAAAAAACTGCAGTCCCAGTGACAGCGATTAATCCATTGTTGCGGTAGACGAGGACTCGATTTTTTGCGGAATGGACCCGGAAATCTGAAGTAGTTGCAGGAGTTCCTTTGTAGGGGCTAGAATGCAATTTCAGGTTTGTATTTTTCTACACAAGGATACGATGGGGGAGCGGAATTTTGAAGTTTGTAGAATGTTCTTGGTGAAAACTGAAAAGTATTTCTTCAGAAGAGAAATTTGGCACCGCCACTCCACGTAGGTATAATTTTCAAAGTAGGTATATTCTTAGCATCCATCCGTAGTAGAGGAGGTTTCACAGTCTTGAATGCTGCAGTGGACATTTATCTATATTTAAAAATTACAATAAAGTTAAGAAAATATTGTAAATTTGAAGGATATTTTATCTTCTCTACATTAATTCATGAATCCCTCAAAATTATTATTTTTTTCTTTTTTTCATGCAGATTCAAATTATGTCAAATTCATCATGCCTATGATGTTGTGGGATCGTGGATGGGACGACCGCACGTCCTCACGACATTTCATCATTGTCATTGCACATCTGTCAACACTGGCACCCTCTCAGTCGTGTACGAGATAAGGGACGTCAACGGACCGGTCGCACATGTTCGACCGCACGCACAAGGCAAGGTAACTCTCTGATCCCGTGCCCGAGTCGAGACACGTTCACGGACCGGTCGCATCCGCACGAACGCTCGCTCGAGGCGAGGTAACGTGTACGAGTCCAGTGGACTTATTCCCGTGGCTCAGAATATTGTCGCTTTCATCAGGCTTCTGATACGTGCGAGCGTGGGTGCCCTGGGCCGCACGCTCTGCACAAGACTTCTCACCAAACAAGAAAGAAAATAAAAGAGAGAAAAATATGGAAGAAAAATCTTACCAAACATGGAAGAAAAATAATGAGTGAAAATAAGGAGAAAAAAGATTATGTTAATTTCGAAATTTTATTTGGATTGTACCATTGTATGCCTATATCAAGAAAACAATCTAAAAATAGTAATTTACACAATTGTTAATAATTTGTAGTACTCGATACAAAATAAATTTATTACAAAAATATGTTGGACATGTGTGTGGCTCCTCTCTTGTCATTTTATTTACTATTTTACCCCTACAATTTTCAATATCTTCGTAATATCAAATTTGTACCATTTCATTATTATTATTGTTGTTCTTACTTCTATTACTATTATGATTATAATTAGTAATAGCTTTAAATCATCATTTTCAAAACAAAAAAAAAAAAAAAAATCCCATATGTGTTTACATGTTTTCCTAAACACCTGTGGGTAACAAAGTTATGAGCACTTTAATGAATTCATTATGTTAAAATAATAATTTCTTTCTTGCCCCTCATATTTAAAATAAGTAAATAAATAAAGGATTAATTATACTGACATTTTCTATGTTTCATGAGTATTACAGGGACTACCTATATTCCGAAAATAATTACACTGACCACACCTCTCCTCATAGGGGTGGTCAGTGTTATTAGTTTATATAGAAAAATAGAAATTATAGGGGGTGTCTGTGTAATTAGTTTTAAAGCAAAGGGTGGTCTGTGTAATAAGTGTAAAACATAGGGATAGTTAATGCAATTAACCCATAAATAAATTTATAAAGAGGGAGAAGGAGAGCAAAAAAAAAAAATGGAAATTGGGGGCCTTTATTCATCAGAAAGTATTGGAACAACCAGCATAATTGGAGATATCGTCAGCTAAAGGCTGATCAATACAAGGAGGAGGAGAGAAGAGATTAGGGGCTAGATTGTTATGCAAGGCCTGATGCGCCAGTACATGCGTCACTTTGTTAGTAGTTCTTCTTGCGAAGGTAAAAGAGCAACAGGGATTGGTCGGGGTTCCTTCTTTGATTGATAGGATGAGATCATGTAGCCTCCACGGGATGAAGCTTGTGTCGCCATTGAGAATTCTGACAGCAATAAGCGCGTCACCTTCAATCGAAATCGTCTCCTCATTGAAAGACTTTGCAAGCTGGATACCTATCCGGAAGGCCTGCATCTTCGCAAGTAGCTTGTTCTCTGAGGAATATGAGGGGGTCGAGATCCAAGTAGAAGCTCG
Source organism: Iris pallida (assembly GCA_029216955.1). Lineage (NCBI taxonomy): Eukaryota > Viridiplantae > Streptophyta > Magnoliopsida > Asparagales > Iridaceae > Iris > Iris pallida. The sequence continues at coordinate 2,452,318 of JANAVB010033819.1, forward strand.
GAGAAATCTCCCTTGCGAGTCTCTCGCTACAGCTGCTGCCGCAATACCCGATGAGGAAGTTGCGCCATCCACATTGATCTTAATTGATCCCACTGATGGAGGTCTCCAGAGCGCTTCCGAGGAGTCGAGCTCAGTTAGATGGTTTAGTGTATCCTCCATTCCCAGGGGACCAGCTTCGTCATACATTGCACAGTTGATGGATGCTTGCCGGATGATGCGATGGACGTTAGGGGGTAAGTGACGGAACACACAGTCGCCTCTAGCCTTCCAAATAGACCAAAGAATAGCAGCCCCCAGTCTGAATGTCTCCAGAGCCTGAGGGTCCATGATCCAATGTCGGAGAAGGAGGTGTAGTTCGAGGCCAGGCTCGACGCGAAGACCAATGGGGCTGGCGAACCATATTGAACGGGTTATTTGGCAGTGGAGAACTAGATGATTGGCGTCCTCTTCATGTATGAGACAGAATGGGCATAGCAGATTGACAGATGGGATTCTCGTACTGATTACTGACACGAGGGGAAAAGCATTGTTTAGGAGCCTCCAAATGAATACCAGAATCCTTGGTAATATGTTCTTCTTATTCCAAATATGGTTCCGGATCGATGGTTCAGTTGCAGATCGTGAGTTGCCCGGCATCAATCTACGAATACTTTCATAGAGGGACTTTGATGTGAACTTCCCCGATTTGGAGGGCGTCCAGATGAGCTCGTCCTCACCATCTTCGTCGTCAAGTCTAATGTCAAGGATGGCCTTGCTTTCCAGGGATGGGAAGATCGAGTTGATAAATGTCTGGTTCCAAGCCCGGGTATTAGGGAGCATAAGTTCTCTGACAAGGGTTGGCCTATGCATAGTCGAACATGCAGAGACTCTAGAGTTTGCACTTTTAGGGACCAAAGGGTCCTGGATTCTAACCCATCTGCCCTTTATTCTCCAACATACCTTCCCTATCATGTAATGATGAATCTCTAATATACTTGTCACGCCCCGCTCCCGTAGGAGCGATCGTCCTCGCTAAGACGTGATGCCGCACGAGCCTAGATTGCGCTCGTACAAGGCAGTTTCATAACGGTCGATTACATCGACGACGACGGGGTCGTCGCACAGAAGTCCCAAGCAGAAACATTGAAACATGCAGCAGAAATTTAAAGGCAAAACACAAGTTATTCAAAAGAACTCTTTATTGATATTGAACAATCATAATGCAATAGGCGCAAAGCCATGATTACAAGTCACTCGTGCTCACTTTTCTCTTATTTTACAAGTCACTCAGCTCTCTCTCATCTCTCGATACAATGCTTGAGCAAGCGGAAGCTTCGGAAGGCGATGTCCATACATTATGTCATGTATAAGTCTTGAGTTCACGCGACCGCACGCTTTGACTCGCCAAGAAACTCCGTACCTCGACGCATCCAAGCGAGCTCCGCGCCACGAGCTTCTACCTGTGCCTGCACATGGAAACTGTGTGGGTGTCAGTACTCAACTGTACTGGTGGAGTGAGCTCCTCGCCCACCTATACAAAACCGACACGTTTGATTTACTTTGTGCAACATAGTCCATTCTTATCAATTGTCTTTCTAGTCTTGTCTTAGGATCAGTTTTATGACAGACGCCTTGACATATTTGTGTCTGAGGACCATCCCGTGCTTGCAACAGTAACGTCCACTCAACAACGTTAACCTATCAAGTCGTGCTTGCCTTACGGCCAAAATCAGAGATGCAACTACACGATAGACTCCATTTCCTAGCCTCTAGACCTTTTTCGTGCTTGTATTGTCAATGCACCGACTCATACTTGTCTTTTGTGCCATACTCTGTGACGTAGCGACTCGGTCGTACCATGAACTCGATTCGTGCTTCAATATCTCTGAGACAGTGCCTCCTCGACTAGTCTTGCTTATACTCTAGTTTTGACAATGCGGCCGTGCCTCACATTTCGAGGTCGTGCCCAGCAACTCAACGTATCGTCACCCAACTTGCCCAACGGACCTTCTCGACTTAACTCGCAACAGCCCAAGTCTAACTAATGCAACTCTATGCCAACGACTTAACACTCAACGCCACATCTCGTGCCGAAGCACGTCGCCTTCGTTGTAGCCAAATCTTAGGTCCAGACATTGTGTCTTCTGATTGCATACACATTCAACTCAACTCAATCCAAAGGCACACACGCGGATTGTCGCCCGTGCCGACACATCTACATGAATGGTCACTGGTATTGACTAGCCATCGTGGACATAGCCTAGCAATCGGGACCCTTGCACCGCAGGTAGCGATTCTCCGATGCAAGTCCCCGAATTACCGGTTGCTTTATACCCAGCTCGGCTATAACCTGTTTCTTTCTAGGCCAAGTCGGTCCCGTGGCCCCGGGTTGCCACTCGAAGAAACCATCGCCCTTGTCGACAAGTTGTCCATGACTACGCGTCTACGCTAACTTCTAGACTTAACGTAATTGCATGGTCTCATCATCATCAATTAGTTCCTTTGCTTTACTCTTTTTACTTTTCACACTTCTTTTGCAGAGCCCCAAACCAGGGTTGCCTCGGCGACTGAACCACAGTCCCGACATATTTCCTCTCGGTGACTAACCATCGCTTAGACTTAACATTTCTTTAAAACTCCAGGAACGGCTACTGCATAGCCCTTCCACTTAACTTGAACATAACGTGTTTCTTAAGTATCGACAGACCGTGGCTAACTTTCTACTGAACCCACTGTGGCTCGTGCCTTAAACCAACTCATGTTCTACGCAACGCTATCGCCCAAGTCATACCTCATATGACGGGCCTTGGGATCGTGGGACTATTTAACTTGACAACCGCAAAAAGAGCGGAACAGCACTTGGATTGACTTAGGTCGACCGGCATAACTTTGTCTAACTTACTCAAGCTTACGACTCAACCCGAGGGACGAGCAAAGGCCATGCCAAGCCTTGCGCAGTGCAAGCGTGCATGCTTTATCGAGCATTTACACGAGCGACGCCTATGACTTAGGCAAGTTCATAGTTTTGTGTCGAAGACCAACTTTTCTTCTCCCAAGCCACGGGACGAAGGACCGAGTGTCATTTTCAAAGTACGTCGTGCACCAACTCTAAGCCGACCGTTGGACCATTTTTTCATGTTCTAACTCATTTCGACCCGTCAGGATTATTTCCTTAGCTATGTGGATTCGTCTCTTTTATTATCAAGCTTATTGTGCAAGTTAAAAACATGTAATTTATTATGTGAAGGCTAAGATGAGGCAAGTTCACCAAAACTATCCCACCTGAGCGAGCGGTCGCCTTGACCGAGCGAGCCTTCGAGCAGCCGTTGCAAGGCTAAGGCCGAACGTCGTCGGCGTTTCGATTCCTCCGATTGACTGAGCGGGACGGGACACTATATTATACACCACTCAAAAAAAGTTTCGTCCTCAAAACTTGCTGAGTACACTTATCGACTTATAACTTTGTTCTACATTCAAGGACTCTCGCACATACTACACCTATGCGTTCCCTCAATCCGAGCCACGCTCGTGCTACCCTCAATCCTTTCTTCAAAACTTACGATCTCAAAGTCCTTGACACTTCCCCGTTCCTCAAGTCTCACTTGATTCAACGTATCACTTAGTTGGATCGTGCACATATTTTAGGCGTCCCCAAAATACATGTATTTCAACCAAGCCTCGTGATAGCGAATCCCGCCATCACCACTCGAGTCGGATCGTGCAAATATTCAAGCGTCCCTGATATACATGTATGTCAACCGATACTCGCGAGTGGTGCCTCCACAAATTCTACCACTTCACACTCGGACGTCTGCCTAACCGCTAGGCTATATCTTTTTGTCAGTATTGGAATCATAGTTTTCAAACAATAATATCAACACTAACCCCATCCTAAGGTCAAACCAAATTGATAGTACGAGATTTTCTACCCAAGCTCGTATCACTCTAATTTCTAAATATCGAGCATCGATTCCCTACACACATCCCAACATTCGTCGTACGGGGTCCGAGTCATTCAGCAAAGCCATCATACGATAAGTTCACTCAACCAGATCTTCAATATATCAATATCGCTCGTCCAACAAGCCATTTCGCATAGTCTATCTCTCCGAACATGTTCAATATAGTTCGTCTATCAATCCTTCTCAAATCAAGCACGCTATGACGCAATTCGTCGCTAACCAAAATTTTACATTCCACATTTCCTAAGTCATCTATCCCAATTCGTGTAATCGATCACAAGGTCGTCTGACTTAACAATATGTTGCGCCCCGATCTCACGTGAGTCAGATTATCCACGGTGGACACGAATCACCATGCACGCTCCCGCGAGATAATCATTCTCATCGGGACGTAACTCTTGTTTTGTGTCTAGACTAATTCATTCTTGATGCGCAGATTGGACCTACTCAATCCTCAAGTTTCATTCATTCGTCAATCATAAGTCCTACAAATCCTCGAGTTCACCTTCGCATCAAGCCAACAAGTCAAAACAGTCAAAGTTGTCGCGTCCTAATTTTCTGAGTTCGATTATTCCCGCGACATGAATCACCATGTCAGCGCTCATACGGAACGATTGCCCCAAATTCGACGCAACGTATGTGCGAGGCTAGAGTTGCGTTTGTACAAGACAAGATCGTCGACGTTGTGGCTATTAACGTAACCATCAAGATACGATCATTTTCGTCCAACGTTCATCTCAATCAAAATCCTAAGTATTGCATCCAACTGAACAATAACACTTGCACGATCGTCATTTGTCGAGTCAGAGTACCCCCGAGTTATTGCATATCGATCTTTGATACGCCTCAATACCATCGACGATATGTGTAACCTGACGATCTTCCTTTGCAACTAATTTCGAGTCGTACGAATGATGCCATCGTTCGACTGGATAATCTCCTCGACATTCAAATTCAAGTTCGATCATTATCCCTCGAATCTTTTACAACATCAATTTTCCTCAAACCCAATTTTGCGTATTGTTCATCCGTCTATCTTAATTCATTGACCAACATATTTCCTCAATTCGCATCAATCCTTTGCTAACCCAAATCATCGAGCAACATTCAATCCAATCCTTAGAGTCATTGCGTAACTTCAAAATTCAACTTTTTCATGCACGCTATCTTCCCATCGTGCTAACTTTTTCTATACGATCCACCTATCGATTTCCTTTATCAAGTCATCCGTTCGCTACACCTTAACTTTTCCTCGATTTGATTTCATCTACTCAATCATTCTTGCGTTTCATACTTTGCACAATCCTCAATCCCGTGCACGTTCCGTACGTATAAATTCTAGGTTGTTTGAATCGACTCGTCAAATCTCAAGACTATAACTTATTCAACGATACTCAATCTACGGCTTTGCATACACTCGACGCTTGCTGATAGACTCATCGATACCCCACATCCTCAATCGATCGATCGACATCCCTGAGGCTATCGCATACACTACTCAAGGATGAAGTCATTCAACAAATCCTCAAAACTATCATTCGATTCACAATATACTTCTTCGAATTTCCGTCCGAACGATTCCTTAAATTTCAAGCACGCTCACCTTATGTCGCACCGACGATAACATCGTCGTTCGATAGAACCCCTATCGATAGTCATCTCATTTTACTCAATCAAGTCTAACTCATTCTTGCTCAAAACATTACGAATCCCGCACTCGACTCTTCTAAGGTCGACGCAACTTTGGTGTATATGCCCAGCCCGACTTAGCCAACCGTGCTTACACAAACCAACTTTTTGTTTTGTCAAAAACTGTTCTCCTATATTTTGTAAAATAGATAGACTTATTGTATGGACATCCCGTGGGACATTTGAGAGAGAGCGCACCAACGATTTCAACTTTACGGAAGCAACATTTCAGAGTTTGCGAAAACAGCAGAGTTAAAGAATTCAATCGATAGTCCAAGGACGTAAAGTCGTGCTCTGATACCATTATGTCACGTTCCGCTCCCGTAGGAACGATCATCCTCGCTAAGGCGTGATGCCGCACGAGCCTAGATTGCGCTCGTGCAAGACGGGTTCCATGACGGCCGATTTCAGCGGCTGGGACGGGGTCGTCGCACAGAAGTCCCATGCACAGACATTGAATAATAGCAGCAAAAATTTTAAAGCAAAATACAAGTTATTCAAAGAAGCTCTTTTATTGATATTGAAACAAAGATTACAAAGGCGCAAGGCCAAGATTACAAGTCTCTCGAGCTCACTTTCCTCATATTACAAGTTGTCCACTCTGCTCTCTCTCATCTCTCGATACAATGCTTGAGCCAGCGAAAGCTTCAGAAGGCGACGTCCATACATTATGTCCCGTATAAGTCTTGACTCTATGCGGCCGCACACTTCGAATCACCAAGGGACCTCGTGCCTCGACGCATCCAAGCGAGCTCCGTGCCACGAGCTTCTACCTGTGCCTGCACATGTAAACTATGTGGGTGTCAGTACTCAACTGTACTAGTGGAGTGAGCTCCTCGCCCACCCATACAAAAACAACACGTTTGATTTACTTTGTGCAACATAGTCCATTCTTATCAATTGTCTTTCTAGTATTGTCTTAGGATCAGTTTTATGACAAACGCCTTGACATATTTGTGCCTGAGGACCATCCCGTGCTTGCAACAGTAACGTCCACTCAACAACGTTAACCTATCAAGTCGTGCTTGTCTTACGGCCAAAATCAGAGACGCGACTACACGATAGACTCCATTTCCTTGCCTCTAGACCTTTCTTGTGCTTGTATTGTCAACGCACCGACTCATACTTGTCTTTCGTGCCATACTCTGTGACATAGCTGTAGAAGCATGGAAAATATTAGAATAATGATCCATGCGGCTCGGAGTAAGAAGCTTATGCGGCTCACACAGGAGCGGCCCTATGCGGTTCAAAGAAGACTCTCAAATCGCATGCGGCTCGGGAGCGTATACGGTTCAGCAAGGCACATGCGGCTCGATGGATGCCATGTGTGATCCTTCCCTACAGCTGGTCGTTTGGGGGGGTGGCCTCATTTAATGCTCTGACATGACTTGGCGACTGTGACTGCTCTGACATAAAGTGTCATAATGACTCTGCCATAATGACAGACTTTTCGGGAAAGGAAGAAGATCTCTGACCCGAACCGTCAGAAATCCTAGGTTGCCACGTGGCAACTCTCATGCGACTTAAATGGAAAACAGCTCCATGCGGCTCACGAAGAAGTCACTCCATATGGTTAGCAGAAATCAGCCATATGCGGCCCACCGAGAGCTCAATCCCTGCGACTCAATACAATGCTAGCTCATGCGGCTCGCAAAGACTATGCATATGCGGCTCACGGAAGGTTTGTCCCATGCGGCTCGATGAGGCATTGTCTCATGCGGCTCAGGAAGAGTATCTCTTTGCGGTTCGAGGATAGTCAATCCTATGCGGCTCTGACAGGACTCACAATTAAGACACGTGGCATGGGATCAATAAGAGATTTAACCGAATCTCAACAAATATATTTGACATCATCGTCATAATTACTGAGATCAGGGCATATCATTTATCATCAAGCTAATGGAACACGTGGCGAGCAATCAGACATTAGCATAATCAATCACAAGGATTTAAAGCAGCTAGCATTAATTGCTCATGAGATATGATGCTATCCGCACTAATGGCCGAGATTCACTATAATCAGGATCAAGGGTTCAGATAGAATGAAGGAGCGCCGACATTCCAAACAGATAATTATTAGCAAACCCTAATGATCACCTCCCCACTCTTATAAATAGCCAGCATCATTCCCTTGTAAAAAAAAAGGAGGAGAAGAAGAGAGAGAGAGGTCGGCACCAAAAGAAATAAGAAGAGAGAGATCTACACAGAGAGAGCTCCCCCTTCCTTCTTGATAATCACAGAGAGAGAGAGAGAGAAGCCAGAAGAGCAATCCGAGGAGAGCGAGAAGAGCGTTTCTTCGTCAACGCCAAGCATATCTTCTCCGAGCCAAGGCTGCATACTGATCGTCCAAGGAGTAAGGCAGAGCGGCCGTCGCTTTCCCGAGCCTCTATCGTCACCCCCCAGAATCAAAAATAAACAATCGTACTTAGTCTGCTGTACCTAGGTTTTCGTCCCTAGGCTTTCTTTGTACGAGCGAGTTTGTATTGTGAGTCTAAGTTCAGTCCTCCGATAATTGTTCTGTTCTTTTACAATCAATGGCAAACACGATGGCGACTCTGCTGGGGACTAACTTCTCCACGGCTGAGGAGTTGGTGACGCAATCGGATGCAGCCAAACTTGGCTCCACGCAACAAAAGATGGTCGTCCGCTTCGACCAACAGACGTTTGAAGAGATGCTCTCCGAAAGAAGCGCTGGCCCGGTCCAGAAGCGCGCCCACAGCACGAAGGCTCGCAAAGAGTGGAGGCCAAAATCATTTACTCCTCCCCAAGCCCTCGATGGGATATCCTCTGTTGCTCAAGACGGCGAGAAGGATTCTCCTGCGGTCCCACTTCAGATCGAAGACAACTCTGCTGTCCCCAAGTCCGGCAGAAGAAAACATTATGATGCTGGACTTGCAGGGACAAAGAGGGACTCTACGCGGACCGAACCGCAGAAGAGTATTAGCCGCAAGGAGAAAGCCCATGCGGCTACATCCGCCAACTGCATGAAGAAAACTCATGCGGCTACTTCTGTCAGCCGCATAACTTATGCGACTACAGTTCCCAATAACATGGATGAGACTCATGCGGCCAGTAAAGTCAATCGTTTGCAGAAAACCCATGTGGCCACAGATGCCAACCGCATGCGGCCAGCCTGCACGGTCGTGACCCCTAGCCGCATAAGAACTCGTTCGACGACAGGAGACAACCGCATGCAGACAGCCTGTACGGTTTCCGCTCCCAGCCGCATAGCACCTGCTCCATGCTCCTCTCGATCAGTTTTCGACCGTCTCTCGTACGGTCCGAACCCTGATGACTCTCTGGATGATAAGCCAGACTCTGTGATGTTCAACTTGGACTCTTCCTATTATGCACCCACGAATGCTAGAAAGAAGAAGTCTAGGGCAGCGCGGGCTCATCAAGCCCAGACAGCTGCCCTTCTCTGACTATCAGGGCGTCCCGCTGATTATCATACGGGCCTCTGATGGGAAGTTGTACAGAACCGCTCAAGTCCAATCCCCGGCGGCGAACGGACAGAGTGGTTCCTCTGACCTGCGTGAGGCGATCCTCCACAAACGCAAGGAAAGAGAAGGGGCCTCGGCGTGCAAAGAATCCTCACATGGACGTCACTGCACCCAGATCATTGTCAACTGCTGCTGCAACAACGCGGCTGTAGTACCCCAAAATTTGTGATACGTATTTTATACGTAATCGTATTTCTGACCAGTATTTTTCATTTTTCTTGACCAGTTAAGTTGTGGTATATTTCATACTTAGCATTGTAGTTTAATTGTCGTTTATCATTCCTGGATTAATTCTGATTTAATGGAGCTTGGTTTTATTTGGATAGGAGAAGGAATTGGTTTGGTTTGATTTATTATGCATTGGACCATCTTAGCTAACCTCCACCCTCAACACAACTTATCCTCCCCCATTAAAATCCCCACCTAACACTCTCTCTCCTCATTATTTTCCTCCATTAATTCTTCTTCTTCTTCCTCCACACAACTCTCCAACCCATTAGGCAAGTGCACCTTGCCACCACATGAGAACCACTTTTTATTTGTCCATTAGCTAGATTAGGCCATGGAGATCAACATTAGAACTTAACATTTTGTGATTTGGAGTTTCCATTGTTCTAGATCTAGGTTTTAACTATTTTCGGATTTACATAGTTTTGATCTATTTTGGTTGGATTTTTGTGGGTTTTGATGCTTCCATGTGGAAGAAAATTCAATTTTACTCAAGTTAGAACTTTGAAAATCTAGATATGGCTTTGATTTGACAAGGATATAAAATTTGAATTTTTGGTGTTCTTCTCGGCCTGGAGTAGCAGCCTGCAGCCTGCGCTCTTTAGTGCAGTGCTGAATTGCGCATCCCCCTCGGCCAGCGCTCTTTAGCGCAGCGCCGACCGCGCAGCTTGCCCCTTGGCGAACTGCGCTCAACCCGACTGCGCATAGATTCCTGCGTAGTCTGCTCCTGCGCAGTCTGCTCATGCGCAATCTGCTCCTGCGCAGTCTGCTCATGCGTAATCTGCTCCTGCGCAGTCCACTTCTGCGCAATCTATCTCATACGCAATCTGACCCTGTGCCATCCATTCCTGCACAACCTGATCTTGCGCAGTCCATACTCTGCGCAGTCTACCTCTGCGCAGTCTACCCTTGTGCAATCCTTCCTTGCGCAATCCAATCAATGCACAAGGCAGCCCCTGTACCTTTGATCCATGCGCAATGACCCATTGTGCAGTACATCCCCTGTGCCCCTTTAACCCTGTGCCCTTTGACCCCATGCGCAGTCTACCCTTGCGCAAGGTAACCCTTGCGCAAGGCAATTCTTGCGCAGCTCTTCCATGCGCAGTGCATACCCTGCACAGCCCAACCCCTGACCCTCTTGCACAACCCACTTGTCTATGATGAATTTGTTTATTTCTTGAGCTTGGCTCTTCTATAGCCCTGTATATTGATATTTTATTAGATATTTTACGCCCATTTTATATCCTTACGCCTTTTGTCATGAACTTGATTTTACTTAATATGTTGGAATGACTATTGTACATGGCACGGTATGACAAGGAACTAGCATAACATGACAGTGATCCGTAATGGTGCACTCCTGACATGACCAACCTGACTTGATAAGTGGCCCGTCGTGGCGCACTCCTGACAAGTACCCTGACATGAATTATCTTGATAACTTGATAGTGGCCCGTGGCGGCGTACTCCTGACTTGACATGACTTGATAACTTAGCTTGACCTGTCTTGACACCGTGGGTGTTCCTGCTTGCTTGTGCAATCCACTCGTATTGTCTTGCATCATGTCTAGGACGTGACTCCCTGGTTTCCATGGTCAGGGATTCATACTGAATCTGGCTAGGTTAATGACTAGATTGATCAATTAGTTCATGGAGAATTTCCCAGTTACCTGTTGCCCCTTTGGTCCCGGCCCTATATATATATACATGGGATTTATTGCTATCCGTCGAGATGAGCGCACTTCCAGCCCGCCGTCGAGCGTGGTACCTTAGGACACATGTATCTTACTACAGTGTGTCTGCTATATCATGCTATCTTTTCCTTTTCTTGCTGGGAGCATTCAGGTAGTAACAAACAGGTAACCGGACTTGGAATTCTCATTGCATCTTGTTAGTAATCAGGTCTGTGATAACCCTAGTTAGTTAAAGTAGTAAGCCGTAGTACTTGCTTGGCCGTTATTGATTGGATGGAGTCTAGTCCCTCTTGTCCTGTCCTGATCCTGTGCAAGGTCATGACATGACATGATTACTCGTGCTTTACCTTAATCATGTTTAATTGCAAGTCTTGAATTCGCGTATTTTATCTTGCCGATAAATGGTGGGAGAAACCAAGTTCCGTTCAGACGAAGGGTTACAACCCCGGTCCTTGTTTGGTTTACGGGTTGTAACCTGGCTATCTGAATAGTCCCATGGTCATCTCATCGTATATCATCCTGTCATGCCTTTCCATATGTTCTGTCTTTTATCGATTCTGTACAAGATTTGTCTTTTATATCTAACTATCATGCCTTTTTCTTAAATTACTGTCTCTTATTATGTAATTATATTATTGTGCTGATTGCTGGCTCTTGTTCTTATTTTGTGGCCTCCTTTGTGGCACTTGCTCTTTCTGGGGTCTGACCCAGCTGGTTTTGTATGGCCAGATACCGGAGCAGCAGCAAAGGATCTACCTGCTTTCCAGCCCGATGGTGAATACTAGACGGAACCCGGGCAACGAGTGGGTTTTTCTCTTTTTGTTTCTCCCACTGTATTGTTAACTGATATTCTTTTGAGGCGTTTAGCCGACGAGCACTTGTTAGCTCGATGCACTTTACTTTCTGTCTGCCTACGGGCTGTAATCATGATTGGCAACTCGAGGTTGATCATGTATGACTTAACTCTTGCTAGTCCTTACATTTTGTACGACTAGCTTCATGATCATCTGGATATGTAATGTTTGGGACGCCTTATAATTGTATATTTGGTGGTCTGATATCTTGTTACTATCATTACTTGTTGAGATTGAGACAATAGCTTGATTTGACCCTAAGAGACTGATGGTTTGTAGCGTACCCTCACATAGCTAGACAGCCGTGACCGTATAGCGGGATGGTTGCCGTTCTGTTATACGTAGCTGGCTGTGCACGTCCCCGTTCTTCAGTATTCTGGTTCTGGGGCGTGACATGGTTTAAGTGGTGGCCCATACAGGTCTTGTCAATCAAGAAATATGAGGGTTTACCGGATAGATGTCTCAATCTGTACTCGCCTTTGATCTCCACTCGTAATTCTTATCTCCTTGGATTCCTGACTTGATAACATGCTTGCATCATTGTTCTATCCTGGTCCTTCCTTAATATCCCTGATGTCATTTGCTTCAGTAGCATCATTCCTGTTGATCAGCCAGAAGGAGCTCAGCCAGCAGCCCAGCAACAGCAAGAAGATCAAGATCAGTCCTCAGCAGCCGCCTCTCGAGCCATACCTCCTGGAGAACCAGTGCCCCAAGTCCAGCCAGTTCAGCCAGCAGGATCAGAGGATGGGGCCTTGATAGGGCTCATCCGTGAGTTGATTGCGTCTCAGGATCGTCGAGGTGATGCCTTGCAGCAAGCAGTACAAGAAGCTCTGAACAGAAGTGGTCCTCGAGGGAACAGTGCGGTCAACAATTTCAAACGCCTGAACCCTCCCTTCTTCGACGGCAGCGAGGATGCTATTGCTACAGATGCCTGGCTACAGGACATTGAAGTGATCTTAGAGGCAGCCAGGACCCCTGAAGCAGAGAAGGTGGCGGTGGTGCGCCTGCAGTTACTGGATCTAGCCCGCAGCTGGTGGGCTATGCAAGCAGCGAGTTTGGGTACGCCTGTCATGTGGGCGGTATTCAGTGATATGTTCCAGACCAAGTACTTCGACGCAGTGGCTAGATATGACCTGCAGACCAGGTTTAGTAATCTCAGGCAGATGAGCATGACGGTCGACGGATATGCGGCCGAGTTTTCAAGGTTGAGTCGGTTTGCTCCCACCTTGGTGGCAACCGAGCTAGACAGAGCACAACGATTCCAGCAGGGGCTCCATTTAGAAATCATATTGGCAGTCGAGCAGTTCGAGCACACAACTTTTGATGCCGTCTTGCGAGCAACGAGGAGGCATGAGTACACTTCCCCAAGGATAACGGATCGGACCGGAGATCGGAAGCGGTCTCGCGACCAGATGAACCAATCGTCAGCACCGGCCCCAGCAGCTAGGGCCTTGACCATTGGAGCTACGAGGACAGATTCGGTCACCTCCTTACAGCATTCTGCCCCGATCTATCCCCAGCAACGGAAGCAGAAGCAGTCTTCCGCAATGGGCTGCACTCATTGCGGGAAGCCAGGGCACGTTATTTCTGAATGCCGTAGAGCACAGGGGTTGTGCTTGGCTTCTGGAGTACCGGACCATATGATAGGATCTTGCCCGTTCAGAAACAGATCATCGTCGACAGTAACTAGTCCCTCGGTTATGGGACCAGCACCAGCACCAGAACCAGCTCCAGTTCACCAACCACAGCAGCTCCCGTTCCCGGGTCCATTGCCGACTCAGGCCCAGGCCTTCCAGCAGCAGAGGCCTCAGCAGTTCGCCCTGGCCCAGGCCCAGATCCAGAATCGGCCGAGAGGTATATGTGTCCTCTCATCTTGCTTTTCTACCATCGTTATGAGGGCACATGTCATGTTCCATGTGTCCTAACTACAACGGTATATCCCGGACCCGAGCCATGTCCTAGATCATTCGAAAACGGTTATTGGTACCAACCTTTTTCGTATGAGGAGAGGCCCGTGTCCCTGTTTGACCAAAGAGAGAGACCTCAAGCGCAAGACTATCAGTTAAGTCCATGTTGCTTGAGTTCATCGCTCCTTGGAGAGTCAAACGTGGGAGTGTGAGGATGATATCCGATCACGTTATCCCAATCGGTTTGGCTCGTGAGGTGTAATATCTACCTTATGCCTTGCACTTCGATTCCTTGCTTGCATGTATGATTGTATGATTGATTGATAGCATAGATTGCTTGTGATAGTATAGCTGTCCCGACATCTCTAGCCTCTTGATTAAATTTCGAGGACGAAATTATTTTAAGGTGGGTAGGATGTAGTGCCCCAAAATTTGTGATACGTATTTTATACGTGATCGTATTTCTGACCAGTATTTTTCATTTTTCTTGACCAGTTAAGTTGTGGTATATTTCATACTTAGCATTGTAGTTTAATTGTCGTTTATTATTCCTGGATTAATTCTGATTTAATGGAGCTTGGTTTTATTTGGATAGGAGAAGGAATTGGTTTGGTTTGGTTTATTATGCATTGGACCATCTTAGCTAACCTCCACCCTCAACACAACTTATCCTCCCCCATTAAAATCCCCACCTAACACTCTCTCTCCTCATTATTTTCCTCCATTAATTCTTCTTCTTCTTCCTCCACACAACTCTCCAACCCATTAGGCAAGTGCACCTTGCCACCACATGAGAACCACTTTTTATTTGTCCATTAGCTAGATTAGGCCATGGAGATCAACATTAGAACTTGACATTTTGTGATTTGGAGTTTCCATTGTTCTAGATCTAGGTTTTAACTATTTTCGGATTTACATAGTTTTGATCTATTTTGGTTGGATTTTTGTGGGTTTTGATGCTTCCATGTGGAAGAGAATTCAATTTTACTCAAGTTAGAACTTTGAAAATCTAGATTTGGCTTTGATTTGACAAGGATATGAAATTTGAATTTTTGGTGTTCTTGGTGTTCTTCTCGGCCTGGAGTAGCAGCCTGCAGCCTGCGCTCTTTAGTGCAGTGCTGGATTGTGCATCCCCCTCGGCCAGTGCTCTTTAGCGCAGCGCCGACCGCGCAGCTTGCCCCTTGGCGAACTGCGCTCAACCCGACTGCGCATAGATTCCTGCGCAGTCTGTTCCTGCGCAGTCTGCTCATGCGCAATCTGCTCCTGCGCAGTCTGCTCATGCGCAATCTGCTCCTGCGCAGTCCACTTCTGCGCAATCCATCTCATGCGCAATCTGACCCTGCGCCATCCATTCCTGCGCAACCTGATCTTGCGCAGTCCATACTCTGCGCAGTCTACCTCTGCGCAGTCTACCCTTGCGCAATCCTCCCTTGCGCAATCCAATCAATGCACAAGACAGCCCCTGTACCCTTGATCCATGCGCAATGACCCATTGTGCAGTACATCCCCTGTGCCCCTTTAACCCTGTGCCCTTTGACCCCATGCGCAGTCTACCCTTGCGCAAGGTAACCCTTGCGCAAGACAATTCTTGCGCAGCTCTTCCATGCGCAGTACATACCCTGTGCAGCCCAACCCCTGACCCTCTTGCACAACCCACTTGTCTATGATGAATTTGTTTATTTCTTGAGCTTGGCTCTTCTATAGCCCTGTATATTGATATTTTATTAGATATTTTACGCCCATTTTATATCCTTACGCCTTTTGTCATGAACTTGATTTTACTTAATATGCTGGAATGACTATTGTACATGGCACGGTATGACAAGGAACTAGCATAATATGACAGTGACCCGTAATGGTGCACTCCTGACATGACCAACCTGACTTGATAAGTGGCCCGTCGTGGCGCACTCCTAACAAGTACCCTGACATGAATTATCTTGATAACTTGATAGTGGCCCGTGGCGGCGTACTCCTGACTTGACATAACTTGATAACTTAGCTTGACCTGTCTTGACACCGTGGGTGTTCCTGCTTGCTTGTGCAATCCACTCGTATTGTCTTGCATCATGTCTAGGACGTGACTCCCTGGTTTCCATGGTCAGGGATTCATACTGAATCTGGCTAGGTTAATGACTAGATTGATCAATTAGTTCATGGAGAATTTCCCAGTTACCTGTTGCCCCTTTGGTCCCGGCCCTATATATATATACATGGGATTTGTTGCTATCCGTCGAGATGAGCGCACTTCCAGCCCGCCGTCGAGCGTGGTACCTTAGGACACATGTATCTTACTACAGTGTGTCTGCTATATCATGCTATCTTTTCCTTTTCTTGCTGGGAGCATTCAGGTAGTAACAAACAGGTAACCGGACTTGGAATTCTCATTGCATCTTGTTAGTAATCAGGTCTGTGATAATCCTAGTTAGTTAAAGTAGTAAGCCGTAGTACTTGCTTGGCCGTTATTGATTGGATGGAGTCTAGTCCCTCTTGTCCTGTCCTGATCCTGTGCAAGGTCATGACATGACATGATTACTCGTGCTTTACCTTAATCATGTTTAATTGCAAGTCTTGAATTCGCGTATTTTATCTTGCCGATAAATGGTGGGAGAAACCAAGTTCCATTCAGACGAAGGGTTACAACCCCGGTCCTTGTTTAGTTTACGGGTTGTAACCTGGCTATCTGAATAGTCCCATGGTCATCTCATCGTATATCATCCTGTCATGCCTTTCCATATGTTATGTCTTTTATCGATTCTGTACAAGATTTGTCTTTTATATCTAACTATCATGCCTTTTTCTTAAATTACTGTCTCTTATTATGTAATTATATTATTGTGCTGATTGCTGGCTCTTGTTCTTATTTCGTGGCCTCCTTTGTGGCACTTGCTCTTTCTGGGGTCTGACCCAGCTGGTTTTGTATGGCCAGATACCGGAGCAGCAGCAAAGGATCTACCTGCTTTCCAGCCCGATGGTGAACACTAGACGGAACCCGGGCAACGAGTAGGTTTTTCTCTTTTTGTTTCTCCCACTGTATTGTTAACTGATATTCTTTTGAGGCGTTTAGCCGACGAGCACTTGTTAGCTCGATGCACTTTACTTTCTGTCTGCCTACGGGCTGTAATCATGATTGGCAACTCGAGGTTGATCATGTATGACTTAACTCTTGCTAGTCCTTACATTTTGTACGACTAGCTTCATGATCATCTGGATATGTAATGTTTGGGACGCCTTACAATTGTATATTTGGTGGTCTGATATCTTGTTACTATCATTACTTGTTGAGATTGAGACAATAGCTTGATTTGACCCTAAGAGACTGATGGTTTGTAGCGTACCCTCAGATAGCTAGACAGCCGTGACCGTATAGCGGGATGGTTGCCGTTCCGTTATACGTAGCTGGCTATGCACGTCCCCGTTCTTCAGTATTCTGGTTCTGGGGCGTGACAGCGGCAGTGACGGAAGAGGTAACCGTGGCAGCCAACATGGTGTCCGTACAATTCGGCAGCTTCCCTCTAACAGAGACTCGGGACGGGGTTATACCCATCCCTCTGGCAACAATGGAGATTGCTAATCTGCCGCCTGCTCGCGATCAAGCCGCTGGTCTAGTACCCCTCACCACATCACGAGGGGAAATCATGTGGGTCCATCCGGACCTAGTCCACGAGGTAACTCAGCCCTCTCCACCTTCTAAAAGAAAAAGTGAAAAAGTCAGATCCTGCCGTACTGCCTCGGCGGAAGAAGAGGAAGTCTCGGCCGTCACTACTCGATCCGGAACACAAGCCTAACCGATGACCGAAAGCGCGACTGATGATCATCCGCCCACTACCAATGATGCTCCGGGACCGGCTCAGCCTTCGACGACCGACAAGGCTAGGCCGAAGGAGACTCGCTTCGACAAGTCCCTCCGGAAGGAGACACCTCAGGGGCTGGAGAGGCCCTACAACTTTGACATCTTAGCGCAATTAGCTAACACCCCGGCCAAATTGTCTTTATATGAACTCCTCAGGCTCTCAAAGGATGTCCGCACGGCTTTAAGTGAGGCGCTCCAAAATGCCGACGCATACTTGGCTCAGGTCAACCTCACGGGAGATAACCAACCTGCAGAGCTCCAAGATAGTGCGTGTACGAGAGCAATGCCCAATATCGTCTTCTCTCCGCAAGATATGCTCATCAAAACTAACCTGCATGATCGCCCGCTATACTACACTGGATACATCGGAGACGTAAAGGTGGACCGAATGCACATTGACCCTGGGTCCTTTATAAGCATCATTCCGAAGGGTCTGCTACATCATCTTCGCATTCCGATGCATCGCCTGACACCTACAAGCACCGCCATTAGCGGTTTCAATTCGGGCAAGAGCTACCCAATAGGGAAGATCCGTTTGAAGTATCAGATCGGCGATCTCCAATCAGAAGTCACCTGTTATGTCATAGATGCCGATACTTCTTACAATATCCTTCTGGGACGGCCTTGGATACACGATTACATGATCGTGCCTTCCACACTACACCAGTGCTTCAAATATGTCGATAAGCACGGCTTCGTGAGGACAGAGTTTGCCGATATCGATCCCTTCAAGGGGGTCGAATCTTATTACTCAGACTCCTGTCTATACGAAAAATCAAAAAAGCATCTGGTCGAAGAAGATGTGCAAACTCACAACAAGACGGCTACAGGATCAGAAGAACCTCTAACGATCCACCTTCAGGCTCGCAAACCGGGCAATTCCGCACCCCTTACGGCCACTCTGCGTAAGGACGTAATCAGTCTCTCCGCACAAGAAGAACAGATGAGAATCCGGCTGCCAAAGTCCGGCCAAGCGCCGAGACCCATAACAGGGCCACTTACCATCAGACTACCGAGAGTCGGTCAGCTCCAAACGGAGAAGCCCAATCCCTCCGACAGACCGCTCACAATACGCCTTCCCAAGAAGGTTCTTCACCCCGATGCGAGGTCTGACACTTCTAGCGAACCAGCCACCCCTCGCCTCACATCAAGTACCAAACTGGGGGTTGCTAGTTTACCAATAACTCCACGATCTGCTCCGCCAGTTGAGCCTCTGAAGATCAAGCTGACTAGGTCATCCTCCCAGTCTTCATTTATACAGGGGGTGGCCGAAGAAGAACCGGAATTGGCCAAGTATGTGGCTGCCCACTCCGATACCCCCTCCACAGATGATGTAATCCCTCTAGAAAAGATACCTTACTTCATCAAAAAAGGGTTATCTTTGAACTAAAAAAAAAAAAAAAAGGAGGAGAAGAAGAGAGAGAGAGGTCGGCACCAAAAGAAATAAGAAGAGAAAGATCTACACAGAGAGAGCTCCCCCTTCCTTCTTGATAATCACAGAGAGAGAGAGAAGCCAGAAGAGCAATCCGAGGAGAGCGAGAAGAGCGTTTCTTCGTCAACGCCAAGCAGATCTTTCCCGAGCCAAGGCTGCATACTGATCGTCCAAGGAGTAAGGCAGAGCGGCCGTCGCTTTCCCGAGCCTCTATCGTCACCCCCCAGAATCAAAAATAAACAATCGTACTTAGTCTGCTGTACCTAGGTTTTCGTCCCTAGGCTTTCTTTGTACGAGCGAGTTTGTATTGTGAGTCTAAGTTCAGTCCTCCGATAATTGTTCTGTTCTTTTACAATCAATGGCAAACAATAGCGACTCAGTCGTGCCATGAACTCGATTCGTGCTTCAATATCTCTGAGACAGTGCCTCATCGACTAGTCTTGCTTATACTCTAGTTTTGACAACGCGGCCTTGCCTCACATTTCGAGGTCGTGCCCAGCAACTCAACGTATCTTCACCCAACTTGCCCCACGGCCCTTCTCGACTTAACTTGCAACAGCCCAAGTCTAACTAATGCAACTCTATGCCAACGACTTAACACTCGACGCCACATCTCGTACCGAAGCACGTCGCCTTCGTTGTAGCCAAATCTTAGGCCCAGACATTGTAGTGCCCCGCTCCCGTTGGGGTAAAACACTATGTAATAGGCTCGTGCCAAGTCAGATATGGTCGAGAACAAAGATGGCTAGTCTGACTCGGCGACGAGTTTCATATACAAAAACCATGGCATCAATAAAATCGATTTGGACGAGTGATATGAGTACCGTTCCAACTAATGGATCGGCTACTGTTGGAATAAGTCCTAGATGCGGTAGGCTACGTCTTGGCGAATGAACTCTAAAGAGAGCGACACAACTCGTCTGCCATTGGTTTTATTGGTTTTCTTGGCTTTCTGAACGAATTGTTGCGTGGATTTGATAGTGTGCTTTTGCATCCATTTCTGAATGCGTCTTTGGGAATTTCAAAGGAGGGATTGAAGGAAGGGTTCTAATTCGATGCTCATGCCATTGCAGGAGTTCGTATAACTGACGCTTGACCGTCGCAAAGCGTTCTCCTACTCTCGGCGCAATCTCCTTAGGTGGGTGGTTATTCGGCCCCTTCTTTTCTACTCCTTCCCGCCAACTAAATTCTTGAAGTTCAACGTTCAAATCGATGATGCTATCGGGATGTATGCTTGCCACTAAGATCAAGAGCTCGGGATAATATAGCAACCTAAAGAAGTTAACTCTGAATCTATAAGTTCACACTAAGTAGAGAAAAGATAAAGTTCTAAGAAAGAGATAGAATATATTTCATGCCATGCAAAACACAACGAAGAAACCTTGGTTGCGGCATATCATGCCTCCGAGAATTTGGTGCCTACGGGATGCTAAATCAGAACGTACGATTTCGGAAAAAAGGACCCTTGCACGAGAAGGAATGATTATGTGGTTTGATAATGGTTACGCTATGCAATTTACTTCATACATATTAACTGTTCATACATTCGCATGGTCATGGACGACTTGTGCACAAGATGAGCTTTCCTCGAGACGGTACCCGGGGCCCTGGGACCGAATCGGCCTAGGAGGAAATTATGAAAATCGTGCTTCGGCACGAGACATTGCGAGACCTCCAGTTAGGCTCACGACCTGGACTAGAGGGCGCGTCGCAAGGCTACGTAATCGTCCTTCTTGGTGTCGATATCACCAATGACCGCATATAGGATAGATTGCATGCTCACATATTGTTTTGTGCAGGTGGTAAGTATTATGTATATTTTGTACAGAAAATGTCACGTCCCAGAACCAGAATACTGGAGAGCGGGGGAGTGACTCAGCCAGCTACGTATTACGGGTAGATGAATACCGTATAATACGATCAATACTGTCTAACCAGACGAGGGGGTGCATACTACATAAAAGTCTTACTATGGTCATTACACATCTATTGTCTCAATCATTCAAACAAGAAACAGAAATATAGAACATGTAAGGTAAAGCAGTAAGGCGTCCCAAACGCTCAGTCAAAATGTTCTTGAGATCTGGCTTTACAAAATACAGCCATAGGATGTAGTAAGTATACACAATTATTATCAGCTGCAGTCTGACTTAATTACAATTATGCAAAAGTAAGTACAAGACAATCCGACTAACATGTCGGTGCCAAACGGCAAGGTATAAAGTAGATAACAAAACGAGTGGTGAAGTTAAGGAACCCACTCGAGGCCTCCTGCGATCATCCCTCTAGTATTGACCATCCTGGAGGTGAAAGTACGCTGAGTCCTCGGGAACTGGCTCTAAATCTGGCCATACAAAACCAGAGAGGTTAGACCTCTAATAGCAAGTACCACAAGGGAGCACGACATGAGAACTAAAACCAGTAAGTAAGAGAATATAATAATAGATCTCTGCTTGCTACTAGAACTCACATCACATCAAGACACTTCGAACCAACCTCCCAACCAAACAAGGACAGAAGTTGGCCCGTCATGTCCTGACATTCTGATCATCCCAGTTAGGTAACAGAGTACAGTGCACAAACAAATCATCTTGAACGGCCAATCAACTCCTACGGCTTGCTATTATGAGTCCCAAGTTATCCTGGAATAATGCAATTAGAGATTCCTCAGTTCTTACTATGTGCAAGCAAGGCTAGTCTATCCAGTCGATCAATTGGCCCATGCATGAATTAGACGAGTCCTAGCAGGACGCCCGTCAATATACAATATACAATAATAATAAAAGCAGATACTGTTCCCTGCCCATGTGGCAGATTTACAGTATCTGTGGGAACCAGCCGGCCCGTCGGGTACTACTCGTCCCAAGGGGGCTGCCATGTAAGAATTCGGGAATCCATTCTCTCCATGCAATCATTATTTTATTTAACTTAATAGTCTCTACGTTGAGTGAAATTCTATGCCGTGGATCATGGTCATTCAAATGAGTACTTTCGTACGGGGTACGATATGCACAACTCTACAACGATACCAGTGCGGTTAGGTTGCAGGTCTTACATAGCGTAATGCAACAATCAAATCTATCCACGGTAATCATGCCTTGACCATAAAGTATACATGCTTCTTTTGTAGAAAAATAACTAAATAAATAAATAAATAAATAGATTGAAGCCTGCATGTGCATGTATGTCAATATTCGGGATCAGCCAGTCGAGTACAATAGTTCATAACATGAACGTGTCTCATTCATTTCATTCAATAAGACGACTAGCCAGTCTCTTAGTTCCAATTAGGAACGCATGATCAATTTAATCAAGATAACCATCGTCATTAATGGTGACAAGGCATGAAAGTCAATTAGCATTAAACGGAGTCGAGTCTACAACTCTCAGGGTCAAGTCCCAGTCAATCCGGGTATCTATAACTCAATTCATGACACATGGTACATCCCACGTAACAATTTATAATTAACAAAAATATCAACATATCATGATTATATCAAGTTTATGCAAAAGGCGTAAGGATATAAAATGGACGTTAAACATCTAATAAGATATCAATATACAGGGCTATAGAAGATCCAGGATAAGCAGGCTACTCTCATGTCAGCCTACGCTCATGCCAGCGTACGCTCAGGTCAAGCTACGCTCAAGCCAAGCTAGCGTATGGAAGTCATACGCTTCCAAAAGGCAGCGTATGAACTCCATATGACTCCTGACCATCCAAGTCAGCGTATGCAAGTCATACGCTCCAAAAAGGTAGCGTATGAACTCCATATGACTCCTGACCATCCAAGTCAGCGTATGCAAGTCATACGCTCCAAAAAGGTAGCGTATAAACTCCATACGACTCCTGACCATCCAAGTCAGCGTATGCAAGTCATACGCTCCAAAAAGGTAGCGTATGAACTCCATACGACTCCTGACCATCCAAGTCAGCGTATGCAAGTCATACGCTCCAAAAAGGTAGCGTATGAACTCCATACGACACACGCTTCCAAAAGGCAGCGTATGCAAGACACACGCTTCCTAAAAAGACAGCGTATGGATTCCATACTGCGCTGCGCTAAAGAGCGCGCACAGCTAAGTGACGCAAGCTAAAAAGCTAGCGTACACTGCTTACTGTCTTCTCCAAACAGCAAGAACTCCATGGTTGCACCCCAAAGCTTCAAAAGTCCATAACTTGGTCAAAATAAGTCCGAATCCAACTTTCCAAAGGTCAAAATTGGGTAGGATGAACTGCTCTACGACATGGAACCATTAAATCTTGAGAATAAAGGAGTTTGCTAGATCAAAACCCATAGACAACCGAAAATACAATAACTTAGATCTACAAGAAATGAACCAATGAAATCAAAAATACTAAGCACTAAACTCTCTTAGAATAATGAGAGAAAGAATATTGAACCATAAAATATGGTCCTCATGTAGAGCAAGATGTACTTGCCTAGTTGGTAGGTGGAGAGAGTAATGAAATGAAGAAGAAAAGTGATGGTGAAGAAGGAGTGAATGAGAAGAGAGAAGGGAGAGGGTGGCTTTAAATAAAAGGTGGTGGTAGGTGGGAATTGGGCCGGGTCCAATGGGTCCAATGGGTCGGGTTGCACGGGTCCAACAAGGCTAACCCGAAAGTAAAACTAAAGCAGGAATTAAAATACAGGTAATAAAATTACAGAAAGAAATATAGAAATAAAATTGCAGGAAGAAATGCAGAAATAAAATTACAGGAATTAATTAGCATGAAAATTAAAGAGCAGCTAATTAATTAACATGAAAATTTAAAGAGCAGATAATAGAATTGCAGAAAAAAATAAAGTGCAGAAAATAAAAATACAGATGATTAATTAACATGAAGTTATAGGAATTTAAATACAGGATACTACATGATAAATACTAAATAAATACATTCAGGCAATATACGTATTAGAATACGCATTCCGGGAACGGGGAGTGACAGGAAAGGAGCACGACCGTGGTAAGAATGGTTAAGATTGGTTATGTTGTTATCGTTTAGAATGTGCCTTCGATATGAACTGCAACTTATATAATTCTAAATAGAAAGATCACTTCGTATGCCAGAATCCTTAGTAAGCAGTGTGGTTTAGACGAGTGAGTTCGTCCCATCCACTAGCAAGTGTGCTAACCCCCAACTCCCCAGGTAACAAGCGTGCTGCAGGAGCTCGAGACTAAGCTAGAGCTGAAGAACGGGAGGCAGCATGAAGCTCTCATATTTTGAAGTATTTTGAAGCCCAATTCAGACCGAAGGCTTTTGTTCAAATGTATAAAAGGGCATGAATGTATGGAATGCCGAGGATTATTTCAAGGCGAGCTTGTCGATAGTTTTTTTTTGTGTTTCAAGATGTAGCCGTAACGGCATATGTAATATAAAAATGACCTTGCACATACTTTGCAAGTTTATGAATGAAAAGCTAAATTTCTTCCTATGCTATGTCTGCAACTCTCTGTACTGTTTAATTTCAACGCGTCGAGTCAAAAGGAATTTCCAATTGCACATCCTTGTCTTGTGTAAGTCCAATAAAGACTTGCACGGCATCACGTCCCGACCCGTAGGGATCGATTTATATCGAGTCAAGGCGATGGAGACCGATTCGGCGAGTCGGGGCGTGACAGACATTGTGTCTTCTGATTGTATACACATTCAACTCAACTCAATCCAAAGGCATACACGCGGATTGTCGCCCGTGCCGACACATCGACATGAATGGTCACTGGCATTGACTAGCCATCGTGGACATAGCCTGGCAATCGGGACTCTTGTACCGCAGGTAGCGATCCCCGATACAAGTTCCCGAATTACCGGTTGCTTCATATCCAGCTCGGCTGTAACCTGTTTCTTCCTAGGCCGAGTCGGTCCCGTAGCCTCGGGTTGCCGCTCGAAGAAACTATCGCCCTTGTCGACAAGTTGTCCATGACCACGCGCCTACGCTAACTTCTAGACTTAACGTAATTGCATGGTCTCATCATCATCAATTAGTTCCTTTGCTTTACTCTTTTCACTTTTTACACTTCTTTTACAGAGCCCCAAACCAGGGTTGCCTCGGCGACTGAACCACAGTTCTGACATATTTTCTCTCGGCGACTAACCATCGCTTAGACTTAACATTTCTTTGAAACTCCGGGAACGGCTACTGCATAGCCTTTCCACTTAATTTGAACATAACGTGTTTCTTAAGTATCGACAGACCGTGGCTAACTTTCCACTGAATCCACTGTGGCTCGTGCCTCAAACCAACTCATGTTCTACGCAACGCTATCGCCCAAGTCATACCTCATATGACGGGCCTTGGGATCGTGGAACTATTTAACTTGACAATCGCAAAAAGAGCGGAACAGCACTTGGATTGACTTAGGTCGACCAGCATAACTTTGTCTAACTTACTCAAGCCTACGACTTAACCCGAGGGACGAGCAAAGGCCATGCCAAGCCTTGCGCAGTGCAAGCGTGCATGCTTTATCGAGCATTTACGCGGGCGACGCCTATGACTTAGGCAAGTTCATAGTTTTGTGTCGAAGACCAACTTTCATTCCCCCAAGTCACGGGACGAAGGACCGAGTATCATTTTCAAAGCACGCCGTGCACCAACTCTAAGCCGACCGTTGGATATTTTTTTTTATGTTCTAACTCATTTCGACCCGTCGGAATTATTCCCTTAGCTATGTGGATTCGTCTCTTTTATTATCAAGCTTATTGTGCAAGTTGAAAATACGCGATTTATTATGTGAAGGCTAAGATGAGGCAAGTTCACCGAAACTACCCCATCTGAGCGAGCGGTCGCCTTGACCGAGCGAGCCTTCGAGCAGCCGTTGCAAGGCTAAGGCCGAACACCGTCGGCGTTTCGATTCCTCCGATTGACTGAGCGGGACGGGGCTCTACATCATACACCACTCAGAAAAAGTTTCGTCCTCGAAACTTACTGAGTACACTTATCGACTTATAACTTTGTTCTACATTCAAGGACTCTCGCACACACTACACCTATGCGTTCCCTCAATCCGAGCCAAGCTCGTGCTACCCTCAATCCTTTCTTCAAAACTAACGATCTCAAAGTCCTTGACACTTCCCCGTTCCTCAAGTCTCACTTGATTCAACGTATCACTTAGTTAGATCGTGCACATATTTTAGGCGTCCCCAAAATACATGCATTTTAATCAAGCCTCGTGATAGCGAATCCCGCCATCACCACTCGAGTCGGATCGTGCACATATTCAAGCGTCCCTGATATACATGCATGTCAACCGATACTCGCGAGTGGTGCCTCCACAAATCCTACCACTTCACACTCGGACGTCTGCCTAGCCGCTAGGCTATGTCTTTCCGTTAGTATTGGAATCATAGTTTCCAAACAATAATATCAACACTGACCCCCATCTTAAGGTCAAACCAAATTGATAGTACGGGGTTTTCTACCCAAGCTCGCATCACTCTGATTTCTAAACATCGAGCATCGATTCCCTACACACATCACAACATTCGTCGTACGGGGTCCGAGTCATTCAGCAAAGCCATCCTACGATAAGTTCACTCAACCAAATCTTCAACATATCAATATCGTTCGTCCAACAAACCATTTTGCATAGTCTATCTCTCCGAACACGTTCGATATAGTTCGCCTATCAATTCTTCTCAATTCAAGCACGCTATGACGCAATTCGTCGCTAATCAAAATTTTACATTCCACATTTCCTAAGTCATCTATCCCAATTCGCGTAATCGATCACAAGGTCGTCTGACTTAACAATATGTTCTGTTCCGATCTCACGCGAGTCAGATTATCCACGGTGGGCACGAATCACCATGCACGCTCCCGCGAGATAATCATTCTCATCGGGACATAACTCTTGTTTTGTGTCTAGACTAATTCATTCTCAATGCGTGGATTGGACCTACTCAATCCTCAAGTTTTATTCATTCGTCAATCATAAGTCCTACAAATTCTCGAGTTCACCTTCGCATCAAGCCAACAAGTCGAGACAATCAAAGTTGCCGCATCCTGATTTTCTGAGTTCGATCATTCCCGCGACATGAATCACCATGTCAGCGCTCACGCGGAACGATTACCCCAAATTTGACGTAACGCATGTGTGAGGCTTGAGTTACGCTCACGCGGAACGATTGCCTCCCTCCTCCTCGGATTTCGACCCGACCCCTTCGTGCAGACCGTCCTGCTCATCGCCTACTCCCGACGTAGCTCCGCCGACCACGCCCTGCGGATGTTCGACGGAATACCGCACGGGGACGTCGTCTCCTGTACCGCCACCGTCTCGAGCCTCGCCGCCCTCGGACGCCCCACGACGGTCCTGCGTGTCTTCGCCTCTATGAGGCCCCACGCCGCCACCGTGGTCTTTGCCATGTCCACCTCCGCCGGGCTCGGGTCCCAGGAGCTGGCCCGATGCCTGCACGCCTACGTCGAGAAGGCCAGATTCGGAGGCCGCGTCTCCGTCCGGAACTCCCTAGTACTGGCCCGGTGCCTGTACGTCTGCGTCGAGAAGGCCAGGTTCGTGTCCGTGCCATTATGGCACGGGTTATCCACTATTGGAGATATCGTCAGTTAGAGGCTGATCAATACAAGGAGGAGGAGAGAAAATATTAGGGGCTAGATTGTTTTGCAAGGCCTGGTGTGCCAGAACATGCGCCACTTTGTTAGCAGTTCTTCTTGCGAAGGTAAAAGAGCACCAGGGATTGGTCGGGATTCCTTCTTTGATTGATAGGATGAGATCATGTAGCCTCCACGGGATTAAGCTTGTGTCGCCATTGAGAATTCTGACAGCAATAAGCGCGTCACCTTCAATCGAAATCTCTCCTCATTGAAAGACTTTGCAAGCTGGATACCTATCCGGAAGGCCTGCATCTCTGCGAGTAGGTTGTTCTCCGAGGAATATGGGAGGGGGGGTCGAGATCCAGGTAGAAGCTCGGAGGAATCTCCCTTGCGAGTCTCTCGCTACAGCTGCTGCCGCAATACTCGATGAGGAAGTTGCGCCATCCACATTGATCTTAATTGATCCCACTGATGGAGGTCTCCAGAGCGCTTCCGAGGAGTCGAGCTCAGTTATATGGTTTAGTGTATCCTCCATTCCTAGGGGACCAGCTTCGTCATACATTGCACAGTTGATGGATGCTTGCCGGATGATGCGATGGACGTTAGGGGGTAAGTGACGGAACACACAGTCGCCTCTAGCCTTCCAAATAGACCAAAGAATAGCAGCCCCCAGTCTGAATGTCTCCAGAGCCTGAGGGTCCATGATCCAATGTCGGAGAAGGAGGTGTAGTTCGAGGCCAGGCTCGACGCGAAGACCAATGGGGCTGGCGAACCATATTGAACGGGTTATTTGGCAGTGGAGAACTAGATGGTTGGCGTCCTCTTCATGTATGAGACAGAATGGGCATAGCGGATTGACAGATAGGATTCTCGTACTGATTACTGACACGAGGGGAAGAGCATTGTTTAGGAGCCTCCAAATGAATACCAGAATCCTTGGTAATATGTTCTTCTTATTCCCTGAGTTGCCCGGCATCAATCTAAGGATACTTTCATAGAGGGACTTTGATATGAACTTCCCCGATTTGGAGGGCGTCCAGATGAGCTCGTCCTCACCATCTTCGTCGTCAAGTGTAATGCCAAGGATGGCCTTGCTTTCCAGGGGTGGGAAGATCGAGTTGATAAGTGTCCGGTTCCAAGCCCGGGTATTAGGGAGCATAAGTTCTCTGACAAGGGTTGGCCCATGCATAGTCGAACATGTAGAGACTCTATAGTTTGCACTTTTAGGGACCCAAGGGTCGTGGATTCTAACCCATCCGCCCTTTATTCTCCAGCATACCTTCCCTATCATGTAGCGACGAATCTCTAGTATACTCGACTAAGTCGGGGACATCTGCTTTCGCTTGATGCTAATAAATGTTGTTCTGTCTTCGGGACTTGTCTACTGAAATAGATGCTAGATTTTTGGAAATTAATCTTCTGCCCCGACCAGGATGCGAATAGGTCCAGGATTTCCCACACCGCCATTAGGGAGGATTGATTTGCGTGGCCAAATATTAGGAGATCGTCGGCAAGGAGAATGTGAGTAATCGAAGGAGAGAAACGATTGATACGGATGCCATTAAAGAGGTCATCATGTTCATATCTATAGAAGAGTCGAGATAGTACCTCTGTGCAGAAAATAAATATGAATGGAGACATAGGACAGCCTTGCCGAATACCCTTCTTAGGCGCGAAGTATCCTTTCGGGGATCCATTGATGAGGATCGAGAATGATGACGTTGAGATGCATTTCATAATGAGTGTGTTGGAATGCCCACGTATACCTAGCCCATTCAGAACACTTCGAATAAAAGTCCAGCCAAGTCGATCGTACGCTTTGGCCATATCGATTTTTAGTGCGCATGATTTTTTCTTTTTTGGGAAATACTTCATAGCGTGAAAGAGTTCTTGAGCGATGATAATGTTGTCCATAATGAGTCAGCCGGGAGTGAATGCATTCTGGAAGGGAGACACGAGTTTATCTATTAGTGGTCGCAGGCGGGTTGTCAGGATTTTGGATATCGTCTTATCGGTGACGTTGCACAGAGAGATAGAACGAAAGTCCGCCGGGGTAGCTAGGTCGCTGCGTTTCGGAATAAGTGCGATGTGGGTGTTGTTGATGGAGGGGACAAGTTGTTCACCATTGAAAAAGGATTGTACTAAGGGCCTGTTTGGTTGGATGTAGGTGCATGAAAGTGTAAAAGTGGGAGTTTCATGAAGGTGTAACTCATTTGAGTTACAATACATTCCACTTTCCAAAAAGTGTTTGGATACAAAAGTTTTTGTCCCTCGCAAGTGGAGACTTACAATGTAGTTTGTTTGGATGACCACTTGAAAGTGGCTTTGATGGACTTTGTGTGTTTGGTTAGGACATTGCAAGTGATATAATCACCCTAATGAAGAATGGTATGGTTACCAAAACAAAAAAATTTCAACATTCCCAACTGAATTTGGCTGCAGAGAAAGGGTTTCACAACCGAAAAACAGTATAAAATATGTTCCCAACAAGATGACATGTTCCCAGCAAACTGATATATAATTTTGCAAGATTACATTTTTCCAGCAAATATGATACATGTTCCCAACAAATATGATACATGTTCGCAGCAAGATGACATGTTCCCAGCATATATGATACATGTTCCCAGAAATTAACACATGTTCCCAATAAACTGATATATAATTTTGCAAGATTACATGTTCTCAGCGAATATGATACATGTTCCCATCAAATACGATACATGTTTCCAGCAAATATGATATGTTCGCAGCAAGATGACATGTTCCCAGCATATATGATACATGTTCCCAGAAATTAACACATGTTCCCAACAAACTGATATATAATTTTGCAAGATTACATGTTCTCAGCGAATATGATACATGTTCCCATCAAATATGATACATGTTTCCAGCAAATATGATATGTTCCCAGCAAGATGACATGTTTCCAGCAATATTACATGTTCCCATCAATACGACATGTTCCCAGCAAATATTATATGTTCCCAGCAATGGGAAATATTTCCAGCAATATGACATGTTCCCAGCAATATGATGCAATGAAACAAAATCTTGTTCACAAGGACATTATGGGCTCAGAGTATGAAAACTGAAAATAATGAAAACTTGTTCAGGAGAACATTATGGGCTCAGAATGAAGCAAAATCTTCTTTGAAAAATATCATCATACGAAGAACAGGACAAAAATGAAAATTCCTCTGTACAAAAAATTTGCGACATATGAAAAGGGCCGGCCAACCCATCAAATAGGATACATGTTCTCTGCAAATACGATACATGTTCCCTGCAAATATGATATAGAAAACCAGCAAGATGACATGTTCCCAGCAATATGACATGTTCCCAGCAAATATTACATGTTCCCAGCAATGGGAAATGTTCCCAGCCATATGACATGTTCCCAACAGTATGATAGAAAGAAACAAAATCTTGTTCACAAGGACATTATGGGCTCAGAGTATGAAAACTGAAAATAATGAAAACTTGTTCATGAGAACATTATGGGCTCAGAATGAAGCAAAATCTTCTTCGAAAAATATCATCATACGAAGAACATATCAAAAATGAAAATTCCTGAATAACATAAAATTGACACATGTACCATATTTGCTGGGAACATGTATTATATTTGCTGGGAACATGTACCCACAATGAAACACAAGTCATCATAGCCCATAATGCATTCTCATCATAGCCCATATATTATAAGAAAATAAGACCAACTTATGCTGCAGTAACAAAAAAACTGCCCCAAAATTGAAGTCACCAAAAACTGGAAGAAAGAAGAAGATACTAAAACTCATCACAGGAAAAATTGAAGTCACCAAGTTATGCATTGTCATCATAGCCCAAAATATCATTATTTGTTTCATAGGCCAGTAGGAGATACTGAAACTCATCACAGCCCATATAAGATTTGAAAAAACCAAAACTCATCATCAACGAAAAACTGAAATTGAAGTGCTGCTCCTTTGAAGTTACCAAAAAATAATACACAAACTGGGGACAAAGGGCAGTAAGCAAATATGGGAAGTAACCAAAAACTGAAACACAAGACTGAAAATATCAACAACTTAAGCACAAGTTTAGGAAAAAAAGTAATTGGCTCAAAGGATTCACCATCCCACTCATCATCGCCAATTTAAAAACTTGGCTACCTCCATCCATCACCAAATTGGTGGGGGAGGCCATCAAGTTTTGGTTCTCATCGTGGGGCACCTTCCTCATTTGTGTTGTCGGGACAGAAATAGCATTTTAGACTCAAAGGTTGCACCTTCCTCATCATTGTCTAAAACTAGGCTACAAGTTGGCTACCTCCGTCCAACACCACAATGGTAAGGGAGGCCACCAACTTTAGCTTGTAATTCGGTTGCACCTTCATAGCTCATTCAAAGACAACTCCTGCACCCAAACAGTACATACCCCTTGTTTCTACAAATATCAAAGAAATCGTGTCAAAATAACAAAAAAATTAGCAGAAATTCGAGGTTTACACTACAGAGGACAGCGAAAAAGCGGTGGTCGGACCCAACTTTTCGAGAGCAGCCACTTCTCCGGAGAACAAGACTCTCTCTCCTCCACTTTCATAGACTTCAAGCAAGAAATGGCCGAAACTCAAATTTTACTTCTCGGTGGAGACACGGACTGCTCCGCAGTCCAATCAATAGACTTTAAGTCCATTTACTCAGCCGAACCAAACGCTACAACTTCCTTCAGATCCGGTGAAACCCAACAAAACAACCCACTTTCAGCTGAGTTAGGCCGAACCAAACAGCCCCTAATGTGGTGAGGTCGCCACCAACAATATGCCAATATTTTTGATAAAAGACGGCAGGAGTGCCATCTGGCCCAGGTGACTTGAAGGGACCCATGCTTCTGATAGCTTGCTCAATCTCCTTTGTGTCCGGGGTTGTTCCCAACAAGTGGTTTTCTTCCTCAGTGATTAAGGAATTAGAGAAGGCGAATGTTGGATCCATGGGATTAGAATCATCGATGCCAAAGAGGGAGGAGAAATAGTAAATGATGGTGGATGCAATCTTGCTCGGGTCTGATGACCAATTGTCATATTGAATTGACACATATGCCTTAAAAGATAATTTTCATGTAAGGTCTAAATCACAATTATCTATACCACATGATCCCATCTCCTAACCATTTTCCCTTCTCTTCCACTCCACCTCCTGCAGTATATTTACTATTTTGTGTTGGATTGTATCTCATTTTCGGTTGAGCGTTCAAATGGGGGGTGACAATGGAGTTGGTAATTTAGTCTCACATCGGTTAGGAGGTGGGATCATGTGGTGTAGATAATTGAAATTGATTCAGACCTTACATGAAAATTCTTTTTTAAGGCATATGGGCCAATTCAATATCGCACCTCGTGAGCCAACTCTGGTTCGGGTCATACCGCATTTCCAACAAGTGGTATCAGAGCTCATGGTTACAGGGCTAGTTTGAACTGCTCTAATTGGTTCGAAACAGATGGTGCTGAACGTTCATGTGTATAATCGGATTATATAGGCTATTCTCAAGGTGAAATAGGAGCATCAACTACACGAATTGGCTTCAAATGTAGGTTTGACGAGCCCAAGGTGGAGCAAGACGTTGTGGTTGTCACACAATGTTGGTGTGGATGAACGTGTCGGTTTGGTTACGTGGTCGAATGGATCGAGATGACAATATGTTGGATCTCTTGGGTGCTCGGCTGGCAGGAACGAATAAAAAGGTAGCAAGGAGTGCTAAGGTTGTTCGACTGACGGGAACGAACAAAAAGGTAGCAGTGGTGCTAAGGTTGTTCGGCTAGCGGGAACGGACAAATGTAGTAAGGTGCTAATGTTATTCGGCTAGCGAAAACGAGCTAAGGTGAAGATTGTTGTATCTCGTTTCCGGTTGAGCGCTCATCAAATGAGGGGTGACAGTGGAGTTGGTAATTTAGTCCCACATCGATTAGGAGGTGGGATCATGTGGTGTAGATAATTGGAATTGATTCAGGCCTTACATGAGAATTTTTTTTAAGGTATATGGGTCAATTCAATATCGCATCTCATGAGCCAACTCTGATTCGGATGACACCGCGTTCCCAACATTTTGTTGAACTAAGCTCTAACATGTTTCTTTGGTTGTGCAGAATAAACATATCATCATCATCAAATCTTCTGGCTAGTTGTCAACTGACATCAAACTCCGCATTGGTGCATAATTCTTAGCCAAGTAGACTATGGAGTCTGTGGGGGCTTGCCAAGTAGGAAAACCTAACTCATTTCTCTTGCCAAGTTACTTTAACTGTAAGGTTGTAAAAAGCGCTAGGCGGACATTGCGTGGACACCAGACGTCACATAGGCGGTTGCCTAGACCGTTTTTTAGAAGAGTGACTTTAACTCATTATTTGTCCTGTTTAATCCCAAGCAACCCATGAGCAGCATGAAACAAGCATCTTGACATGTAATATGATTTAAAATCTAGAGCCTTTGTTTTATTTTAATTTAAGATTGTTCCCATTTATTATTTGGAGAACTAATCAGTGATAGGTTGTGGATCCTGCATTGATCTTTGCAAGTGCAAAACAAAAATCCTTTGATATTTGGTTATGCTTAATTTTTTGGTGAATTAATATGATTCTGACTAATCTATTGATTAATTTAAAAGACAATGTCAGAAATATAGTTATTTGTTTGACTACACAAAGATAGTTGTTTATCTCTACTATTAGAATGAGGCTTCAAAACGGTTCAAAAGTGAACATTCTAAGCCGTATATATATATCACCACTTATAATTAATTTTAAAAATCTAATCAATGTTAAAAAATCAAAAAAAAAAAAACTTGTTAAATAACAACACGAGGAATCAAATTCAAGCAAACAAGAAGAATATCTCCCACCTTAACTACATGAATTAGAAAAAATATATTTGGTTATAATAAGATAATATTATTATTTTACGTGTGAATTTACTATTGGTTTTATATAGCACTCCCTTAGAGGACGTTGGTTGGTGCGATAGTAAGGCTTATTTCTTGCATCCTTGAGGATGCAGGTTCGAGTCGAGGAAACAAGTAGTTATAGGGGCCTTGTATTGAGGATGGTGGTTGGTTGGTTGGTTTAAGAGAGTTTTTACCTGTATTATATATAGGCGGCTGAAATTAAAAAACACTTTTAAGCACAATACAAATCCTCCGTTTCTTGATTCATCTTAGATCTATGGACGCTTCATTGATTGTTGACCGTTGTAATATTGTTGTCCATTGAGTTTGGTGACATACATTAAGCAAAATATTTACGCAAAAGTTGGGAAGGAGGAAATTTTACAACATTTTCAAAATATGAGACACCGTAGGTGTTACTATAAATGATTATTGTCGACTATGATGTAATGAAACTATTATAATATGTTTGTCATCAAAATATTTTATGACTAATTTATGCTATTTTTTTTCCTTTACATTTTTATAATAACACATTTGATCGAAATGTTTTTTTTTAGTTGTGAATATTGTTGAATACTTCGAATTGAGTTTACAAGATTGCCCGTCTAATACTCTTGTGTTTTTCGGATTTAAAATTTACCAGTCGATTTTGACTCCGCTATACTCAAATCATGGCTATGCCATTAGCGAGGAGAGTAAGTAATTTTGCTCAAGTGAGTCATGGAATCAATACCCAATGTGATGATTTGATTAC
Organism: Iris pallida; assembly: GCA_029216955.1. Classification (NCBI taxonomy): domain Eukaryota; kingdom Viridiplantae; phylum Streptophyta; class Magnoliopsida; order Asparagales; family Iridaceae; genus Iris; species Iris pallida. The sequence goes on from JANAVB010033819.1 coordinate 2,487,655, forward strand.
TATCAGGAGGTGGTCTCAAGCGTGCGCCGTGCAGTAAACATTGTGATGGCATAAAACTTAAGGGGCGTTTGGTACGCGGTATTTTTTTTATTTCCAAAAAAATTTAAGATAAAAATCTATTACCATGTTTGTTTGGCTTGTAAAAAATTTATTCCCGGAAATTATAAATATCCGGTTAAATAGTTTACCCACAAAACATGTGAATTCTATCCCTTGAGAATATGTAGATTTTTTTTTTGTCCGGGCAAAAAAAAAAATTGTCTAAATTTTTTTCTTCTTTTTTGATCAATTTTGATTAGTTTTCAACATTTTTTTTCTTTTTTTGTCGTTTTTATCGTTTTTTGTCAATTTCTGTCATTTTAAGCGATTTTGTGTCGTTTTTACCGATTTTTTTTCCTTTTTTGTCATTTTTTATTAGTTTTTGTCGTTTTTACCTATTTTTTGTCATTTTTGATTATTTTTTGTCGGTTTACCCAATTTTTGTCATTTTTGTCGTTTTTTGTCAATTTTTGTCGTTTTAAGCGATTTTTTGTCTTTTTTAGCTTTTTTTTTTATTTTTACCGATTTTAGTCGTTTTTTGTCGTTTTTGTCGCTTTTTGGTCATTTTTACTGATTTTATGTCTTTTTTGTCATTTTGTCATTTTTTGTCGCTTTTACCGATTTTTTGTCGTTTTTGTCGCTTTTTGGTTATTTGTTGTCGTTTTAACCGATTTTTTTTGTCGTTTTTATCGATTATTTTTCGTTTTTGTCGCTTTTTGGTTATTTTTTGTCGTTTTTACCGATTTTTTGTTGGTTTTAACCGATTTTTTGTCGTTTTTAACCGATTTTTGGTTTTTTTTGTCGTTTTTGCCGCATTTTTGTTTTTGTCGTTTTTACCGATTTTATGTCGTTTTTGTCTTGTTTTGGTTATTTTTGTCTTTTTACCCTTTTTTGTTATTTTTTGTCGTTTATACATTTTTTGTCGCTTTTTGGTCATTTTTGTCGTTTTAACCGATTTTTTGCCGTTTTTTACCGTTTTTGTCTTTTTTGTTATTTTGTCGTTTTTTACCGATTTTTTTGCCGTTTTTACCATTATTTTTTCGTTTTTACCGATTTTTTTCGTTTTTACCAGTTTTTTATATTTGTTCATTTTTTTCGTTATTATTATTTTTTATTTTTTTTTCCGGGAATATTTATATTGTCACTAAACATGGGAATGTAATTTTTCAGGGAATTTAATTCCTTGGAATTTGATTCCCAGGAATATAGAATTTTCGACTATATAGTATTCCGGATACCAAACGCCAACTATGAAGAAAAAGCTATCTTGAAGTCATAGGCAAAGCCATTAGTGGGCTGGGGTGGGCTTCAAGTTCAGCCCACCCAAAAGAAAATTTACTTTTATTTTTCTATACATGTAGCCTACATCTAGTTTTTCTTTTTATCTGCTTCATCTTAAACCAAGAATCCCATAACAATCGAAACTGTGTCATCGTCGTCAGACTGCAACGACAGTCGAAGGAGGAGCTACAGCAGCAACGTCAAGTTCCGCCGTCGGCACTTCCCTCGCCGTCCGAACTCCTGTACCTCGGCAAGTTCTGCCACATCGCAGATCCATTGTTGATGGTGAAAGAGGATACCGAAGGCTATTAGTGTTCGAATTTATGCCTAAAAGAGCTTAATTGGTGAACTAAATATTTTCTTGTGAGGTTCTCATTTTTTTTTAGTATATTGGATACGGTTCTACATTAGCCAGACACGTACGGTATGGACACGATGAACTATGGACATTATGATATTGACACAACATTTATTTTGTTAAATAAAGTAATTCAAGATGTTTTATGTTCAGTCCGGAGTAAGCTAAAATCCTAGCTCTGTCCTTTGCTTGAAGATGAATATTGGAGAGAGAGGATCCCGCTAAGTAGTTCTACTGCATGTGTGTGTTTTTTGGCCATACTGCATATTTGTGTTGGAAAAGTAAATGTATATTTTAATTATTAATTAATAATAATAATTGTTATTAATCAATAATAATAATTGTTTTCTAATAAGTGTGTCCAATTACAACGAATTTATTCAACGAACCTATTAGAAAGACGTGTCCTTTCCATTGTGCTTCTTTGTTATTTATAAAAACGTAAGTGTTTGAAGCATTAAAGATACGTTCTTCTTTTGAAGTATTTTGTTGGTAGAGCGACTACCAAAAGAGCAAAGTTTTCGAAAGTGAGAGGAGATAGCGCAGAACATTTCCGGTCCATCCAACCAAACCTGAGTGCACCACACAAAGTGGTAGGGGCAATCACATGTTACTTTTAAAATTTTGCCATTTTTTAAAAATTATATTAACTTAGTATTCGGACATTTTTGGCATATTATTTTTCTAGTGTTCCGATTTTGACACCCCAATAAATTGTTCTTTTGAAACATATTTTTATTAATTTGAAGCATATCGAAACCACTTCAAAAGTATATTTTGTAGTACAAAAGCATAATTTAAATACTTGTGTTGTCAGATATTCTTTTGAAGTGGTCTCGATGTGCTTCAAAATAACGAAACATGCTTTAGAAGAGCAATTTATAAAGGTTGGGAGCCAAAATCGAGCAGTAAAAATTTAAGGTACCAAAAATGTCCAAACGCTATAGTTGGGATGGGGTGTCACTAGAATAATTTAGCCTTTTTTTTATACCCAAACTATCCTTGAAAAAAATGTTAGGAGGCTATCACAGTTTTCTGCGTGTTAGGACTGCAAGGATTCTGACAGTAGGGCTGCCAAAATCATGACAGTCCTAAGACAGAAAACTTTATCTTAGGACTGCAAGAATTCTGACAGCCCTTCGTCATCCCCAACCCGACTGTATCGATTCCTAAACTTCGAAACCCTAAAAATGGTGTTCAAAACCACCAATAACGATGTTCGAACCCCCCATCACGGTATCACCCCCCCCACCCCCAATTTTGTGTGTTTGAATGACCAAAAATCTCCCAATTAATTGAAATAAAAAAAAACAAAAAAAAAACATAAAAAGTACATTGTTGTATTCATTTTTATTTGAATAGAAAATATGTATTGAAATAAAGAGAGGAAGATTTAGCTCGTCATATTTGAGTGTGTTGTAAGAAGAAGACAAAACTGTATAGGAAGAAGAGGAAGAGAAGACATGTTTGTGTGTTTGAAATGGTGATGTCCTCAAACAAATGATGTGATGTCCCCCAAATACTTTTATAACTCGAGAGTGTTCTTCGTTCATATGATATTTTCTATCACTTTTGGTGGTGCCCATATTAATTTTTTCTATTCATCGGTATTCAGCTTTCTTTATTGGATAATAGGTATGACATTTCTATAACTTGACCCCATGAATTGTTTGCTTGTTGGAGGGAGGGATAGAAGATATAAGCTTGGGTTCTTGTTGGGGTGGAAATGAGGGTTGTGTCACAATTGATCCCAAACCCTACCCGTTCCATATATGGTTCCATTCTAAACTAAGCTGGTCTGAGTAAGTTTTGATTTTCCTTGAATGTGCCGATTTCAATTGAATTTAAGAAATTTGATAATAGCTTAATATATAAATATATGTCTTTTTTTTTTTGACATGCACATCAAAAACATAAGATTTGAGACAATTAACTTTGTTGAATAACCATCATATTCAATTAGCAATACATTCAATACATTCTATTCTCGATAAAAGGTTAAAAAAGCAAAAAAAAAAAAAAAAGTATTAATAAAAAGGAGAGTATTATTTATACTATTCTTGATAAAAAGTGAAAAAAAAAACAAAAGAACAAAATTGTACTAATAAAAAAGAGAGTTTTATTTATTTATTTATTTTGTTTAAGTTGTTTTTTCTAATGATTTGTAATGTATTTTAATTTTTCAAAAACTATTGAAACAATAATTAATATTGTGTATAATTTGTCATGTAACATGTAATAAATAACAAATCTTTTGTACAAGTGGTCTCACATTTACATCCCAATATATATTTCTAATTACATTGGCTGTCAATTTTTTTAACAACGAACATTATTCGTTATTTCTGAATATTATCCATTTGGAACATCTGACTGCTAATATATTCATTGTCGATTAACTCCCCGATGGTGTATTGTATCTTTTAGTACTGGATTAAATTATCTTACATTTTTGGAACACCAACAACCATCACTTAATATAAATAACTTGTTGATGATGGACTTCCCGATTGTGCATTGGATCTTCTAGTACTGGATTAAATTATCTTATATTTCTCGATCACTTCCGGCAATAAGAGGAACACAAATGACCATCAACTTTATTCTTGGATCTCATATTAAATAAATTAAATTACTCTAGGAGATAGGTTAAATTTTGTAGTTATGGTAAACATTTATTATACAATTTTGAAGATGAATTCATTAATATTAGATAGACATATGTGCTTAGTATTAAGTTTTATTAGATGGTAACTATTTCAATTTGCTCGAACATCTCACTAAATAACATCAAAGTAACAAAATCATTATAAAATTGTTGAACCCATACAAAACAATATTATCATCTATATTTTATAAGCTTATATAATATTACAGGACATGAGTCATTTCACAACCATACATTCACATCTTAATTACTACATATAAATCAGTCATACAATGACCATGACATTAAGATAGAAAAGTGTGATATTTTCATCTCTAACTATTGAGATACGATATAAGGATAAATTACAGGAAACCTCACAGGGCAGGTTTGGGATTTAGTTTTGGAACTGGACACTTATCAAAATGTAACGTCCCATTTCTAAAATATGTTTATAATGGATTTAGTTTCCATTTAGTTTTGGAATTGGACACTTATCAAAATGTAACGTCTCAGTTCTAAAATATGTTTATAATAAATATAAGCAAACTGTAAATGCAGTATAATCATGGCACACTAAATCTCATCCACAAATAAAGAAATAAAGATATTATAGAATCAAATATGAATTTGTCATCTGTACAAGTCGTTGGACAGAGATAAATCCACTACCAACCATTTAATTGAAAAGTAATACATAACAAAATGAAAGAATTTGTCAAAAGTAGCAAAGGACAATCCAATAACAAGTCATCTTCGATGAAATAGAGAAGATTACGGCCTTGGCTATAACACCTGCGAAAAGTCACGAAAACACACACACCTGGAGAGATCATCATGTCCTCAGAATGACATAACAAGATATATATAAATATGCCATATGAACTGAATATAAAATATATCACATGTCACAAGTAAAAGTAAATAGTCCAAATCATAACACGGGCCAATATCCCATCATCGAAACAGTGGACTACCCCTACAACCAAATAAGGACAAGGGGTAGCACACTATTCCGTGATGTGACACTGTCCCATGCAACTATTGGAACGGAGGGTGACAAGACATCAACTAAGATCACATAACCATTCTACTGTGTACTTGCAGTTAAGAACAAAACTTTAACACATGGGCCCTCCGGCTATATGGGATCGGGCACCAGGGGCCTCAAAGCATGGCGTTTCTTGAACATTAGAGGCCAGCAAGAACATTAAAAGGGGGTAGTCAGGACCGTGTCCCTTGCGGAGCTTTCAGGTACAAAAGGAAGTGCATATGTGGCCCATACGCTAAGGAACTGGTGTCATGACCCACACCATGTTTAAGGGTACGAGCGTGGGTACGTCCAGCCTATGCCGCAGTATCGGCGGTAGAACGCTGTAAGGGTCATCTACAACATATGATATCTAGACACAATAATATAACTTGTCATCTCCGCACGGAGGAATATAATCACAACTCAATCACATACTTCTAAGGAAGATAAGCACGATGATAAATATAAGGAATGTAAATAGCTATACTGAAATAAATGCAGAATCACAACAACAATGTTCAGAATGTAAAGACATAACAATCCCAAATAAGTTCAACTGACTAAGTAAGTGAAACTGAAATACAAATCTAGACAGAATCTAACTAAACTAAGTCACTACAAGCGGTGCGTCCTCTATGTGCACCGGATCATAGGTAGGCCCTGCTCGTAGACTCCATCTATGCCAAACCTGTAGTAGGTCAGACAATCTATATCTAAGTCCTCTGAAAAATAACGGGATTATCCTGTCAGGATATGAGCAAGTACAAACACCAATAGCAGTTCCATATGAATTGACAAATACTATAAGAGACAATTATAATGAAATACATGATAAAATATCAAGACTGAAAGTAAAACTGTACAAGAGATCTGGATATAATATCATGGGTGAGATATAAGATAAAACTGTAGTATAAGCAGTAGAAGTAATCTGAGTACGATATAAACATAAAAAGTAAGTGCCATAAGATATTAGAGCGTCATGTGATCGGCTTGGGTCCAGATCAGGTTGTTCCATTTGATCGGCTATCACAGGAAGACCATATATGGGGTCAAGCCGGCCAATATGGAAAGATATGCACAAGTAGTAACAGGTCATGCTACATACTACGTGTGGTGAGGGTGAAGCTATGCACAAGTAGTAACATGTGGGATAATGATCACATAACCTCTAATAACTCTTCGTCCCCGAAAAGTATAATGGATCCAACCATGATACGTCATGACACAGGATTTAAAGAGCAGGGGACCAGCCCACTCCCGAATTGGTGTCTATACAAGTACATGAAACAAGATCACACAATGTACCCATATACCAGGTAATCCAGGAATATCATCTCATGACAAGATCCAAAGTATACTAATCCGTGTATCCTCGTGTCGAGAATCAAGTAAAACACTACAACTTAATCAGATATAGTAGATATCAAAGCAATAAAAACTATCAGAAAATGTACTCGCTGCTGTCCTGAGCTGAGGAAATCGAAACTACCAATCACTCAAATGAGCCACGAAAGGTCAACTCGCACAACAGTCTCCGAAAGCTGAAACAGACATTACCTACGTGTTCAAATTAGTCAAATTAGCTATGATAGCCTATCTATAAGTTCAATTCTGGACACATG